>JARQOD010000006.1:267171512-267200804 GCA_033576555.1 Oophaga sylvatica | reverse complement strand
GCCGAATACTTTTGCAAGGCACTGTATATTTGGCTCTGGCAATCTGGAATGCCAGTGTTAGTCTTGTACTGCCTTGTGTGGAATGGAGAAGTTAGGTATTGGTAGAGGCATTTGGAGTGTTGATCTGTGACTGTTGCTTGGACTTTTTGGCTTTTTGCAAATCCTCTTGCTGTATTTGGTTTACGTTCCTTTTCTTCCTGGTGTTCCTGTCTGTTGTCTGTGAGTGCATATTTGTATGATCTTACCTATTGCATTGTTTCTGTGCTGTGTTGTGTATAAATATGTGATTCTTCAGATTTTGTATTAGTCTTTGCCTGATGAAGAGACTTGAGTAGTCTCGAAAGCTTGCAATTTGTTACCATCTTTTCAGTTAGCCATTAAAAGGTATCAACCACTGAGGACTCTCAATTCTAAATATTTTTCTATCCACTGGCTAACACGGTACAAAGATACACATCTTTCCTGTATTTGTATGATTGGCATTTTTCCTTTTATCCCTGTACGTCCTTCCTTGTTTGTCTATACACATACACTACTACACCCCGCTTCCCTGGATGGGGGAGGGGTACAGATATACAGTGGGTTCGGAAAGTATTTAGACCTCTTTAAATTTTTCACTCTTTATTTCATTGTAGCCATTTGGTAAATGCAAAAAAGTTCATCCTTCAGCATGACCGGTTTGGCAGTGGGTCAGTAATGGTGTGGGGTGGCATTTCTTTGGAGGGCCGCACAGCCCTCCATGTGCTCGCCAGAGGTAGCATGACTGCCATTAGGTACCGAGATGAGATCCTCAGACCCCTTGTGAGACCATATGCTGGTGCGGTTGGCCCTGGGTTCCTCCTAGTACAGGACAATGCCAGACCTCATGTGGCTGGAGTGTGTCATCAGTTCCTGCAAGATGAAGGCATTGAAGCTATGGACTGGCCTGCCCGTTCCCCAGACCTGAATCCGATTGAGCACATCTGGGACAGCATGTCTCGTTGCACCTCAGACTGTCCAGGAGTTGATGGATGTTTTAGTCCAGGTCTGGGACGAGATCCCTCAGGAAAACATCCGCAACCTCATCAGGAGCATGCCCAGGCGTTGTAGGGAGGTCATACAGGCACGTGGAGGCCACACACAATACTGAGCATCATTTTGACTTGTTTCCACTTTAATTTTGGGGGTCTCTCCAAATCCAGGCCTCCATTGGTTCAAAAATTTGACTTCCATTGATAATTTTTGTGTGATTATGTTGACAGCACATTCAGCTTTGTACAGAACAAAGTATTTAATGAGAATATTTCATTCATTTAGATCTAAGATGTGTTATTTGAGTGTTCCCTTTATTTTTTTGAGCAGTGTAGTTAGATTAGTACATAGCCTTTACCTTTACTATGAATGTAAACTGTGAAATTGTGCCTCAAGATGACAATACCTCTAAGGCCCCTTCACATGTACGTGTTTCCGTTACGTGTGGCATCTGTTTTTTTTTTTGTTTGTTTTTTTTATTTCACGGATACCACACATACCCATTATAACCTATGGTAACCTTCACATGTCTGTGTTTTCACATGCGTTTTTTTCTGATGGATGACAAGGGCCAACCCAAGTCTATGGGTTCATCAAAAACACCTACAGCATACGGATGGCATTTGTACCGTATATTATTGCTTACATACCTGAAAAGCAGTCCGATTCTTAACAGAGATATATATATATATATATATATATATATTTTTTTTTTTTTCCTTCAGGTGAAAGACCCTTCAAATGTAACCTATGTGGAAAAGCTTTTAACCAAAAGGGGGCGCTGGCCACACACATGGTGAAGCATACAGGGGAGAAGCCTCACGCCTGCTCTTTTTGTCCAGCCGCCTTTTCACAGAAAGGCAATCTCCAGTCTCACATTCAGCGAGTTCATTCAGAGGTAAATGCACAGCCATCTAGTTACTGTCTATTTTCAGACTGATCTGACAAAAGTGGCAGGAGGAACTGATAGGAATAATAACTTGCGAATGGTGACGCGTTAGTCATTCCGCAGCTCTTTTCTCTCGTGTACACTACTGCAGCAGCATTGATATATAACATGAATTATGGTACAGGGAGGTTTTGACGGCATTTTCGCAATTTGAGTTGTTGACATGGCGGGTGTTAGCAGTCTAGTAAATAAAGTAAAATACAACGGTGAATGAAAGTAGTGGAGAAAAATATATATACATTGAGATTTTCCTCCATTGTTTAATTAGTGGAACTAATTTGAAGAGATACATCCAAAAAAGATTAAAAGGGGACAAACTTTTAGCTCACCTAGAGCCACTATGCTAGTCTCCGTCATCTGCTCTACACAACCTCACTTTAAAGGGAATCTGTCACCCCATTTTAGCCATATGAGATAAAGATATCATTGCATAGTGCATCCCATAACTAATCTATGGGTACCTATGATATCTCCTGACACCCCAGTTTTCATGTAAAAATACCTTTGTAAAGTTCGCTTTCTAGTATGCAAATCCCTGCGGTCCAGTCCGATGGGCGGCGTTTCTTCGCATTCCCCCACCGCCTCCATTCTTGCCCTACGCAGTTTTTTTTTTCTTTACCGTCGGCTTGCCGCGCTTGCGCTTTTCAAAATCCCCTCGCGCATACGAAGTGTGCTTTGCTCAACAGTGGGCAAAGCATAAAATCATTACAGCGCATGCGCAACTATTTTCCTTCACTTTCCTTGCCCCGGAAGTCGTCCAAGGCAAGCAGTCATTTCCTGGGCAAGGAAAGTGAAGGAAAATAGTTGCGCATGCGCTGTAATGATTTTATGCTTTGCCCACTGTTGGGCAAAGCACACTGCGCATGCTCGAGGGGATTTTGAAAAGCGGAAGCACTACGCCGTCTGTGCTAGTCACAGACGAACATACGTAAGAGAAGTCGAGGAGGGGGGGGGGGGGGGAAACAACGCCGCCCATCGGCCCGGACTGCACGGATTTGCATGCTGGAAAACGAACTTTACAAAGGTATTTTTACATGAAAACTGGGGTGTCAGGAGATATCATGGGTACCATAGTTTAGTTATGGAACACACTATGCAATGATATCTTTATCTCATATGGCTAAAATGGGGTGACAGATTCCCTTTAATGGAATCTGCCACCAGGTTTTTGCCACCCTATCTGAGAGCAGCATAATATTGGGGCAGAGACCCTGATTCCAGTGATGTGTGACCTACTGGGCTGCTTACTACAGTTTTTGATTGAATCACTGTTGCGCTGAGTGTATTGTGTCTGGTGTAGCAGAGCTGAGTGTGGTATGTCTGGCGTAGTAAAGCTCACTATGAGTGTAGGTCTGTCCTAGCACAGAAATCGTAGGCACAGTGACAGATTGAGCTGTGGAGATGAGCAAGCACCTACAGATGAGAATAGAGAATTCACCTGGATGGGTGGGATAGAATAAAATAATGCATAGTACACATTATCTTCTCTATTTTGCACATGAAGCACACAGGCAAGAGAGAGGTAGAGCCTGCAAATAGATGAGAAACTAGGGAGGAAGGAGGTGGATACTTAGTGCAATTTGCTAAACTACTGTAGTACCTTTGCTGAACATTTTCTAAACATCAGTTCAGCATGTCACACAATGGATACAATTTTCATTTTTTTAACAAAAGTCTGTTAGTACAAACACTTTTTCTATGTATCCCATTTAGCTTTTTTTCCACTCATATTTTAGGTAAAGAATGGAGTTACTTATCACTGCTCAGATTGTAGCTGTGTATTCAAGAGCCTGGGCAGTCTCAACACTCATATTAGTAAAATGCATGTAGTGGGATCCCACGCTGCACCTTCAACCCCCGGAGCAACATCACATGTGACTATGGTAAATTGATGGTTTCTTTATGGTTGTGTTCAGTGATTTTATCGTAGGTACTAACTTGTGCCCAGTTCTGTGTATGTGTAAATTTAAGAGTATTTTAAAAGGGTTGTTTAGCATCACACACGTCCACATTAGTAAGTGAGCGACACTGCTAACCTTCAAACCGCCGGAGCAGCATCACATATGACTAAAGTAAATTGATGATTTCACGTTGTTGTGTTCAGTGATTTTATCGTAGGTACTAACTTGTGCCCAGTTCTGCATATGTGTAAATTTAAGATGCTTTTAAAATGGTTGTTTAGCACCACTCACTTCTACATTAGTTAGTGAGCGGCACTGCTGACTTTTAATTTTACTGGATAGAATAGGTCCTAGTAGGTATGTTGAGCATCATCAGCACTGCTCACCTTCTGATGTGTAAGGAAATAGCACTTTAATGCTTAACCACTAGGGGAAAAAGTGGTCCAGAAAGTATTTTGTAGTTTTAGCTTTTCTCTATTTTCTACTACCTTAGATATTTGTAGAATAAATCTGGATTGTCATTAATCATTAAGTAGTTAATATCTCTCTTTTAAGGAAACGTCACAGCCATCTGCAATATCTGATGGAAATCTCATGCAGCCATCTCCTGATGAAAAATGGAAAAATGTAAGTACCATAAATTTAAAATAAACTCGTGTTATAATAGTTTTCTTTCTTTTTCCCCAATTGCTTTTTTTTATGCGTTGTGGACTGCTGGCATCAAATCAATGTTTTATAGATTAGTGGCTTTTATATTTTACAAGGCCTGAGAAGAAATGAATTTCTGCGCTAATTAAAGTTTTACTGCTATTACAGTCAATCATTTACTTCATCTATTCTTTCTAGAAGTATTCATATCCACTTGCAATCATGCAAATAAGCGACATTTTATAAAGTTTTCTCGTAGTCTCATCTCATGGTAACTTCGTTCTCACTACTTTTATTCCTTTTATTCTATACATAACCATTAGTTATAGGACTATGCATAGCCTCAAGCATGATAATCTGAGAAGTTTTTGCGTTTTTTTTGCATTCTTTTCATTTGCTCCTTTTTTCTTTATGTTTACCTTTTTTCCGCTATTATGGGCAAGAATTGGGAGTTTCAGATGTTTTCGGCCGATTCATCAATAAACTTTTTTTTTTAAAAAGTCTCTAAATATTTGCGCAGATGTACTTTATTTTTCTCCCTTGAGTTATTTTGGTACTTCTGAAGTTTTCTGCATGCACTTTGTGACCGTTTAATGGAACATGCTGCTTTCTGTGCTTTAACAGTGACAAAACAGCAAAAATAAAGAGCATTTTTTATTTTCGGCAAAATTTGTAATCCACTGCGCCATTTTGAAGAGATTGGCACAAAAAACATTAATAAATACCACGAGGCAAATAGTGAAAAAAAAGTGCAATGATGAATTGGACCTATAGTGTCCAAGAATGTGAGTTAAAAGTGGGGATAAAAGTTATATTTTATTAAAAATTAAATTTTCCTTACGTGTGTTGAGTTTTATTTTTCGAACACTTATTGTACAACGAGTCACAACCTAAATTTTACATGACAGAAAATTATGGCAATTGTAGGGAAAGAAAGACTTAGCTGAGGTCCTCTTTTTGTTATTCTACCCAGCTAAATTTTTATGTTCTTTTTTCACCCTTTGTATTCTAGCCATGGATAGTGAGGAGAGCTTATGAGACAAGAATAATTGCCTCACTGTGATGTAGCTGTAATATGCCATAGGCCTAATCTCCATGACATAAAATGCCCTGCAAACAAATGGTGGGATATCCTCTTCAAAGGTGGCGCAAGAGGTTTATTTACAGATGACTTGCTCACGCTTCCCCCTATACAGATTTGATAGATGTTGGCCAAATGACATTTGGACCGATCATTCGGCCAGGAGCTATCATGCCCACCTCCTGTCCTCTATGAGAAACCCACTGCTAGACTTCTCCGGTGCCATCTTATCTCAAGGAGAACAAAAGGACCTTCAGTCTGAAATCAGACATGTGAGATTCTTAACCTTCCCAACAATCATCTGTCGGGAAATCAGACATGTGAGAGCCTTAACCTTCCCAACAATCATCTGTCGGGAAATCAGACATGTGAGATCCTTAACCTTCCCAACAATCATCTGTCGGGGGCCCACATACACTTAAGACTGTTGACCGAAGCTATCGATATTGTTTGATTCGGGCGACATTAGTCTAATTTGTGTGATGGAATAAAGAGCAAGCTAAAATATCAGGAAAGAGAAGGGTTTACGGTGCTTTGCTACCATCAGTGATTCATCTTCTCCTTAATTAGAAGACTTTTGGGAATCAGGAAAGCTACATAGCCTGTGAGGAAGGTACGCCAACAAGGAGAGCCTGTAATATTTATAGATTTGTATTTGTAAGTTCTACAAAATCAAAGTAAAATGGATAACCCCTTTTAAGATTTGAACCCGCTCCCCAATATAAATTATAACGCTCACTAGTGTATTTTTCTTGACCTGTTTCTGCTTATAATTGACAGAATAGGTTTCAGGATTTCTTGTTCTTCGATGTGTGTATTTTAATTGTAATGGAGAAAGTTTTGGAAAGTTTATTTTAATCAACAGAGATAATACATTGGGTATTTGTAATGTTATAGTAGGGTCATCTAGGAGTTAATATAAGGGAAGCATAAGCCATGTGTTGAAGATTGGGGATTCTTCGAGAATTTTTGTGTAATATGTTTATATGTGAATTTGAAGTTGGCTTCATTGTTTAAGATGTAGTATTTCATGTGAAATTCATCTGGGTTATATTCATATTTATTTAAGGCCATGTTCACACAGTATTGGTCAGTATTTTACTTAAGTATTTGTAAGGCTAAATCAGGAGTAGGTGATAAATACAGACGTGGTGACGTGTTTCTATTATACTTTTCCTCTGATTGTTCCTCTCCTGATTTTGACTTACAAATACCAATGTGAAATACTGACCAAACACTGAACGTGGCCTAATAGTAAGGTTGTAATGTCAGTATTAACATTAGGTAATTCATGAAAATTAGAAGTTGTGGCATTTTTCATAGGAAATTCCTGTTGAAATATATAATATTGAAACACTGCTCCATCTTTTGGGAACACCCAATATTACTCCTGTTATCCATTTTCATTTAAAAGCCCATTTAATTTAATCCCAGATCTAGCTTTATTCAGATTAAGTTTAGATGCCATACTAACCCATCATAGGATAGTATTTTGTCCTATATTAAAGTGTTTGTCTCAACATTAATCTTCAGAAGCGCATTGCTTTCCGGCTTGCCAAGGGGCAGTGTGGTCCTCATTCACAGTTCAGACCAATAGCATCGTCGCACTGCTGGTCCAAACTGTGACCTCGCCGATGCTGCAGATCCAGCTAGCATCAATGCAGCACTTACAAGCTCTACAGGAAAGATCTTGTCAGCACTGAGCTTTTTACCTATTAGACCAGCCACCACTGCAGTTGATCCTTAATCACTGGTTGGTAGACAATAACTTTAAAAATCCCTCTGTGCTGATGGAGGGGAGAGGGACTGTATGTCTATATTTTCTCAATATTTGTTAAATTTGCTATAATTGCTTAATAAAAACATATTGAACAATAAAAGTCCCTCTGTCCTTTAGAACAGAAAGGATTTCCCTACTTACCTACTTACAGGGTATCAACTCATTTGCTAAGACCATATGAAATACTACACTGTGCAAAAGTTTTAAGCATGTGTAGATAAAAAATGGTGATGGTACTGTCTGATGGAGAAGTATCTGCATGTGGTTCCCAGCATTGAGGACTTGAAGAAATGGGCAACGTTGAGAACTTCAGTCGCAGTGAAGTGGTGCCAGAAGTGGTCTTCATGGAAGAATTGTGGCCTAAGACCTTGCCTTCTACATGGAAACAAAGTCCAAGGGACTCAACTATGCACAAAAACATAGGAACTGGAGTTCAGAAAATTGGCAGCAGGTGCTCTTGTCTGATTAGTCAAAATGTGAAATATTTGCCACATAAAGGCTGGAAAGCGGAGCAATAATGAGGGTCTGCAAGCAACAGTGAAGCATGGTGGAGGTTACTACCATGTTTTGGGCTGCATGTTGGCAAATGTAATTAGGGATTTAGCCAGGACTAATGGTGTCCTTATTGTTGAAAAATGCATGCAGATACTTATCCGTCGTGCAATACCATCAGGGCGGCGTCTTATTGACTGCAAATTATTTTGCCTCAGGACAACATCTAATGTCAGATTCCCGTTAATAACATAGGTTATATGTTTTGGGATGTTGTCCAGAGTCTGTGAAGAATGAGAAGTGGAATCTGATTGGTTGCTAACGGCAACAGAGTCATTCACTTTACACCATGTTTGATAAATCTCCCCCTTCATAACCCTATTACACATACTGTCCACCTACTTTTGGACCAACCTGTATATCTGTCTTTATCATGAATACAGCCATGATTCTGAGAATCCCAGCTTTAAAATGAGCCCTGCTACTATAGCTGCGACCATACTGTATTGCACTGTGCAAAAGCTTTCACAGTTTTACAGATCCAGTTTTCACAGATAAATCTCCCCCAAAATGGCAAATAATTTAAATACAGATCAAGGAAAATGGATTTTAAGAGTATTGGAAATCTCAAAATGCTGAAACACTTAGAGCAAATTGGGTTGAAACATTTGGTACTCAAGCCCCAAAGAGACAAACCATTTACCGCATTTGTGACAAATTCGATGCCACTGGCTCAATCCTTAATGCTCCAAAAACTGGTTGACCCAAAACAGCCTGTACAGAAAATAATAAACAACTTGTTGCTGAAACATTTGTTCAGAGTCCAAAAAAGTTCACCAGAAGAGTCTCTTTAGAATTGTGAATTTCACGAGCTTCCATCATGCGAATGCTGAAATCTATTGGGTGGAAAGTTTATCGTCGACGTCTAATTCATGGTTTATTGGAGGATGATCCAGACAGGCGGCTGCAATTTAGTGAGATTATGCTTAACGAAATTAAAGAAAATCCAGTAATTTTAGATAACATTATGTGGAGTGATGAAGCTTCTTTCAAATTATCGGGCCATATTAACAGACATAATTGTATTTACTGGTATAATGAGAACATGCATTTAACATTAGCGCAACAACTAAATGAGCCTGGTGTCAATGTTTGGGGTGGTATTTCAAGTTTTGGTGTTTTTGGACCATTTTTTTTTTTTTTATAGAACAGTCACAGGAGATAAGTATCTCAAAATTCTAATGAATCAAGTTATTCCTCAGTTACAGCAACAGTATAATTCAAATGACATTTATTTCCAACAAGATGGGGCCCCTCCACATTATTCAAGAGTAGTCCGCGAGTATCTTGATGAAACATTTCCTAATAAATGGACTGGCCTTAGAGGCCCACTTGATTGGCCGGCACGTTCACCAGACTTGACCCCAATGGAGTTTTTCTTTTGGGGGAGTACTCAAGGACATAGTTTATAGTCGAAAACCAAAAAGTGTCGGTGATTAGAAAAATTACATAAGAGATGTATTTCAAGAAATTAATACCCAAAGAGACTTGTGCAAAAATGTTTGTCGAAGCGTAAGAGGCAGTCTTCAAAGCTGTGCAAATTGTGATGGAAAACAGTTTGAGCACCTGCGCTGATAAAATTTAAGGGATTTTGTATTATTGCTCAGAATAAAATGTAATTGTCAATGATATGCTTGTGTTAGTAAATATTATTTTATATATAAATCAAAATAAATGTTATTATTTTCTGTCCACCTACTTTTGGACCACCTTGTGTGAAGGGTTAAAATGAGAGCTGCATGTGTGTCTACTAGTGATGAGTGAACGTGCTCGGATAAGGTGTTATCGGACCATGCTCGTGTGCTAACCGAGTCTCTTCGGTGTGCTCGAAAACTATATTCGAGTCCGTGAGGCTCCGTGTCTCGTCGCATTTAAAGATTGCCTAACAAACAGGCCATCCCTTCATGAGTTGTAGATAGAAGAAAGGCTAGCACTCAACTTTACAGTAACTGGTGCCGGTGAACGGGATGGGTAATCTCTCAAACATAATATCAGAAAGCAACACCGCACTCGTTTTCAATTTGCTTCAAGTGAATGTTTTTATTTGAACAGTGCAGGGATCACGATAGTGATAAAGCGACACGTAATTTTAACGTTTCGGCCACTGCCTGGCCTTGATCACAATATCGCTGTAAAGTAAGAATAGAGAGTGTATATTACATCAAGTGTATATAAATAAATATATACAGGGTATATAGAGAATATTAAGAATATGTACAAAGTATATATCGAGATATGCAGAATTATACAAAAATATACAAAATTATATACAGAATTATGTACAAAGATTCATGTCATAGTAATTATTTCAACAAAGTGAATATTGTCCATAGTATGCTGTTGATTCCTAATCGGTTCAAGAGACATTTTTAACGAGGTCTAGGAAAAAATTGTAGGTAGTATGTCATAATAGATAGAAATCCTATATAGAGATGTAGATAAAGGGAATAGAACATACCCTTAAGACAAGATATCCCAGGATGGGGACTTTGATATTCTTAATGCGATCAATATAAGATGAGGAGGATAGTCCTATATAGAAGCGGTAGTAAAAGATAGGTAAATGATGGGTAAAGAAATAGATATATACAGAGTAGTACCTAATCGGTATCACATATATGAATAATGTATTTACCCCTGGTTGTAGTGCAGGCAGATTTATTCGGGTATTCGTGCCTGTCAAATATATAATACACTGTGGAAGAAGTCATTATCTAGATATATTGAAAAAATCCAAAGTTTTTTTGGAACATGTACAGTGCCTACAAGTAGTATTCAACCCCCTGCAGATTTAGCTGGTTGACACATGCGGAATTAACTTGGCATTGTGACATTTGTACTGTAGATCAGCCTGGAAGTGGGAAATGCACTGCAGCAAAAAAAATGTTTATAATTTTTTTTTTTTTTTTGAAAAACGTTAAAAGTTAATTCAGAGTGTCATTTATTATTCAACCCCTCAAACCACAAGAATTCTGTTTGGTCCCCCTAAAGTATTAAGAAGTAGTTCAGGCACCAAGAATAATGAGCTTCACATGTGTGGATTAATGATCTCTTTTGCCAGCCTTTTCTGACTATTTAAGACCCTCCCCAAACTTGTGAACAGCACTCATACATGGTCAACATGGGAAAGACAAAGGAGCATTCCAAGGCCATCAGAGACAAGATCGTGGAGGGTCACAAGGCTGGCAAGGGGTACAAAACCCTTTCCAAGGAGTTGGGCCTACCTGTCTCCACTGTTGGGAGCATCATCCGTAAGTGGAAGGCTTATGGAACTACTGTTAGCCTTCCACGGCCTGGACAGCCTTTGAAAGTTTCCTCCCGTGCCGAGGCCAGGCTTGTCCGAAGAGTCAAGGCTAACCCAAGGACAACAAGGAAGGAGCTCCGGGAAGATCTCATGGCAGTGGGGACATTGGTTTCAGTCAATACCATAAGTAACGTACTCCACCGCAATGGTTTCCGTTCCAGACGAGCCCGTAAGGTACCTTTAGTTTCAAAGCATCATGTCAAGGCTCGTCTACAGTTTGCTCATGATCACTTGGAGGACTCTGAGACAGACTGGTTCAAGGTTCTATGGTCTGATGAGACCAAGATCGAGATCTTTGGTGCCAACCACACACGTGACGTTTGGAGACTTGATGGCACTGCATACGACCCCAAGAATACCATCCCTACAGTCAAGCATGGTGGTGGCAGTATCATGCTGTGGGGCTGTTTCTCAGCCAAGGGGCCTGGCCATCTGGTCCGCATCCATGGGAGGATGGATAGCACGGCCTACCTGGAGATTTTGGCCAAGAACCTCCGCTCCTCCATCAAGGATCTTAAGATGGGTCGTAATTTCATCTTCCAACAAGACAACGACCCAAAGCACACAGCCAAGAAAACCAAGGCCTGGTTCAAGAGGGCAAAAGTCAAGGTGTTGGAGTGGCCTAGTCAGTCTCCTGACCTTAACCCAATTGAAAACTTGTGGAAGGAGCTCAAGATTAAAGTCCACATGAGACACCCAAAGAACCTAGATAACTTGGAGAAGATCTGCATGGAGGAGTGGGCCAAGATAACTCCACAGACCTGTGCCGGCCTGATCAGGTTTTATAAAAGACGATTATTAGCTGTAATTGCAAACAAGGGTTATTCCACGAAATATTAAACATAGGGGTTGTATAATAATTGACCCACACTTTTATGTTTAAAATTTATTAAAATTCAACTGAGCAACATAACTTTTTGGTTTGTAAGATTTATGCTTCTGTTAATAAATCCTACTCTCGTTTGCAGTTTGAAGGCTCTAACTTATTTGCATCTCATCAAACCAGCTAAATCTGCAGGGGGTTGAATACTACTTGTAGGCACTGTATATATGTTTAGAGCGCTCCAATATTTACCAGGTCCTTGAATGGTATAGGGAGTGCTTGGGTATATATGACTGTGTCCGCATAGGCACAGGCGCTGTAAAGATAAAGGTATATAAGAGACTGTACATATTGGTAAATGTGAGCCTATATATATGGCATATGCTAGTACCGATAAGTATATGTCCAAGCTCTCAAATAATTGATACTGCTTACTTTTTAAGGTTGCACTGTGAGCCTAAGTGAGTTCTGGGGCAGAGCAGGAGCATATGCTCTGGTATGTTAAATGTGTATAGCTTGCGCTGTAAATGGAGGAGAGACAAAACAATGGGATCATGTAGCTGAAAATAAACTACCCAGACCAGCAATAAATGACCCAAGAAGAGTCCTGTGTGGGGAGAAAGTACTTATCTCTTTCGGTATGTGGCGTCCTGTATCCTCAGTGGGAGCAGCAGCGTTGGTGGTGCAGTGGAAGTGCTGGCACACCAGTGCCTAAGCAGGAGTGGCTGGTGTGATCTCCCAGCCCGGCTGTATAAAGCGCAAGGCGGTCACATGACCGGAAATGATATAGAACGCTGGCGCATGCGCAGTGGGGAGATTGAGGTCGGCGATGTATGTCATCTTCCTGTGTTGTTGTTATGTTACTATGGGGAAGGAATGCAGCGCTATGCTATAGAAGAGGTATATGTATTTGGGGAAATGGGAGAGAGTGTATAATAAACGGAAAGTAAAGGAACATATGGAAATAATATAGGAGTAATTATGGGAAACCATATTGAGAAACATATATTAGTATATAGGTAAATGGAAAGGAACCAAGTGCATAACAGATAAATAAATAAATAAATATATCACAGAATAATAAATGTATCACAAAATAATAAATGAAAACAAAATATAAATAAAGAAATCACAACATAAATAGGAGTCCAAACAAAATAAATAAATAAAATAAATAAATAGACAAGGGGGAGGGGTTATATCTTACCATCTCAAATATAGGAAAAGCTAGAAAAATATACGTATAAAGTACTAGTGATTTATCTGGGGAAGAGAAAGAAGTCACGTTAGCCAGTCCATCTCCCTATTGAGTCCCTTTGGGTGAAGTGTATTTAATGTGTAAATCCAGTAAGATTCACGTTGTTTCAATAATTGAACATGATTACCCCCTCTTCTGGGTCTCGGGACCCTTTCAATTACTTGGAATCTAAGTTGGGCTATGTTGTGTTTAGCCTCCTTGAAGTGCGCCGGCAAAGGTAGCCAGGTCTTTTCGCATCTAATGGTTGATTTATGGTTAGAAATACGGTCCCTGACGGCCTGGGTTGTTTCCCCTACATATAGTAGGCCGCAGGGACACTTGATGATATATACCACAAAATTTGATTCACACGTAAAATAGTCCCTGATATCTCTATATAGGATTGCTATCTATTATGACATACTACCTACAATTTTTCCTAGACCTCGTTAAAAATGTCTCTTGAACCGATTAGGAATCAACAGCATACTATGGACAATATTCACTTTGTTGAAATAATTACTATGACATGAATCTTTGTACATAATTCTGTATATAATTTTGTATATTTTTGTATAATTCTGCATATCTCGATATATTCTTTGTACATATTCTTAATATTCTCTATATACCCTGTATATATTTATTTATATACACTTGATGTAATATACACTCTCTATTCTTACTTTACAGCGATATTGTGATCAAGGCCAGGCAGTGGCCGAAACGTTAAAATTACGTGTCGCTTTATCACTATCGTGATCCCTTCATGAGTTGTGGCTGTCAAACAGCCGCAAGACATGCAGAACGGGGATTCAGACATAGTTTTCGAGCACGCCAAAGACATTTGGTTACCTGCTGAAATGATGAACTCTGCAAGAATAGTACTGTATGTGGACAGGGAACCATTAGCCATTACTCTCCTAACCGGAGCGTGACAGCTTGTATTTGTCAGTCGCTGTCATGCTCGGGACAGGAGAGCCATCGGCCAGTCCAAGCATTGTGATGCGATCATTGTCCATGTTATACCGCTCTCTGACAGCTCCCGAAAATTTGAGATCCAAATGATGATCCTTCCCGTCTCAGCCTTATAGAGGACATTTCCAATCTCTGGAGAAATAACACTACAGTATTTTCCAATTTCTCCTTTTGAAAATGAACAATTTGAGGCTAAAACGATAATTTAATGGAAGAAAACTGGAATTGTTCATTTATTCATTTCAGTTTGCATTATATTATGGGAAGCATGTGAAGGGTTAGCGATCTCCCTAAACACTAACTTGAATGGCGTGGTGTATGTGTTTGGGGGTGGAGGGTTAATATCTAAGGCCCCAAGGTACTTGACGACTGAATCAATTTTTGGGATAATATAATTTTTTTGTTTAGTAGTTTAGTTTTTAGTTGTAGATGCTACAAGTCAAAAGTAGTTCTGGCTACCAGAGTTGTAAAATGTAAAAAAAATAAAAATAAAACCTCGACAGCAAAAGGTTTAATAACACGTAAATGACTTGTTATCTTACACGATTTTTGCAACTTGATCCATTTATGATTATGAGAATAACCCTATAACGGCAGCCCCATCATCTCAAGTTCAAAACTGGTAAACCTCCAAAATTCCTCTGATTATCTGATTTTTCTGATTTTATAATTATGAAAATAAACAAAAAACAACCAATATGAATGTTTTCCCATTAAACGCAGCGACGGGCTAAATTCCATTGTTCTTCAGATTAGCGGCCTTTAAAATGCTAATTCTATAAAAGATGGAGCAACTTTCTCTATAGCACCTCCGTAAATCTGGCAAACCGCTCCTGTGGGTAGTTTGGGGTATTGCTGTTTTAAGGATTTGTTTGTATGATGCCATATCTGTAGACCTATGATGACATATTTGTAGATTCGGGGTTGTCCAGGAAGCACTTATATATCGTGGTATAAAAGGTTGATCGGATTTGGCCAATGAGCTTGTACAAGTCAAAACATTGTTTTTTTTTTCTGTAACTACCAGTAGTTTTATTTAAAATTCTCTGCCACCTTCCGATTCATAGGATCCATTAGTGCTGACGATCGTTGGGGTAATTAGCAGCTGGAACTTACATTTCAATGACAATTGTCCTAAGAGTCTGAATGGTAACTTCAGTTTTGGGACAATGTTTCTAATTTCTAATCCCATCTAGTCTCTTCTGTAGACATAATAGAGTTACATAAATCAGAAGTAAATTGCTCCTTTCTTGAACAGTTGGTGTGCACAGCCTAGCAAAAAAGGATTTAATGTGTTTTCAAAGGCAAAAAGTCGCGCGGAGATCAAACGAAACTAATCTAGGAAGGAAATGATCATAGCGGGGAGCCGAGAGGATGAATTAATTTGTCAGTGCCTTTTTAAGTTTTAATTTGACCACTTTTTATACCCTTTTCTGTACTTTTTACTATTCATTTTTACAGAACCATTATAATCTACAAGGCTTTAGTCGTAGCTTGTTGTTGTTGTCTATGCCTGTTTGTTAGATTTTCTTCTTATTCTGATAACACAGAAGTTGGCTTTAATTACTTATGTTTTTACTATCAGGCAGTAGTTTTTCGTCCTCTACCAGCTCAGGCAGACACGGCAAGCATCTCATCTGCTGGGCATCAAGGACCGCAGACCGTTGTGACCGATGTTATCGAGCAGATTCTGGAACTGGCTGAGCCAGTGTCCATAGAGAATCACCAGAGTCAACAATCGGGACAGTCATTGAACATTGCAGTGGGGATTAATCGAGACATTTTACAGGTGAGTAGACAAGGTGTAAGTGGTGTACCAACAAGGTTGTAGGAAGAAATGATTTCCTGACTTCCAAGTCTACAGTCTGGGTGCATCTTCTGTGGAGTTTACACTATTTTGAAGACTCCTTTTTGAGATTTTTAGATAATTTGGTATTAAATGGAACCTGTTTTGGTATAATAAGCAGATTAATATATCCTTGGTGATCATATGCACATGAGTCCAGTGGGCGGTCCTATCCGTGATTGACAGATATCTCTACATGCACGGTTATACAGGGAAAGCTGTCAGTCACTAAATAGGACCGCCCACTTGACTCATGCATACAAACACCAGGGACTTGAATGACTAAAATACAAGATTTACTGAACGTTTCCCATTAGAATATATATGTATTGTGGAAGGTTGGCTCACTTAGCTGCTCCTCGAGGTAGACACAGGCGCACGTGTGGTTAAAGCCTCTGGGTGGTTTATTACATCATAAACCTAAAACCTAAAACCCAAAATGGAAACAGAAAAACAGCCTGTCAGTCTCAAATGAAAATAAAAAGTTCATATACAGTCCTGCCCAGGTCCTCAGCGACAACACATATGGCAGCTCTCGCAGGAGCTAGCAGTCAGGAGGCTTCCTACCTCCACACAATACAGATAGAGGAAAAAACTGCCTGGACATTTATTTCCCAGCCACACCCTTGAGGTGGAGATATGGTGAGTAGACATCCCACCCATCTACCTACTCACCTAAAAACCCGCCCATAACATGACCGCTTAACTCCTTCAGCACATAACATGTTGAAAAGAAACTTATGGGTTTCTAGATCACTGAGGAAAGCAATCTCCATGACACGTATGTCTCCTCACATACAGTGCAGTGACCCTGTCACAGTATGTATCAATCTGATCAGCTCCTTCTGCTCTTTAATATTTTCAATAAAGACCACATACCATTTTTAATATGACAGGTTTCCTTTAAAGGAAATCTGTCACCATATATATCAGCAAGGATAGGATGTGTGTAGGTTTTGTGATCGTAACTTTTAATTAGTCAATTAAAATGGAGGCTTAGCCTATAAAATCACAAACATAACATATAATAAAAAAACATAAATATTACACATATTTAAGGTCCCAGATATACCAGTGCAACAAAGACATTTTGTTTGGTTTGTTCTCACCCTTAACGTAGCCAGAGGAGGCCTTTCATGGATTCAGGAGGAGACGATGACCATGCAGGAACCCTAAAAGTCCCTGTTGTGCCCCATGTGAGATCTCCCATCTCGACAAGGGCAGTACCCAAGTGAGGCCCTTTCCTACTAGAAGTGTCCTTAATTTTCCCTCCCGACGCGTTTCGTGCACCTGTTGCGGGGGACTCCTCATGGGAATAAAGGATTATTTGGTGGTACTATTAAGAAAGGGGTCTTTACAATGGGAATCTAAATAGGGCCTGTGATGACTGGACACCTTATAAACCGGCAGAGTGCTGCACGATAAGGAGGCTGAATTTTTAGACTCATTGAACAGTTAAAAAAAAAAAAACACCGATGGTCAACAGATCTTTAGTGATTACAGTAAAGATTTTTTTTTTTTTTTTTTAAATTCAGTTGAAAACTCAATCATTTGTGAATTAAATGTCTTTTTTATGAGAAATTTGACTAACTGCACAATTTTTTGATACTGTCATGTTAAGCAAGCTTTAGAAAACAGCGGACTGTCATCAATCCCAGTTGCTCCGCTTCCTGGCGATCCAGCCAAGGAAAGACAACTATTCAGGAAATTGAGTGTATATCAGGTCAGCAGATAGACTGTAATGACCAAGGGCCTGCGCTAGAGCCCGAAGATCAGGATAAAGTCGAGAAGCCTGAGAAAAGAATCTTTAAGAAGAAATCTACTTTTGCACAAGGTAAAGCATTGACGGGTATTGCAGTTGGGTTTCATTAAATGTTTCGCACCATTTGCCTTCGATAACCTCACTATTGCACTGTTTATTGCTGGCTGCTGAATGAGTTAACTGAGAATCCATCAGTCAGCCCGCTATGATGGTCTGAGGGGGAGTTTGTAACTTTGTCTTTCTCCTTCGTCTCATTGGGGGACACAGGACTGTGGGTGTATGCTACTGCCGCTAGGAGGCTGACACTAAGTAAACATAAAAAAGGTTAGCTCCTCCTCCGCCGTATACACCTCAGCACTGGCCGCAGGCAAACCCAGTTCTTGCTTAGTGTCTGATGGAGGCACACGTCTGGTTCTTTTTCCAGACCATTTTTTTTTCTCTTTCCCACGAAGATGAGATAGGGACGACGGACCCTTTTGAAAGGGTCCGATCTCCCCAAACCATCAACGGGCGAGCACGTGGAGTAAAGCCTCCACATATCCTTTCCCGCAACGTGGGACACGAATGCCGGACTCAGCCCTGACCACCCTAAGGTATTGAAACCCTAGGCTGTACAGAGGCAGGAGTTAGTCCGTGCGGCCCCCAATGCACCACCAATGCTAGACTGCGGTGCTGCAAGGAGGCGGACGGTCCCTCTCCTCATCCCCTGAAGGGGTGATGGAGTTAGGGTTCCTGCACCGTCCCACATTTTTACTACGAAGCCCCCCTCTAATGCATCTAGCGGTTTTTCATGCATTTCTAAGTGAGGATCGGCATTCCCATGCAGACTTTTCCTCACCTTTAAGCAACGCTGAGGACTGGAGTGGGCCAGGAAATTACTGGAGCCGGGTGGAGAAGGCCGGCATCTGTGAGGTGGTCAGACTGTGGCTCCAGCCAGGAACAGACATCCCCGGCTCGAGTCCGCCCCCCCCAAGGGCGTCAGCTTCTGGTGCCCGCCCCCCGACTCCTGGGCGGCCGCCGCCGAAATTTCAGCCCCTGGCCTCGGCGGCGTTAGGCCTCGGGCGTAAATTTAGTCCCCGGCTTTTCCCGGGGACTAGGCCGCGGCCCGTAATATAGCGTCCGGCGTCGGCCGGAAGGTAGGCCGCGGTCGCAGGTCCGCCCCCGGCAGCGTCACTTTCGGGCCGCTACCGCCGGAAATTTAGGCCGCGGCTTCGGCCGGCGCTAGGCCGCGGCTGCAAATTTAGTCCCCGGCTTTTGCCGGAAACTAGGCCGCGGCCGGAAGTGGGTCCCTGACTTCTAGGCCGTGCCTCTCGACCCTCCCCCTGAGACTCGGCTACATGAGCACGCCTTCCTGACAGGGGAGCGCTCTTTTTTGAAAAATTTGGAGCTCGGGCGTTTTTTGTCTGCGCCACTGCTACGCTGTTTAAAGACGCAGGGGATACAGGACTGGGGTAAGTGCTACTACCTCCAGCCTGGTTGTTCCTCTTCACTGCGCACTTTTGCGCCCCTCTGCACTCCGTTCCACTGACCGTACCGCACATCCAGTTCATTGCGGACTCTGTGACAGACTCAGCATGTCCAGAAGAACTAAAGCTCATACGGTGCTATATACCGCATGCATTGCCTGTAGGTCCCCTTTTCCGCACGCCCAGATTACTCGGGTCTGCGAAGCCTGTGACTCCGAACGGGCTCAGGAACCCTCTCCTATTGCCGAACCCAGTGCGTCAGGTCCCCCTGAATGGGCTCTGTCCCTGACTCAATCTGTGGCGTCATTAACAAGAGCAATCGAGTCCCTTCAAGCTCCCGATAGGAGCAGAGACAGTGGTTCACCCGTCTTGGCTACGTCTCAAGAACCTCCGGCCTCCAGGGGCCGCGCTCAGGCAGACGCAGGGGAAGCGAACCCACACTGCGTCGCCTATGCCGTCCGGGGCCTCGGCATCTTTCAGTTCCGTCTCCCGCTCTCCCTCACCTCTGGCAAGTGATCAGTATTCGGATTCCGATTCAGAAGGGTCCCTTAATTTAGAGGCACCGAATTGTCAGGAGACAATTGACAGTTTGATTGAAGCTGTCAATCAAACCTTGGGGGTAGACGATGAGTCCACCTTGACCTCCGGTCATAAGGTGTCCTTCAAACGAGCCAGGCAAGCTCATAAGGTTTTTGGTGCTCATCCTGAGTTTGAGGAACTAGTGCAGCGCCACCGGGAGAAACGGACAAGCGCTTCGCAGGACAAAAGGCTCTCAATACTAGATATCCTTTTGCTCCTGAGCTTCTTAAGAAGTGGGCGGAATCTCCTGCGGTTGATCCTCCTGTGTCGCGTTTAGCGTCTAAATGCTCCTTTCCCTTCCCAACGGTTCCTCGATCAAGGAGCCAACGGATCGTCTGATTGAGAGTTTGGCCCGCTCGGTGTTTGAAGCATCAGGTTCTGCTCTCTCTCCTTCTTTTGCAGCGACTTGGGTTGCTAAGGCCATGATATCCTGGTTGGAGTCTCTAAATAGAGCTCTTCACGGTATAGAGGTACCGTCTGAGGTAACCGAGATCTCTAATCAGATAGCGCTTGCAGGAGACTTCTTAATTAATGCATCCATGGATGCGGCAAATTGCGCAGCTGTAGCTGCTGCTAATGCAATTGCCATCAGAAGATCCTTGTGGCTGAGAACCTGGCGAGCGGACTCAACCTCAAAGAAATCGCTTACATCCTTACCATATCAGAGTGGTCGGTTATTTGGCGAAAGGCTGGATCAGCTCATATCTGATGCGACAGGAGGGAAGAGCAGTTTCCTTCCTCAGCAAAAGATCAGACAGCCTTTTCATCGACAGCTTCAGCCTCGCTTTAGGGCCTTTCGTAACCCAGGTTGGGTCGCGCCAGTCACCTCCAGCGGCTCAGGTCGGCCTAATCAGGCCAGAGATCGCCAGGTCTCCTACAGGACCAACCGTCTGGGAAGAGGGCGATCTCAACAGCCAAGATCTAGAGGGTCCAAACCCCAAAGATATTCGGACAAATGACTGGAGGCAGAATCCGGTCAATTTATCCAGAGTAGGCGGCCGCTTACTCTGGTTTCGCCCCATTTGGCTATCGATTACTCACGACGAGTGGGTCAGGGAGTTAGTCTCCTCGGGGTACAAAATAGAATTTACCAGCCTTCCTCAAATCGTTTTTTTTCCCTCGCCCCTTCCCAAGGAGGAGTCTCGGGTTCGCGCCTTATTCAAGGCGGTGGAGTCTCTTCGGCACAGCGGGGTTGTCGTACCTGTACGGAGGTCGAAAAAGGTCAGGGGTTTTATTCCAACCTATTCATTGTACCCAAGAAGGACGGTACCGTAAGGCCCATTCTGGATCTAAAGCGACTGAACCGGTTTGTCAGAATTCGACATTTCCGAATGGAGTCTCTCCGTTCGGTCATTGTAGCCATGGAAAAAGGGGAATTTCTAGCATCAATAGACATCCAGGATGCCTATCTTCACATCCCCATATTTCCCCTCATCAAAGGTTTCTTCGGTTTGCCATCGACAAACTTCATCTTCAGTTTGCAGCCTTGCCATTCGGGCTAGCCACAGCCCCCAGGGTGTTTCACAAAGGTCATGGCTGCTGTTGTGTCCATTCTGCACTCCAGGGGGATAGTCATCCTGCCTTACTTAGATGACCTCCTCATCAAGGGTCCGTCTTTTCAAACCTGCGAGGAAAGTGTCAGCATTACGTTAGACACCCTTGCTCGCCTAGGGTGGCTGGTGAATATGAGGAAATCATCTCCCGTGCCATCTCGGAAGATCACTTTTTAGGGATGAATTTCGACACCGCTCAGGGGTTGATAATTCTTCCTCAGGACAAGGCCTTACTTCTCCGTCAAGAGGTACGGATCCTTCGCCAACCGATTCCTCACACCATCCGGTTTTGCATGAGGGTCCTAGGAAGGATGGTGGCAGCAATCGAGGCTATTCCATTTGCCCAGTTTCATCTTCGCCCCTTCAGCATGCACTCTTGGCAGTATGGGACGGGAGCCCTTACTCCCTCAATCTTCGGTGCCGTCTGTCCCTGCAGGTCAGACAGACTCTTACGTGGTGGACGAAGAGCACCACTCTTCAACAAGGTCGTTTGTTTCCTCCAAATTTTTGGTTGGTAGTCACAACGGACGCCAGTCGGCTCGGATGGGGAGCAGTGTTTCGTCACCACACAGCCCAGGGAACTTGGTCTCAGCAGGAATCGACCCTCCCGATCAATATTTTAGAGATCCGAGCTGTTCGGCTGGCTCTAAGGCAGTTTCACCAGCATCTGGCGGGCCGCCCAGTCCGAATACAATCGGACAATGCCACGGCGGTGGCATACATAAACCATCAGGGAGGTACCCGCAGCAGGGCGGCCATGCACGAGGTAAACAGAGTCTGACCTGGGCAGAGGTAAATCACTCTGTGATTTCAGCGGTCCACATTCCGGGCGAGGAAACTGGGCAGCGGATTTTCTCAGCCGTCACGGCATAGCGTCAGGGGAATGGTCGCTACATCCGAGATTTTTCAGCAGATATGCCGACGCTGGGGAACCCCAGATGTGGACCTGATGGCTTCCAAGATAAATGCCAAGGTGCCCAACTTCGTCTCCCGGTACCGGGATCCGCAGGCAGTTGCAGTAGACGCCCTGGTTCTACGGTGAAATCAGTTTCATCTTCCATACTTGTTTCCACCAATAGCTCTGCTCCCAAGGGTAATCAGAAAGATCAGGTTAGAAGGGGTCCCAGCGATATTAATCGCTCCGGATTGGCCGCGTCGCTCATGGTACGCGGAGCTGGTACAATTGCTCGCCAACGCACCCTGGCGACTGCCAGAGCGCGCGGACCTTCTCTCCCAGGGCCCAGTTTACCACCAGAACTCAGCGGTCCTGTGTTTGACGGCCTGGCCGTTGAATCTTGGATCCCGACCAGGGCTGGATTCTCTAAAAAAGGTCGCCGCGACGATGGCTAGCGCCCGAAAGCCCGTCTCGGCTCGCATCTACCACGGTACTTGGAAAGTCTTTTTTGCTTGGTGCAGGGAACATGGTTGTTCCCCGCTTCTATTTTCAATTCCAAACATTCTGTCATTTCTTCAAGCGGGCCTAGATTCAGGTCTAGCGCCAAGTACGCTTAGACGGCAGATATCAGCCTTGTCGGTTCTCTTTCAGCGAAGTATCGCGTCTAATTTTCAGGTTAGGACCTTTATTCAGGGGGTTGTCCATATAGTTCCTCCCTACAAGGCTCCCTTAGAGGTTTGGGATCTCAATCTAGTCCTGGGAGTCCTGCAGGAGTCTCCATTTGAACCTTTGCAGGAGGTTCTCCTGACATTCCTTTCCTGGAAAGTGGTATTTTTGGTAGCCATAACATCCATAAGGCGGGTTTCGGAGCTGGCAGCACTGTCTGTTATGTTACGGTAGCTGAGGAGTGCAGGCAAAAAAGGAAATACACCAGAGCAGTTGGAATCTATGAGATTGCAGCACCCTGACCAACCACCGCAACCAGAGGCAGCCGTGGAGCGTTCCCACGTTGGTCCTAGACGCCTCGTCACAGCCCGAGAAACCAACTACACCCAAAGACAGAAACAGGAAAGCTATCTGCCCGGAGCAGAACCCCAAAGATAATAGAAAGCCCCCAAACATGTAATGGCGGTTAGACAAGAGGAAATACTGACACAGAAAGAAAATAGTATGAGCAAACGCTGGGGCCCAAACTATCTAAATAGAAAAGGACAGGAAGGGTACTTACTGCAATCTCAGAAAACCCTGAAAAACACCAACTCTACTAATTTCAAAATCACCTGAGATCACATGACCTCTACCACCTAAAATTAGTTCTCTGGTGTAACAAAAACAAAACAGCAGCCACTGAAAAAACTGGAAAAAGCAAAAGTACAAAACACAGTGGCTGGACTAAACTGAGAGGGCAAAAGCCCCCGGAGGGGACCATGAAGGCCCCCACAGAAGTGCAGGACAAAATGCAAAAATATAGCAAAAACACAAAATAAGAAATTGTCTTATCTGATAGCAGGAGATGCAGACACGACACAGCAGGCTACAAGGGAAACTGGAAAGAAGGATTCAGACCAGAACAATTGATCACCGGCAACCCTGATGGGAAAATGACTCCCTTACATAAGACCAATCAGTAACACCTGATTCCCAGTCCTCACAATCCTCACTAGTACCGCTTGTAACCACCAGAGGGAGCCTCTGCTCAGAACTCATCTCAAACTCATTCACAACAACTGTCTTGTCGAGCTCCGTACTTACTTTTCCATCAGGATAAGGTAGTGCTCAGGCCAACACCACCCTTTTTGCCTAAAGTCGTGTCCTCATTTCATATCAATGAGGACATTGTTCTACCTTCTTTTTGCCCGGCTCCTATGCACCGGGTTGAGAAGGCTCTCCATACGCTAGATCTGGTGAGAGCACTCAGGAGATATGTATCTCGGACGGCGTCCTTTCGACAGACGGACACGCTGTTTGTCCTCCCTGAGGGTCGCAGGAAGGGACTCGCTGCCTCTAGGTCTACCTTGGCTAGGTGGATCCGGTTAGCCATTCAAGAGGCTTACCGCATCAGAGGTGCGGTGGTTCCCGCAGGGATCAAGGCTCACTCCACCAGAGCGGTGGGTGCCTCCTGGGCCCTTCGGCATCAGGTTTCGGTGGAAACAGGTTTGTAAGGCGGCAACCTGGTCCAGTCTGCATACCTTTTCAAGCATTATAATGTCCATACTCAGGCTTCTGCGGATGCCAGTCTGGGTAGAAGGATTCTTCAGGGCGCGGTTGCGCACCTATAACAATGCTTGATTATAAATTTACACTGTGGAGTCGGTTTCCCACCCAAGGACTGCTTTGGGACGTCCCACAGTCCTGTGTCCCCCAATGAGACGAAGGAGAAATACGAATTTTTGTGTTACTCACCGTAAAATCCTTTTCTCCGAGACGCTCATTGGGGGACACAGCACCCTCCCTAAGAGCCGGCTGGCTTTGTTTTGAGTTAACTCTATTCTCTGTTAAGTCTGTATCAGCAGTTTTTTTTCTTCTAGATATACTGTATCTGTGTTAACTCTGATTTATTTTTTAGCCTCCTACTGCTTTTTGCACTAAACTGGGTTTGCCTGCGGCCAGTGCTGAGGTGTATACGGCGGAGGAGGAGCTAACCTTTTTTATGTTTACTTAGTGTCAGCCTCCTAGCGGCAGTAGCATACACCCACAGTCCTGTGTCCCCCAATGAGCGTCTCGGAGAAAAGGATTTTACGGTGAGTAACACAAAAATCCGTATTTCAGCTGCAGATGGAAGGGAGGGAGACACAGGAATTCATTACTGATGGGTAGGCGGAGCCCCAGACCAGGATGACACCTCAGATCAAAAGCGTGTTGACTGGCTGGCTCCTCCAGCTCGGGCTCCTCCTACTCAGCTCCTTCAGTCTAAGATTTGAGGTCTCAGAGGATGGTCGCTGCTAATGCAGCTCCTCAGAAGATTTTATTATTTTATATTCGGACAAGAGACTTGGATCACTAGTTGGTCTAGAGGTCTCAGGGGTACCAGCGCTGCTGTACCCCAACCTCTCCTCGGCGGATCTGTATTTACACTATGGTCCCTGCAGAATCTTGCCGGCCCTGGGGGATGAGGATGGCTTCCTGGCGGGGACGCAAACCACCACGTGCGGTCACTGCGTTCCTCGCCCTGGGGGGAAGCATGGGGACAAGCGCCACAAATCCTCGGGGATCCCTGTGGCGCTAAGCTGGTGAGTACTCCACACAATTTTATTATAATAATGTGTGAGTGCTTTAGCGTCTGAGTGGCAGCGCTATTACATGTATGTCAGTATGCTTCAGCGCTACGGTGACAGCGCTGTTACATGTAGATGTGGTGATCTTTTGTCGCAGGCAGATACCTGCAGGACAGAGAGGGAGCAGGAGCGAGGGAGTTCGCGCTCAATATTTAGCTGGCGGGGGCGTGGCCTATCGATTCCCGTCTTACGAGCAGGAAGACGCGCGCTCTGGCGCTTCTCCTCCATCCCCCATCACTGTGGCGGCCATTACACAGGCCCTGGGCTCCTCAGACCGCTCCTCTCCTCATAGACACCACGGCCAGCTGGGTGAGTGCTGATTCCTCACCCCGCAGCGCAGCGATCGCTATCCTGCAGCTGCAGTCTCATTAGAGACTTGAAATTTAGCTGGGCTCACACAGTATATCTATATTGTGGAGAGATTGCAACATTAACCCTTCTGAGGGTTATTTCTGTCAGCGTTTTTTTGACTGAATGCCGCTGGGGTAACCCTTCCTGAGGGAGCGTTAACCCTTCAGCGTTAAAAAAAAAAAAAAAAAAAAAAAAGACCGCATATTTTTTGCTGGTACTACCGCTTTGACCTGCAAATATAGGTGAAGCATGTCTGAACAGAGTTCAGAAGCCGCGGACCATGTCCCAGTACCACTGCGGCAATCAGATACGCAGACCTCACAGCGTCTAACGCTGCGGTCGACAGTGGTGCAAAATTGGATGATATCGCTCGTCGATTAACAGCTTGTCTGACCTTTTAGGTCAATATGTGTCTGCTAATTCCTCTCAGAGGAAGCGACGCAGGCCGTTACCGGCCTCTGCACGGAGCGAGTCAGATGTATCTGATTTTGGACAGAGTTCCCTTTAGATTCGGGATGGTGAATTATCCGATTCAGATGAGGACGAACCGCAGGGGCGTTCTTCTATGGCGAAACGTACGGGGGCTTTGATTGAAGCATGAGAGAGATGTACAGTTACCGGAGGAGGTAACTAGTCGTCCTGGTAAATCAGCACGTATGTTCCAGGAGTCCCGTACTTCGCGTACAACATTACCAGCTCTGAAGGAGCTTAATAGTGTAATAGAAGAGGAACGTCTGTGTCCAGATAAGCGTTTTCACGGAACGCATTTCTTTGATGCACTTTATCCTTGCTCTGCGGAGTTAAAGGATAATTGGACTTCTGCACCTGAAGTGGATGTTTCCTTATCCAGCTTAGTAAATCCTCACTACTCCCTTTAAAGGGGGAAAAGCGAGTTTGCAGGAGCCGTTGGACAGAAGAACGGAAATGGCGGCAAAAGCAAGCTATGAGGCTGCGGGTCATGGATTCCGAGCGGTGCTAGGATCCATGTGTGCTGCTAGAGCTTCTCTAGGCTGGTTGGCACGTTTAAAGACGGAGTTGCAGAACGGATCTCCGTTACCTGATATCGGGAAACTTACGAATTGTTAGAACTGCAGTCTGTTATATCTTTGATGCCGGTCTGGATACGGCATCCCTGCTGGCCAGAGCGAGGCTTCAGCGGTCACAGTCAGAAGAGCTTTATGGTCAGACAGTGGGCCGGGGACGCAGTTTCCAAACTGGTTTATTGGCTTTACCTTACAAGGGTGGCCTCCTTTTGGATCCGACCTCACAGAGCTGATTTCAGGCTAAGGCGAAGGAAGCAGCATTGCCACAGCGTAGGGCCATGGCTTCGGTATCCATAAGCCTGGTGGCTATAGCGGTCGGCGGTCCTTTCGGGGCCGAGGACGATCTAGTTCATTCCTCGTGGGGATCGGGAGTTCTTCTTTCTCAGGAAAGAAGTCCTCTCAGAAAACCTGTACTCCCTGGAAGCAGAATTTCCGCCAGGACAAGCGGGAATCTGACAAGAAAGCCCGCCAAGTCAGATTGACGCCAGGGGTCCACTCGAGGACTCTCGAGTGGGGGGTCACCTGCTTCATTTCAAGGCGACTTGGATGGCTCGCGTTCCAGATTCCTGGGTAACGCGGGTAGTGCGGCAGGCTATTCATAGAGTTTTCTTCTCGACCCGCAAATGTTTTTTTTCAGTCTCGCGTTCCGTCAGAACCCGAGCTTTTTGTCGCTTTACAGCGAGAGGTCGATTTTCTGCTACAAAAGGGTGTAGTAATACCGGTCCTGTCAGAGGACCGAGGAAAAGGTTTTTTATTCCAACCTTTTCGTAGTTCCCAAAAGGAGAACAAATTCGCCGATTCTGGATCTCAAGCGATTAAACCGGCATGTCCACGCCCGGAAATTTGCATGGAGTCACTTCGCTCAGTTGTAGCAGCTCTGTCACAGAACGATTTTCTGGTGTCAATCGACATTCGCGACGCCTATTTGCATGTTCCCATCGGAAAGGCTCATCACCGTTTTCATCGGTTTGCCATAGGACAGGATCACTATCAGTTCGTGGCTCTCCCTTTCGGCTTAGCCTCAGCGCCCAGAGTCTTTACAAAAAATTTTGGCGCCCCTCATGGCAATCCTTCGAAAACAGGGGATTACGATTCTTCCTTATCTGGACGTCTTTTGATAGTGGCTTCCTCGGAAGAGGAGGCAGTGACAGCTGAGATTTGTCTCTTCAGCTTCTGAAGGACTTCAGTTGGCTGATCAATTGGAGAATGACCTGCGTAGTCTCGAAAGCTTGCAATTTGTTACCATCTTTTCAGTAGCATTAAAAGGTATCAACCACTGAGGATCTCAAGTCAAATATTTTTCTATCTACTGGCTAACATGGTACGAAGATACCATCTTTCTATATCCAATTGGGAGAAGTCGTTTCGGAACCATCGAGGGCAATCCTCTTTTGGGGATGCATCTCGACACGATTCGGTCGGTAGTTTCTCTACCGCCAGACAAACAGTCATGTCTTCTTCGACATGTGCAGATTATGAAATCCTCGACAGCAATGTCCCTACGGAAGTGTTATGCGTCTTCTGGGACTGATGGTGGCGTCCATGGAGGCAATTCCTTTTGCCCAGTTCCATTCCAGGTCTCCCAAAGGTTCATCTTGAATCGATGGAACCGGTCGCAGTCGCTGGATTGCAGTGTCACCATTTTCGCGCGGTGCGGGATTCTCTAGGATGGTGGTTACGTCCAGGGGCATTTTCCCTGGGGAAGTCCTTCCTCCCTCCGAAGTGGTCATCATAACCACCGATGCCAGCTTAACGGGCTGGGGGGGTGTTTGGAACAATCTATGGATTCAGGGGGTATGGTCATCGAAGAGTCTGTTCTTCCGATCAACATCCTGGAATTGAGGGGATTTTCCTTTGCCTCCAACATTGGACGGTCCCTTTGAGCGGTCTGCCAGTCCGAGTACAGACAGACAATGCGACGGCTGTCGCATATATCAATCACCAAGGCGGGACAAGGAGTTCCAGACTCATGGTAGAGGTGTCCCGAATTCTGATTTGGGCCGAGGCCAGTGTACCAGCCATTTCGCGCGATTCACATTCCAAGGGTTCAGAATATTACAGCGGACTTTCTCAGTCGCAGGAGATGGATCCTGGGGAATGGAGCCTTCACCCGGAAGTTTTTGCACTACTGTGCTCTCGTTGGGGAACTCCCCAAGTGGATTTGATGGCATCCAGGTCCAATGCCAAGTTACCGACGTTCATGTCCAGATACCAGGACCCGAAGGCTGTGGCAGTGGATGCTCTAGTGGCTCAGTGGG
>JARQOD010000006.1:267136853-267171412 GCA_033576555.1 Oophaga sylvatica | reverse complement strand
CTGACGGGATGATGTGGGATATTAGTGGTAGTTGTCTGGTGGCCATGGCTGATGGGATGATGTGGGATATTAGTGGTAGTAGTCCGGTGGCTTTGACGGGATGTTGTAGGATATTAGTAGTCCGGTGGCTCTGGTTGACTGGATGATATGGGATATTATAGTGAATGTGGCTATGCGGAGTGGGCGGGCTCTACACTCAGCTTATATATCTACTACAGACCCGGGCAAGGGGCGGCCGCGGGTCGCATCCGGCCCGCCGGCTGTCAGTGACCGGCCCGCGGAGGCGCTCCGGCAGTCTCAGGGCCCCGGCATCAGCTGGCACAATACTTACCTCTCCCGTGCCTCCGCTGCTGCAGCTCCGGCCTCCACCGGCGCTTCCTCTCACAGCCGGCCGCTGAATGACATCATCATTCAGCGGCCGGCTGTGTCAGAGAGCGGGGACGCTGGACAGGTAAGACGTGTCTCTGTGTGTGTCTGTGTCTATGTAGTGCGGTGCTTTGTGTGTGTGTATGTATGTGAGAGAGTGCTTATGTGCTGTCTGTGTGTGATGATGGGCAGGCATTGCTGATAATGGGGAGGCATTGATGATGATGGGGAGAAGATGATGATAATGGGCAGGCATTGATGATAATGGGCAGGCATTGATGATGGGGAGAAGATGATGATGGGCAGGTATTGCTGATAATGGGGAGGCATTGATGATGATGGGGAGAAGATGATGATAATGGGCAGGTATTGATGATAATGGGCAGGCATTGATGATGGGGAGATGATGATGATGATGATGATGGGCAGGCATTGATGATGATGGGGAGAAGATGATGATAATGGGCAGGTATTGATGATAATGGGCAGGCATTGATGATGGGGAGATGATGATGATGATGGGCAGGCATTGATGATGATGGGGAGAAGATGATGATAATGGGCAGGTATTGATGATAATGGGCAGGCATTGATGATGGGGAGAAGATGATGATGGGCAGGCATTGCTGATAATGGGGAGGCATTGATGATGATGGGGAGAAGATGATAATGGGCAGGCATTGATGATGGGGAGAAGATGATGATGGGCAGGCATTGCTGATAATGGGGAGGCATTGATGATGATGGGGAGAAGATGATGATAATGGGCAGGTATTGATGATAATGGGCAGGCATTGATGATGGGGAGAAGATGATGATGATGATGATGGGCAGGCATTGATGATGATGGGGAGATGATGATAATGGGCAGGTATTGATGATAATGGGCAGGCATTGATGATGGGGAGAAGATGATGATGATGATGGGCAGGCATTGATGATGATGGGGAGAAGATGATGATAATGGGCAGGTATTGATGATAATGGGCAGGCATTGATGATGGGGAGAAGAAGATGATGGGCAGGCATTGCTGATAATGGGGAGGCATTGATGATGATGGGGAGAAGATGATGATAATGGGCAGGTATTGATGATAATGGGCAGGCATTGATGATGGGGAGATGATGATGATGATGGGCAGGCATTGATGATGATGGGGAGAAGATGATGATAATGGGCAGGTATTGATGATAATGGGCAGGCATTGATGATGGGGAGATGATGATGATGATGGGCAGGCATTGATGATGATGGGGAGAAGATGATGATAATGGGCAGGTATTGATGATAATGGGCAGGCATTGATGATGGGGAGAAGATGATGATGGGCAGGCATTGCTGATGATGGGGAGGCATTGATGATGGGGAGAAGATGATGATGGGCAGGCATTGCTGATAATGGGGAGGCATTGATGATGATGGGGAGAAGATGATGATAATGGGCAGGTATGTATATATACATATATATATATATATATATATATGTATATATACAGTATTGGGTAGAACGGAGTTAATTATATTAGTCCGGCCCTCTAAAACCATCCCAATTTCTCATGCGGCCCCCTGGCAAAATTAATTGCCCACCCCTGATCTAATATATAATTACCAATAAATTCTGTCACACACTTCCGGAGCTTGTGTCGCTTCCACAATGCACCGCGACCGGAAGTACGTCGACCGCCATATTGGAACACCCAAGTTATGGGTATTCCGATATGGCGGCCGGGATTCAAATCCCCCAAGCCGCGCGTGCACCGCTCATTGGAAGAGCCGGCGAGTGGCTCAGCCAATGAGCGGCGCGGGGTTCAAATCCCCCGCCATTGGCTGAGCGGTGCCGCCCAGCTTTGGTATGTGTGTGTAGGGGTCTGCGGATGTATGCGTGCGTGATCTGTGTATGTGCGGGGCTCTGCTGGCTGTGTGTTTATGCAGGCATCGTCCGATGGGACTACAAGTCCCATCCGGCTATGCCTGCTACACTGTCAGTGAGTGACACATTAGCCAATGATGGGACAGTAGTAGTCCCATCATCCGGCTAATGTGTTGAATGTAAAAAAAAACATACATTACATACACAACATACAGAACATACATATAACAGAACATACATATAACATACAACACAAAACATACATATAACACAATACATAACATACATACAACACATAACATACATATAACATACAACACATAATACATATAACATACAACACATAACATACATATATATAACATGGTGTACAATAATAAATTATATTGTGGTACCGTGTTAGCCAGAAAAATCGATGTGAATACTTTTCCATCCAATTATGACAAGAGCATTCTTAAGGTGATACCTTTATTGGCTAACCAGAAAATTATATGTTCGCTAGCTTTCAGAGCGCAGAGGCTCCTTCTTCAGGCAAGATTACATTTGGAATAATCATTAATCATTATTCCAAATGTAATCTTGCCTGAAGAAGGAGCCTCTGCGCTCTGAAAGCTAGCGAACATATAATTTTCTGGTTAGCCAATAAAGGTATCACCTTAAGAATGCTCTTGTCATAATTGGATGGAAAAGTATTCACATCGATATATATAACATACAACACATAACATACATATAACATACAACATATAACCTACAGAACATACATATAACATACAACATACAGAACATACATATAACATAACATACAGTACATACAGTGCCTACAAGTAGTATTCAACCCCCTGCAGATTTAGCTGGTTTGATAAGATGCAAATAAGTTAGAGCCTTCAAACTGCAAACGAGAGTAGGATTTATTAACAGAAGCATAAATCTTACAAAACAAAAAGTTATGTTGCTCAGTTGAATTTTAATAAATTTTAAACATAAAAGTGTGGGTCAATTATTATACAACCCCTATGTTTAATATTTCGTGGAATAACCCTTGTTTGCAATTACAGCTAATAATCGTCTTTTATAAGACCTGATCAGGCCAGCACAGGTCTGTGGAGTTATCTTGGCCCACTCCTCCATGTAGATCTTCTCCAAGTTATCTAGGTTCTTTGGGTGTCTCATGTAGACTTTAATCTTGAGCTCCTTCCACAAGTTTTCAATTGGGTTAAGGTCAGGAGACTGACTAGGCCACTCCAACACCTTGACTTTTTCCCTCTTGAACCAGGCCTTGGTTTTCTTGGCGTGTGTGCTTTGGGTCGTTGTCTTGTTGGAAGATGAAATTATGACCCATCTTAAGATCCTTGATGGAGGAGCGGAGGTTCTTGGCCAAAATCTCCAGGTAGGCCGTGCTATCCATCCTCCCATGGATGCGGACCAGATGGCCAGGCCCCTTGGCTGAGAAACAGCCCCACAGCATGATGCTGCCACCACCATGCTTGACTGTAGGGATGGTATTCTTGGGGTCGTATGCAGTGCCATCCAGTCTCCAAACGTCACGTGTGTGGTTGGCACCAAAGATCTCGATCTTGGTCTCATCAGACCATAGAACCTTGAACCAGTCTGTCTCAGAGTCCTCCAAGTGATCATGAGCAAACTGTAGACGAGCCTTGACATGACGCTTTGAAAGTAAAGGTACCTTACGGGCTCGTCTGGAACGGAGACCATTGCGGTGGAGTACGTTACTAATGGTATTGACTGAAACCAATGTCCCCACTGCCATGAGATCTTCCCGGAGCTCCTTCCTTGTTGTCCTTGGGTTAGCCTTGACTCTTCAGACAAGCCTGGCCTCGGCACGGGAGGAAACTTTCAAAGGCTGTCCAGGCCGTGGAAGGCTAACAGTAGTTCCATAAGCCTTCCACTTACGGATGATGCTCCCAACAGTGGAGACAGGTAGGGCCAACTCCTTGGAAAGGGTTTTGTACCCCTTGCCAGCCTTGTGACCCTCCACGATCTTGTCTCTGATGGCCTTGGAATGCTCCTTTGTCTTTCCCATGTTGAGCATGTATGAGTGCTGTTCACAAGTTTTGGGGAGGGTCTTAAATAGTCAGAAAAGGCTGGCAAAAGAGATCATTAATCCACACATGTGAAGCTCATTATTCTTGGTGCCTGAACTACTTCTTAATACTTTAGGGGGACCAAACAGAATTCTTGTGGTTTGAGGGGTTGTATAATAAATGACACTCTGAATTAACTTTTGACGTTTTAAAAAAAAATAAAAATTAAAACAAAAATTTTTGCTGCAGTGCATTTCCCACTTCCAGGCTGATCTACAGTACAAATGTCACAATGCCAAGTTAATTCCGCATGTGTCAACCAGCTAAATCTGCAGGGGGTTGAATACTACTTGTAGGCACTGTACATATAACATATAAATAACATACAATACATAACATACATATAACATACAACACATAACATACATATAACACAACATACAGTACATACATATAACACATTACAGAAGATACATAACATACAACGCATAACATACAGAACTTACATACAACACATAACATACATTACATATAACATACAACACATAACAGAGTACATGCTCACCAATCACCGATGCCATCGTCTCCTGTGATAAAGATAACATAATAAAGCAACCTATACATCACCTGTACGCCGTAGTAGTTATTACCGAGTGTCCCACGACGATCTCCGATGTAGAACACTGACATCGGGCTCCTGCGATACACTGACACTGGGAGAGAATGACGTCACTTCCGTTCATTCTCTCACTGGCAATGCTGGGTGAGAAAATTCCTACACAGCATTGCCATAAAGTGAGAGAATGAACTCAGGTAACCTCAGTGATGCACTGCAGGAGCCATTGTCTCCTGTCAGTGCATCACTGGGATGCCCTACAGAGCAGTTGCATCACCTGATGTCACTGTTCTATAGGGGAGACCGTCGTGGGACATTCGTTATTAATTGGACTGCGTTGGACAGGGAGTATACGGTTGTTTTATTTTTTTACTTTTTATTACAGGAGAACGAGGGCGTCGCTTGGATCCAAGTGTGTAATAAAGATATGAAAACCGTGTTGTTTTATTTCATTAAAATACTTCATTCTTACGTGTTTTTTTATTAACCCTTTATTAATATAAGATTAATAATGGAGAGGCGTCTTATTGACGCCTCTCCATTATTAACCGGGCTTAATGTCACCTTACAATAGCAATATTAACCCCTTATTACCCCATATCCCACCGCTACAGGGGAGTGGGAAGAGAGGGGCTAAGTGCCGGAATTGGCGCATCGTACAGATGCGCCAATTTTGGGGCGGCTGGGTGCTGGTATTTTTAGCCAGGGGGGGTGCGCCAATATCCATGGCCCCTTCCTAGGCTATGACTATCAGCCCACAGCTGTCTGCGTAGCCTTTCTGGCTATAAATTACTGGGGGACCCCACATCATTTTTTTGGGGGGGGTCCCCCTATTTTAATAGCCAGTAAAGGCTAGCTGCGGGCTGATATTCATAGCCTGGGAAGCTCCATGGGTATTAACCCCTTCCCAGGCTAGAAATATTGGCCCGAGCCATCGGTTTTCCCCCTCTGGCGCAGAAAATTGCGCGGGAGCCCATGCCATTTTTTTTAAATTAACGCTATTGCATGAAGATTGTGTGTCTTTAACTATTTATGTACCATTCTATTATCTATGTAAAATCTATCTATCTTCTGTCTATTATCTATCTGCCTATCTATCTGTGTATGTAATGGCGCATGGGTTGGACAAATGTAAAAGAGGAGGTTGGACAAGAAATGACGTCACAAACCTTTTTTTGTTAAATAACATATCTTTATTTAGCTTACAAAAACGCATACAAATCCGCATGAAAAAACGCAACAAAAAAGCACCTGCGTTTTCTGCCAGGAGGTCCTGTTTTTGTGCAGAAAATTCAGCAGTCAAATCTGCAACGTGTGCACATACCCTCAAATCACCCGCCAAAGCCGTGCGGCACTGCTCAATGGCTGAGCCTGCGTGGCTTTGGCGGGGGATTCAAATCCCGTGCGGCACAGCTCATTTGCTCAGCCGGCGGGGCGGAAGATTTGAATCCCGAGCCGCTCATTGGCTGAGCAGTGCCGCATGGCTTTTGCGAGGGATTTGAATCCCGCGCAAGCTCATCGACTCAGCAGCCGGCAGCTCAGCCAATGAGCGATGCTGCGCGGGATTTGAATCCCCCGCCAATGCTGGCAACCAATCAGCTAGCGGTATTGGCACCAGATTTGAATACCGCTAGCAGCTGATGTGATTGGTCGCCCGCTGCCGATCTATCAGCTGTTAGCGGTATTGCCGATCTCCCGGCGGTGTTAGCACCACTAAGGATACACAGATGTTCATTTCACTGCACTCCCGATGCAATAGCATCAGGCCTATTTCTAGAAGAGATATAATCATTATAATTTGTTATAACTAACCATAGTTAGGTACTATGCAGCGCCGGACTTTTCAGCTAATACTATATAAACCCTCCACAGCTTTTCTCTGTAGTACCATACTCTATAAAGACTTGTATGTGTCTGTGCACACAGTCGGCAATCGGCCAATAGGTCAAAACGTTTTTCTACAATGGCAGAATAAATTCTATTTTTATTGTAAACACCCTAGATCGTCCACGGTTTATCTTGTACCCAGCGCCCAACGTCTTCCTACGGCTGGCATCCCTGGTGCCCCTTCTTATTCGTAGGCGTCATGCTTGGCCCACCAATCAGAAGAGACGCTATGGATCCTGGCAATAGGCGGCGCACAGCTCTGGTCCAGTAGCCATATACTACCAACATGGCTGCTGGATAAGATTTCTACTTATTGTTTTGATCAACACTTAGGCCTCTTTCACACATCCGTTTTTTGTATCAGGCATGATCCGGCGTGTTGCTAAAAAAACGGATCCGGTACCGGATGCGTTTTTTTACCATTGACTTTCATTAGCGCTGGATCGTGCCTGATGTCATTGCGTTGTATCCGTTTTTGTCCGGATCCAGCGGAAATGTACATTCCAGCGGCCGGACAAAACGAAGCATATAACGTTTTTTTTTGTTTGCTGGAGCCGCCTGATAGTGCCTGAAGCGGCGCATCAGGCGGCCGGAAACAATAGAAGTCAATGGAACCGAATCAGACTTTTGTGCAATCCGTCAAAAGTCTGATCGGATTCTGGAAACCAAGGTCTACTACTACTACTACATTTTCCAGTGTCTCCGGGCATCCAAAACCCTCTTTTTCTGGGTTCAAAAGTTCAGGTCGGATCCAGCAAAAAAACATCCGTTGCATCAGTTTTTTCTTTTCAGCGCCGGATCCGTCCCTTCAGGTGTTCGACGGATCATGCCTGATACAAAAAAACGGATGTGTGAAAGAGGCTTTAGATAAAGTTTCCAGGATTCCAAGAACAGCGCCACACCTGGTCACAGGTTGCCTGTAGAATTGCAGCTGAGCTGTATTGTGTATGGCAGATAGCCGGGGAGCCCATACACCCTCCGTGCGGTAGTGTGGGGGCACCGGATCCCGGGCACAGCGCCAGCACGGAGCCGCAGCCTTCCTTAGACACTGCTCTTCCAGGGCTCAGTGCGGGGTTCGTGTCCCTTTAATTCCGTAGGCAGCAATGCCAGGAGTCAACATGGCGGCACACCACTACCAGCCTCCATGCTAGCAGTGACTCCGGGAACTACACTTCCCAGCATTCCCCCTTCGGGCCAGAACGGGCGCTTCTCCATAACACATAAACGCCCCGCTAATAACCGCAGAGCTCCGTGTCCACGGCGGCGGCGGCGGCTGCACAGCGGCCCCTCACTGACCGCTCCGCTGCCTGTGCGTGCCACCTGCCGCCAGAACTCCGCCCACTCCGCTCCCTCCGCCGCGGACGCGTCTTCTTCCTTTCTTCCTCCTCCTGTGAATGCTGCTGCTTCCGCCGCCGTTGTGAAAAAAAGAGGAAGAAGCGACATTAACCTGAAAGAAAAAATAATCCGGGACAAATGCCTCGAGGCCGACCCCCGAAACCACGGGCCGGGGATGGATCAGGCGCAGGTAAAAAAATACATTGTGCGGGTACATGGAGAACGGCGGCGGCTGCGAGGAGGAGAGGCCTGCGGTACATGGTGTTAGTGGTGTGAACAGGCGCGTATATAGTCCCCGGATATGGTGGAGAGGCCGCTCTGCGAGTGTGAGACGTCTTCGCCCGGAGACAGGGCGGAATGATACGGGAGTGGACGCAGCACCCGAACTAGAGGCTGCGGCAGATGAGGCAGGAGCAGTGCGCGGCTGCTGGTGGTGTGCGGCTGCTGCTCGTCCTGTGCTGAGTGGCGCCCGCTCCTCCTCATTACAGTGCGGTGTGACGTCACTGGCGGGCTCCTCTGCCCCAGGATACATGGTGTATATATATATAATAAAGCACACTGTTATTGCTGAATATTAGTCATGGCAGTCACTACAAATAGACTGAAGCCGGTTCCTGCTGCTCATACACAGCACATAAGCGACTTATAAGGCATTGCCATTGGATACAGACTGTCCCATATCAGTGGTGGTCTCTGCGCACCTTGTACCGAATCATATACCGTGGAGGAATCGGCAGCGGAAACCTATAGCCAATCAGAAGCCTGGCGTGTTATATCTGGTGATATAGCCAATCAGAAGCCTGGCGTGTTATATCTGGTGATATAGCCAATCAGAAGCCTGGCGTGTTATATCTGGTGATATAGCCAATCAGAAGCCTGGCGTGTTATATCTGGTGATATAGCCAATCAGAAGCCTGGCCGTGTTATATCTGGTGATATAGCCAATCAGAAGCCTGGCGTGTAATATCTGGTGATATAGCCAATCAGAAGCCTGGCGTGTTATATCTGGTGATATAGCCAATCAGAAGCCTGGCGTGTTATATCTGGTGATATAGCCAATCAGAAGCCTGGCGTGTTATATCTGGTGATATAGCCAATCAGAAGCCTGGCGTGTTATATCTGGTGATATAGCCAATCTGAAGCCTGGCCGTGTTATATCTGGTGATATAGCCAATCAGAAGCCTGGCCGTGTAATATCTGGTGATATAGCCAATCAGAAGCCTGGCGTGTTTAATGTGGTGATATAGCCAATCAGAAGCCTGGCCGTGTTATATCTGGTGATATAGCCAATCAGAAGCCTGGCGTGTTATATCTGGTGATATAGCCAATCAGAAGCCTGGCGTGTTATATCTGGTGATATAGCCAATCAGAAGCCTGGCGTGTTATATCTGGTGATATAGCCAATCAGAAGCTTGGCGTGTTATATCTGGTGATATAGCCAATCAGAAGCCTGGCCGTGTAATATCTGGTGATATAGCCAATCAGAAGCCTGGCCGTGTAATATCTGGTGATATAGCCAATCAGAAGCCTGGCGTGTTTAATGTGGTGATATAGCCAATCAGAACCCTGGCGTGTTATATCTGGTGATATAGCCAATCAGAAGCCTGGCCGTGTAATATCTGGTGATATAGCCAATCAGAAGCCTGGCGTGTAATATCTGGTGATATAGCCAATCAGAAGCCTGGCGTGTTATATCTGGTGATATAGCCAATCAGAAGCCTGGCCGTGTAATATCTGGTGATATAGCCAATCAGAAGCCTGGCGTGTAATATCTGGTGATATAGCCAATCAGAAGCCTGGCGTGTTATATCTGGTGATATAGCCAATCAGAAGCCTGGCCGTGTAATATCTGGTGATATAGCCAATCAGAAGCCTGGCGTGTTATATCTGGTGATATAGCCAATCAGAAGCCTGGCGTGTTATATCTGGTGATATAGCCAATCAGAAGCCTGGCGTGTAATATCTGGTGATATAGCCAATCAGAAGCCTGGCGTGTTATATCTGGTGATATAGCCAATCAGAAGCCTGGCCGTGTTATATCTGGTGATATAGCCAATCAGAAGCCTGGCGTGTTATATCTGGTGATATAGCCAATCAGAAGCCTGGCGTGTTATATCTGGTGATATAGCCAATCCGAAGCCTGGCGTGTTATATCTGGTGATATAGCCAATCAGAAGCCTGGCGTGTTATATCTGGTGATATAGCCAATCAGAAGCCTGGCGTGTTATATCTGGTGATATAGCCAATCAGAAGCCTGGCGTGTTATATCTGGTGATATAGCCAATCAGAAGCCTGGCGTGTTATATCTGGTGATATAGCCAATCAGAAGCCTGGCGTGTTATATCTGGTGATATAGCCAATCAGAAGCCTGGCGTGTTATATCTGGTGATATAGCCAATCAGAAGCCTGGCGTGTTATATCTGGTGATATAGCCAATCAGAAGCCTGGCCGTGTTATATCTAGTGATATAGCCAATCAGAAGCCTGGCGTGTTATATCTGGTGATATAGCCAATCAGAAGCCTGGCGTGTTATATCTGGTGATATAGCCAATCAGAAGCCTGGCCGTGTTATATCTGGTGATATAGCCAATCCGAAGCCTGGCGTGTTATATCTGGTGATATAGCCAATCAGAAGCCTGGCGTGTTATATCTGGTGATATAGCCAATCAGCAGGCTCGGACTGGCCCACTGGAGAACCGGACAATCCTCCGGCGGGCCACCACCCTCTTACATGAGCAGTATTTGGCACTACATATGTGAATCGCTGTGTACAGACAATGGTAGGATCATATTCATGTAACAATCTGCCCACTTTATTCTAATAATCGCCAGTTGGGACTTCCGGCCACTGTCCCCGAATCCCATAAGGCACTGCGGCAGTGTCACTTGCGCAGGCGCAGTTTGTGGCTGCAAGGCTGTTACTGTGCCTGTGCAAGTGACATACACGTCTCCGCTATTCCCGTGCAGTAACAGCCACAACTGCGCGCTCTACCCTCACATGTGCGGTAACGACGCAACTGTTACTGCGCCTGCGTGGGGAATAGCGGTGACGTCTGTTTTACTTGTGCAGCCGCAGTAACAGCCTTATGACCACGAACTGTGCCTGCACAAGTGACAGATATACGTCACCGCTATTCCCAGTAACAGCCATAACTGTTCAGTGTACCCGCGCATGCTTACATGTCCGCTGCTCCTTCCACTGCATTCCCGATGCGATATCCTTGGGCCTATTTCTAGTATTATATAAATTTGTGATGGAGGATAATGTCACTTTCACATGTAGCTGAAAAGTGGGGCCTGGAGTTGGTTACTGGTGGGGCCCTTGGCACCCAGTCCAACACTGTGTCTGTCTCATATAAGAGGCTGGTGGCCCTCTCATGCACAGGGGCCATCTACTTGTGAGACCTCTCTATTCTACAATACCAGGCTTAGTTTTTTTATAAATCATTATTGAGGGATGCTAAATAATTCTCTGTTAAAGGGAACCTGTCAGCACTTTTGGCCGCTATAAGATGTGGCCACCGCCTTTCATGGCTTATCTACAACATTCTATAATGCTGTATATCTGCCCCCAATCAGACCAGATAAGAAAAATAAGTTTTATTATACTCACCTGAGGGGTGGTCCGGTCCGATGGGCGTCACAGGTCTGGGTCCGGCGCCTCCCATCTTCTTGTGATGCCGCCCTCCTGCTTGCTTCATGGCTCCCCGGCATCGTGCTCCTGTGCAGGTGTACTTATCTACCCTTATCTGCAGTGCGCAGGCGTCGGAAAACGTCAGAGAGGCCCAGCACCTGCGCACTGCAGTACTTTCCTCTGCCCTCAACAGGGTAGATAAGTACGCCTGCGCAGGAGCGCGATGTCGGGGAGCCATGAAGCAAGCAGGAGGGCGGCATCGCAAGAAGATGGGAGGCGCCTGACCCGGACCTGCGACACCCACCGGACTGCACCCCCACCAGGTGAGTATAATAAAACCTATTTTCCTTCTCTTGCAGGTTGGACCGGGGGCTTATCTACAGCATTACAGAATTCTGTATATCAGCCCTGAAAGGCAGTGGCCGCATCTTACAGCGGCCAAAATAGGTGACGGTTCCCTTTAATAGCATTCAGCTATAACTAGGAGCGTTATTAATTGAAGGGTAGGATGTATTGGGCCAAGCCCCTTGTCTCCACCTCCCATGGTGCGTTTGGCTGACTTTACTCCAATGTGTGCTTGGGGTTTTCATATGGTATTTTAATTGAGTTTAACATTTGGGTCTAAATCATCAAGACCGGCATTATTCACACTGTTCTGGATGAGATGAGTTGTAGCCAGACACTAATGATACATGAAGAGATGTCCGCCTCTTCATAATTCAGGAGCGCCTGACAAGTGGCGTGCTTTCTGTGTGCGCCTGATGTTCTGAGGTCGCCACTCCCCATTTCGCCCAAGGTCGCAAAATTTAGGCACTTTGAGTTTTTCCTAAATTTTGTGACTTTTCAAAGTCTAGTCAGCACCTGACCACATGTATGCAACTCACATACTTGTGGTCATGTGCCCGGCACCAGAGAATCGTCACACTTCACAGTGTGTGCTGTGTAAGGATTCACAAGTCTGCAGCCACATAGTGACTGCAGATTTGTAGCCACATTGGGGTGTCTGTATATTTCTCTGGCGTAGACGGTGATCCACCCAGATAGCCAGAGACATGGCCTCCTCAAGGGAACCTAGAGTCTCATACAGGGCTAAGGCATCCTTCACCCTTACTGATAGCCCTTCACAGAACTGGCAGAGCGTGGGGTCGTACCACTTTGTGTCAGTGGATCACCTCTGAAACTCAGAGCAATACTCCTCCGCTGGCCAGTCTCTCCACTGAGGCTGACATAGTGTGGACTCAACCAGGGAGATGCAGTCGGTGTCGTCTTATATATGACCCATTGCCAGAAAAAATTCCTCCACCGTCGGGAGAGAGAATGCCCATGCCTGAAGGAGAGAGATTATTATCCCTACCTGTTGCTCCTCAGCACAGCAGCGTCGGACTGGAGCACCTTGGGCTCACCAGAGAAAATCATTCTTGGGGCCCACTATGTAGCTACATAGAAATAAATACAAGACCGCCAATTGTGCGGTAAAACTCGCTATATCAGGTTATAATATTAGGTAGTACACATCTTAATTATGTAGCAGGGGTTGGGTAGAATCATAGAGGGGTAGCCCCATCATAGAATATAATGTAGCCCCCCTCATAAAATATAATGCAGCCCTCTCTCATAGAATATAATGCAGCACCCCACAAAATATAATGGAACCCCCTCATAAGGTATAACGCAGTCCCCCCATAGAATATAATGTAGCACCCTCATAGGGTATAATGCAGCCCCCCTCATATAGTATAATGATGCCCCACCACAGATTATAATGCAGCCTCCCATAGAGTATACTGTAGCCCCCTCATAGGGTATAATGCTGCCCCCTCATAGTATGATATAACCCCCCCAGAATATAATGTAGTCCCCTGACGGAATAATGCAGGACCCCCATAGAGTATACTGTAGCCATCATTGCCCATCACCTTCATCATTGCCTCTCCCACTGCCATCATTGCCCATCACTTCCATCATTGCCTCCCCCCACCAACCGTCACACTCCACACACAAAGCACAGCACTACATACACACACAGAGGCACACAGCACAGCTCACCTCCCCGCAGCAGCAGCACATCCCAGCAGCCTCTTCCACGCGGCAGCTTTCTGTCTGAGACCCCATGCTGGATGATGACATCATCCAGCTGGGCTGTCTCAGACAGGAAGAGCCGTGCAGGAAGCCAGGATGTGCTGCGCTGTGAGTCTGTGTGCATGTGATGCGGTGCTCTGTGTATGTGTGTGGTGCGTGGGGCTTTACACGCGGGCAGTGTTGGCTGCAGCCTGCGGCTAACACTGCCCTATATTAAAGAGAAATGGTATTCATGCCTCTCCATGCCCATAGGGGCATGGGGAAGCGTGAATATTCATTTAGCTTTAGCAGCAGGGACAGGATCCTGTCTCCAGCTGCTGCTACGCTGGTACAGGGCAGGTCCCCTTGACTCAGGGCCCCCATAGCCACTGGCTGGGGGCCCCTGGAGCAGTGGGGGCCCTTGGAGCAGTGGGGGCCCTAGGCAGCTGCAGGCCAGTATGCCAGCAGGTGTCAGTGCCTGGGCCCACCGGAGAATCCTCCGGTTCTCCGGTGGGCCAGTCCGAGCCTGCTCCTCAGTACCTAAGGAACAAGGAGGTAACCTAAAGTATAGTTTATGGGCCTCCCTGAAAGCAACAAACTTGTCACGCCCCCCCAGAGAACCTGTCAGGCAAAGTGATCTTGGGCTCCACTAAGGGTTGCCTGAGGTCACAGCCCCCAAACCTGGTGTTTTAGGGTGCTGTAAAATGACAGTGTGTAGATCTGCCACCTCCAGGCTGAGCTGTTGCTCTGTCCGAGCAGTGATAGGATCCGTAATGGATCAAAAAACAGTTTCGGTCAGAGTTAATGTCACAGCTCTGTTGTCCCAGGACCAGGGGCTCCTTCCCTGTCCCTAATGCTAGGGGAGCCTTAGCTCGCTCTGTTTCCCAGATTACTTTTGATGGTGAAGACGCAGGGGCCACGTACCTTGCCTTAGCTTCTGAATTCGCCCGCAGTCTATACCCTTCCCCCACCCAGGGAAGAGGGGAGTAGTAGTGTACCGTAATAAACCAACCAGACTAACAAGATTATACGAAAAAGGGATAAAGGAAAATACCAATCATACAAATATACACACATAAACAACAGAGATAAAGACAGGGGAGTGGAGAATGGAGTTAAACCAAAGTAGGAGAAGAGAGGGCATTATCACACACTCAAAACCTAGCAACAGTCACAGATAAATCCACCAAATGCCTTCTTCAATAACAACCAGCAACAACCTCCAGCCATGAAGCATGAGCTATATCTGACAATAAGTGCTAGCCAGGGCACAGTTTATATCGGAGATGGGAGTGGCTAACAGTGAACAGCTGAGAGCCCTAACACAGGAAAGCTTCCAGAAGTTCTCAGCTGAGCAGATTAACCGCTGCACTGCTATAAGAAATTTACACCGTTAAATATAAATGTGAAATACTGTTTAATCAATGCAGGAGTAGGAGAAATCAGACGCCGTGGTCTTCTTGCTCCTCTCTGTCATGGTAAAACTGTGACACTAATGGTGGACAGCCCCTTTAGATGGACTCTGCCTACAGATTTTTGCTATGGAATCTTGGCGGCATCATGTAGAGACAGAGAGCCTGATTCCAGTTATATCGCCTACTGGACTGCTTGGTGCAGTTTTGATAAAGGTCCTGTTTGCCTGATGTAGATGTAGTAGGGCTAAGTCTTCTGCTCTGTGTATAACCACAGCCTCATTCATGATTGGCAGCTTTCTTTGTACACTGTACATTGGTAGCGAGCTGCTAATCAGTAGTGTCGGCGGGGTTACACTGATTAGCCTGACGTGCCAGATGTATTATGCTAATTATGACCTGCTGATAAAATAAAACACTCATTGTATTGAATCTACAGCACACAGTCTAATAAGTGAAACATCGCTTCAATCAAGCTCTATGCTCCTATATTACGCTGCTCTCAGGTTCAGAAATAGACATATCATTGGGGTAACCTGTGCAGCCTTACAGGGGCCCAAGAAGTAAGAGGGGCCATTTCCACCTCCAAAACATGTGGAATTGTGCATTATACTGAGCTATTGGACTGCAAAGGGCCTATATATTGTTCTTGCACAGGGGCCTTTTTCTGTCCGTGTTCACCAGTGCTCAGATTAAATAGCAAAACTCTGCAGAAAGATTGCCTTCAAGTATATTCAATAAGTATAATTGTACCTTGATCCACAGTCCCCATCCTCCAGATGATATGATGCTCCTCGCGCAGAACGGTGCTCCACTGTCACGCACAGTGTGAGAAAGACTAAGTGCAACACGAAGGGATGAGGTGAAGGAAGCCAAGACACTAGGGAATAACACCCTAATAACACCCTACCTGCCCTAACATCCCTAAATTGGTTCTGCACCAATTGCCGAGCTGGAAACCTAAGCCCTGTACTTCCCCAGAGTTAAGCCCTAAATAGGGAGGGGGTGGGATGAGCACTGGTCTGTCTCCACTGTAAACTAAAAACAAAAAGGTGTACAGACAAGAGGAATGAACTTAGCCTGAGCAGACTCAGAAAGAGGTAACACCAAACGTCCTCAAACAGCTCCAGAAGGGAAATTAGCCAACTGCTATAGGTCCAAGACTTCACAAGGGAAAATATGAATATCACCAGCGACTGGTGATATATAAACCCCCAGGTCAAGGAGTGTCAACTAGAGCCGGAGGCCGGTTGCCGCTGGGTCCAATAGTCAGAAGCATTAAGAAGGCGTCTGCAATGCCAAGCGCAGAGACCTTCTGCAGCCAGATGCAGAGTGACAGTCTGTTGCATCTGACACACCCTTGACATCACGCAGTACGGCGCTCCTCACGCGGTACAGCGCTCCTCACACGCAGTACGACACTCCACAGCTTCCCTCCTCAAGTACTCACTGACAAAAAAATATAAAAGCTACTCGCCTAGCCTTGTTCCCTGATGTGTTCCTCTGCTCTTTGCAGAATGGGTACAGAGGTTTGTGCAGAAGTTTCAATCTAGTAACGTCATTATGCTGAGACTCAGGCGCACAGGCTGAATGGTGGGAGAGAGAGCGGACTCCCCCTGTTCTATCATTGTATTCATCTGTCTACCATTGAAGTGAGGAAGCTGGGCACATGGGCGGCCATGTGGTGCAGTACACCACTGTTACTAACTTTCATGGTTCATGGGCTGGACAGAATCACCAAAGGGCCAGATGTGGTCTATGGACTATAGGCTGCCCAGATCTGATCTAAAGTATTTAAATATGACAATTTCACAAACATCAGAAGGAATCGGGTGAGGGGCAAACCTTTCTGATAACACTATATGTGATCAGACTATGTCTTAAAGGGGTTCTCCACTTTTAGAAATTGAAACCCAAATGTTGCCTGTGTAAAATAAGATCAGCTAGTACTCACATTCTCCAGGTTCAGCATCAGCGTTCTGCCGCTGCTATCGCGATCGAGTCGCTTCCTCAGTGATTGGCTGCAGCTGTGATGTAAGCTATTGAGATGATGCAGTTGCTGCAGCCAAACACAGACCATAGCAGCTGCAGAGAACCCTTGCTGGATTCACGGAGGGTGAGCATTATCAGATTTTCTTATTTTACGTGCCGGGCAACTTTTCAACAAGTGGGAAACCCCTTTAAATACATCCTGTGATGCCTGAGCACTAGAGCCAACAGTAATTGCAGAAAATCTACATTGGTCTGAAGTCTTTTGATTCCTGTTGTATAGTTTTGTTTTGGAAGTACCGTAATTGCCGTTTCCATGTAATAATCCTGCAAATTGAAGCTCTTGACCCCGATGTCATGCATGCTCTCGGGTCAGTGTACAATGATGTGACCTAAATAATACATTAGAATAATCTGATCTTCTCTTTTCTTCTACACTTTCTGTACGAACTCTACAGACGGGGTTTCGCCAGCGAATGCAGAGAATCCTACCTACCCGTACCATGGCTCAGCCCATAAGTGCGATATCTGCATGCTGACTTTCAGTAAGGAAACCCAATATCAGAAACACATGCGAAATCATGAGCGGAATGATAAGGTAAGGAAGCCAGGAAGCCATTACCAGTAAGGCTATTGAAACCCGCTTGATGGCACATTGCTTAGGCTGCTTTCACACATCAGTTTTTTTGTGTCAGGCATAATCCGTCGCCTACCTGATAGGACGGATCTGGCGCTGAAATGAAAAAACTGATGCAGAGGATCAGTTTTTTTGCTGGATCCGACCTGAACTTTTGAACCCGGAAAAAGAAGTTTTGCAGGCGGAAAATGCAGGTACGCATGTCCGGGCCTAGTAGTACTAGTAGTAGTAGTAGTAGTCGTCGTCCCTGATTTCCAGAATCCGGATCAGTCTTTTGACGGATTGCACAAAAGACTGGTCCGGTTCCATAGACTTCTATTATTTCCGGACGCCTGATGCGCCGCTTCAGGCACTATCAGGCGAGTCCGGAAAAAAAAAAAACGTTGCAGTTACCGTTTTGTCCGGCCACCGGATGCAACGCAACGACATCAGGCGCGATCCGGCGCTAATGAAAGTCAATTACAAAAAAACGCATCCGGTACCGGATCACTTTTCTTAAAAACACGCCGGATCGCGCCTGACGTCAAAAAACTGATGTGTGAAAGTAGCCTTAAATATCTAATGGCAAACCCCTAATAAAATGTGCTCTCAGGTTGTACATTTCATTTCGAGTTCTAGTTTTGAATGACACCATTAATTTTCCATATAATGTACTGAAACATTGGCAAAAAATTCCAAGTGGGGTGAATTGGTGAAAGCAAAATGCAACTTTTGATAGTGTGTTTTTTGGGTTATGTCTTTGTTTCATTTTGTGATAAAAAAAGAACTGTCAGCCTGACTTGGGTCAGTACCAACCTTATAAGGCCTTTTTTATATTCTAGTGGTTAAAAAAAATCAGAAGTTTGTAAAAATAAAAAGAAATGAGGTTTTGTGTCACTGTGATCTAATGCGAACAAAGGCCCCCATACATATTAGACTAAAGTTAGCTGTGTGGTGGGATTGACTGACAGTCTAATGTGTGTGATGGTCTCCCAACTCTCCCCATTAGATGATGTTGGGTGAGAGAGAGGTCTTGCACATTGGATTTCTGATGGTCGATCCTTTTTTTTCTCCAAGAAATAAGCTCCTGTCAGAGGAGTCTGAGAAGGCCGGAGCACTCAGCCGAGCCAAGTGTTCTTGAGAATGGGGTAGTTTGGAGAGATGACTGATAGTCAAACAATCATTCATCCATTAGCTATTTCATGTGTTGGGGAAGGGAGGGGTTAAAGGAGTTGTACACTACTAGGACAATCACTTCTTGATCTAAATGTTTGGTCCTGATGAGATAAAAAAGTTTATACTCGCCTCCTGTGACGGCACCGTTCCAGCGGTGTCGGCACTCGCTGTCCCGGGGCTCTGGTGTGGTTGTTGTGACACGTGAGCCCAGTGCCAAATCAGCGCTGGTGTCACTGTCCCCGCCTTCATACTGTTAAATAATTAACAGGAGGTGAGAGATCAGCCGCAGCCCCAATTACCTGTTAATTACTTAACCGTATGAAGGCAGGGACAGTGACGCCAGCGCTGATTGGGCATCGGGCTCACATGTCACAACAACCACACCAGAGCCCCGAGAGACCGAGTGCTGACACCACTGGAACAGGGCCGGCACAGGTGGGAGTATAAACTTTTTTCATTTTATTGGGGCCAAGCAAGGGGTATGAGAAGGGGTTATCCAAGTAATGGACAACCTCTTCAACTTTTTCATTCTTCTGTCGATGAACTTGTGTAAGGGCTTGTTTTACTGGTACTAGTTTGTTTTACATATGACATTTTTGATTTTTTTTTTTTTACATTTCTGTGAAAAACGACAATTCTAGCCATTAGAATTTCTTTTTTTTTTTTCCATCTTCAGCATTCAACTTATGAGATAAATACTTGAAACTGACCATCTCCTATGATGCCCAGTTACAGGCTGGGCTCTATAGGAGATCTCACATGACAGATATGGGCCTATGAGTAGGCCCCAGCTGCCATGGCAACCAATCAGCCATCTACAATCTTGTTAATCAGGGTGTTGATGGCAGTCAGAAGTGTCGTTTGCCATCTTGAAGCTTGATTAATGCCCCTGTCTTTCTTGACAGCGACAGGTAAGAGGCTAAACTGATGCAACTGGAGCTAGCTCTGTTTGCATCAGGTGCTGTCAGGTCCCAGCTCTATAACACAACTGGCACTTAGCTGCATGTAGCGGGCTCAGCTGCTGAGTCTGCTCCATACAGTGATAGTACATGGTCGCCAATAAGGGAAATTTGTCATTTTAGGAATTGAGGAATAACACTAATTCTGGCCATTATATGACTTCTAATCTGCATTTTCACCAGTTTACCCTTTTTCACATTTTCAATAATCTCTCATGTAATGGGTGGAAATGATGCCTCCCATTCCTGAAGCACAGAGCCTAGAGGGATTCCTACTGTCCCATATGCAGAATCAACATGGAAAACCTCATACAGCAGTGTAGCTGTGATTCTGCTTCTGGGAGGTAAACCGATTACTAGAAAGCGGCACAGGTCTGTGCCTCTCTTTACTCTGCTTCTCTCTTCTCCATCCCTCTCCATAGACTTTGATAGGCAGCTGTAATCTGACGCCTCAGTGACCTGGTAGTGTCTTGTTTTGACCAAGACTGAAAGTGAATGATGAGTTTAGAAGATGGAGGGTGGAGACAAAGTGGCTGATAGGTAGAGTAAGAGACATATTTTTCTGCTAAGATATATTGCCTTGTTTCTTGTACTATTGATGGATGCAGAACTTGTTGAACTAAAAATGACTATTTAACCACATGAGTGTTTTTTTTTTTTGTACAGCCTCATCGGTGTGATCAGTGCCCGTTATCTTTTAATATTGAGTCTAACCTTGCACTTCATAAGGCCACACATAATATAGATGATCCCATGTGTCCAGCATGCAACAAGAGGTTCTCCCGTGTGGCCAGTCTCAAAGCTCACATTATGCTCCATGAGAAAGAAGAGGTGACTGCACACTTTATTCTCTAATGTAATTTATTATGTCCTTGAGTATTATCTGTCTTTTTATGCAAACATTTGTCAAGGATGAGTGCACGCTTTCTCCAAAAGTGTGGAAGTGTCATACTGGCAGCCATATTGGTTGTGATAACTGTACCCACTCCTACATTCTTTATTCTTTCTTAGGACACGAACCCTACTGATAGAAATGTTTATGCACAGACTAGTTCTAAAGTGACCTTGGCATGGCTTAGATGGGTAGTAAGAGACAGTAGGCATTATGCCTGTATTCTAGTCTCATTGCTGACTTACCAATCCATGCTAATTCTTAAAGGGGTTTTCTGTCTTCCTCCAAAATCAGTAAAACTCTTAATTACTAGTGATGAGTGAACGTGCTGGGATAAGGTGTTATCTGAGCATGCTTGGGTGCTAACCGAATGTCTTCGGCGTGCTCTAATACTATGTTCCAGTTGCCGCGGCTGCATGTCTCGCGGCTATTCGACAATCGCAACACATGCAGGGATTGCCGGTATGTTAGACAGCTGCGGGGTCTCGAACATATTATTCGAGCATGCAGAAGACACTCAGTTAGCACATGAGCATGCTCAGATAACACCTTATCCGAGGACGTTCGCTCATCACTATTAATTATGCTTCTTAGAGGTCATATAGTTCTATTAAAGGAACCTGTCACCATGAAAGTACAACCTAATCTGCAGGCAGGATTTAATGGAGCAGGGGGAGCTAAGTAGATTACTATATCGTTTTGTAAGTAAAGATTCAGTATAACGTGTGATTTTTATAATTTCCACCTCTGCTCTTTCTGGGATTGTTAGTCTAGTAGGGGGTCCTATCAGTGTCTCTGGTCTGAGTGCCCCCTCTCCACTACATAATTCAGTCTGTATCTCCTTTACGTCTTGTTGCCCAGGGCAAAGTGTAATATGATGGCGGTGGGTAGTATGGGAAGGGGTATTGCTTTTCGCATTAAATTATGTGTCCTGTGAGCTCTGCGCCTGTCCTGGTTCATGCGTTGACCTTGCTCTCTGCATTCCCAATATGATGGCTCTCCGGCGAGCGCTTTGGCCTGTACTGAGCTTATGTGGTCCAGTCTGCTGTAAACCTGGTCAGTGCCAGTATATTAACCCCTTCATAATGACATGCCCTGTAGTGGGAGGTCACTGATGACATCCTTTCACCTGGGCCCGATTAATGAGCATGAACAGCATGCGATCTGCAGATGTAATGTAAACCAATGATTTATTGGACTTTGTAAAATCTGGAGTTGACTTGAGTTTACTATTTTTTTTTTTTTTTATCTCCATAGATCCTCATCTGTTCTGAATGCGGCGATGAGTTCACACTACAAAGCTATCTGTCGCTGCATATGGAGGAACACCGTCAAGAGCTGGCAGGTAGCAAGACCTACAGCTGTAAGACATGCAAGAAGACCTTTGACTCTGCTCCACAGCTTAAAGATCACTTGAAAACACATTTTAAAATAAGGTATACATGATTATTTTATTTTTTTTTTTATAGTTTGCGTGCTGTCTTGGCATGTAACGTCATTGTAGGCAATTAGTGATGACATAACGCCAGCTCTATGTGTAAAAATGGAAAAAAAGCTAGATTAACCAAGCCCCAGGTTATTGAGATCATTGAGCCAGACTAAATTTTCTACGCAAATTTTCAAAAGGCCACCTGGAAGATGAGACATCATGCAAACAGTGATTATACCGTATTAAAGGGAACATGTCACCCAGGTCATGCTGCCTAAACCACAGGTCGCATGAATCAGAACCTGGCTGTCCTCTCCAGTGTTTCAGAGAAAAACATGAAGGTTCGGGACCATAGGTAGAGACGTGATGTCATCCCCAAAGAGATCCTCCCTGCCCCTGTCCAGGTCATTGACAGGTTTATGCCTTTGCACAGTTGGGTCAAGGAGGATCTGGTAAGGGACCGCATTGGATTAATCACATCTCTCCCTATGGTCTCCGGACGGCTCTTCAAACTGTTTTATCTGAAATGCTGGAGAGTGTGAGTATAAAATACCTGGCTTTTCTACACTTTGGGATTAAGAAAGATTGGTAACGGGAGAGGGACCACTTTAAGGTACTCCTCTTCCAATAAGGGGTAAACACAAACATCTAGGCTGGGAAATCTGTGTATTAACCAAAGGTCTCATGATGGATATGAACAGGTAAACATAGAGTTGATGGAGTTGATCAAAGTGGAAAGCCATTACAAGAATGTTACTAAATAGAAGTAAGAACCACATGGAGTTAAAGGGAATCTGTCAGCAAGTTTTTGCTACTTCATCTGAGAGCAGCACAATCTAGGCAAGGAGACCCTGAATCCAACATTGTATCACTTAGATTACTGGGTGCAGCCATTCTGACACCCAATTAATTAACTCTACAACGGACCATACAGTATGACACTCTGGATGGATACAGAGAGAGTAAAATAGAAGCTTGCTGCGAGAAGTAACCACTTGTACTCTGAGTCAAGTGCCCAATGTAAGATACATATGTGCACTCTTCTATAGCATGTAATGATATATGATGATTTAGAAATGAAATTTTTTTTAAAAAACTGACACTAAACCTAAAGGCTCATATCTCTGATTTCTGTATCTGTATGGCCGATTTAAAAAAATTAAACAAAAAAATGAATACTCGAAGATGCAGCAGGAATTCAAGAAGTGCAAAAACTGGTCACTCTCTATATAGTGTTACAAAGCCATCCCAAAGCCATCTCTTCTTCAATTTAAGTGGCTTTTTTCCTTTTTGGCTCCTCTAGGTCAGCAGTTCCAGCCTCTCAGTTTACATCTGGCTTTGAGCATCGTTGCCCATTTGATCCCTCCTGTACAATCCTAGCCCACCTGTTGCTCCTCCCGGCCATTGCTCATATTGGTGGTAATATGGGCGCTGGGATGTTGTAGACCATCCGGCCCGTTTGTGAATGGTGACCAATTTGTGTGCCGTAGAGTCTCTTGGCCAGAAGGGTGAACTACGAGAGAATGTAGGGCATGTTTTGTCTCTGAGACGTCACGTGCAAAACGGGGACCAAGTCACTCTGGGTGAAAAAAGTACATTGTAAAGTTCCTTGTAATGTACATATATTATGATTATTTAGTACAGAAAATCTGCTTTATTATATGTGCACACATCGAGGAATTGCAGCGGATTTCTCTGCTGCATAAAATATGCATTTATGCTTGTTTTTTTCCCTGTTTATTTGAACAGCCAAAATGTCTACAGTGCTTCATTGCTGCTAACAAAAATGTATGAAACTGAACATTAGATTCTTAGTTGCCGTTCTGTTCAGAATGTGATGAAGCCCACTGCCACGTCACGGCGAATCTCTTCCTGGGTCCCTAATCTTCAAAGGTGCGGCAACCACCGCCAGTCACCAACTGAGGTGTGCTGCACCGTAGGTTGCGGACATCACTAATCGATGGGGGTGCCAAGTTTCAGATCCCCAGCATCTGATATTAGTGACTTATTCACTATATAGATTTAGTGTAGACGTTATCTGCCCGTCCATTGATTGCTGTAGATGTATTTCCAGTGGATGTAGAGATTTTAGCAGAAATCAGAAAGGAAACATATTGTACATTTTTCTCTTTAACCACCAAGGTAAGATTTTTCCATAAGTCATTTGCTAAACAATGTGCAGAGTGTTGAAATTCTAGCTATCATTCATCCCAATCCCTTTCTTGCTACTTTGCTATAACAGCAGTATTAATATCTCCTGCAGAGGCTATTCCGAGCTGTATCAGTTTCTTTATCAATAATTTATTCAGAACATCACTTTTCAGAAGACAAAACACTGCTCTTGCAGAAATCTTGGAGTACTTGAATGTCAGCAGTAGAGAGACCAACGCTTCATTATTCTGCATCTATGTCGTTTCTGGCAACTTTTCCTGCAGTGTTGTTCACATTTTGCTTTTGTGCATTTCCAGGGTCACAAGTACCAGATCTTACAATAGAAACGTAGATAGAAGTGGATTCTCCTACTCCTGTCCACACTGCGGTAAAACGTTTCAGAAGCCAAGTCAGTTAACGCGCCATGTTAGAATCCACACAGGTAAGAAAGTGCCGCTCAGACGCTGATGCCAGTTCAGTATATGTTCTGGGATTTTCTGCCGTGTTCCTATAATGAGAACACAGGACTAAGAAAGTGGTGTTAGTATTGATAAACCAACATGCTCGGATAAGGTGTTAACTGAGTATGCTCGTGTGCTAATCGAGTGTTAGAGTCTCTGCGGCTGGATGTCTCGTAGGTGTTTGACAGTCGTGACACATGCAGGGATTGCCTAACAAACAAGTAATCCCTGCATGTGTTGCAGTCGCAGGAACTCGAACGTATTTTTCGAGCGCGCAGAAGATGCTTGGTTAGCAGATGAGCATGCTCGGATAACACCTTATCCGAGCGCGTTTGCTCATCGATAGAGATGAGCGAATTTGTTCGGATTCGTTTCCGAATGCGATCGGACTCGAATATTGTTTTTGCAATATTCGTTGAACGCAGCCGAACGTCATTAAAGTCAATGGGTGTATAAATTACCGAATATGTTCGGAACCGATCATAAGACATACATTCGGCACGAATAGTGTTCGAATGTGGCTCAAACATGTCAAAATCAGATTTGGGGCCAAAATCCGAACAAATTTGCTCATCTCTACTCATCACTAATTGTTAGTAATATCTGCATCATAAGCAAGTAATTAGGAGGAATTGTATAATAATTTGCTGTGCCTTGATCTCCAGAACCTGGTTAGAATTTAGATTGATCCAGGCATTCTAATTCAATGGACTTAAGGGAACACTAAACCTAGGAATAAATGATTAAAGGAGTTGTCCCATGTTTGTAAGCTCCCCTGTCTGCTGGCTTCATGGTTAGTTCAAGTCAAGGTAAGTATAAGGAAGAAAATATCCAGCTACCACCAAGGGAATTATTTATTTCTGAAAAAAAAAATATTTTATTGACACATGCTATAAAACATGGTTAAAAGCATAAGAAACACTAGGCCTACGAGTTTCAAGCAAAAAAAAAGTTCTTGGGCATGGCACTAATCAAACAAACATGGAATCTTTAAAGGGAACCTGTCACCAGCAAAAACGCTATTAACCTGCAGATATGGGGTTAATCTGCAGGTTAATAGTGTTGCCAACCTGCGTCAATCAGTACCTGCTGATAGCCGAACACTATGGGGAGAAAATGAATTTTATTCCCCTCGGAAGCATTCGGTCTACGTCACAGGGGCGGTGCTTGTGAGGGTAGGGTTATATAACGGTTTTGCTGATGACAGGTTCCCTTTAAATACCCATAGATACATGACCTGACACCATAGTGCGGTCCATAATTAATGTAATTAATTATGAGATTAATTATAGGTGGCACTATAGTGTCAGGTCATGTGTCTACAGTCATGGCCAAAAGTTTTGAGAATGACACAAATATTAATTTTTACAAAGTCTACTGCTTCACTTTTTCTAATGGCAATTTGCATATACTCCAGAATGTTATAAAGAGTGATCAGCTTAACAGCAATTACTTGCAAAGTCAATGTTTGGCTAGAAAATGAACTTTATCCCTCAAAACACATTTCAACATTATTGCAGCCCTGCCTTAAAAGGACCAGCTAACCTCTTTTCAGTGATTGCTCCATTAACACAGGTGTGGGTGTTGATGAGGACATGGCTGGAGATCAATCTGTCATGATTAAGTAAGAATGACACCACTGGACACTTTAAAAGGAGGCTAGTGCTTGGCATCATTGTTTCTCTTCTGTTAACCATGGTTATCTCTAAAGAAACACGTGCAGTCATCATTGCAATGCACAAAAATGGCCTAACAGGTAAGAGTATCGCAGCTAGAAATATTGCACCTCAGTCAACAATCTATCGCATCATCAAGAACTTCAAGGAGAGAGGTTCCATTGTTGCCAAAAAGGCTCCAGGGCGCCCAAGAAAGACCAGCAAGCGCCAGGACCATCTCTTAAAAGTGTTTCAGCTGCGGGATCGGGCTACCAGCAGTGCAGAGTTTGCTCAGGAATGGCAGCAGGCAGGTGTGAGTGCATCTGCACGCACTGTGAGGCGGAGACTCTTGGAGCAAGGCCTGGTCTCAAGGAGGGCAGCAAAGAAGCCACTTCTCTCCAGAAAAAACATCATGGACAGACTGATATTCTGCAAAAGGTACAGGCAGTGGACTGCTGAGGACTGGGGTAAAGTTATTTTCTCTGATGAATTCCCTTTTCGATTGTTTGGGACATCAGGAAAACGCCTCATTCGGAGAAGACAAGGTGAGCGCTACCACCAGTCTTGTCTCATGCCAACTGTTAAGCATCCTGAAACCATTCATGTGTGGGGTTGCTTCTCAGCCAAGGGAATCGGCTCTCTCACAGTCTTGCCTAAAAACACAGCCATGAATAAAGAATGGTACCAGAATGTCCTCCAAGAGCAACTTCTCCCAACCCTCCAAGAGCAGTTTGGCGATCAACAATGCCTTTTCCAGCATGATGGAGCACCTTGCCATAAAGCAAAGGTGATAACTAAATGGCTCAGGGAACAAAACATAGAGATTTTGGATCCATGGCCTGGAAACTCCCCAGATCTTAATCCCATTGAGAACTTGTGGTCAATCATCAAGAGACGGGTGGACAAACAAAAACCTAAAAATTCTGACAAAATGAAAGCATTGATTGTGCAAGAATGGACTGCTATCAGTCAGGATTTGGTCCAGAAGTTGATTGAGAGCATGCCAGGTAGAATTGCAGAGGTCCTGAAGAAGAAGAGTCAACACTGCAAATATTGACTTGCTGCATTAACTCATTCTTAAGGGTATGCCACACTGAACAATATCGCTAACGGGATCGCTAAAAAACGTCACTATTTAGCGATCCCGTTAGCGATGTTGTTCAGTGCGGCAGCTGCCAGCGACGAGCTTCCTGCTGTGATCTCGCTCGTCGCTGGAATCGTTCCGGACCCTATTTTCTCGTCGGCGCTCCCGCTGGGTAAGTATATATCGCTAGTGTGGCACCTTTTCTTAGCGATTTAGCGGTACTTTTGTACCGCTAAAGTCGTTAAGAAGATCGCTAACGGCGATAGCGTCGTTAACTATATCGCTAAATGTGGCCGCACTTAGCGATATAGAAACAATCCCGCTAGCGATCGCATTAGTATGCGTCGTTATCGTGATCGCTAGCGGGATTGTTTAGTGTGGCAGTACCTTAACTGTCAATATAAGCTTTTGTTACTCATATGTTTGCAATTATTATATTTCTGTCTGTGATAAAAACATCTGTCAAACACACATAAAAACCAGAGGGCAGCAGATCATGTGAAAATATAATATTTGTGTCATTCTCAAAACTTTTGGCCATGACTGTATGAGCATTTAAAGATTCTATGTATGTTTAATTAGTGCCATGACTAAGAGCTTTGTTTGCTTGAAACGCGTAGGCCTTGTGCTGTTTATCGCATGTGTCAATAACTTTTTAGAAATAATTCAATCCCTTGGTGGTAGTTGGATTTTTTCTTCCTTATACTTGCCTTGTCTCACCTGGGAACCAGGCTCAGGATTTCCTTTCACAGCACCCATCCAAGGACAACTACCCTCATCGGTGAGCTGATGTAATCCTTCCCTCTATATTAGTTCAATCCAGCAGCATTGCCACACTGCCGGCCTGGACAGTGTGCGCTCTCATGGTGCTGTATGAGGCATAGTGAGACAGAAGATGGCCGGGATCGGGAGTGAACGTCGCTCTCCATCAATCTTGGCCAGTCTCAGTGCGGTGCTGACATACTCATTGTAAACCCTGTGCGTGTTCAGCCACGGCTGCTATACATCAGTGATAGTTATTCCCCTTGGCATCGGTAGACAATTAGATAAGGAGACGTTGTTGGTATTTTTTAGCAAAAGTAAAATAACAATACAAAAATACCCATCTGAGAAGATGGAAATAACCCAAGATGTGTACACTGTGCACAATTCTTAGGCGAATGGTATTTTTGATGATTCATTTTATTATTAAACAACTACAGCGCTGTCAGTCAATCCAAAAGGTTAATAAAACTAAAACCTGATTTTTTTAAGAAAGAAAACGTTACGTTTTGCCTTTCCTAGGAAAATCTCCATGTACAGGATTATTGGGTAACTATTAACCCCTTAACGACTACCAATACGTCTTTTAACGGCGGCAGTTAAGGGTACTTATGCCTCAGCGCCGCTTTTTAACGGTGCTGAGAAATAAGTGTATAACGCCCCCAGAGTCGGAATTTCTCCGAAGTCTCGGCTACTGGGGGTAACTGAGACCCCAGAAAAAATGATTCCAGTTGGTTTTTACTGACCCCCAGTGTTGCGGTCGCCAATATTAACGGAATAACCGCGACCGCAAAAAAAATAAAATCCGATTTCCCATTTAATTTCTCTCTCCTCAGTGTGATTGCTCATCAGAGGAGAGAGAAATGGTGTCACCGATCCTCCCCCGGTGTCACTGCATCCCCCCGTGAAGTCCCCCTGCTGCCAGCATCTTCTTCCGGGAAGAAAATGGCGGGCATATGCGCAGTACACCCGCCGAGGTCTGCCAGCTGGCACCCGGAAACAATAGGAAATTTTTCCTATTGGTTCATTTTGATTACTGTGATAGACCATATCACAGTGATCAAAATAAAAGAAAATCATAATCAAACCCCCGTTTTTTCACCCCCTTAGGTAAAAATTATAAAATAAAAAAATGTATTTATCTCAATTTTTCCGTTAGGGTAGGGCTAAAGTTAGGGTAGGGCTAAAGTAAGGGTTGGGGATAGGGTTGGGCTGGGGTTGGGGTTACGGTAAGGGTTGGACTAAAGTTAGGGTTGGGCTAGGGTTAGGGATGCAGTTATTGTTAGGATTACGGTTATGGTTGGGATTAGGGTTAGTGGCGTGTTAGGGTTAGATTTGTGATTAGGGTTGGGATTAGGGTTAGGGGTGTGGTGGGTTAGGGTTGTGGGTATGGTTGGGATTAGAGTTAAGGGTGTGGTGGGGTTAGGGTTGGAGTTAGAATTGGGGGGTTCCACTGTTTAGGTACATCAGGGCGTCTCCAAACGTGACATGGCGCCACCATTGATTCCAGCCATTTTTGAGTTCAAAAAGTCAAACGGTGCTCCCTCCCTTCTGAGCCCTGCCATGCGCCCAAACAGTGGTTTTCCCCCACATACAGGGTATCGGCGTACTCAGGAGAAATTGCACAACAAAATTTGTGGTCCATTTTCTCCTGTTACCCTTGTGAAAATAAAAAAATTGGTTCCGAAGTAATTTTTTTGTGAAAAAAGTAAAATGTTATTTATTTCCTTCAACATTGCATTAATTCTTGTAAAGCACCTAAAGAGTTAATAAACTTCTTGAATGTGGTTTTGCGTACCTTGAGGGGTGCAGTTTTTAGAATGATGTCACTTTTGGGTATTTTCTGTTATATTGACCCCCCAACTCACTTCAGATGTGAGGTGGTCCCTAAAAAAAATAGTTTTGTAAATTTTATTGGAAAAATGAAAAATCACTAGACAACTTTTAACCCTTATAACGTCCTGACAAAAAAAAATGTGTTTCAAAAATTGTGCTGATGTAAAGTAAATATGTGGTAAATGTTATTTATTAACTATTTTGTGTGACATATCTCTCTGATTTAAGGTTACAAAAATTAAAAGTTTGAAAATTGCAAAATTTTCAAATTTTTTGCCAAATTTACGTTTTTTTTCAGAAATAAGCGCAAGTTATATTGAATAAATTTTACCATTAACATGAAGTACAATATGTCACGAAAAAAAACATTCTCAGAATCATTGGGATACCTTGAAGCGTTCTAGGGCTATAACTTCATAAATTGACAGTGGTCAGAATTGTAAAAATTGGCTTGGTCATTAAGTACCAAATTGTCTGTCACTAAGGGGTTAATGTGCAGAATATTATGCAGTTAAATTACATGAAAATAAAACAACTCAATGTGCAAAAATGCATTTCTGACACTCAAAAAAATCTCAGGGACCAGTACAGCCGCCCTTCTTTTCAGGGACCAGTATAGCCGCCCTTCTTTTCGGGACCAGTATAGCCGCCCTTCATTTCGGGACCAGTATAGCCGCCCCATTCTTTTTCAGGGACCAGTATAGCCGCCCTGCTTTTCAGGGACCAGTATAGCCGCCCTGCTTTTCAGGGACCAGTATAGCCGCCCTTCTTTTCTGGGACCAGTATAGCCGCCCTTCTTTTCTGGGACCAGTATAGCCGCCCTTCATTTCAGGGACCAGTACAGCCGCCCTTCTTTTCATGGGACCATATAGCCGCCCTTCTTTTCGGGACCAGTATAACCCCCTTCTTTCAGGGACCAGTATAGCCGCCCTTCTTTTCAGGGACCAAGTATAGCCGCCCTTCTTTCAGGGACCAGTATAGCCGCCCTTCTTTTCAGGGACCAGTATACCGCCTTCTTTTCAGGGACCAGTATAGCCGCCCTTCTTTTCAGGGACCAGTATAACTACCCTTCTTTTCAGGGACCGTATAGCCGCCTTCTTTTTAGGACCAGTATAGCCGCCCTTCTTTTCAGGGACCAGTATAGCCCCTTCTTTCAGGGACCAGTATACCCCCTTCTTTTCAGGGACCATATAGCCGCCCTTCTTTCAGGACCAGTATAACCACCCTTCTTTTCAGGACCAGTATAGCCCCCTTCTTTCAGGGACCATATAGTCCCTTCTTTTCAGGGACCAGTTAAGCCGCCCTTCTTTTCAGGGACCAGATAACCGCCTTCTTTTCAGGACCAGTATAGCCGCCCTTCTTTTCAGGACCAGTATATCCTTCTTTTCAGGGACCGTTCCAGCCCTTCTTTCAGGACCAGTATACCGCCCTTCTTTCAGGGACCAGTATAGCGTCCTTCTTTCAGGGACCAGTATAACCACCTTCTTTTAGGGACCAGTATAGCCGCCCTTCTTTCAGGGACCAGTATAACCCCCTTCTTTTCAGGACCAGTATAGCCCCTTCATTTCAGGGACCAGTATAACCACCTTCTTTTAGGGACCAGTATAACCGCCCTTCTTTTCAGGACCTATTAGCCCTTCTTTTCAGGGACCAGTATAGCCGCCCTTCTTTTCAGGGACCAGTATAACCCCCTTCTTTTCAGGACCAGTATAAGCCGCCCTTCTTTTCATGGGACCAGTATAGCCGCCCTTCTTTCAGGGACCAGTACAGCCGCCCTTCTTTTCAGGGACCAGTAAGGGCCGCCCTTCTTTTCAGGGACCAGTATAGCGCCCTTCATTTCAGGGACCAGTATAGGCATCTTAGACCATAGCCGCCTTCTTTTCAGGGACCAGTATAGCCGCCCTCTTTTCAGGGACCAGTATAGCCCCTTCTTTTCAGGGACCAGTATAGCGCCCTTCTTTTCAGGGACCAGTATAGCCGCCCTTCTTTTCAGGGACCAGTATAGCCGCCCTTCTTTTCAGGGACCAGTTAAGCCGCCCTTCTTTTCAGGGACCAGTATAGCCGCCTTCTTTTCAGGGACCAGTTAGCCGCCCTTGCTTTTCAGGACCATATAGCCGCCCTTCTTTTCAGGGACCAGTATAACCCCTTCTTTTCAGGGACCAGTATAGCCGCCCTTCTTTTCAGGGACCAATATAGTCGCCCTTCTTTTCAGGGACCAGTATAGCCGCCCTTCTTTTCAGGGACCAGATAACCGCCCTTCTTTTCAGGGACCAGTATAGCCGCCTTCTTTTCAGGGACCAGTATAGTCCCTTCTTTTCAGGGACCTAGTCTTAGCCCTTCTTTTCAGGGACCAGTATAGCCGCCCTTCTTTTCAGGGACCAGTATAGCCGCCTTCTTTTCAGGGACCAGTATAACCATCCTTCTTTTAGGGACCAGTATAGCCGCCCTTCTTTTCAGGGACCAGTATAACCACCCTTCTTTTCAGGGACCAGTATAGCCACCCTTCATTTCAGGGACCAGTATACCACCTTCTTTTAGGACCAGTATAACCGCCCTTCTTTTCAGGGACCTGTGTATTAGCCCTTCTTTTCAGGGACCAGTATAGCCGCCCTTCTTTTCAGGGACCAGTATAACCGCCCTTCTTTTCAGGGACCAGTATAACCGCCCTTCATTTCAGGGACCAGTATAACCACCCTTCTTTTCAGGGACCAGTATAGTCCGCCTTCTTTTCAGGGACCAATATAGCCCCTTCTTTTCAGGGACCTGTATAGTCGCCTTTTTTCAGGGACCAGTATAGCCGCCCTTCATTTCAGGACCAGTATAGCCGCCCTTCTTTCAGGGACCAGTATAACCGCCCTTCTTTTTAGGGACCAGTATAGCCTCCTTCTTTTCAGGGACCAATACAGTCGCCCTACTTTTCAGGGACCAGTATAGCCGCCCTTCTTTTCAGGGACCAGTATAGCGCCCTTCTTTTCAGGGACCAGTATAACAGCCCTTCTTTTCAGGGACCTGTGTATTAAGCCCTTCTTTTCAGAGACCAGTATAGCCGCCTTCTTTTCAGAGACCAGTATAGCCGCCCTTCTTTTCAGGGACCAGTATAGCCGCCCTTCTTTTCGGACCAGTATAGTCGCCCTTCATTTCAGGGACCAGTATAGCCGCCCTGCTTTTCAGGGACCACTATAGCCGCCCTTCTTTTCAGGGACCAGTATAACCGCCCTTCTTTTCAGGGACCAGTATAGCCGCCCTTCTTTTCAGGGACCTGTATAGTCCGCCTTTCTTTTCAGGGACCAGTATAGCCGCCTTCATTTCAGGGACCAGTATAGCCGCCCTTGTTCCAGGGACCAGTATAACCACCCTTCTTTTTAGGGACCAGTATAGCCGTCCTTCTTTTCAGGGACCAATACAGTCGCCCTTCTTTTCAGGGACCAGTATAGCCACCCTTCTTTTCAGGGACCAGTATAGCCGCCCTTCTTTTCAGAGACCAGTATAGCCGCCCTTCTTTTCAGGGACCAATATAGCCGCCCTTCTTTTCTGGGACCAGTATAATCGCCCTTCATTTCTGGACCAGTATAGCCGCCCTTCTTTTCAGGGACCAGTATAGCCGCCCTGCTTTTCAGGGACTAGTATAGCCGCCCTGCTTTTCAGGAACCACTATAGCCGCCCTTCTTTCAGGGACCAGTATAACCGCCCTTCTTTTCAGGGACCAGTATAACCACCTTCTTTTCAGGGACTAGTATAGCCGCCCTTCCTTTTAGGGACTAGTATAGCCGACTTCTTTTCAGGGACCAATACAGTCGCCCTTCTTTTCAGGGACCAGTATAGCCGCCCTTCTTTTCAGGGACCAGCATAACCGCCCTTCTTTTCAGGGACCAGTATAGCCGCCCTTCTTTTCAGGGACCAGTATAGCCGCCCTTCATTTCAGGGACCAGTATAACTATCCTTCTCTTTAGGGACCATTATAGCCGCCCTTCTTTTCAGAGACCAGTATAACCGCCCTTCTTTTCAGGGACTGTGTATTAGCCCTTCTTTTCAGGGACCAGTATAGCCGCCCTTCTTTACAGGGACCAGTATAACCGCCCTTCTTTTCAGGGACCAGTATAACCGCCCTTCATTTCAGGGACCAGTATAACCACCCTTCTTTTAATGGGACCAGTATAGCCGCCCTTCTTTTCAGGGACCTGTATAGTCGCCCTTCTTTTCAGGGTCCTGTGTATTAGCCTTCTTTTCAGGGACCAGTATAGCCGCCCTTTATTTCAGGGACCAGTATAACCACCTTTCTTTTCAGGGACCAGTATAGCCGCCCTTCATTTCAGGGACCAGTATAA
>JARQOD010000006.1:267026358-267136753 GCA_033576555.1 Oophaga sylvatica | reverse complement strand
GTCGGTTTGCGGACCGTGTAGATGTCCCGTACAGGCTGAGGGGTGCCATCCCATGTAGGTGTAAAGAAAAGGACTCCCTCTTTTCCTTGTACTTGCCCACCAAAGGGGGTCGCTAATTGGGTCTGCTCTACCCTTTCTGAGCATCAGCCAAGTAACGTCTTTGGGAGGCCTCTCGATTTTTTGGGAGGTTCCGCAGGCGCGGTACCTGCGAGGAGGGATTTGTAGAGGGGATGCGGGAAAAAAAGTTATCAGTGTAAAGGTGATAACTTACCAGCGTGGGTGACAAAACCCCACAAAATTTTTCCCCACTCACTCCCAGGAGGGGGGAAAAAGTTATGTTTCGGTAGCTGAGGGTGCAGGAAAAAAGGCAATACCCGAGCAGTTGGAATCTAGGGAATTGCAGTACCCGGCTAACACCAAAACTAGAGGCAGCCTTTTGGAGGTTCCTACGTTGGTTTGACGCCTGTCACAGCCTGAAAACTAACTCACCTAAAGATAGAAAGAGGAAAGCTATCTGCCCCGGAGAGACCCCAAAGAACAAAAAAAAGCCCAAACTGTAATGGGGGTTAGACAAGAAGAAATATGACACAGACAGAAAATTTATGAGAAACGGGGGGGCCCAAAAAACCCCCTAAATAGAAAAGGTGGGAAAGGGCACTTACTGCAATCCCAAAAAACCTGAAAGCCCCCAACTCTATAATTTTCAAAAACACTGAGATACCGACCTTACCCCCTAAATTGTTCTCTGGTGTAACAAAAATCAAACGCAGCCACTGAAAAAAATGGAAAAAAGCAAATGGGGTGAATAAAGAGAGGGCAAAAGCCCCCCGGGGGGGACCCTTTTAGGGCCCCCAAAAATGCAGGACAAAAAGCAAAAATCAAGCCAAAAAAAAAAAGAAGAAAAAGTCTTATCTGTTGCAAGGGATGGCACGACCAGAGGCTACAAAGGAAACAGGAATCAAAAGGGTTGGACAGAACAAATTTATCACCCGGGAACCCCCATGGGGAAAGGGGACTCCCCATAAAGCCAGTCGCAAACCTGATTCCCAAAACCTCAAATCTTCACTGGACAGTCCAGACCGCCGTAACCCCAAAGGGGGCCCCGCTCAGAAAATCATCTCAAGGGCCCCTCACAACAGTACCCCCCCTTTAGGAGGGGCACCACCCCCATTTGAGCAACCGGCGGTCAGGATGGTTCCATGTACGCCGGGTGATCTCCAGCATGGGTGTCCCAAGCAACACCCAAGAATTGTTTCCTGACCATAACCCCTCCATTAACCAAATACTGGGGTTTCTGTTAGAAAAACAAGAATTCAATATTTTTCAACCACAAATCCATATTGCCTCAACCAGAACGGGTCGGAGGAAAAAGCAGTAGGAACCACTGGTCAACAAACCTCTTCAAAAAGGGGGGGGGACTTGTGGAACAGTCATGGATCTTAATGTCCTGGAAGAAGCAAACGAAAAGAACGGGAAAAGAATCTCCATGATTTTTAAAGGTTCCAAATGAACTGGGCTTAAATTTGGAGATCCCATCTATAGGAATATTTTTTGGGACAACAGACCAAGTCCCCCATTTAAAACCCAGGACCCTCGTCCTATGCCCGGGTTGAAACCCCTGGGCCTTCTCTGAGAGGGGGGAAACCTCTCCACTACCCGGTCCCAAAATCGTTGCTACGCTCCACAACAGAGTCAACACCTGGACAGACAGAAGCCTCCGTCTGTCCTGAAGAAAATCGAGGGTGAAACCCAGAATTACAGAAAAATGGAGACAGTGTTGAGCGATACGATAATGCAATATCGGCTATCGGCGATATTAGCTCTATCGGCCTTTCGATAATTCGTTTTGATATTTTCGTCTTATCGAATACCGTAATCGGATTTGTCACTGTCACTGTCTGTGTCCGTCGGTCGGGTCTGTCACTGTCAGTGTCCGTCGGTCGGGTCTGTCAGGAGGTCAGCGGCACTTACCTGGCAGAAGATCTCCGGCGGTCACGTCCTGGACTGCTTCATGGCCGCCATCCTCTTCTCCCCGGCGGTCACATGCAGTTTCTCGCGATAACTGCAGTGACTGCTGGGTAATCCCGGCCGTAAAGCAGTCAGTCCGATGATGTCACCGCCGGGGAAGCAGGTAATCAGCTGTGCTGCGTCGCGATGACAGGCTCTGCCTGTCATTGCGATGTAGCAGAGCTGGATCATCGTGGGACTGTCGTTACTATGGACTGCGTCGGACAGGTGGTATACTGTTGGTTTGTTTTTTTTCTTTTTTTACAGGAGATCGATGGCGTCGCAGGAATGAGAGTACAATAAAAGAAATGAAAACTGTGTTGTCTCTTTTATTTCATTAAAATACTTTTTTCTTGCTTTGTCTTTTTTTTATGCATTTAATAACTTTGGGATTAATAATGGATCGGTGTCTTATTGACGCCTCTCCATTATTAACCGGGCTTATTGTCACCGTGCAATCAACGGTGACATTAACCCCTTATTACCCCGCTTGCCACCGCTACAGGGCAAGTTGGAAGAGCCGGGTAAAGTGCCACAATTGGCACATCTTTTGATGCGCCAAATGTGGGGCTGCTGTAGCCTGGTATTATCAGGCTGTTGAGGGCCAAAATCCATGGGCCTTGACAGTCTTTTAATACCAGGCCGCAGCAGTCTGCATTTTACTTGGCTGGTTAACAAAAATAGGGGGGACCCCACGCCAATTTTTTTCGAGGGGATCCCCTATTTTTGTTAATCAGCCAAGATATGCAGACTGCTGTGGCCTGGTACTATCAGGCTGGCAAGGTCCATGGATCTTGGCTCCTTAACAGCCTGAAAATCCAGGCCTCAGCGGTCTGCTTCATCTGGCTGGTTAACAAAAATAGGGGGGACCCCACGCCATTTTTTTTCGAGGGGATCCCCTATTTTTGTTAACCAGTTCCCTCTGACGTCACTGATTGTGTCCCTGGCTGACCTGAAGTGAAAGTGGAAAGCAATCAATTAAGCTTTCCACTTCCTCTCCTGTCAGCCAGGAGAGGAACTCATTCATTTGGGGGTTTACTGTGAGGCTGCAGCATTAGCTGCGGTCCCTGCAGTAAACATTAACCCTTTCTGATGGATTACACCGTGGGACCTGACTGTACATCGGATTGGTAAGAATAATTTTGCTTTATTATTTTATTTTTATTACAGGAAATGGTTTTAGCAGGTAAATAAAATATGGTCAAAAACTGTGTGATTATTTCATTAAACTTCTTTTTATTAAAGTGTGTGTTTGATTTTTCTTTCATACAATAGGATTAATAATTGATAGTTGTCTGATTGACAGCTCTCAATTATTAACCTGGCTTAAAGTGACCTTTCAATTGCAAGGTCATTTTAACCCCTTATTAACCCATTCGCCACCGCTACAGGGCAATGGGAATAGACGGGCAAAGTGCCAGAAAGGGCGAATCTAATTATAGATTTGTCTTTTCTGGGGTGTCTGGGGGCAGATTTTAGTAGCCGGGGGGGGCCAAAAATAATGGTCCCTCTCTGGGCTATTATTATCTGCCCCCACTCACTGGCTTTGTCTGTCTGGTTGCGAAAATAGGGCGGGAGCCCACACATTTTTTTTCAGCAATTTTACACCTCATATATATATATATATACATGTCATTGAATTTGTGACACATATATATATATATTTATATTTATAGTTCATACACTTCTACATAGTATAATAGCCGCTAATTCAATTGCCGGCTTTTGTGAAAATGCAGAACCCGACATGAAATGACACTTGGTTTACATAGAGTTAACCATGTCTTTTCATGTAGTTTGATATCTGATTTGCACAAACAATTACATGAGTGTAAGTGTGCAAAATTTCACACCTGTAGGGGTTAATTAAAGGTGTAAATTCGTAGCAAAAAAGTCCGTTTTTTTTACAACGAATTTACACCTTTAATTAACCCCTACAGGTGTGAAATTTTGCACACATAGACTGATGTAATTGTTTGTGCAAATCAGATTGCAAACGACATGAAAAGACATGGTTAACCCTATGTACACCAAGTGTCATTTCATGTCGGGTGCTTCTGTCTTTTCACAGAAGCCGGCTTTACCCCGGCAATTGAATCAGAGGATATTTTACTATGTAGAAGTGTATAAACTATACATATATGTATATATATATGTCACAATGACATGTATATATATATATATATATATATATATATATGTATTCTATGTGTGTATATTTAGTGTTTACAAGGAAATAAAGGTTTTTTTTAATTTCGATATTTTGTTCCCATAGACTTACATGGGACTTCCGCTGTCGAAATCGGATATCGACGATATTTAGTGCTATCGGCGATACAATTTCGATACGATATTTTTAGATATCGAGCAATATCGCTCAACACTAATGGAGACATCAAAGTGGCAGAGCTAGCCCTATTATTAAGAGCAAACTCAGCCAAAGGCAAAAAAGAGACCCAGTCATCCTGATCAGCAGACACAAAGCATCTCAGATAAGTCTCCAATGTCTGATTTTTTCTCTCAGTTTGACCATTGGTCTGAGGATGAAACGCCGAGGAGAAAGACAATTGAACACCAAGTTTAGAACAAAAGGTCCTCCAAAATCTGGAAACAAACTGGACTCCTCTGTCAGACACAATGTTCTCAGGAATGCCGTGTAAACGAACCACGTGCTGAAGGAACAAAGGCACCAATTCAGAGGAGGAAGGCAACTTAGGTAATGGCACAAGATGTATCATCTTGGAAAACCTATCACAAATCACCCAGATGACGGTCATTCTCTGAGAAACAGGGAGGTCGGAAATGAAATCCATAGAGATATGGGTCCATGGTCTCTTGGGCACAGGCAATGGCATCAACAAACCACTAGAGCGAGAGCAAGGCTTGGAGCGAGAGCAAGTCCCGCAGGACTGCACAAATTCCCTGACATCACGAGACAAGGTAGGCCACCAAAAGGACCGACTAACCAAGTCTCTGGTACCAAAAATTCCGGGATGACCGGCCAACGCGGAACAATGAATCTCAGACATCACACTCTTTTTCCACTGTCCGGGACAAACAATTTCCCAACAGGGCAGCGCTCGGGCCTATCCTCCTGACACCCCTCCAGAGCCAGTCTCAAATTGAGCGAGATGGCGGAAAGAACTACACCTTCTTTCAAAATAACAGAAGGATCAGATAACTCAGGAGAGTCCGCAAGGAAACTCCTCGAGAGGGCATCCGCCTTAACATTCTTAGTGCCAGGAAGAAAGGAAACCACAAAATTAAAACGTGTGAAAAACAAGGCCCACCTGGCCTGGCTAGGATTAAGTCGCTTGGCAGATTCCAGATAAACCAGATTCTTATGGTCCGTAAGGACCACCACCTGATGTTTGGCTCCCTCCAGCCAATGTCTCCACTCTTCAAAAGCCCACTTCATGGCCAATAACTCCCGATTACCCACGTCATAATTACGTTCAGTAGGAGAAAATTTTCGAGAGAAAAAGGCACAAGGGTTACTTTTAGAGGTCTCTGGATCTCTTTGGGACAAAACGGCACCTGCCCCAATTTCAGAGGCATCAACCTCCACCTGAAATGGCAGAGAAACATCAGGCTGCCGTAGAACAGGAGCAGAAGTGAATCTCTGCTTAAGTTCCTGAAATGCAGAGACTGCCTCAGGAGGCCAATTCACCACATCAGAACCCTTTTTGGTCAAATCAGTTAATGGTTTAACAATAACCGAGAAATTACCAATAAATATATGATAAAAATTGGCAAAACCCAAAAATCTTTGAAGAGCCTTTAATGAAGTAGGTTGGACCCAATCACAGATGGCCTGAACCTTGACCGGGTCCATTTCAATAACAGATGAAGACAAAATGAATCCCAAAAATGAGATCCCGCCAAAAAGACACTTTGATCCCTTCACATACAGAGCATTCTCTCTCAAAATCTGGAATACAGTTCGAACATGTTTCACATGAGAGTCCCAGTCATTGGAAAAAATCAAGATATCATCCAAATAAACAATCAGAAATTTATCCACAAAATCCCTGAAAATGTCATTCATGAAGGACTGGAAGACAGAAGGAGCATTAGTGAGCCCAAAGGGCATCACAAGGTACTCAAAATGCCCCTCAGGGGTATTAAATGCCGCCTTCCATTCATCCCCGTGCTTAATGCGAATAAGGTTATATGCCCCCCTGAGGTCAAGCTTGGTAAACCAAGTAGCGTTTTTCACCCTGGAAAACAGGTCAGAAATCAAGGGTAACGGATATTGATATTTCACAGTAATATTGTTCAAAAGACGATAATCAATACACGGCCTTAATGAACCATCCTTTTTGGCCACAAAGAAAAAACCGGCACCTAAGGGTGAAGAGGATGGTCTGATATGACCCTTCTCCAATGACTCCTTGATATAAGACCGCATAGCGTCATGTTCAGGTACAGACAAGTTAAAAAGGCGACCTTTAGGGAATTTACTACCAGGCACTAATTCAATAGCGCAGTCATAGCTCCTATGGGGAGGCAAGGATGCAGATTTACTTTCGCTAAACACATCAGAAAAATCAATCAAAAAGTCAGGAACATCCTGAGCCTGGGGGGAGGCAGAAAAAACAGGAGTGTTGGTATTAACACATTGGCAGCCCCAACTGGTTACAGACACAGATTTCCAATCCAAAACAGGATTATGAGACTGTAACCAAGGAAAACCCAGTACGATAATGTCATGCAGATTATACAGAACCAAAAATTTGCAGTTCTCCTGATGATCAGGTTCAACCCTCATTATCACCTGAGTAGAGAACTGAGGTTTATTCTCAGCCAAAGGGGTAGAATCGATCCCCAGTAGGGGAATAGACTTCTGTAGGGGTATCAAGGGAAACCCACAACGTTTAGCAAAATCAAAATCCATCAGGTTAATAGCTGCTCCCGAATCAACGAAAGCCTGAGCAGAAAATGAGGACAGAGAGCATATCAGAGTAACAGTTAATAAAAACTTAGTCTGAACACTACCCAAGACAACTGAGCGTGCAAAACGTCTTCCCCGCTTAGGGCAGACTGAAATAGCATGAGAGGCATCACCACAGTAGAAACATAACCCATTGCGCTTTCGAAACTCATGACGCTGTGCCCTGAAACCACTCTATCACACTGCATGGATTCAGAAGCAGGTTCACAAGGCAACACTATTCCATGCATACTTCTCCGCTCACGCAAACGTCTGTCAATTCGAATCGCTAATGACATAGAATCATTGAGACCAGAGGGGACAGGGAATCCCACCATAACATCCTTTACATTATCTGACAGACCCTTCCGAAAAAGGGCTGCCAAAGCGTCGTCATTCCATTTGGTCAGGACTGCCCACCTACGGAATCTCTGACAGTATAACTCAGCGTCATCAAGCCCCTGATTTAATGCCAACAAGGCTTTTTCAGCTTGATCAGTGACATTAGGCTCATCGTACAATAACCCCAAGGCCTGAAAAAATGCATCAACATCACTCAAAACAGGATCCCCAGGTGTCAGGGAAAAAGCCCAATCCTGAGGATCGCCGCGCAGGAGAGAGATGACAATTTGAACCTGCTGCGCTGCGTTCCCTGAGGACTTAGATTTTAAGGCAAAAAACAATTTACAATTATTTTTAAAATTCAGAAACTTGGCTCGATCCCCCAAAAACAAATCTGGCATGGGAATCCTAGGTTCCACAACAGGCAACCTAGCAAGATAGGTAGCAATACTCCGAACCTCAGTGGCAAGCTGATCCACACGGCCAGACAACTGTGCAAACTCCATTGAGAGAAAAAATCCTCCCCAGCACCCAGAGATACAGAGGGAAAAAAAAAAAAATGCAACAAACAGAAAAATATCTCTGACAACTCTGACAACCTTTTTTCTTTCACAATATTTTTCCCTTCTGTGAGTACCATACAATTTTCAATTTTTGGGCCGGTGATACTGTGATATTTCAGTAGCTGAGGAGTGCAGGTAAAAAAGGCAATACACCAGAGCAGTTGGAATCTATGAGATTGCAGTACCCTGACTAACCACCACAACTAGAGGCAGCCGTGGAGCGTTCCTACGTTGGTCCTAGACGCCTCGTCACAGCCTGAGAAACTAACTACACCTAAAGATAGAAAGAGGAAAGCTATCTGCCCCGGAGCAGATCCCCAAAGAACATAGAAAGCCCCCAAACATGTAATGGCGGTTAGACAAGAAGAAATACTGACACAGACAGAAAATAGTATGAGCAAACGTTGGGGCCCAAACTACCTAAATAGAAAAGGATAGGAAGGGCACTTACTGCAATCCCAAAAAACCCTGAAAAGCACCAACTCTACTAATTTCAAAAACACCTGAGATCACACGACCTCTACCACCTAAATTAGTTCTCTGGTGTAACAAAATCAAAACAGCAGCCACTGAAAAAACTGGAAAAAGCAAATGTACAAACATCAGTGGCTGAACTAAACTGAGAGGGCAAAAGCCCCCGGAGGGACCCTAAGGCCCCCACAGAAGTGCAGGACAAAATGCAAAAATCAAGCACAAAAACAAAAAGAAGAAAATGTCTTATCTGTTAGCAGGAGATGCAGACACGACACAGCAGGCTACAAAGGAAACAGGAATCAAGGATTGAGACCAGAACAATTGATCACCGGCAACCCCGATGGGAAGGCGACTCCCCCATACAAGACCAGTCAGCAACACCTGATTCCCAATACTCACAATCTTCACTGGACAGTCCAGTACCGCCCGTAACCACCAGAGGGAGCCCCCGCTCAGAACTCATCTCAAGTCCACTCACAACAGGGGACACTCAGGGGGTACAATCCTGGTGTCCTTTCCTTCATAAACTCTAAAGCTGTGGGTGTACCCTGAGGTACTCTCACACAGCTTGTAGAGTTTGATTCCGTACCTTGCCCTCTTGCTGGGCAGGTACTGGCGGAATGCGAGCCGTCCCTTAAAATGAACCAAGGACTCATCCACGCAGATGTCCCTTTGGGGCACGTACACTTCAGCAAACTTTTTGTTGAAGTGTTCGATGACCGGCCGAACTTTGAACAGGCGGTCAAAGTTGGGGTCATCTCGTGGGGGACACTGTGCATTATCATTATAATGCAGGAATTTGTGGATGGCCTCAAAACGCGTCCGAGCCATGACCATTCGGAACAGTGGAGTGTTGTATAAAATATCAACACTCCAATATTGCCGAATTTCTGGCTTCTTCAGGATCCCCATATGGAGGACCAGGCCCCAAAACTGCATCATTTCAACTGCGTCTACAGGAGACCAGTTGGAAAATGATGAACGGGGGTTTTGCGCCAAAAATTGCCGAGCGTACAAATTTGTTTGCTCCACCATGAGGTTAATTAAATCCTCAGAGAAAAAGACTTTGAAAAGTCTATTTCTGTGAAGCCGGTGGAGTCAAACCTGATTCCTGATTCTGCCACAAAATCAGGAATCAGTGGCTTGTAATTTTCGGGGGCTGGGGTCCATACGGGGTCCGAAGAGGGGTGCGCTGGTTCATTTTCAGGGGCGGGCGCTGCCTCATGTTCTGTCCTGGGGCGTCTGCGTGGCGGTTCCGCAGGACCCGAGGAGGAAGATGAGGAGGAAGAAGAATCTTCATCTGAAAAATAAAGAAATGTGGGATCCTCTCCCTCGCTATCAGTGTCGGAGGCAAGGAAAGCGTATGCCTCCTCCACTGAATAGCGCTGTTGGGATGAGCGTGACGAGCGGGACATTTTTTTTGTGAATGTGGTGCTTTGTGTGATCTTTATTTATAACTGTGTGTGTGTGTGGGGGGGATAGTGATTGGTGTAAACTAAGCTGAAAAGAAAAAGCTAAAAGAAAAGAAAGCGATAGGGAAAAAAAAAGGCCTGTGAAAAAAAGTCTAAACCAGCAGGCACGAGCTCTGATAAGTGACCGGTGTCACTTATCAAAGTTCCGTGGCTACTGGATGTGCGCACGGGAGTGACGGAAAGGGGGGTGAAAAAAAAAACTGGCAGGCACGAGCTCTGATAAGTGACCGTGTCACTTATCAAAGTTCCACGGCTGCTGGATGTGCGCACGGGAGTGGCGGAAAGGGGGGTGAAAAAAAAAAAACTGGCAGGCACGAGCTCTGATAAGTGACCGTGTCACTTATCAAAGTTCCGCGGCTGCTGGATGTGCGCACGGGAGTGGCGGAAAGGGGGGTGAAAAAAAAAAAAAACTGGCAGGCACGAGCTCTGATAAGTGACCGCTGTCACTTATCAAAGTTCCGCGGCTGCTGGATGTGCGCACGGGAGTGGCGGAAAGGGGGGTGAAAAAAAAAAACAGCAGGAACGAGCTCTGATAAGTGACTGGTGTCACTTATCAAAGTTCCGCGGCTGCTGGATGTGCGCACGGGAGTGGCGGAAAAGTTGGTGGAAAAAAAAAAAAAAACAGCAGGAACGAGCTCTGATAAGTGACTGGTGTCACTTATCAAAGTTCCGTGGCTGCTGGATGTGCGCACGGGAGTGGCGGAAAAGTTGGTGAAAAAAAAAAAAAAACGGCAGGAACGAGCTCTGATAAGTGACTGGTGTCACTTATCAAAGTTCCGTGGCTGCTGGATGTGCGCACGGGAGTGGCGGAAAGGGGGGGTGAAAAAAAAAACGGCAGGCACGAGCTCTGATAAGTGACCGCTGTCAATTATCAAAGTTTGCAGCTGCTGGATGTGCGCACGGAGGGGGGTGCGAAAGTGTTGATCGGTGAACTGCGTCACCAATCAACGCTCGGCGGCGCAAAGGGGGGGTAAAAAGAGGGGGAAAGGGAAGGGGGGAGGGGGGTATGGGGGGATTGGGGTGGATCGGGCAGGGATCGGGGCTCAAAAACTCACGTTTGTAGTCTTTTCTTTCTTTTCTCTTCTTTCTTCTCTCTTCTTTCTTCTCTCTTCTTTCTTCTTTCTTCAGCAGGAGTTGTGGTGTCACAGGCTACTGTGGCACCACAAGGCCCAGCACAGGAGGAGATCTGGCAGTGTGACCGCACAGCAGGAATCCTCAGCAAGTGTGAGGACCCCTGCAGTGCGGTCAGACAGGTCAGATCCAGTTTGCAGACAGGTCACAGAGCGGTCACATCGCTGCTGTGACCTGTCATTGGTGGGATCGATGATCACATCAATCCCACCAATCAAAGGAGACCCCTGCATTGCCGGTTGCTAGGCACCGGCCTAGTAATCGGAGCTCACAGCTCCGACTCCTAGGCAGGTCACCGGCAGGTCACCTAGCAGGGCACAGAGCGGTCACACCGCTGCTGTGCCCTGTGATTGGCGCGATCGTCGATGACATCGATCGCGCCAATCAGCTCCTTCATGCCCTACAGGCCCTGGCCTAGGATCGGTGCTATTACTGCACCGATCCAGGCAGGTACAGGCAGGGCACAGCGCGGATATACCGCGGCTGTGCCCTGCGATTGGCACGATCGATGTGATCGGCGATCGCGCCTATCCAGGGGGGGGTCTGGACCTTCCTAGGCCCAGGCCTAGGATCGAGTACATCGGTACTCGATCCTAGCCTGCGATCTCACTGTTTCAGCCGCTCTGATTGTCTGAAACAGTGAGAAAGGCTGTGATTGGCTGTTCAGAATTCAACAGCCAATCACAGCGATCGGGAGGCCTGAGGGGGGAGGACGCAGCCCGGGATGCCGACGCCAACTTCCAAGAGGTAAGCTGGCGTCTGAATTTTAATGCGATCACTGCTACTTAAGTCGCGATGTCGCATTAAGGGGCATGATGTACTATCCCGTCCAGGGTCAGAATGGCACGGGTTTCATGGACGGGATAGTACGTCTGATGTCAGAGAGGGGTTAACAGACAGCCATCTTGGCCATCTCTTCCATGCACAAGATCACTCATTCACCCGAGTGCTCTTGTGTTCCTTATGAGGGACTCACCGTCAGACATCTTTGCTGGTGGTTTATCTCCTGAGGAATAAAGTGATTGGCAGTCCGAAATCAGACATGTCCAATCAACATCTCCTCTGACATCCAGTTGGTGGACAGCCCCATACACATTAGTGTGTCAGCCAATGTATCAGTCAATGTCGATATTGGCTTTTTTCTTCATTTTTTTATTTACCATGTCATGTGTTTGTTACGTTTGGTTCACGTGAAATCAAATAAATACTGCTGTATGCAAGATGGGTCCACTGCATTTGTTTGGAGGCCTGGGCAGGTAAGCATCTCTGCCTTTTGCTAGCATTTTTTTGAATTTTTGGAGGATCTCTAAATCCTCTTTTTTGTGCTATATTTGTTTAGTGTTAGGACTCGTAAGCGTGGGGACCCGTGACATGGGTTATGAACTTGCATATTTTGGCCAACATATTAACTAATACCTCACATATTTTTATATGTGTTTTTTGCACTTTATTTCTCAGGGTGCAGTTAGGCCCATTTGGTCTTATAACTGTGGTGTCTGTTCACGTGGGATGCATTTTGATAGCGCTGGGCAGCCCGCCTGATCTAATAGAAGGGCGTCACTAATAGGCTGTTAACCAGGATGCTGTGCATTTCCATTGTGTGAACAGCGCAACATACAAGTCTTTTTTGTGCAGTAATATACCAAGCAGCCACCCCCTCCATTAGGATTGGTAGGTTGTGAGTGGTTGCCTCATCGATATTTCTGTACCTGTGTTGCCACCATCTTAACTACATGGATCCACTGCATCCTGATTTGTTGTGCATTTGTTTGGAGGCCTGGGCAGGTAAGCATCTCTGCCCTTTGCTAAAAATTTTTGAATTTTTGGAGGATCTCTAAATCCTCTTTTTGTGCTATATTTGTTATGGGGTATTTTTGCCCAGATATGCAGCAGCAAAGCCTCCAACAGAGATGTGAATAGATCCTTAATCTCATTTTATAAGCCCTAAGAAATCACTAAATAATTGTGTCCACCAGCCAGGACTCACTGCATATAAAACATATAGGCACGTTGAACAGATCTGCATATTATATTTATCACTGAATACCATTATGCTGTATTACATTTTGCCACCATATACGGTACATTTTTGCCTCTAAGGCCGGCGTCACACTGCCGAGTTTGATGCGAGTTAGTCGCACGACTTTCTCGCATCAACACCCGGCACGGCCGCCGCTCTCAGACCGAGTGTGCAGCTGCATAGAAACACATGCAGCCGCACACTCGGGTCCGAGAGCGGGCGGCAGTGCCGGGTGTTGATGCGAGAAAGTCGTGCGACTAACTCGCATCAAATTCGTCAGTGTGACGCCGGCCTTAGTGTTAAAACAGATGTCAAGGAAACAAGTCCCACATATTCTTTTACCTCAAAGAAAGCCTCACAGCTGATTCATGCTGCCCGATCCAGGGGATGATGTGAATAGCACGACTAGTCTAAGAGGAATGTCTCCTCCAGTGGTCCTCCCTGCCCTCATTCTTAGGGTATGTTCACAATAAAAAATTTTCCAGTATTTTTTTAATGGTTATTCTAAGAAACATGCCAGAAAAAGCACTCACAAATGTTCAAAAGAAGCTTCCTCTTCATTTCCATGGAAAAACAAACTGCTGTTCATATGTTTAGGCTTTTGATCGTCTTTAAAACTCTTCAGGCATTCACAAATACCAAGCATTTAAAGAAATTACATGTCCATTCTTCAGGAACTTTCTGCTCCATACTTTACAAAGTTAAGAAGCCTTAAAAAACCACTAGAGTTTATTCAATGTGTTAATGGAATTTAAAAGAAATGCCTGAAAATTACCCCATAAATGCAAAAAAGAGAAAAAATAAAAATTTTACAGAAAACGTTTCCCCAAAAGAACTCTTAACAAAACTCTTTGGGAAACAAAGACTTCAGGATAGAAAATACTGGTGGTATGTTTTTACGATGCCCTGGTAGTGGACAACCCCTTCTCAATCTCAATGTTTTCCCCCGTGAAACTAATAACACTAGGGGCTCACACTCATCAGCATAAATGAAATCGATCCGATATTGATCCAGAAAAGCAGTGTCATGCAACTGTAATGCGAGTACAATGCAATTTGTCTCACATAGCATCCATATGACATCCATATGATGTGTTTTTTTTCTCTGCAACTATTATTCTACAATCATTTACAGGACCATTTACATTATTCGATGCAAGGTCTAATGCATCTGTGTCATGAAGACACTTCTCAGCACATGACAGGGAGTGCACTTGCACGGGTTAATTTATCTACCCTCACTCAATCATAGAATGTTAGAATGATAAGGAACCTTTAATATCATCTTGTCCAACCTCCTGCTTAATGCAGGATTCACTAAACTATCTCAGACAGATGTCTGTCTAGCTTCTGTTTGAAGACTTCCATTGAAGGAGAACTCACCACCTCTTGTGGTAGCCTGTTCCACTCATTGATCACCCTCACTGTCAAAACGTTTTTTCTAATATCTAATCTGTATCTTCTCCCTTTCAGTTTCATTCCATTGCTTCTCGTGTTTCCACGTGCAAATGAGAATAAGAGAATAAGGATGATACCTCTATACTGTGCCTTGCCATCAGCTATTTGTAGACAGATATTAATTCTCCTCTTAGCCTTCTTTTTTACAAGCTAAACATTCTCAAATCCTTTAACCGTTCCTCATAGGTCATACTTTTCAGTCCGCTCACCATCCTGGTAGCTCTTCTCTGAACTTGCTCCAGTTTTTCAATGTCTTTTTTTAAAATGTAATGCCCAGAACTGGATACAGTATTCCAGATGAGGCCTGACCAAGGAGGAGTAGAGAGGAATAATTACTTCATGTGATCTAGACTCTATGGTTCTCTTAATACATCCTTAAACTGTGATTGCCTTTTTTTTGCTGCTGCATCACACTGTTGACTCATATGCGGTCTGTGATCTATTAGTATACCCAAGTCTTTTTCACATGTGCTGTTGCTTAGTTCTATTCCTTCCATTTTGTAGATGTGATTTTCTTTTTTCTTGCCCAGATGTAGAATTTTGCATTTCTCCCTGTTAAATACCATTCTATTTGTCACTGCCCATTGTTCAATCTTATGTAGATACCTATGAATCCTTTCCCTGTCTTGCAGTGTCTGCAAATTTGATTGATTTACCTTGAGTTCCCTTATCTAGATCATTTATAAAAATGTTGAATGACACTAGGGCCAGGGCAGAGCCTTGTGGTACTTCACTTGAAACACTCTTCCATTTGGATGGGCTACTATTTATCACCACTCTTTTAGTACGATCACTGAGTCAGTTATAAATCAACCTAACAGTAACCTTGTCAATCCCATACTTGGTCATTTTTTCAATGAGGATAGCATGAGATACTTAATCAAATGCTTTGCTGAAGTCGAGATGTACTATATCTACCGCATTTCCCTGATCCACCCAGTCAGTGATTCCATCATAGAAGGAAATTGGCTTAGTCTGGCATGACTTGTTTGCTACAAACCCATGCTGGCTCTGGTTAGTTACTGTATTCTTATCCAGATACTTACATACATGCTGTTTAATAATTTGTTCAAGATCTATCCTGGTATAGACGTAAGGCTTACTGATCTTTCCTTGTATAGAAGTAAGGCTCACTGATCTTTCCTGGTATAGAAGTAAGGCTCACTGGCCTGTAATTTTCTGGCTCCACCTTCTTTCCTTTTTTGAAGATAGGTAAAACATTTGCCCTTCTCCAGTCTTCTGGGATTTCTCCTGTTCTCCAGGATTTTTCAGATTCTGAATAGTAGTTTTGCAATTTCCTTTGCTGACTCTTTCAGTACCCTGGGATGTAATTTATCTGGACCAGGAGATTTAAATTCATTTAAAGTAGCTAAGCGTTACCTTACTATGTCTAGGAATTTAAAAGTTCGGCCTTCTCAACATCATTTTTGACCCCTTTACTGTCATGGTCTGCTGAGTTTCTGGGATTAGGTGGTTTTAGGGTTAACCGGGATGGCCTCACTCTGGGATTCTGGGAGGCTTTTTATAGCCTCATTGTGGGGCCATCCTCTGTCGCTTATACTCTGACCCTTGGCCGAGTGTGTGTGACCCTGTTGTGCTTGTGCCAGTGCTTTGTGCCTGTGCTACGTTCTGTTTGTCTGGTTCTGATTTGGCTGTGTCCCTGTTTGGAGTTTTGCCTGTCCCTTTTGTACTTTGCTGCCCTCTACGTGTATGACCCTTGGCTACGTTCTGACTCCGCTCTGCCTGCTCCTCTTGTACTTCGTCGCTCTCTACGTGTATGACCCTTGGCTACGTTCTGACTTCGCTCTGCCTGCTCCTCTTGTACTTCGTCGCCCTCTATGTGTATGACCCCTTGGCTACGTTCTGATTATCCATTCGGTATATGCCCCTTGGTAACTGTGTCCCGTAGTTACCCTTCTAGGAGTTTTCCTTCACCTCATAGCTCTCTGGAGCTTAGGCCACGCCCACTAGCAGTCACGTGCCTGCAGGTCCTTTGCTCTGAAGCATTCTCTATCTGCTACTGCTGACTCTGAGAGACGTGTGGCCGGCTCCGCCCACTAGCAGTCACATGTGGAAGGTCCTGTTACTGAGAAACACACGTCATCTCTGCTGCGGCTCTGCTACAGGTATCTTTGGGCATAGTTTGTTCACTAAGGACACACGCACTGGCTCAGTGAGCAAGTGCAGTGCGGTGTCCCTGACATTTACCCTTTTCATTCTGTAAAAATTGTATAGCATGTTTGACTTTTCTTTTGCATTTGACATACCTCCAAAAACCTTTTTTATTGCTTTTGGTCTACCTTACAATCCTCACTTCATTACTGGCTTTAGTTCTTCTAATGCTTGCTCTGCATTCCCTACACAGAGAATTATAGCAGAAAGTCAGGGCAGGAGTCAGGTAACCCACACTTTGCTCTCCTTTTTAACCATGTGCTTTATTTCTATCCTCCTGTGATCTCTTGCCATCCACATTCACTGCCCCATCCCCCCTGCATCACGACTCATACACATCAGCCCCTCTATACTTCCCTCTCCCCTGTACAGTTCCCATGCACTCCTCACCTTCCTGAAAAACCTCAGCCCATCTGGCCCAAACACTTTGCACAAAAAAAGTCTTACAATTTCAATAACTAATTGCTCTTTATCTTCCTACTAATTTCGGGGGATATCTCCCCCAACCCTGGTCCACCATCCCCCAACCTCAACTACTACCCAACCACATAGCGAAACCATAATAATCTAATTAATATTAGATGCACTCCTTTATCCCCTTCTTTTAATTGTGCCCTCTGGAATCCACGGTCTGTATGTAACAAACTTCCTTTTTTGCACAATTACTTTCTGAACAACTCTCTGAATCTGTTGGCCTTCACTGAAACCTGGATTCAGGATTCTGACACTGTCTCCCCTGTTGTCATTTCCCATGGTGGCTTACAATTCTCCCATTCCCCGAGACCCACAAACAGACATGGTGGTGGAGTCGGCATACTCCTGTCCCCACAATGCACTTTCCAGGTCATCTCCCCAATTCCATCACTCTCATTCCCTTCTTTTGAGGTGCACACCATCAGGCTCTTCTGTCCCCTCTCCCTCAGAATAGTGGTCATATATCGGTCCCCAGGCTCACCCACCCACTTCCTTGACCACTTCTCTGCCTGGCTGCTGCACTTTATGTCCTCAGAACTACCAACCCTTATCCTGGGAGACTTCAACATCCCCATAAACAGCCCCACTTCCATATCTATCACTAACCACTTCTCTAGGCCTCTCACAGCTTTCAACCTCTGAGACACACGAGGATGGTAACACCCTTGACTTGGTCTTTGTCCAGCTCTGTTCAATCTCCCACCTAAATAACTCACCGCTTCCCCTCTCTGACCACAACATTCTCTCCTTCATGCTCACAAATCCTCACCCACCCCAGCACACTCCTAGCTGCCACACTTTCAAAAATCTACAAGCCATTAACCCTCAGACACTTTCAGACTCCCTACACTCATCACTGTCCCCAATCTCCTCTTTCTCCTTTTCTGATCTGGCTGTTCATCACAATGACACTCTTAGAATCACGCTTGACCAAGTAGCGCCCCTCACCCTCAGAACATCCAAACACAGAGTAAAACAGCACTGGCTCACATCGCAAACTCAACTTATCCAGCGATGCTCTAGGAGTGCTGACCGCCTATGGAGACTAACTCGCACACCAGAAGACTTCATCCACTTCAAATTTATGTTAAGAACCTATAACTCTGCCCTTCACCTCGCCAAACAGACCTACTTCACCACCCTGATCTCCTCACTAGCCAACAACCCCAAGAAACTTTTTGACACCTTTCACTTCCTCCTGAGGCCAAAAGCACAAGCCCCTATCACAGACATTTGTGCTGATGACTTGACCTCCCACTTTATAGAAAAAATAGATAATATCTGTCAGGAAATACGCTCCCAGCCACCAAGTGCTGTGACTCCCATCCCTCCCTGCATTTCCCCTGGCTCACTTTCCACATTTGATCCCATCACAGAAGAAGTCTCGAGACTCCTCTCTTCTTCTTGTCCGACTACATGCACTACAGACCCCATTCACTCACATCTCCTACAGTCTCTCTCTCCAATCGTCACAACTCACCTAACTACAATCTTTAATCTCTCTCTCTCCTCGAGCATTTTCCCATCCTCCTTCAAACACTCTAGCATTACTCCATTACTAAAGAAACCCGCTCTCGACCCATTCTGCACAAACAACTACAGACCAGTCTCCAATCTCCCCTTCATCTCTAAACTTTTGGAGCGCCTAGTCTACTCCCACCTTACCCGTTACCTCTCCACTCACTCCCTCCTAGACCCTTCACAGTCCGGCTTCCGCCCCCTACATTCGACTGAAACTGCACTCAAAGTTACCAATGACCTTCTGACAGCAAAATGTAACGGCGACCACTCTCTGCTCATTCTTCTCGACCTTTCTGCAGCTTTCGACACTGTTGACCACCGTCTCCTACTCTCTAGGCTCCAGTCACTAGGCATTAAGGACACTGCTCTCTCCTGGTTCTCTTCCTATCTTTATGACCGCTCCTTCAGTATTTTGTTCGCTGGCTCCACATCATCTCCTCTTCCTCTCGCTGTCGGGGTAATTTAGTGCTCAGTCCTTGGCCCCCTTCTCTTCTCTCTCTACACTGCCCCAATTGAACAGACCATCAGTAGATTTGGCTTTCAGTACCATCTTTATGCCGATGACACACAACTATACACGTCATCCCCCGACCTTACCCCCGCTGTACTATAGAACACCAGTGACAGTCTGTCCGCAATCTCCAACATCATGTCCGCTCTCTATATGACACTCGACCTCTCCAAAACTGAACTTCTTCTGCTCCCGCCGTCTACTAACCTTCCTAAATCTGACATTTCCCTTTCCGTGGGTGGCACCATAATAACACCCCGGCAGCAGGCGCGCTGTCTGGGTGTAATGTTTGACATCAATCTCCTTCACATCCCATATACAATCTCTTGCCCGCTCTTGCCACTTACACTTAAGAACATCTCTAGAATCTGCCCTTTTCTCACCATGGAAACAACATAAACTATCACTGTAGCATTGATCCACTCCCACCTGGACTACTGCAACGCTCTATTAATTGGCCTCCCCGTCACTCAACTTTCCCCTCTCCAGTCCATACTTAATGCAGCAGCCAGGGTCATCGATCTGGCTAATTGGTATTCGGAAGCGTCTGCTCTTCGCCAGTCCTTACATTGGCTGCCCATTATAGGATCCAATTCAAAGTACTTGTTCTCACCCACAAAGCTCTCCAAAGTGCAGCACCCCCCTACATCTCCTCCCTCATTTCTGTCTATTGGCCTAACCGACCACTGCGATCTGCAAACTACTTTTAACTAACTTCTGCACTAATCCGTACCTCCCACTCCTGACTCCAAGACTTCTCCCGCGCTGTGCCAATCCTCTGGAGTGCTCTACCCCAAGAAATTAGGACTATCCACAATCTGTATAGTTTTAGGCACTCCCTCAAAACACATTTGTTTAGAGTGACCTATCATGTTCACTAATCAAAGTCATTTTATGTGTAAGTGTGCGTGTGTAGCCCATTCATTATCTCCATCTATCCCTCACTCCCTCAAGATGGCTGGACCATCATTGTAAATACACCATTGTAAATACACACCTGTAGTTTGTATCTCCCCCACCTCATTGTAGATCGTAAGCTCTCACGAGCAGGGTCGTCTTATTTTTGCTTTAATTATTGTATTGTTGACATTGCTACTTATGACTTGTGTTTTGAAATTGTTAAACTGTAAAGAGCTGCGGAATATGTTGACGCTAAATAAATAAAGATTATTATTATTCTTTAGATATGCCCCCCTCTTTCCATTTAATATACATTTCTTTTTTCCTTTTTAACAAGTGTTTAAGTTCTGTGTTGATCCATCCTGGTCTCTTTAAATGCTTCCAATTCTTCCTTCTTTTGGGGATTGTTACTGATTGTGTAGTGAAAATTTTATTTAGCAAAATCATCTTATGTAAAACGAGTTCATCCATATATTCAGTCTGTCCAGGTGGCCTATAGTAAACACGTAAACACGTGCAATAGTGTCCTTTCTGTTCTTCTTTCCTTGTATTCTTACCCAAAAAGTTTCTGCAGAGCTACCATTCTCTGAAGCTTGGATCTCTGTGGAGATATACGTGTTCCTAACATATAATGTAACACCTCCTCCCCACTTGTTAATCCTGTTTCTAATAAATAATTTGTAGCCTTCAAGGTTTGTATTCCAATCATGTGTATCATCCGACCAGGTTTCAGTTATGCCTATGACATCATATCTCTCTTCCTGTGTTAGCAGCTCTAAATCTTGTTTGTTTCCCATTTTTTTTCTGGCCATATATTTCTCATCCCATATTATTTTAGTTTAAAGCTCTCCTGATGAGTGTAGCAAGGCGTTTACCAAACATGTATTTTCCTGTTTTCGTAAGATGTTACCCATCTCTAGCAAGAAGTCGATCATGCAGGTAATTCACTCCTTGGTCAAGATACACAAAACATTGCTAAACCTCTGTTTTAGGCTACAAAAGTGAGCTTAAATCGCTGCCATCACTCAAACACATGGGGTGATGAGCCCCAAAAATGTTACTGCCTGACAATCAAAAAGTCACACATTCTCTGAAAGGCTACTTGATTCTTTGAGAGATATTGGATTTTTTTCTGCCTTTTACAGGGGACAAGGGTTTTCAATGGAATAGGCGTAAGGTGAGTATAACTGTTTTTTACTTTTAAATAAATATGTAAAACAGGATGTTTTGTATTATTTCAAATAAATGACTTTATTCTTGCTGTGTGTTTATTTACAAACTTACTATGGGGTTAGTAATGGATGGGCTCCATTACTAACCCATGGGCTTGATATCACATGATAATACAAAGGTGACATCCACCTCACAAATATTACCCCACTTGCCACCACCACAGGGCAAGTGGGAAGAGTGAGGCTAAGTGCCAGATTTGGTGCCATTTCTGGGGCGACTGAGGGCTGATGTTGGTAGCCTGAGGGGCAATATCTCTGACCCCTGTCCAGGCTATTAATATCAACCCACAGCTGTCAGTTTATCCTTTGCTGGTTTGAATTTATAGGGTGATCCTACGTCATTTTTTCTGGAGTCTCCAGTAAATTCACCAGGAAAGGCTAACAAACAGCTGTGAGCTGTTATTAATAGACTGGAAACCTTATGGGACATTGTCCCTTGTCCCAGATTGTTAACATCAGCCCCCAGCAGTGGGCTTTCCCTCTGCTGGGTATGAAAATTGAGAGGGAACCGACCCCATTCTTTTAATTTAATTATTTATGTTACACAGGAGGTACATAGCTGCTGCTGAATACAACTACCATCAACGTGAACAGGAGACAATGATGAGAGCTGCCTTCAGTAGCCAGCCGGCACCACATAACAGTGCAAACTGTACTGCTTGCTAGACACTGGTACGTGTCACACGGACATATGAATGGCACACGGATGTGAAAAACAGACAGCGCATTGATACATGGATGTCACATACGTGTATATGGATTGCACATGGACACTGATCACGGATCTCACTAGTACTGGTTTTTCCTGTACAGGAATCACCAGGACATGTGAAGGAAGCCCAAGGCAGGTTCCGAGCAGAATACTCCTGAAAAAAATGTGTGCACATTTCGTTAGGGTATGTACTGTATATCGGGAGATTTTTGAGGTGGTCAAAAACTATATGTTTTCTAGTAGAAATGTCTTCAGGAAACTTGCCTCTGGAAGTTTTGTATGAGTTTTTCATTTCCTGGAGCGGTTTTAAAGAATTTTTAGAGTACTTTGCAATAATTTTTCTCCTGAAGCATTTTCTTTCAGCGTTTTAATTGGTCAGTGCTTAGTCTGGATTCCATCAGCAGCCACTTTAAAAAAGTGATATACGCATTCTTTTTTCAGGTGTGTGCACATGGAGTATTTGGAGGAGTTTTTGGAGCAGAAACTGACTTCGTGCACACAAGTCTATTTGCAAAATAATTAATGGGAAACTGACCTGAAACTCTGGAGAGTTTTTGTTGCTTTCTGCTCCAATACCTCCTCAAAAAACTATGTGTGCATATAGCTACTGAGCAGAAACTCCTGAAATTCTCCTTCAAATCTCAAAACTACTCAAAAACATGCAGTTTCTGCTCTGAAAACTCAGCAAAAAGGCTTTGTGTGCAAATAACCAGTTTATGCTCTGAAAACTCTGCAGAAAGACTCTATGTGCACATAGCCAACACAAGTTTTTCAAAACCTAAAGTGGAAAAAAGACTGGACATATGAGAAATAGAAAAGAGTAAAAAACATTTTTGAGTGATTTTTCAGCCTTTTTTAGAGTAGGCCCACTCCCCAAAACTCCTCAAAATATGCAGTGTGCATATGTAATGAAGTTGATCCGATGCAACACACAGACAACGCAAAGCAAGAACAGTCATTGAACAATATAATTCTGTTTAAATGCAATACTAATTTACAGTAATTCTAAACAGTTGGTGATAATAACAAAGCAAATCAAACAATAAACCAAATACTGATATGAGTGAATTAGCAACGGCTGGCTGGGAGACACTTATGAATTAAGGAACCTTCATCTAATGGGAGGTGCTTGAACAACATGGTTAGTCAGTTTCACTGCATGCTTGATAGTTCTCAGGTCCCAAGTTTGTTAGTTCCTGCCAGTACCTGCTTGTTCCCACTTGTGTGTGTTCGTACCTGCTTGTTCTTGCTCATTCCTGTCTGTCCTTGCTGGTGCCTTCCAGCATACCTTCCTATGCCCATCTGTCTACCTGTCATACCTACCTGCACCTGCCATTGCCAGTTTGTATATCAGCTGTACTTGCCTGCACCTGCCTGTCCCCACCTGTATACCAGCTGTACTTGCCTTCACTTGCCTGTGCCAGTCTGTAAATCAGCCGTACCTTCCTACACCTGCCAGTGCCAGTCTGTGTCGCAGCCATCCCTGCCTGCACCTGCTAGTGCCTGCCTGTATACCTGCTGCTCCTGTCTCAACCTGCCAGTGCCTGCCTGTCTGCCAGGTGTGCTCACCTGCATCTGCCACTCCTGGGTTTCTGCCATGTCTGCCTGTACAAGCTGAACCTTCCCTTCTTGGCCGTTCCAGCTTCCTGTCCCTTGGGGGTCAACTGCCATACATTCAAAGTCTGTCCTGGCGTAGCACCTGATGTCAACCTGGAGCCAAGTCTAACCCACCATCAGTGGCCCTAGTGAAGAGTCAGGTGTTCACCTAGTTAATCCCCTCCTCGGACCACGGCACAGTGGTTCCACTATTCCTCTTATTCTTACATCAGAAGGAGTTGAAAGTATTTTTTCTCAGGTATGCTGCATAGTAAACATACAAGGCTGCTTGTAGAAAATAAAATTAGAAGATTGGGCCAGGGTCCAAAGATGAGATTGGTGCAGTATTACCATTGACTGGCTTCTCCCAGTGCTGTTCTAGGTGATTGACAGGTCTGTCCCATATCGAATCACCTGGAGCAGCAATGGGAGAGGTTGGTCAGGTTAGGACTATTCTTGCCTCCAGATATGGTTTTTGTTTAGATTTCTAGCTATATTTTCTTTAACACACTGAAGCTTTTCAGAGTAAAATAAACCTGGTGGCAATCATGCAGCCAGACTTTGATTAATGCTGCTTGCAGTTTAGGCAGCATGAACTGCATGACAGGTTTCCTTTCAAACTTTAAAGACAATGAACCACGTTAAACTCTGTGTAAGTCTCTTCAGACTTGGGCTACAGCTTTACCTGTGGTGCTAAGTAAACGATGGCACAATACAAAGTATCATGAAGATGGTATATCCGGAACCATTAACATTTTGATGCCACACAATAAATTGATAAAAGATTGATGTAATATGATTATACAAATCCTGCAATAGGAAAATATGACTTTAGATCAGTTATTCATCACACGCTGTCAGTTATGTATGACATTGATGAAAAGGATATCTTTACAATTGTAGTCAAACATAATGTATTTTTCCCAAGTAGACCGACACTCTGTGAATTGATTACAGTTATCTGACTGATTTAGTAGACTTGAGGGTCCTCAGTGGTTGATACCTTTTAATGGCTAACTGAAAAGATGGTAACAAATTGCAAGCTTTCGAGACTACTCAGGTCTCTCATCAGGCGAAGACTAATACAACATCTATTACATTATCTATTAACATGTATTAGTCTTCTCCTGATGAAGAGACCTGAGTAGTCTCGAAAGCTTGCAACTTGTTATTATCTTTTCAGTTAGCCATTAAAAGGTATCAACCACTGAGGACTCTCAAGTCTAAATATTTTTCTATCTACTGGCTAATACGGTACGAAGATACACATCTGATTTAGTAAGAACATTTTATGAAGTGACAATACATATACTTCAGGTCTGTGCAGCATGATCTGGCAGGGAATATATCACTTATCAACCTATAATACCAGGGAAGCAGCTGTATATACGGTACACAATGACCGGACAGCTTTAGCTTTGTGTATGGACTGTAGACGAGCTGCTATTCTGCTTATGGTGCCAGTACACCAGTTACCAGGAATTTGATTTCTCTGCAGTTACTCCTCATACTGTGTGAATAACTCCTGCTCATAAACAAATCAATTAGGCCATTGCAGAATATTAGGGCATCACTCCTGATGAAATTCTCTGTTTTCAAGGTGAAGATTTACGAAAGATGCAGGTTTGCTTTAACAAGCCGGATCTGAGTCATGAATTGATCCTCAACATTAGGCCTCATTCAGACATCAATGTTCTGGATCAGATTTTCATCACTGTTTGTTCAGTGTCAGTTTTTACCATTCACGTTTAATGAGTGATTTTCTTGTATGCAAAAAAAAATTGTAAAGCTATTCCTTCCTACTACAATGTTTATTACAGACAGAACATGGACTGCATGAGGACGCCATCCGTCTGATGTTTGTGATTATGATTGATATCATAGACTGAAATGGACTTGTTCTATCACGTGAGAAACATATACGGCTGCAATAATGGAGCTGGATTATGACTCATGCTGCATGGGATTCAGGCATCAGACAGATGCCACACAGTACAGTATATATTTGTTTGTTAACCCCTTAGTGACAGAGCCAATTTGGTACTTAATGACCAAGCCAATTTTTACAATTCTGACCACTTTCATTTTATGAGGTTATAGCTCTGGAACGCTTCAAGGTATCCCACTGATTCTGTGAATGTTTTTTGTGACATATTGTACTTCATGTTAGTGGTAAAATTTCTTCAATATAACTTGCGGTTATGTATGAAAAAAATGGAAATTTGGCAAAAATTTAGAAAATTTTGCAATTTTAAAACTTTTAATTTTTGTACCCTTAAATCAGAAATTGGTGTCACACAAAATAGTTAATAAATAACATTTCCCACATAAAAAACAACACCCAGTCAGCTACAAACTCTACTGCCAGAGAATGAGAAGACTGCAAAAACACATGAGCCAATAATAACAATTAATAATTATTTATTGTATATAAAAATAAAACAAACAATTAGAAAATAATAATAAAGCAATTGCCATTGATCGATAATACAATTAATAAAATTAATATAGGAAACCAAGACTATACAGACAAAATCACGCACCAAAAAATAAAATTTGTAGTCTCAGAACATAATATATAAAGTGCTATATAATGTGCATATAATTCTTATGTATAAGGGCATATAATCGGTCCCATAGAAAATGAGCTAAAATAGCTGCTTACAAAATGCACTGAAAAAGACCATTTTTTTAGGGACCACCTCACATTTGAAGAGAGTTTGGGGGGTCAATATAATAGAAAATACCCCAAAGTGACACCATTCTAAAAACTGCACCCCTCAAGGTGTGCAAAACCACATTCAAGAAGTTTATTAACCCTTCAGGTGCTTCATAAGAACTAAAGAAATGTGGAAGGAAAAAATGAACATTTTACTTTTTTAGCAAAAAATTTACTTTGGAACCATTTTTTTTATTTTCACAAGGGTATCAGAGAAAATGGACCACAAAATTTGCTGTGCAATTTCTCCTGAGTACGCCAATACTCCGTATGTGGGGGAAAGCCACTGTTTGGGCACATGGCATGGCTCAGAAGCGAGGGAGGACCGTTTGACTTTTTGAACACAAAATTGGCTGGAATCAATCGTGGCGCCATATCGCGTTTGTGGACCCCTTGATGTACCTAAACAGTGGAATCCCCCCAATTTTAACTCCAACCCTAACCCCAACACACCCCTAACCCTAATCCCAACCCAAACACCTAACCACAACCCTAACCCCAACACACGCCTAACCCTAATCCCAACCCTAAACCTAACCACAAATCTAACCCTAACACACCCCTAACCCTAATCCCAACCATAACCACAACCCTAACCCTAGCTCAACCCTAACTTTAGCCAAGCCCTAACATTAGCCTGACCCTAAACCTAGCACCAACCCTAGCCCAACCATAACCTTAAATTTAGCCCAACCTTAACTTTAGCCAAACTCTAACCCTAATGGAAAAATGGAAATAAATACTTATTTTTATTGTTTTTACCTAACTAAGGGGATGATAAAGGGGGGGTTGATTTACTATTTTTTTATTTTGATCACAGTAATAGGGTCTATCACAGTGATCAAAATGAACCAATAGGAAAAATGTCCTATTGTTGCTGGATGCCGGCCAGCAGATCTCAGCAGGCACACTGCGCATGAGCCCACCATTTTCTTCCCGGAAGAAGATGACGCGGGCAGGGGAACTTTACTGGGGGATGCAGGGACACTGGAGGTGCCAGGGGAGGATCGGGGGACCCCATTCTCTCTCCTCTGATGTGCGATCACATCAGAGGAGAGAGAAAAATTTAAATGGGAAATCAGATTTTTTTTTTTTAAGTTCGCTGTTATTCTGTTAATAACGGCGATCGCAATGTTGGGTTCGGCAAATACCGACCCGAAGCAGGTTCTCTGTGGTCTCGGCTACCACCAGTAGCTGGGACCCTGGAGAAAATCCGATGCTGGGGGCGCTATACACTTATTTCTCAGAGCCGTTAAAAAGCGGCACTGAGGCATAAGTGCCCTTAACTGCCGCAATTAAAAGGCGTATTGGCAGTCATTAAGGGGTTAATGGCCTCAGCGTACATGTGCACCTGCATATTACACTTATACAAACTGGCTCTTGTTTTTTGTTTTGATGCTTGTAGTGATGTGACACATCATAAGTCATGCTGAACACTCTAACATTACACTGGAGGCTGGACATGACAGTAGGCCATTAGCAAACTGGTACAATTCTTGCAAATTTGCTGACCCAGAATTCCATGAGATTGAGCTCAAGATATCTGATTGAGAAAGGACATATCAAAATCAAAGAAATGAGCCGCCACATAAGTTGTTATATGTGCAATGCATATGAGTATGTACATGTAAATAACATAGGGTAATTAGTTAACGCTATTCTGATCAAAAAAGCAATTTGTTTTACTTCTGGGGTTCTATCTGTGAAATGGCCACAGTGTGAACGTGCTCTAGCGTATTACACATGTACCAACTTATGCTCCGGCTCATTTCTTTGGTTTTGCTGTATTTTATTGTACTTTGCACAAACAAGCCATTTATCTATATAGTTTCCCATTCACAGGTGGCTAAACAGTTGGGGGCCCTGTCCTGCTCTACACTTATTCACAATGAGGCAGGCTGACATATAGTAAGGTTTTAATACTAGAGACAGGCTAGGTCCATCGCAACTGAGTACACTGTTTCACGATGGGATAGTTTTTATGCTTTTTTGATCAAAATAGCATTAACTAAGTAACCTACATTATTTACATGTACTATTACTGTTTACTTATTTACTTACTATAGGATATATGCTCAATTTGTTTTTTTTTTAATTTTTACCTTTCTGACAAGCCCTGTGCAAAGGCCAAACATGAGGAAAAGTGTTGACTAAGCTGTGAGTGCATAGTGGTCATCTGGTCATACAAGACAGATATCCACTGGGAATAAACTTCACTGATTAGGTAACACAGATTTTCCTACTAATTTTAACAATAATAAAAATTGTGCCCTATCTCACAAACATGATCTGGGTGCTACCGAGAAAACTCAACCCAGATGAAGTTACAATAATAGCCAATTCTTTCTTTGAGGTTATATATTGCTTAAAAACAGGCAGTTAAATGTTTTACTCTCAAAAAAAATCAGCTGTGATCCCATGCTGTAATGTCTGTAAATTCTTGCTTTCTTCCTTCCCTGCCCAGGAGATGTGGTATGATCAGACCATGTTCCTGTACGGTCAGACACAGCCATTACACAGTACACAGCAGGGGCACATTTATAATATTATCTCAGAACAGGAACATTTTTTTTTATACACATTCAATTGTTGAACTTATTATTCCAAGATCTATTGATTAAAATATACTTTTGTTCATGGGAAAACCTCTTGAGTCTCGTGTGTCCCACTCTGTAGTTTGATGTGTGTATTTCGTATGGTTGGTATTTTCATTTATCAATTTTCGCCTTCCCTTTTTGAAAAGGCATGAGAATCCTCAGGAGTATTTTTAGGGACCTGGTTAGCATCCAAAGTCTCAACGCCTTCATGACATTAAGTCTATAAAAGAAAATTAAAACAAAGTATTAGAAAATTGGGTTGCCACCACTACAATACAGATTTAAAAAATAGTTAGCTTAAACTTCTGATATATATATATATATATATAATATATATATATATATATACAGTACAGACCAAAAGTTTGGACACATCTTCTCATTCAACAAGATAGTTATTCTGAAAATTTTATCCATGACAATGGAAAATTGCATAGAACTCGAACACTTCATCGAAAGGCATCAAAACTATGAAGTAACACATGTGGAATTATACATTACACTTTACAAAAAAGTGTGAAACAACTGAAAATATGTCTTATATTCTAGGTTCTTCAAAGTAGCCACCTTTTGCTTTGATTACTGCTTTGCGCGCAGAAAAAGTGAACGGATGGACTCTACATGCCTGGTTCCCACCGTGAAACATGGAGGAGGAGGTGTGATGGTGTGGGGGTGCTTTGCTGGTGACACTGTTGGGGATTTATTCAAAATTTAAGGCATATTGAACCAGAATGGCTACTACAGCATCTTGCAGCAGCATGCTATTCCATCCGGTTTGCGTTTAGTTGGACCATCATTTATTTTTCAACAGGACAATGACCCAAACACACCTCCAGGCTGTGTAAGGGCTATTTGACCAAGAAGGAGAGTGATGGGTGCTACGCCAGATGACCTGGCCTCCACAGTCACCAGACCTGAACCCAATCGATATGGTTTGGGGTGAGCTGGACCGCTCACCGCTTCAATTTTGAATAAATCCCCAACAGTGTCACCAGCAAAGCACCCCCGCGCCATCACACCACCTCCTCCATGCTTCACGGTGGGAAGCAGGCGTGTAGAGTCCATCCGTTCACCTTTTCTGCGTGCAAAGCAGTAATCAAAGCAAAAGATGGCTACTTTGAAGAACCTAGAATATAAGACATATTTTCAGTTGTTTCACACTTTTTTGTAAAGTGTACTGTATATAATACAGTGGTGGCCAAAAGTTATTGGCACCCTCTGCAATTCTGTCAGATAATACTCAGTTTCTTAGTCGAAAATGATTGCAAACACAAATTCTTTGGTATTATTATCTTCATTTAATTTGTCTTCAATGAAAAAAACACAAAAAGAATTGACCTAAAGCCAAATTGGATATAATTCCACACCAAACCTAAAAAAGGGGGTGGACAAAAGTATTGGCACTGTTTGAAAAATCATGTAATGCTTCTCGAATTCGTGTAATCACCAGCACCTGTAACTTAGGCCTCTTTCACACATCAGCTTTTTGAATCAGCGCGATCTGGCTGTTCTAAAACAACATCCGGTACGATCTTTTAGCATTACTTAACATAGTGCGGATTCGGCTTGATGTCACTGCGTTGCATCCGTTTTTGGCCGGATCCGTCGGAATTGTACATTCCGGCGGCCGGACAAGACGGTTTTTGTAAGGTTTTTTTTTTTCCGGAGGCACCTGACAGTGCCTGAATCGGCACTTCAGGCGGCCGGAAACAATGCAAACCTATGAGCCGGACCAGATTTTTGACAAATCCGTCAGAAAACTGATCCGGAGTCCAAGGTGTCTCTCTCTCTCTCTCTCTCTCTCTCTCTCTCTCTCTCTCCTCTCTCTCTCTCTCTCTCTCTCTCTCATCTCTCTCTCTCTCTTCTCTCTCTCTCTCTCTCTCTCTCTCTCTCTCTCTCTCTCTCTCTCTCTCTCTCTCTCTCTCTCTCTCTCTCTCCTCTCCTCTCTCTCTCTCTCCTTCTCCTCTCTCCTCTCTCCTCTCTCTCTCTCTCTCTCTCTCTCCTCTCTCTCCTCTCTCCCCTCATCTTCTCTCTCTCTCTCTCTCTCTCTCCCTCCTCGGTCCGGACATTGATGTCTGTATTTTCAACATGGAAAAGCTTCTTTTTCCGGGTTCAAAAGGTCAGGCAGGATCAGGCGAAAAACCTGATCAGTTCCATCAGTTTTTTAAAATCAGCGCCGGATCCGTCCTATCAGGCATAAGACGGATCATGCCTGATTCAAAAAGCCTGATGTGTGAAAGTAGCCTAACCTGTGCACCTAACAGGTGTTGCCAATAACTAAATCACACTTGCAGCCAATTAACATGGATTAAGGTTGACTCAACCTCTGTCCTGTGTTCTTGTGTGTACCACATTGAACATGGAGAAAAGAAAGAAGACCAAAGAACTGTCTGAGGACTTGAGAAACCAAATTGTGAGGAAGCATGAGCAATCTCAAGGCTACAAGTCCATCTCCAAAGACCTGAATGTTCCTGTGTCTTCCGTGCGCAGTGTCATCAAGAAGTTTAAAGCCCATGGCACTGTGGCTAACCTCCCTAGATGTGGAAAGAAAATAAAAATTGACAAGAGATTTCAATGCAAGATTGTGCGGATGGTGGATAAAGAACCTCGACTAACATCCAAACAAGTTCAAGCTGCCCTGCAGTCCGAGGGTACAACAGTGTCAACCCGTACTATCCGTCGGTGTCTGAATGAAAAGGGACTGTATGGTAGGATACCCAGGAAGACCCCACTTCTTACCCCGAGACTAGAGTTGAGCGATACTTTCCGATATCCAAAAGTATCGGAATCGGAATGGTATCGCCGATACCCAAAAAATATCGGCGATACCCGATACCATACCGGAAGTTCAATGTAAGTCTATGGGAACAAAATATCGAAATTAAAAAAACCCCATTCTTGCCTTGTAGGTTAATTGTACATGAAGGAAAACAACAAAGAGTAATGTAGAATGTATTGGGGAGGTTGAGGAGACATTAAAGGCATAGATGTTTAACCCAATCCAATGGAATAGCATTAATTTTTTTTTTTAGGAAATACATTCGGATTGACGAAGAAATTGACAATGTTGTTAACCTTTTTTCTATTTTGGCAAATATGTATGTTTCACAACTTCCATGCTCTTCACCTTTTTAACTTTTGCCACACTTTCTCCTTCATAATCTTCAGCAGCATCATCTTTGTCATCAAATTATTCTTCATCTTCACCTTCTTTATCTTCTTCTAAAACTTCTTGCTTTTCATCTTTTTGTTAACATTACTCATATTGTTCTTTTTAAACTATTATTCTTCTTCATATTATAGTCCTTCATCTTCTTCATCATATTCTTATTTGTGACAGAGATTCCTGTACTTGTAATCTGTAAAAGTATGATTTTTTCATCGTTCCGTTCTTGCTGCCACAAAAGATTTAAATTACAACAGTATTTGTCCGTGTTCAGTTTAGCCTGCAGCATCAGGCATTTACCAGGGGCACCACGAGGAGGAACGGACTCACCCCCATACACTGCTTAGTCTTCTTCTGCTTATAATTTAGAGCATATATTTTGCTCTTCATTTTGGTCTTATACTTCATGTTCTTCTGCTTTTAGATCTTCTGCTTATTGTTCTTGTGTCTCTTGTTCTGTATCTTGTATTTGTAGCACAACCTTGTACCAGCTGATGTTACTGGGACACGGTTACTAAGCAGGAGGTACCTGTGCTCCAAAGCACTACCAAGGACCAGCAGACTTGCTGGAACTCGGATACCGAGATGGAGGCACCTAGGCCAAAGGCACTGCGGAGAACCAGTTGACGGTACTGGAACCAGGACGGGTAGCAGAAGGTACAAGAGCCAATGCAAGTAACGAGGACAGCTGACTGTGCTGGAACCCGGAGGGGCAGCAGAAGGAAAAGAGCCAATGGCACAACCGAGGACCAGCTGACGTTACTGGGACACGGTTACTAAGCAGGAGGTACCTGTGCTCCAAAGCACTACCAAGGACCAGCAGACGTTGCTGGAACTCGGATACCGAGATGGAGGCACCTAGGCCAAAGGCACTGTGGAGAACCAGCTGACGGTACTGGAACTCGGACGGGTACCATAAGGCACCCATGAAAATGTAAGTTGACAGGCCGCAAGCCGTCTGCAGTTACCAAATCACACAGTCCTACAGTGGGTGCTTGTCCTATTTTCACAACGGAAAGAGCCTTTATTTACATATCCCACAGCACACATAGGAATCACCTAAACTGCAGGCACCATAGAGTCGGATAACCGGAATGCAACATGACAGGACAACTTATTGGAGGCTAATTTACGTTGACACTGCCAGGAAACAGCTGTCGTGCTGTAACCAGGGTGGGCATGAGTCAGTACCCGTGCCAATTACTTCCGAGCAACAACTGGCGGTGTTGGAGCCCAGGGATGAGAGGAGGACAGGGTGGAGGCAGCATGACTTTTTGTCGTACACACAGCAGGGGAACAGCTGCCATTACTCAACCCCAGTAACACAGGAGCAAGTGTTGACTGTGCTAACAGCACTTACAGGCAACAACTGGCGGTGTTGGAGCCCAGGGTCCAATGCATCGACTTCAATTGCTTCCACCTCCTCTCAGGACCACAGCACTGTTGAGCAACCATCTGTCTCTTCACCGCCTGCCAAATTGCCCAGTCAGTCAGAGAGTTCTGTACAGGAGCCAGCTGAGTCTCTGCTTCTGTTCTCAGAATCTGTTGGTTTGCAAACAGGGGCCCAGCCAAGCAGCATTCTGGAATGTGAAGAAGAGGGAGTATGCAGTGATGCGCAACAGCTGTCTCTCTGAATCTGAAGAGGCGGGTGAGACAGTGCCGATGGTCAGCACACCGCAGAACGCATCTGATGATGATGAGACTCAGGTGCCAGTTTCTGTTGAGCATGGTGGTGGCCAGACCACCCAACAGCAGCAGGTGTTGGAAGAGGTTAGTGGAGATGATGAGGTCCAAGACCCAACATGGCGTGAGGAACAGGAAGGTGGTGGGAGCAGCTCTGAGGAAGCGATTGCCCCAACGGTACAAACAGGAGGGAGAGTTAGGCTGCATACTCTGTTGCCTGTAGCCTCCATTTTGGCACCTGTTCGGATAATTTCTCTTCCAAAAGTCTAAACGGACGCTCCCAGGACTTGCACTGCGTGGTCCTTTTTTCACACACTTGCAGATGATATTTGCTATGTCAAATGCAAGCTGTGTAATCAAAAAGTAAAAAGAGGTAAAGTGTCAGTAACCTCAATACCACAAATATGTGTAAACATGTGCGGAGAAAACACGTAGTTGAGTTACAAAGACACACTGAAGATGTACAGTCTATAGAGAATCACTGCACAAGTTTAACTGCATATGTCATGGTTAAATTGAAATTTTTATTGCACACTTGATGTGAAAAAAGAAAATAGCTATGAGACGATGACTGACATTTTGGGCAACGCAGTGGCCTTTATCAAATAGTCGCTGGAAGAGATAGAAAAATTTACAGTCAATGACAATGTATAATATATACAATATATCAATATATACATAGGGTGAAGAATATATATCCATAGGAATTAGGCAACATGTTAAACATTTGGGTGATACTGTAGAACACGGAGAATTATCCCTCTAGGGTATGCGGGTGGATAATGTAGTTTTTTGTTGATTTTTGGGAGTGTGTAGAAAACAGGGGTGATGGGGTATTGAATATTAAGGAATGTCATAGTCTTACAGTCTATGGTGATCAATTAAAGATGTTTTGTCAGGATACGATCAATTTTTTGACAGATGTAAAATGTAGGGTCACAATTGAGTTGTCTGTAGGTTAGGTTAACTGACAGTTGTCTATGAATTTCGGCAATAGATTGGGTCTTATTCATAATAACGATAGCACCCCACCTTATCTGCTGGTTTAATAATAATGTTGGGGTTATCTTTCAGAGATTTTATGGCTTGTTTATCTGTGGGTGTCAGGTTGTGGCTATCGGGTGTAGGCCCAATCTCGGCAAACCATCCACGAGCACAGGCTCTGAATGCTGGCATTGCAAAACTCCTGTCCCTTGAAATGCTGTCATTCAGGCTGGTGGAGACTGACAGTTTACGGAACTTAATGGCATTGGCAGTCCCACAATACAATGTGCCAAGCTGATTTTATTTCAGCAGGCAAGCCGTCCCTGGTCTGCAAAAGCATGTTGTTGAGGTTAAAATTAAACATGCGCTACTAAACTCCGTCAGTAGCAATGTCCACCTGACCACGCTGCGTGGACCAGTACCCATGGCCAGGGACGATACCTTTCCCTCACTGCCCATTGGGTCAATGTTGTGGAGCCGGGTACAGATCTTGCGAGTGGCGCTGTACGTGTTCAGCCAACTACAAGGATTGCAGGAATCAAGTCTGTACACATTGACTCCTCCTTCTCCAGTTCCTCAGAAACATCGTTGCAGGAGCCGTCACGGTCTACCTCCACATGGACCCGTGAACGCTTAATAAGAATCTTTAGTTATATAGCGGCAACAGATTACGCAGCGCTTTACAGTTTAACAGTTTCAGAACACAAGTCATAAGTAACAACGTTACCAATACAATAATTAAAGCAATATAATCCGCACATGCTCGTGAGAGCTTACAATTTACAAATATGTGGGGAGATACAAAGTACAGGTGTTTATATACAATGGTGTATTTAGAATGATGGTCCAGCCATTTTGAGGGAGTGAGGGATGGATGGAGATAGTGAATGGGCTACACACACACACTTACACATAGAATGACTTTGATTAGTGAATGTGATAGGCCGCTCTGAAGAAATGTGTTTTGAGTGAGCGCCCGAAAACATGCAAATTGTGGATAGTTCTAATTTCTTGGGGTACAGCATTCCACAGTATTGGCGCAGCGCGGGAGAAGTCTTGGATTCGGGAGAGATGTTCTTTAGGTGTAGGCGGCAATAGCGGGCAACAGATTGTATATGGGAGGTGAAGGAGAGATTGGTGTCAAACATAACACCCAGACAGCGAGCCTGTTGACCGATATGAGCACAGACGTGGCCAAACGTCAACAGGCCGTCCTGAAATTAATTTCCATGGGAATCAAAGCCACACAGCGCTGGAGCTCTGGAATGCCATAAAGCAAGAGAGCGACATGTGTATTTTGCCAGCGAATCTCCAGCCAGGCTTGGTAGTGTGTGACAATGGCCGAAATCTGGTGGCAGGTCTGGGCCTAGGCAACGTCACTCACATACCATGTCTGGCACATGTGCTAAACTTGGTCGTCCAGAGTTTTTTGAGGGACTATCCGGATCTTGATGCACTGCTGCACAAGGTCCGCCTACAGTGCGCTAACTTGCGACGTTCCACCATGGCCAGATCGCGCATTGCAGCTCTGCAACGCAGATTTTGCCTTCCTGAACATCGCATCATATGTGACGTACCCACCAGGTGGAATTCCACGTTACATATGTTGGAGCGGTTGTGTGAGCAGCAGCCAGCAGTAATGGAGTATCAGCTGCATCAGTCGCAATCAACTCGCAATTTGCGCCGTTCACACTTCACCACTACTGAGTGGGCCTCTATAATAATAATAATAATCTTTATTTATATAGCGCCAACAGATTCCGCAGCGCTGTACAGTTTAACAGTTTCATAACACAAGTCATAAGTGACAACGTTAACAATACAATAATTAAAGCAATATAAGCCGCCCCTGCTCGTGAGAGCTTACAATCTACAATGAGGAGGGGGAGCTACAAAGTACAGTTGTTTATATACAATGGTGTATTTACAATGATGGTCCAGCCATTTTCAGGGAGTGAGGGATGGATGGAGATAGTGAATGGGCTACACACACACACAGTTACACATAGAATGACTTTGATTAGTGAATGTGATAGGCCGCTCTGAACAAATGTGTTTTGAGTGTGGAAGTAGGGCTGTTAATGGGGATGTTGAAGTCTCCAAGGATAAGGGTTGGTACTTCTGAGGACATGAAAGTGCGGCAGCCAGGCAGAGAAGTGGTCAAGGAACTGTGTGGGCGAGCCTGGGGTCCGATATATTACCGCTACTCTGAGGGAGAGGGGACGAAAGAGCCTGATGGTGTGGACCTCATAATTTGCAAAATCTTTATATAAAATTTACATGTTACATATTTACATCTAGTATAAAACATTTAACCATTAAGCCTACTTACAGAACAAGGAAGTGTAAAAAACCTTGTGCTTAAAAAAAAAAGTGCAAATAAAATGTGACAAGGGCAGTGTAACAAATAATTTAGGAAAAAGATAAACTAACATCAAGTGCTGTGTGCTGTGTAAGAGCCAGACACATTAACATGAAATCAGTCTGGAATAGCGGTGATTTTCTCCCCATAACCCGAGTAACATTCTGGGAGAGGGGTGTAGAGTCAACGATCAGCAACTAGCTACGGTAGAATAAAATACTGAAAAAAAAAAAAGTTATTTAACATTCATAAGATACATTGTATTTAAAAAAAAATAAAAATAAATACAATAAAAACATATAATACACAGCAGGATCTTTAGTAAAAACCAGACTTGCCACTGTAACCTCTTAATCCTTGCAAGCTTCAACACAACGTTGACAAGGTACACAGCAGGGGTGGTCGGTCTCCTAGACAACGAGCAAACTCCTTCATGTTGAGAGAGGCCACCATCTCCTTAGCTTTCTGGTACTTTTCTGTGGGAATGAGCTTGTCTCCAACCAGCCAGGAATATCCATTGAATGGCACACCATGGTTTGGTATTAGCACCCAGTACCAAAAGTGAAGCCAACCACAGTTCCCATTTCTCATGAACTTTATTTGATATACTGGCTGGCCAAACATTAGTTTCTCACAAAGGAGCTGAAGACCCTGAGTGGCAGTAGGTGCAAGTCTCTCCAGCATGACCTGTTTGTTAGATATTTGCCGTCTACACCTAAAGAACATCTCTAGAATCCGCCCTTTTCTCACCATGGAAACAACAAAAACCCTCACTGTAGCATTGATCCACTCCCGCCTGGACTACTGCAACGCTCTATTACTTGCCTCCCCATTACTCGACTATCCCCTCTCCAGTCCATCCTTAATGCAGCAGCCAGGGTCATCCTGCTAATCGGTACTCGGACGCGTCCGCTCTTCGCCAGTCCTTACACTGGCTGCCCATTCATTATAGGATCCAATTCAAAGTACTGGTTCTCACCCACAAAGCTCTCCACAGTGCATCACCCCCCTACATCTCCTCCCTCATTTCTATCTATCGGCCTAACCGACTGCTGCGCTCTGCAAATGACTTTCGACTAACCTCTGCACTAATCCGTACCTCCCACTCCCGACTCCAAGACTTCTCCCGCGCTGCGCCAATCCTCTGGAATGCTCTACCCCAAGAAATTACGACTATCCACAATTTGCATGGTTTCAGGCGCTCCCTCAAAACACATTTGTTGAGAGTGGCCTATCACATTCACTAACCAAAGTCGTTCTATGTTTAAGTGTGTATGTGTAGCCCATTCACTATCTCCATCCATGCCTCACTCCCTCAAGATGGCTGGACCATCATTGTAAATGCACCATTATATATACACACCTGTACTTTGTATCTCCCCCACCTCATTGTAGATTGTAAGCTCTCACGAGCAGGGTCGGCTTATTTTGCTTTAATTATTGTATTGTTAACGTTGTTACCTATGACTTTTTTTTTTAAACTGTTAAACTGTAAAGCGCTGCGGAATATGTTGGCGCTATATAAATAAAGATTATTATTATTAATATTATTATATCAGAGGGAGAAGAGGATTGGGCCTTGCCAAGGTGCCCGATTGCATCTTAAGTCTTATTGAATGTTGGAGCCAGTCCACCGTATAAAAGCAGCCATAGAGTGTCCGGGTACCTGCTTGGATTTCGATCCAAATGAAGACTACTTTGATGTACATGTACACCAATTAGAGAAAAATGACAAGGATGAGGCAGTAAGACACGCTCAGCAGAGTACAAGCAGCATTGCTTGAAGAAGTAACTTGAGCGTGATCAAAATTCAATAAATTAAAATCTCAGACTACAGTGAACACAACTGTTAGCTGTGAAAGGGCTTTTTGTGTCCTTCCACAGTGTTTTCAACCAATGTATTGGATACGGATGGAAGCACGTCACACTATAATTTCAATTGAATGGAGCAGCAAGAATTACACTAAAGAAAAAAAAAAAAAAAAAAAAGAGTGTGAGAGTGACATGTGCAGATGCCTACATACAGCGTTGTATGCCGAGCAAACTGCAGCGCGTCACCTGCATCACACACACACCTTGCAGAGCTGTGAAAAAACACTGCAAGGCAAAGGAAGATGTACACAGCGGTTGGTAAACTAGCCTGCCTAAAGCACAGTACACAAAATCGCAATCTCTAACTGTCCCTCAGAGTCAGCAGAGCAGCGTTCTGTCCCGAACTGAATTAACAGCACAGTGACGCTAAAATGGCGGCTTTATCCGGCAACAATACCTTCCTTGTGTCACGGTTAGGGTAGCGTGTGTCTATTATATGAGTGTCTCTAAAATGTAACGTTACGCAGCCTTATTCTGCCCTTGGGACGCAAAAAATAAGACAGCAGTAATCATTTACTGTATAAAACTCCACCTATGCGCAACAAAACAAGCACGTTCCCTCTTCCGGTTCCTGCGCTGACATGTGAGTAGGGAGTTTGGAGACACTCCTGAATTTATCCCAGGTATCCAAGCATATCAGGCCGATAGGAGAGCATTAAAACCACCCACGGTGGTGACTTAAATATGGTGAATCTAAACAGTGAAGAACTGTAGGTCGATGCGAATGAATGTGCGATCACATGACACACGTTTATAATAACCCTTGCTAGACACGACTAACTTTGTAGACATTTGGACACACCTGAACCCAGATGGCAGTGAATATTCATTCTATTCGGCGCCACATGACTCTTGGTCCAGAATAGATTATATATTGCTATCACAGGAGCTATTAAGGGAGTGGAAGAGGCAGATGTGCACAACGTAGCTATATATGACCACGCGCCCGTATCAGTGACCCTGCCAGATATGGTGCAGATGGGGCCAGACCAAACTTGGCGCTTCCCGACCTATTTGTTAATGGATGAGAAGTTTCGACATCAGGTGAAGCAATGGTGTTTTTAATATGTAAGGGATAATGGAGATACTAGGGATAGGCCGAAACTTTTATGGGCAGCAGGGAAGGGAGTAATGCGCGGGAAACTAATAGGTTATCAGACAACGCTAAAAAAGAAGATAGCGACAAACTACTCGCAGGCTAGCAGGATATTACGCGATAGGTACACGGCAAACAAGACAAGTTCATCAACACAGGTTAAAAATAGATGTAAGCAGGCTAAGGCTGACTTACACGTATGGGTATATCAACGAGAGAGAAGCAGTAATAACAATTATAGAGCCGATGTATATCGTTATGGTAGCAAATGAGGGAGACTATTAGCACGACTAGCGAAAGGAAATCACATTCGTCATCAACATATTACAGCGTTAACGAATAAACATGGGATCATGAACACAGACCCTCGAAGCATAAACACCATTCTACAAGAATACTACTCAGACTTATATAAGGTGGAACATACGGATAGTGCGGAGGGTAACACCTTTGTAGATGGAATACGGTTACCATCCATCACAAACTATCAGCTTCTCCTTTTAAAAAAACAAATTGAGGTGACGGAAGTGACAGCGGCGATAAGTTACTTGAAATACGGGAAAGCTCCAGGACCTGACGGGTTTACAGCCAAATTATTAAAATTATTGAGTGAGGATATCCCGTCCACATTGGTACGCACCTTCAATCATATATTGGAGACAGGAGGGTTGCCCAGCCATTCAAACATGTCACACATGAAGGTGCTACTAAAACCAAACAAACCTTCACATCTGCCTGGATCCTATCGTACATTCTCACTCATTGACCATGATATCAAGATTTTGTCCAGGATCATGGCAGATCGTTTGAGTAGCATTGTTCCTACGCTGATAGGGCGATCACAAGTGGCCTTTGTTAGCTACTTTGTTGGCTACTATCAGTCTCACTATGCATAACACATGTGTGCAGTGGGCAGTATTACCTTTGCCTTCGGTGGAGTAGGAAAACACCTCTCCTATCGAAGTGTTAAGTTGGAGAGATGGAAGATTTGCCACCGGGACCTGAATTGTAATACTTAAATGTGACAGGTGACAAATTTGGTAAGGCGCAACTCCGCGGCCCCTACGTTGAGTCTAGCCCGTGAAAATTTACTGGTTGTCAATGGGGAATCCCAACACCCCGGGGCAGCTACAGTATTTCAACAATTAGAGCTGAACCAAGATTTGCTGTATCAGGTTTATAAAATACATGTGGAAATTTTTTAGCAATTGCTGCTACCGCAGTCATATCGGAGGTTGGTAATGGACTTAGCGCATGCGCATGTACTAGGGTGACATTTGTGCCAAAAGAAAACCCTACACAGAATTATACAACGGTTTTACTGGCTGGGGGTCTATCAAGAAGTTAAACGGTATTGTAACTCTTGTCGCATGCGCCAGGTACACAGTTCTCAGCCTCATTTTGTGAGTCCCTTGGTGCCATTAAAAATTTTAGAGGTCCAGTTTGAGAGAATACCCATGGATCTGGTGGGGCCGGTTAATAAATCAGCAAGGGGTCATCAACAGGGGCAATAAAAGGGGCACTGTGTGGGTCACCAGTTTTGAGCACACCCGAGTTCAAAAGAGAATTCATTGTCCAGACTGATGCGTCAGAGGTAGGTCTGGGTGCCGTGTTGTCTCAGGACTGGAGCTTAATGGGGAGGAGCATCCCATTAGTTTCCTGAGTCGAAAACTTACTCCATCAAAAAACAGAGACAGCATTGTAGAGAGAGAGTGCCTGGCGATAAAGTGGGCACTGGAGTCGTTGCGCTACTATTTGTTGGGGATAACATTTTGTTTTGTAACTGATCATTCCCCTCTGACTGGCAGTGTTGTAGCCCAGGGAGTAGAGTTCAGGTGGTAGAAAGATGAACATAACAGGAGACTTGGAAAACGTTGGCAAACAGTTATTTAATCTGAAAACGGACAGGCAAATTCAGGTGAGATCCATGCCTTGTTCATTTTCAGAAAAATAAGCCGGTCTACATTGTCTGAGGATAGTCGCATGCGACGGTCTGTTAGTACACCACCTGCAGCACTAAAGACGCGCTCAGATAATACACTGGCAGCAGGGCAAGCCAGCACCTCCAAGGCATACTGGCTAAGCTCTGGCCATGTATCCAGCTTAGAGACCCAAAACTTGAAAGGGGAAGAGGCATCTGGGAGTACACTGAGAGGGAAAGACATGTAGTCTGTCACCATCTTACGGAAACGTTGCTTTCTGGTGAATGGAGCCGTCTCGGATGGTGTAGTAGTGATGGGTAGTTCGTGAGTGAGTAGTTCAAAATGAACTAATCTTCAGAGTGAACTAGTTCATCTAGTTCACCATCCTGACACAGATTAGTTCATTGTGAACTAAACAGTAAGTGGGAGGAGACAGAGAGTGATCCAGGTTCATACAGCTCCAGGAAGCTCCCTGCTCTGTCTCACACTGGCTCTTTACAGCTCTTGATGCTGGAAAACAAGGTAGTAAAACACTATACCACACATCAAATACAAATATAATAGTAATAATAATATTATTAATAAAAACTGAAATTGCACACACAGTACACAGACACAGCTCATATGTGTGTATGAGAGAGTGTTTCTGTGTGTAGTTCATGCCTCTAGCCTAGAAGATCAGTCTTGCTAAAATCTTTAACACTGACCCCTGTTCTGTTCTTAAAATGGTGGATGCTGAACTGCTTCTCAGCCCCCTCATACACAATCATTATGTGGCACTGCTGGGCCCAGTGAGAGGCATCAGATTGAACTAGGCTGTCCTGAGTCATTCTCAATAGAACATTTTGTTCAGCAGTTCATCTAGTTCATTTAGTTCAGAGGTCACATGATGCATTTCCTATCAGCTCCTCACAAGATAGGGTGGAGAAAAACTGAACTAAATGAACTAATCTTTTGAACTAATCTTTTCAGTGAACTAGTTCATGGTGAACTAATCACCAAAATTAACTAGATTTCCCATCACTATGGTGTAGACCTTGGTGGCGCTGTCACAAAACTTCGCCACATTTGTAACATACAGCTCTTGCCCTGTGCAGAGGCGCTGCTTATGCTCCCTCTTGTTGCAGAGGTGTCTACAATGCCTCGAAGCACAGAGCTGCTTTGTAAAGCAGTAGCAGCAGCAGCGCTCTCGGCTGGAATGGAGAACATTATGGATTTCAACAGTGTGTCTTGGTCCTCCAGCATTTTACGGTCCCGGTTCAACGGTGTGATGAGGCTTTGTAAGTTGTCCCGGTAGCGAGGGTCTAGGAGGGTGTACACCCAATAATCTGACGTGGTGAGAATGTGGGCGATGCGGCGGTCGTTTCTCAGGCAGTGCAGCATGAAATCAACCATGTGCTGCAGACTCCCAACTGGCCAACAAACGCTGTCCTCTGGAAGAGCGTCACACTAATAGATTTTTGTAAATTTAAAATAGAATAAAGCAGCACCAATTTTGAAAAATGACAAGGATGAGGCAGTGACAGACACTCAGCAGAGTACACGCAGCTGTGGTTGAAGTAAGTGGAGCGGGATCTACACTCCTACAAAAAAATTAAACCTCAGACTAGAGGACACTGAACAAATGTTCACTAGCTGTGAAAGCCTTTTTGTGGACTCATTATGTTGCAAGCAATGTATTGTATTTTGATGGAAGAGCGTCACACTAATAGATTTTTGTAAATTTAAAATAGAATAAAGCAGCACCAATTTTTGAAAAATGACATGGATGAGGCAGTGACAGACACTCAGCAGAGTACACGCAGCGTGGTTGAAGTAAGTGGAGCGGGATCTACACTCCTACAAAAAAATTAAACCTCAGACTAGAGTGAACACTGAAACACAACTGTTCACTTGCTGTGAAAGGCCTTTTTGTGGACTTCTATTATGTTTGCAAGCCATGTATTGTATTTTGATGGAAGAGAGTCACACTAATAGATTTTTGTAAATTTAAAATAGAATAAAGCAGCACCAATTTTTGAAAAATGACAAGGATGAGGCAGTGACAGACACTTAGCAGAGTACACGCAGCGGTGGTTGAAGTAAGTGGAGCGGGATCTACACTCCTCCAAAAAATTTAAACCTCAGACTAGAGTGAACACTGAAACACAACTGTTCACTTGCTGTGAAAGGCCTTTTTGTGGACTTCTATTATGTTTGCAAGCAATGTATTGTATTTTGATGGAAGAGCGTCACACTAATAGATTTTTGTAAGTTTAAAACAGAATAAAGCAGCACCAATTTTTGAAAAATGACAAGGATGAGGCAGTGACAGACACTCAGCAGAGTACACGCAGCGGTGGTTGAAGTAAGTGGAGCGGGATCTACACTCCTACAAAAAATTTAAACCTCAGACTAGAGTGAACACTGAAACACAACTGTTCACTTGCTGTGAAAGGCCTTTTTGTGGACTTCTATTATGTTTGCAAGCCATGTATTGTATTTTGATGGAAGAGAGTCACACTAATAGATTTTTGTAAATTTAAAATAGAATAAAGCAGCACCAATTTTTGAAAAATGACAAGGATGAGGCAGTGACAGACACTCAGAAGAGTACACGCAGCGGTGGTTGAAGTAAGTGGAGCGGGATCTACACTCCTACAAAAAAATTAAACCTCAGACTAGAGTGAACACTGAAACACAACTGTTCACTTGCTGTGAAAGGCCTTTTTGTGGACTTCTATTATGTTTGCAAGCCATGTATTGTATTTTGATGGAAGAGAGTCACACTAATAGATTTTTGTAAATTTAAAATAGAATAAAGCAGCACCAATTTTTGAAAAATGACAAGGATGAGGCAGTGACAGACACTCAGCAGAGTACACGCAGCGGTGGTTGAAGTAAGTGGAGCGGGATCTACACTCCTCCAAAAAATTTAAACCTCAGACTAGAGTGAACACTGAAACACAACTGTTCACTTGCTCTGAAAAGCCTTTTTGTGGACTTCTATTATGTTTGCAAGCAATGTATTGTATTTTGATGGAAGAGCGTCACACTAACAGATTTTTGTAAGTTTAAAACAGAATAAAGCAGCACCAATTTTTGAAAAATGACAAGGATGAGGCAGTGACAGACACTCAGCAGAGTACACGCAGCGGTGGTTGAAGTAAGTGGAGCGGGATCTACACTCCCAAAAAATTTAAACCTCAGACTAGAGTGAACACTGAAACACAACTGTTCACTTGCTGTGAAAGGCCTTTTTGTGGACTTCTATTATGTTTGCAAGCAATGTATTGTATTTTGATGGAAGAGCGTCACACTAATAGATTTTTGTAAATTTAAAATAGAATAAAGCAGCACCAATTTTTGAAAAATGACAAGGATGAGGCAGTGACAGACACTCAGCAGAGTACATGCAGCGGTGGTTGAAGTAAATGGAGCGGGATCTACACTCCTACAAAAAAATTAAACCTCAGACTAGAGTGAACACTGAAACACAACTGTTCACTTGCTGTGAAAGGCCTTTTTGTGGACTTCTATTATGTTTGCAAGCAATGTATTGTATTTTGATGGAAGAGCGTCACACTAATAGATTTGTGTAAATTTAAAATAGAATAAAGCAGCACCAATTTTTGAAAAATGACAAGGATGAGGCAGTGACAGACACTCAGCAGAGTACACGCAGCGGTGGTTGATGTAAGTGGAGCGGTGTTGTGAATGGACTTGAAATGAGTTCTGAGCAGAGGCTCCCTCTGGTGGTTACAAGCGGTACTGGACTGTCCAGTGAAGATTGTGAGGATTGGGAATCAGGTGTTACTGACTGGTCTTATATAAGGGAGTCGCCTTCCCATCAGGGTTGCCGGTGATCAATTGTTCTGGTCTCAATCCTTGATTCCTGTTTCCTTTGTAGCCTGCTGTGTCGTGTCTGCATCTCCTGCTAACAGATAAGACATTTTCTTCTTTTTGTTTTTGTGCTTGATTTTTGCATTTTGTCTTGCACTTCTGTGGGGGCCTTCAGGGTCCCCTCCGGGGGCTTTTGCCCTCTCAGTTTAGTTCAGCCACTGATGTTTGTACATTTGCTTTTTCCAGTTTTTTCAGTGGCTGCTGTTTTGATTTTGTTACACCAGAGAACTAATTTAGGTGGTAGAGGTCGTGTGATCTCAGGTGTTTTTGAAATTAGTAGAGTTGGTGCTTTTCAGGGTTTTTTGGGATTGCAGTAAGTGCCCTTCCTATCCTTTTCTATTTAGGTAGTTTGGGCCCCAACGTTTGCTCATACTATTTTCTGTCTGTGTCAGTATTTCTTCTTGTCTAACCGCCATTACATGTTTGGGGGCTTTCTATATTCTTTGGGGATCTGCTCCGGGGCAGATAGCTTTCCGCTTTCTATCTTTAGGTGTAGTTAGTTTCTCAGGCTGTGACGAGGCGTCTAGGACCAACGTAGGAACGCTCCACGGCTGCCTCTAGTTGTGGTGGTTAGTCAGGGTACTGCAATCTCATAGATTCCAACTGCTCTGGTGTATTGCCTTTTTTACCTGCACTCCTCAGCTACCGAAACATAACAGTATCACCGGCCTAAAAAATTGAAAATTGTATGGTACTCACAGAAGGGAAAAATATTGTGAAAGAAAAAAGGTTGTCAGAGTTGTCAGAGATATTTTTCTGTTTGTTGCATTTTTTTTTTCCCTCTGTATCTCTGGGTGCTGGGGAGGATTTTTTCTCTCAATGGAGTTTGCACAGTTGTCTGGTCGTGTGGATCAGCTTGCCACTGAGGTTCGGAGTATTGCTACCTATCTTGCTAGGTTGCCTGTTGTGGAACCTAAGATTCCCATGCTAAATTTGTTTTTGGGGGATCGAGCCAAGTTTCTGAATTTCAAAAATAATTGTAAATTGTTTTTTGCCTTAAAATCTAAGTCCTCAGGGAACGCAGCGCAGCAGGTTCAAATTGTCATCTCTCTCCTGCGCGGCGATCCTCAGGATTGGGCCTTTTCCCTGACACCGGGGGATCCTGTTTTGAGTGATGTTGATGCATTTTTTCAGGCCTTGGGGTTGTTGTACGATGAGCCTAATGTCACTGATCAAGCTGAAAAAGCCTTGTTGGCATTGAATCAGGGGCTTGATGACGCTGAGTTATACTGTCAGAAATTCTGTAGGTGGGCAGTCCTGACCAAATGGAATGACGACGCTTTGGCAGCCCTTTTTCGGAAGGGTCTGTCAGATAATGTAAAGGATGTTATGGTGGGATTCCCTGTCCCCTCTGGTCTCAATGATTCTATGTCATTAGCGATTCAAATTGACAGACGTTTGCGTGAGCGGAGAAGTAAGCGTGGAATAGTGTTGCCTTGTGAACCTGCTTCTGAATCCATGCAGTGTGATAGAGTGGTTTCTGGGACACAGCGTCATGAGTTTCGAAAGCGCAATGGGTTATGTCTCTACTGTGGTGATGCCTCTCATGCTATTTCAGTCTGCCCTAAGCGGGGAAGACGTTTTGCACGCTCAGTTGTCTTGGGTAGTGTTCAGACTAAGTTTTTATTAACTGTTACTCTGATATGCTCTCTGTCCTCATTTTCTGCTCAGGCTTTCGTTGATTCGGGAGCAGCTATTAACCTGATGGATTTTGATTTTGCTAAACGTTGTGGGTTTCCCTTGATACCCCTACAGAAGTCTATTCCCCTACTGGGGATCGATTCTACCCCTTTGGCTGAGAATAAACCTCAGTTCTCTACTCAGGTGATAATGAGGGTTGAACCTGATCATCAGGAGAGCTGCAAATTTTTGGTTCTGTATAATCTGCATGACATTATCGTGCTGGGTTTCCCTTGGTTACAGTCTCATAATCCTGTTTTGGATTGGAAATCTGTGTCTGTAACCAGTTGAGGCTGCCAATGTGTTAATACCAACACTCCTGTTTTTTCTGCCTCCCCCCAGGCTCAGATGTTCCTGACTTTTTGATTGATTTTTCTGATGTGTTTAGCGAAAGTAAATCTGCATCCTTGCCTCCCCATAGGAGCTATGACTGCGCTATTGAATTAGTGCCTGGTAGTAAATTCCTTAAAGGTCGCCTTTTTAACTTGTCTGTCCTGAACATGACGCTATGCGGTCTTATATCAAGGAGTCATTGGAGAAAGGTCATATCAGACCATCCTCTTCACCCTTAGGTGCCGGTTTTTTCTTTGTGGCAAAAAGGATGGTTCATTAAGGCCGTGTATTGATTATCGTCTTTTGAACAATATTACTGTGAAATATCAATACCCGTTACCCTTGATTTCTGACCTGTTTTCCAGGGTGAAAAACGCTACTTGGTTTACCAAGCTTGACCTCAGGGGGGCATATAACCTTATTCGCATTAAGCACGGGGATGAATGGAAGATGGCATTTAAACCCCTGAGGGGCATTTTGAGTACCTTGTGATGCCCTTTGGGCTCACTAATGCTCCTTCTGTCTTCCAGTCCTTCATGAATGACATTTTCAGGGATTTTGTGGATAAATTTCTGATTGTTTATTTGGATGATATCTTGATTTTTTCCAATGACTGGGACTCTCATGTGAAACATGTTCGAACTGTATTCCAGATTTTGAGAGAGAATGCTCTGTATGTGAAGGGATCAAAGTGTCTTTTTGGCGTACAGAGGATCTCATTTTTGGGATTCATTTTGTCCCCATCTGTTATTGAAATGGACCCGGTCAAGGTTCAGGCCATCTGTGATTGGGTCCAACCTACTTCATTAAAGGCTCTTCAAAGATTTTTGGGTTTTGCCAATTTTTATCGTAAATTTATTGGTAATTTCTCGGTTATTGTTAAACCATTAACTGATTTGACCAAAAAGGGTTCTGATGTGGTGAATTGGCCTCCTGAGGCAGTCTCTGCATTTCAGGAACTTAAGCAGAGATTCACTTCTGCTCCTGTTCTACGGCAGCCTGATGTTTCTCTGCCATTTCAGGTGGAGGTTGATGCCTCTGAAATTGGGGCGGGTGCCGTTTTGTCCCAAAGAGATCCAGAGACCTCTAAAAGTAACCCTTGTGCCTTTTTCTCTCGAAAATTTTCTCCTACTGAACGTAATTATGACGTGGGTAATCGGGAGTTATTGGCCATGAAGTGGGCTTTTGAAGAGTGGAGACATTGGCTGGAGGGAGCCAAACATCAGGTGGTGGTCCTTACTGACCATAAGAATCTGGTTTATCTGGAATCTGCCAAGCGACTTAATCCTAGACAGGCCAGGTGGGCCTTGTTTTTCACACGTTTTAATTTTGTGGTTTCCTTTCTTCCTGGCACTAAGAATGTTAAGGCGGATGCCCTTTCAAGGAGTTTCCTTGCGGACTCTCCTGAGTTATCTGATCCTTCTGTTATTTTGAAAGAAGGTGTAGTTCTTTCCGCCATCTCGCCCAATTTGAGACTGGCTCTGGAGGGGTGTCAGGAGGATAGGCCCGAGCGCTGCCCTGTTGGGAAATTGTTTGTCCCAGACCACTGGAAAAAGAGTGTGATGTCTGAGATTCATTGTTCCGCGTTGGCCGGTCATCCCGGAATTTTTGGTACCAGAGACTTGGTTAGTCGGTCCTTTTGGTGGCCTACCTTGTCTCGTGATGTCAGGGAATTTGTGCAGTCCTGCGGGACTTGCTCTCGCTCCAAGCCTTGCTCTCGCTCTAGTGGTTTGTTGATGCCATTGCCTGTGCCCAAGAGACCATGGACCCATATCTCTATGGATTTCATTTCCGACCTCCCTGTTTCTCAGAGAATGACCGTCATCTGGGTGATTTGCGATAGGTTTTCCAAGATGATACATCTTGTGCCATTACCTAAGTTGCCTTCCTCCTCTGAATTGGTACCTTAGTTCCTTCAGCACGTGGTTCGTTTACACGGCATTCCTGAGAACATTGTGTCTGACAGAGGAGTCCAGTTTGTTTCCAGATTTTGGAGGACCTTTTGTTCTAAACTTGGTGTTCAATTGTCTTTCTCCTCGGTGTTTCATCCTCAGACCAATGGTCAAACTGAGAGAACAAATCAGACATTGGAGACTTATCTAATATGCTTTGTGTCTGCTGATCAGGATGACTGGGTCTCTTTTTTGCCTTTGGCTGAGTTTGCTCTTAATAATAGGGCTAGCTCTGCCACTTTGATGTCTCCATTTTTCTGTAATTCTGGGTTTCACCCTCGATTTTCTTCAGGACAGACGGAGGCTTCTGTCTGTCCAGGTGTTGACTCTGTTGTGGAGCGTATGCAACAGATTTGGGACCAGGTAGTGGAGAGGTTATCCCTCTCTCAGGAGAGGGCCCAGCGGTTTGCTAACCGGCATAGGACTGATGGTCCTCGGTTTAAAGTGGGGGACTTGGTCTGGTTGTCCTCAAAAAATATTCCTATGAGAGTGGCATCTCCTAAATTTAAGCCTAGGTTCATTGGACCTTATAAGATCATGGAGATTCTTAATCCTGTTTCTTTTCGTTTGCTTCTTCCAGGGACATTTAAGATCCATAACGTGTTCCACAAGTCCTTGTTGAAGAGGTTTGTTGAGCCAGTGGTTCCTACTGCTTTGCCTCCTGACCCTGTTCTGGTTGAGGGCAATATGGAGTTTGTGCTTGAGAAAATTTTGAATTCTCGTTTTTCTAGACGGAAACTCCAGTATTTGGTTAAGTGGAGAGGTTATGGTCAGGAAGACAATTCTTGGGTGTTTGCTTCGGACATCCATGCTAGGAGACTCATCCGTGCGTATCATAGAACTCATCCTGACCGACCTGGTTGCTCAAGTGAGGGTTCGGTGACCCCTCCTCAAGGGGGGGGTACTGTTGTGAATGGACTTGAAATGAGTTCTGAGCAGAGGCTCCCTCTGGTGGTTACAAGCGGTACTGGACTGTCCAGTGAGGATTGGGAATCAGGTGTTACTGACTGGTCTTATATAAGGGAGTCGCCTTCCCATCAGGGTTGCCGGTGATCAATTGTTCTGGTCTCAATCCTTGATTCCTGTTTCCTTTGTAGCCTGCTGTGTCGTGTCTGCATCTCCTGCTAACAGATAAGACATTTTCTTCTTTTTGTTGTTGTGCTTGATTTTTGCATTTTGTCTTGCACTTCTGTGGGGGCCTTCAGGGTCCCGTCCGGGGGCTTTTGCCCTCTCAGTTTAGTTCAGCCACTGATGTTTGTACATTTGCTTTTTCCAGTTTTTTCAGTGGCTGCTGTTTTGATTTTGTTACACCAGAGAACTAATTTAGGTGGTAGAGGTCATGTGATCTCAGGTGTTTTTGAAATTAGTAGAGTTGGTGCTTTTCAGGGTTTTTTGGGATTGCAGTAAGTGCCCTTCCTATCCTTTTCTATTTAGGTAGTTTGGGCCCCAACGTTTGCTCATACTATTTGTAACGGGTCTGGGAGGTGGAACCACTGAGCTTTATTATACAAGGAGGCTTTCCTTGTAAAGGAGCGGGTGGCGCCCGGGGAGACGGACAGGAAGTCACTGCAAGTGACCGGGGCAGTCTCTGGATAGACAGGCGGGTAGTCCGGCAAGTGACCGGGGCAGTCTCTGGATAGACAGGCGGGTAGTCACGGCAAGTGACCGGGGCAGTCTCTGGTAGACAGGCGGTAGTCACGGCAAGTGACCGGGGCAGTCTCTGGTAGACAGGCAGGTGTACGCGGGGCAGTCTCTGGATAAACAGGCGGGTAGTCACGGCAAGTGACCGGGGCAGTCTCTGGATAGACAGGCAGCAAGGGACCGGGGCAGTCTCTGAATGGACAGGTATATACGACCTGAGATGGTGGAGCCTCCCGGTAGGCTAGCAGGCAGATGACAGATGAGCGCCCCCAAGTGAGCAGGCGAGAGTCTCTGGAATAGCCAATGGACACCGCAGGTGATGGCCGAACCTCCAGGTAGGCTTGCAGGCAGATGGCGGATGAGCGCCCCCAAGTGAGCAGGCGAGAGTCTCTGGAATAGCCGATGGACACCGCAGGTGATGGCCGAACCTCCAGGTAGACTTGCAGGCAGATGGCAGATGAGCGCCCCCAAGTGAGCAGGCGAGGTTCTCTGGAATTGCCGATGGTCACCGCATGTGACGGCCAAACCTCCAGGCAGGCTTGCGGGCAGGTAGCAGACAACAAACTGGCAGGAGACAGGCAGGTAACTGGTAACGGACCCTGAGGGCTGAAGCAGAGTAAACAGTGCAACAACAACATTGCTCGGGACCTCCATTAAGGAGGAAGTACTTTATATAGGGAGGAGTCCTCCGGCATTGGCCGGGGACCTTTTTTGAAAAATGTGTGCGGCCCCTTTAAGAGCGGGGGAGCGCGCGGGCGCGCGCCCTAAGACCAGAAGCAGGGAAGGAGCGCGCGGCCCCAGCAGGGCGGAAGGACGACGCTGAGCGTGGGTAAGGGGGGCGACGTCCCTGCCTGGCAGAGGACGCTGTCGCAGGGGAACAGCGTCCCTGCCTGGCAGAGGGCAGGGACACCGACGCTACAGTACCCCCCCCCTTTAGGCCCCCCCTTTTTTAGGCCAGAAAGAAATTTAGCTAGGATGAGAGGGGCATGGATGTTCTCCCGAGGCTCCCACGTTTCTCCTCAAAACCCCTTCCAATCCACCAGAAAATAGGTCTTTCTTCCTACCCTTTTGGTGGCCAGAATGTTCTCTACCTCAAATTCGTCTTCAGCAGACACTGGAGCAGGAGGTGTACCTGTAGACTTGACAAAAGAGTTAAGTACCACCGGTTTGAGGAGAGATACATGGAAGGAGTTAGGAATCCGCAAATTGGCCGGGAGTTTCAATTTATAGGACAGCGGGTTGATCTGACTGATGATCTCAAAAGGACCGATGAACCGAGGACCTAACTTGTAGGAAGGAATCTTGAGCCGGAATACTTGGACGAAAGCCAGACCTTATCCCCAGGACGGAATTGAGGAGGATCCAGACGTTTTTTGTCAGCATGTTTCTTCATGCGCTCGGATGACAGAATGAGTGCGGACCGGGTACTCTCCCATATGGAGGAAAATTCGTTAACCAGAGATTCCGCAGCTGGATTGTCCACAGAGATGGAGACAGGAACAGGGATCCGAGGGTGTTGACCGAAGACTACAAAAAACTGAGATTTGGAGGAAGATTCGCTCTCGTGATTGTTGTAAGAGAATTCGGCCAAAGGCAGGAGATCCACCCAGTCAGAATGGTGGGCATTAACGAAGTGCCGGAGATAACTGGTCAGATTCTGATTGATTCGCTCGACTTGTCCATTGGACTGCGGGTGGTAAGCGGAGGAGAAATCCAAGGTGACGTCTAGCAACTTACAAGTGGCTCTCCAGAAACGTGAGGTGAACTGTACCCCACGATCCGACACAATGTGACGAGGCAGACCATGAAGACGGAAGATGTGGCGGATAAAGTCTTTAGCCAACTCGGGTGCAGACGGAAGCCCTGGCAGGGGGAATGAAGTGAGCCATCTTGGAAAATCGGTCAACGACCACCCAAATGACCGTACAACCGGCAGAGACGGCAGATCTGTTATGAAGTCCATGGCTATATGCTGCCAGGGAGCAGCGGGTACAGGAAGCAGAAGAAGACGGCCGGCAGGCAGGTGTCTCGGAACTTTGTTGCGGGCACAGGAGACACAGGCAGAAACAAAGTCTATTACGTCCTTGTGCAGGGTAGGCCACCAGTAATGGCGAGTAATGAGCTGGAGGGTCTTTTTCTGACCAGCGTGGCCAGCTAGTTTAGACGAATGACCCCAGTGTAGGATTCTCTCCCGATCGGTTACCGATACGAACGTCTTGCCAGGAGGGAGACGATTTAGACTCACGGAGCCACCTGCATCACTCTGGCGGGATCGATGATATGTTTAGGTTCCTCCTCGAGATCCGACACCAGAAGGACCGGGACAAGGCGTCCGCCTTGATGTTCTTGTCGGCCGGGCGAAAATGTAAGAGAAAATCAAAGCGGGCAAAAAACAAGGACCACCGGGCTTGGCGAGGGTTAAGTCTCTGGGCATGCTGGAGGTAAGCCAGATTTTTGTGGTCAGTGTAAATGATTACCGGATGAAGAGCCCCCTCGAGTAGGTAACGCCACTCCTCCAATGCCAGCTTGATGGCCAATAACTCTCGGTCTCCTATGGAGTAATTGCGCTCAGAAGAGGAGAAGAGTTTGGAGAAGAAGCCGCAAGATACCATCCTCCCGGATGAAGATTTTTGAGTAAGTACCGCTCCGGCTCCAGAAGAGGAAGCGTCCACCTCCAGGAAGAACTGCTTGTTGCCGTCCGGGCGATGCAGCACTGGAGCGGAAGAGAAGGCCTGTTTTAAAGAAAGAAAGGCCTCCTCTGCTTCGGGCGTCCACTGTTTGGGATTAGCATCCTTGCGGGTGAGCGCGGAGATTGGAGCAGTCCGGGAAGAGAAGTGCGGTATGAAAAGACGGTAATAATTGGCGAATCCCAGGAACCGCTGAATGGCCTTCAACCCCTCCGGTCGGGGCCATTTCTCGATGGCAGACAGTTTCTCCGGATCCATTCGTAGGCCTGTCTAAGAAATGATGTAGCCCAAAAACGGAAGCGAGGTCTGCTCAAAGAGGCACTTCTCATATTTGGCGAAGAGGTGATTCTGCCTGAGCCTGAGCAGAACCTGACGAACATCCCTCCGGTGAGACTGGAGATCCGGAGAGAAGACCAAGATGTCGTCTAGGTACACCACAACGCAGGAGTAGAGAAGGTCCCGGAAGATGTCATTGACCAACTCCTGAAAGACTGCTGGAGCATTACAGAGACCAAAGGGCATTACCAAATACTCGTAGTGGCCGTCCCGGGTATTGAATGCCGTCTTCCATTCATCTCCCCGACGGATACGGACCAGGTTATATGCCCCACGAAGATCCAGTTTGGTGAAGATTCTAGCCCCCTCAGACGATCAAACAATTCTGGAATGAGCGGAAGAGGGTACTTATTCTTCACCGTGATCAAATTTAGGCCTCTGTAGTCAATACAGGGACGGAGAGAGCCGTCTTTCTTTTTTACGAAGAAGAAACCTGCTCCCGCTGGGGAGGTGGATTTCCGGATGAATCCCTTGGCCAAATTCTCCTCATATATTCGGACATCGACCTGGTCTCAGCAGCGGACAATGGGTAAATACGCCCACGGGGAGACGTAGTACCAGGTAGCAGGTCGATCGGGCAATCATACGGTCTGTGAGGGGGTAATGTCTCTGCTTCCTTTTTATTAAAGACATCAGCGAATGACCAATATGGAATCGGGAGCCCTGGTAGATTAGTTGGTGTAGGAGAAGGACGGACGGGATGAACAGGAACCAAACAAGTTTTATGACAGTCCTGTCCCCAGCGAAGGATCTCTCCAGTCTGCCAGTCGAGCACGGGTGCATGCTTTTGGAGCCAAGGCAGACCTAGTAAGAAAGCGTGAGAGAGTCCAGGCAGAACATGAAACGAAATGCTCTCAGAATGCAACATTCCCACCTGCAGGGTTATGGCTTCAGTGATAAGTTGGATGGGACGTGGTAGGAGGCCCCCATCCACAGCAGCAACAGATACTGGTTCAACCAGAGGTTTGGTAGGAATGCGATATTTTTCTACTAGAGCCTGTGAAACAAGATTCCCGGCTGCTCCAGAATCAAGTTGGGCTAGTTCGAAATAACGGTTCTCACCGAGGAGAATTGAGACTGACAACAGCAGAGATGAAGAGGATTTATTTTTGTCTAGGTGGACCTCTCCGAGCGAACCTAGACACAGGCGTTTCCCGACCTCTCTGGGCAGGTACGGATCCAGTGCTCTTTACTGCCACAGTAGAAGCAACTCCCCTCGGTACGGCGTGAGTCCTGACGGGCTTTGACCATCTTGGTCTGGTCGACTTGCATAGGCTCAGAAGATGTACCTGAGGAGAAACGGAAGGAGTTACAGGCCTCTGAAAAGAAGGAGCTAGTTGAGGAAACCTTCTCTCACGGGTGACCTCTTTAGCGCGCTCCTGGAACCGTAGATCAATTCGATTGGCAAGAGTTATTAGGTCATCGAGAGAGGTTGGAATGTCCCGACCGGCAAGTTCATCTTTAATACGGCCGGACAGACCCTCCCAGAAGACAGATATCAGAGCGTCATTATCCCAAGCTAGCTCCGAGGCAAGGGTACGGAACCGTATGGCATATTGACCCACGGTGAGACTTCCCTGACGGAGACGCAGCAGAGAAGATGCAGAGGAGGTCTTCCGTCCGGGTTCGTCGAATACCTTCCGGAAGGCTGAGAGAAAAGCAGACAGGTCAGACACCAGAGGATCCTCTCTCTCCCAAAGAGGATTTAGCCAGGCCAGGGCCTCTCCGGTGAGATGGGACATGATGAAGGCAATTTTGGCCCGGTCGGAGTTAAACTGGTGTGCCAGGAGTTCAAAATGCAGGGTGCACTGGTTAATGAAACCCCGAGCCAGAGCAGGGTCGCCTCCAAACCGAGAGGAGCTGAAAGTCAAGGTCCAGGAACGGAAACCACGGAATTGGTAAGCAGCGGAACTGCCGGATTGCGAGTCATGGCGCCCGCGGTGGTTGCTGGTGAAGTAGTCAGGGTGTCCAGGCGGGAATTAACATTCCGCAGGTGACCCAGGATGGACTCCTGTTGAGACCTCTGACGAGACAGTTCATGACACAGGTCAGAGAGCGAGGGAGTTTGGGTGCCACCGGGTTCCATGGCCCGAGCAAACTGTAACGGGTCTGGGAGGTGGAACCACTGAGCTTTATTATACAAGGAGGCTTTCCTTGTAAAGGAGCGGGTGGCGCCCAGGGAGACGGACAGGAAGTCACTGCAAGTGACCGGGGCAGTCTCTGGATAGACAGGCGGGTAGTCACGGCAAGTGACCGGGGCAGTCTCTGGATAGACAGGCGGGTAGTCACGGCAAGTGACCGGGGCAGTCTCTGGGTAGACAGGCAGGTAGTCACGGCAAGTGACCGGGGCAGTCTCTGGGTAGACAGGCAGGTAGTCACAGCAAGTGACCGGGGCAGTCTCTGGATAAACAGGCGGGTAGTCACGGCAAGTGACCGGGGCAGTCTCTGGATAGACAGGCAGGCAAGGGACCGGGGCAGTCTCTGAATGGACAGGTATATACGACCTGAGATGGTGGAGCCTCCCGGTAGGCTAGCAGGCAGATGACAGATGAGCGCCCCCAAGTGAGCAGGCGAGAGTCTCTGGAATAGCCAATGGACACCGCAGGTGATGGCCGAACCTCCAGGTAGGCTTGCAGGCAGATGGCGGATGAGCGCCCCCAAGTGAGCAGGCGAGAGTCTCTGGAATAGCCGATGGACACCGCAGGTGATGGCCGAACCTCCAGGTAGACTTGCAGGCAGATGGCAGATGAGCGCCCCCAAGTGAGCAGGCGAGGTTCTCTGGAATTGCCGATGGTCACCGCATGTGACGGCCAAACCTCCAGGCAGGCTTGCGGGCAGGTAGCAGACAACAAACTGGCAGGAGACAGGCAGGTAACTGGTAACGGACCCTGAGGGCTGAAGCAGAGTAAACAGTGCAACAACAACATTGCTCGGGCACCTCCATTAAGGAGGAAATACTTTATATAGGGAGGAGTCCTCCGGCATTGGCCAGGGACCTTTTTTGAAAAATGCGCGCGGCCCCTTTAAGAGCGGGGGAGCGCGCGGCGCGCGCCCTAAGACCAGAAGCAGGGAAGGAGCGCGCGGCCCCAGCAGGTGCAGAAGGAGGACGCTGAGCGCGGGTAAGGGGGGCGACGTCCCTGCCTGGCAGAGGACGCTGTCGCAGGGAACAGCGTCCCTGCCTGGCAGAGGGCAGGGACGCCGACGCTACACTATTTTCTGTCTGTGTCAGTATTTCTTCTTGTCTAACCGCCATTACATGTTTGGGGGCTTTCTATATTCTTTGGGGATCTGCTCCGGGGCAGATAGCTTTCCGCTTTCTATCTTTAGGTGTAGTTAGTTTCTCAGGCTGTGACGAGGCGTCTAGGACCAACGTAGGAACGCTCCACGGCTGCCTCTAGTTGTGGTGGTTAGTCAGGGTACTGCAATCTCATAGATTCCAACTGCTCTGGTGTATTGCCTTTTTTACCTGCACTCCTCAGCTACCGAAACATAACAGAGCGGGATCTACACTCCTACAAAAAAATTAAACCTCAGACTAGAGTGAACACTGAAACACAACTGTTCACTTGCTGTGAAAGGCCTTTTTGTGGACTTCTATTATGTTTGCAAGCAATGTATTGTATTTTGATGGAAGAGCGTTACACTAATAGATTTTTGTAATTAAATAGAATAAAGCGCACCATTTTGAAAATGACAAGGATGAGCAGTGACAGCACTCAGCAGAGTACACCAGCGGTGTTTGAATAAGTGGAGCGGATCTACACTCCTACAAAAAATTTAAACCTCAGACTAGAGTGAACACTGAACACAACTGTTCACTGCTGTGAAGGCCTTTTGTGGACTTCTATATGTTTGCAAGCATGATTGTATTTTGATGAAGAGCGTCACACTATAGATTTTGTAATTTAAATAGAATAAGCGCAGCATTTGAAATTAAAAGATGAGCAGTGACAGACGCTCAGCAGAGTACACGCAGCATTAGTTGAAGTAACTGGAGCGTGATCTGCACTCAAAAAAAAAAAAACTCACAGACTGCAGTGAACACTGAAACACAACTGTTCACTATCTGTGAAAGGCTCCTTTGTGGACTTCTATAGTGTTTGCAACCAAGGTATTGTATACGGATGGAAGCACGTCACACTATTATTTCAATTGCATGGAGCAGCAAGAATTACACTGAAGAAAAAAAAAAAGAGTCTGTCAGTGACACGTGCAGATGCCTACAGACAGCGTTGCATACAGAGCAAACTGCAGCGTCACCTGCACTCACACACACCTTGCAGAGCTGTTAAAACAACACTGCAGGCAAAAGGAAGCTTTACACAGCCGGTGGTAAACTAGCCTGCCTAAAGCACAGTACACAAAATCGCAATCTCTAACTGTCCCTCAGAGTCAGCAGATCAGCGTTCTTTCCTAACTGAGTTCACAGCACAGTGACCCTAAAATGGCGGCGGCGCCTTTTATAGTGCATTCTGACATCATTTCAGCATCCAATCACAGCCATGCCATTAGTTAACATGACCGCAGCAGTACAGGATGTGCCCACACTTCTTAGGATTCCTCATTGGCTGACTAAAATCACATTGCCTCTCAAAGAATTATGGGAACTTCCGATTCCGGTATACTATATATGGAAAATATCGGAACTAAGTATCGGAATTCCGATACAGCGAATATCGGCCGATACCCGATACTTGCAGTATCGGAATGCTCAACACTACCCGAGACATAAAAATGCCAGGCTGGAGTTTGCCAAAACTTACCTGAAAAAGCCTAAAATGTTTTGGAAGAATGTTCTCTGGTCAGATGAGACAAAAGTTGAGCTTTTTGGGAAAAACCATCAACATAGAGTGTACAGGAAAAAAAAAGAGGCATTCAAAGAAAAGAACACGGTCCCTACAGTCAAACATGGCGGAGGTTCCCTGATGTTTTGGGGTTGCTTTGCTGCCTCTGGACTGCTTGACCGTGTGCATGGCTATATGAAGTCTGAAGACTACGAACAAATTTTGCAGCATAATGTAGGGCCCAGTGTGAGAAAGCTGGGACTCCCTCAGAAGTCATGGGTCTTCCGGCAGGACAATGACCCAAAACACTTCCAAAAGCACTATAAAATGGTTTGAGAGAAAGCACTGGAGACTTCTAAGATGGCCAGCAATGAGTCCAGACCTGAATCACATAGAACACCTGTGGAGAGATCTCAAAATGGCAGTTTGAAGAAGGCACCCTTCAAATATCAGGGACCTGGAGCAGTTTGCCAAAGAAGAATGGTCTACAATTCCAGCAGAGCATTGTAAGAAACTCATTGATGGTTACCAGAAGCGGTTGTTCGCAGTTAATTTGGCTAAAGGTTGTGCAACCAAGTATTAGGCTGAGGGTGCCAATACTTTTGTCTGGCCCATTTTTGGAGTTTTGTGTGGAATGATCAAGGATTTAATTTTTGCTTCATTCTCTTTTGTGTTTTTTCCTTGCAAGCAAATTAAATGAAGATAAAAATAGCAAATAATTTGTGATTGCAATCATTTTCAGGAAGAAACTGAGTATTATCTGACAGAATTGCAGGGGTGCCAATACTTTTGGCCACCACTGTATATATATATTATTTATATACATACACACACAGTGGGTACTGAAAGTATTCAGACCCCTTTAAATTTTTTCACTCTTTGCTTCATTGCAGCCATTTGGTAAATTCAAAAAAGTCTTTTTTTCTCATTAACCCCTTAACGACCGCCGATACGCCTTTTCACGGCGGTCATTAAGGGTACTTAAACCATAGCGCCGTTAATTAACATTGCTGTGGAAAAAGTGAATAGCGCCCCCCCACAGTCAGATTTTCTCCGGGGTCTCATCTACCGGGGTTAGCCGAGACCCCAGAGAACATGAATCGGGTCGGTTTTTACCGACCCCGATGTTGCAATCGCCGTTATTAACCCTATAACGGCGATCGCAACAAAAAAAAAATGATGTGCCATATAATTTCTCTCTCCTCTGATGTGATCGGACATCAGAGGAGAAAGAAAAAGGGTCCCCGATCCCCCCTTTGTGGCCCCTGGTGGTCTTAGGGCCCTCCTCTGTCACCCGATGCCGCCGCAATGCTCCAAAATGGCGGGCGTATGTGTAGTGCACCCGCCGCGAGGTGACGGGGGGGTTGGGCGATTTTCTCTGGAGTCTCGGCTGCCTGGGGTAGCCGAGACCCCAGAGAACATAATAGGGGCCCCCGCAGTCACCACTCTTTTGCGATCGCCATATAACGGTGATCGCAAAAGAAAAATCACAGCCGCGATCCTGCCTGTAATTTCTCTCCCCTCTGATGTGATCGCACATCAGAGGGGAGAGAAATAGGGTCCCCGGGACCCCCGATTCCCTCCCCTGTACCTTCCTGTGGCCCCTCTGTGTCCTCCGATCCTCCCCCTGTCCTCCGATCCTAGGCCTCTTCTTCTTGTAAAAATAAAATGGCAGGCGCATGCGCAGTGCGCCCGCCGAATCTGCCTGGCGGCAGATTAAAAAAGTCATTCATTCATTCTGTAAAAGTACATTTTGATCACTGTGATAAACTATTGGGTTTAGGGTTAGGGTTAGGGCTAGGGTTATAATTAGGGTTAGGCTGGGTTCATACTGCGTTATGGCAGTCCGTTAGACGGACTGCATTACACCGCGGTATAACGCGGTGTAAAGCAGTCTGTTAATGCTGCCATTCACCCCCATTTTAGGGCGCATTGCGACGCATGCCGTAAAGCGTCATGCGTTTGCGACGTGCCGTTATTCAGTGACGGAGCCTCGGACGCGGCCTTCAGCATCTGGGCTCCGTCACCACTAGCGCAGATGATTTATCTGTGCTAGCACACTGCGCTAGCGGGTATAGCATAACGCGATAGCATTATGCTATACCGTTACCAGCCCGTCAATGCTATGTGTTGAACGGGCTGGTAAAACGCAATATAAACCTAGCCTTAGGGTTAGGGTTATAATTAGGGTTAGGGTTGGAATTAGGGTTAGGGTTACAATTAGGGTTAGGGTTACAATTAGGGTTAGGGTTACAATTAGGGTTGGAATTAGGGTTGGGATTAGGGTTAGGGGTGTGTTGGGGTTAGGGTTGGAGCTAGAATTGAGGGGTTTCCACTATTTAGGCACATCAGGGGGTCTCCAAACACGACGTGACGTTCAAAAAGTCAAATGGCGCTCCCTCCCTTCTGAACCCTGCCGTGCGCCCAAACAGTGGTTTACCCCAACATATGGGGTATCAGCGTACTCAGGACAAATTGCACACCAATTTTGGGGTTCTAATTTCTCCTGTTACCCTTGGGAAAATAAAAAATAGCTGGCTAAAAAAATCATTTTTGAGGAAAACAATGATTTTTTATTTTCATGGCTCTGCGTTTATAAATTTCCGTGAAGCACTTGGGGGTTCAAAGTGCTCACCACACATCTAGATAAGCTCATTGGGGGTCTAGTTTCCAAAATGGTGTCACTTGCAGGGGGTTTTCAGTTTAGGCATATCAGGGGGTCTCCAAACACGACAATGCGTTCAAAAAGTCAAATGGCGCTCCCTCCCTTCCGAGCCCTGCCATGCACCCAAACAGTGGTTTACCCCAACATACAGGGTATCAGCATACTCAGGACAAATTGCACACCAATTTTGAGGTTCTAATTTCTCCTGTTACCCTTGGGAAAATAAAAAAATAGCTGGCTAAAAAAATCATTTTTGAGGAAAAAAAATATTTTTTTTTTTCACGGCTCTGCGTTATAAATTTCTGTGAAGCACTTGGGGGTTCAAAGTGCTCACCACACATCTAGATAAGCTCCTTGGGGGTCTAGTTTCCAAAATGGTGTCACTTGCAGGGGGTTTCTACTGTTTAGGCACATCAAGGGCTCTGCAAATACAACATGACGCCCGCAGAACATCCCATCAAAGTCTGCATTACAAAATGGCGCTCCTTCCTTTCCAAGCTCTCCCATGCGCCCAAACAGTGGTTCCACCCCACATATGGGGTATCACGTACTCAGGAAAAATTGCACAACAACTTTTGGGGTCCAATTTCTCCTGTTACCTTTGGGAAAATAAAAAAATAGCACACTAAAGAATCATTTTTGAGGAAAAAAATTATTTTTTTATTTTCACGGCTCTACGTTATAAACTTCTGTGAAGCACTTGGGGGTTCAAAGTGCTCACCACACATCTAGATAAGTTCATTAAGGGGTCTAGTTTCCAAAATGGTGTCATTTGTGGGGGGTTTCCACTGTTTAGGTGCATCAGGGGCTCTCCAAACGCGACATAGGGTCCAATCTCAATTCCAGCCAATTTTGGTTTGAAAAAGTCAAACGGCGCTCCTTCCCTTCCAAGCCCTGCCGTGCGCCCAAACAGGGGCCCCCCACATATGGGGTATCAGCGTACTCAGGACAAATTGGACAACTTTTGTGGTCTAATTTCTCCTGTTACCCTTGGGAAAATAAAAAATTGGGGACTAAATGATCAGGTTTGTGGAAAAAATATTATTTTTTATTTTCACGCCCAGGCGTTATAAACTTCTGTGAAGCACTTGGGGGTTCAAAGTGCACACCACACATCTAGATAAGTTCCTTAGGGGTCTAGTTTCCAAAATGGGGTCACTTGTTGGGGGTTTCCACTGTTTAGGCACATCAGGGGCTCTCTAAACGCGACATGGCGTCCAGCCAATTCTGCGTTGAAAAAGTCAAATGGCGCTCATTCCCTTCCAAGCTCTGCCATGCACCCAAACAGTGGTTTACCCCCACATATGGGGTATCAGCATGCTCAGGACAAATTGCACAAAAACTTTTGGGATCTTGTTACCCTTGGAAAAATACAAATTGGGGTGAAAAGATTGTTTTGATGGAAAAAATATGATTTTTTATTTTCACAACTCTACGTTATAAACTTCTGTGAAACACTTGGAGGTTCAAAGTGCTCACCACACATCTAGATAAGTTCCTTAAGGGGTCTAGTTTCCAAAATTGGGTCACTTGTTGGGGGTTTCCACTGTTTAGGCACATCAGGGGCTCTCTAAATGCAACATGGCGTCCTGCCAATTCTGCGTTGAAAAAGTCAAACGGCGCTTCTTCCCTTGCGACCTCTGCCGTGCGCCCAAAAAGTGGTTTACCTCCACATATCGGGTATTGGCGTATTCAGGAGAAATTGCACAACAAATTTTGTGGTTCATTTTTTCTTTTAACACTTGTGAAAATAAAAAAAATTGGTTCCGAAGTAAAGCTTTTGCAAAAAAAGTTAAATGTTAATTTTTTCCTTCCACATTGCTTCAGTTCCTGTGAAGCACGTAAAGGGTTAATAAACTCCTTGAATGTGGTTTTGAGCACCTTGAGGGGTGCAGTTTTTAGAATGGTGTCACTTTTGGGTATTTTCTATCATATAGACCCCTCAAAGTGACTTCAAATGTGATGTGGTCCCTAAAAAAAAATGGTGTTGTAAAAATGAGAAATCGCTGGTCAACTTTTAACCCTTATAACTTCATAACGAAAGAAAATTTTGTCCCAAAATTGTGCTGATGTAAAGTAGACATGTGGGAAATGTTATTTATTAAGAAATTTGTGTGACATATCTGTCTGATTTAAGGGCATAAAAATTTAAAATTTGAAAATTGCTAAATTTTCAAAATTTTCGCCATATTTCCGGTTTTTTTCATAAATAAAAACAAGTCATATAAAAGATTTTTTACCACTAACGTGAAGTACAATATATCATGAAAAATCATTCTCAGAATCAGTAGGATCCGTTAAAGCGTTCCAGAGTTATAGCCTCATAAATTGACAGTGGTCAGAATTGTAAAAATTGGCCCGGTCATTAAGCTGCAAATTGGCTCTGTCACTAAGGGGTTAATGTACACTCTGCACCCCATCCTAACTAAAAAAACAAAGCAGAAATGTAGAAATTTTAGCAAATTTATTAAAAAAGGAAAACTGAAATATCACATGGTCATAAGTATTCAGACCCTTTGCTCAGTATTGAGTAGAAGCACCCTTTTGAGCTAGTATAGCCCTGAGTCTTCTTGGGAATGATGCAACAAGTTTTTCACACATGGATGGGGATCCTCTGCCATTCTTCCTTGCAGATCCTCTCCAGTTCCGTCAGGTTGGATGGTGAACGTTAGTGGACAGCCTTTTTCAGGTCTCTCTAGAGATGCTCAATTGGGTTTAGGTCAGGGCTCTGGCTGGGCCAGTCAAGAATGGTCACAGAGTTGTTCTTAAGCCATGCCTTTGTTATTTTAGCTGTGTGCTTAGGGTCACTGTCTTGATGGAAGGTGAACCTTCGGCCAAGTCTGAGGTCCAGAGCAGTATGGAAGAGGTTTTCATCCAGGATATCTCTGTACTTGGCCACATTCATGTTTCCTTCAATTGCAACCAGTCGTCCTGTCCCAGCTGATGAAAAACAGCCCAATAGCATGATGCTGCCACCACGTTTCACTGTTGGGATTGTATTGGGCAGGTGATGAGCAGTGCCTGTTTTTTTCTACACATACAGTTTAGAATTATCACCAAAATGTTCTATCTTCGTCTCATCAGACCAGAGAATCTTATTTCTCATAGTCTGGGAGTCCTTCATGTGTTTTTTAGCAAACTCTACTCTATGCGGGCTTTCATATGTCTTGCACTGAGGAAAGGGTTCCGTCAGTGTACTCTGCCATAAAGTCCCAACTGGTGGAGGGCTGCAGTGATAGTTGACTTTGTGTAACTTTCTCCCATCTCCCTACTGCATCTGTGGAGCTCAGCCACAGTGATCTTGGGGTTCTTTTTTACCTCTCAACAAGGCTCTTCTCCCACGATTGCTCAGTTTGGCTGGATGGCCAGGTCTAGGAAGACTTCTGGTGGTCCCAAACTTCTTCCATTTAAGGATTATGGAGTCCATTGTGCTGTTAGGCACCTTGAGTACAGCAGAAATTCTTTTGTAATGTTGGCCAGATGTGTGCCTTGCAACAATTCTGTCTCTGAGCTCCTAGGCCAGTTCCTTTGAACTCATGATTCTCATTTTGTCTGACATGCACTGTGAGCTGTGAGGTCTTATATACACAGGTGTGTGCCTTTACAAATCAAGTCCTATCAGTTTAATTAAACACAGCTGGACTCTAATGAAGGAGTAGAACCATCTTAAGGAGTATCACAAAAAATGGACAGCATGTGACTCAAATAGGAGTGTCTGAGCAAAGGGTCTGAATACTTATGACCATGTGATATTTCAGTTTTTCTTTTTAAATAAATTTGCAAAAATTTCTACATTTGTTTTTTTTTCAGTCAAAATGGGGTGCAGAGTGTACATTAATGAGAAAAAAATTAACTTTTTTGAATTTACCAAGAGGCTGCAAGTGAAAAATTTAAAGGGGTCTGAATACTTTCCGTACCCACTGTGTATATATATATATATATATATATATATATATATATAATATATAATAATGTTGTCCAAGGTTGAATAGTCTTAGAAAGCTATTTTTCTATTACTTATTACATTGAATTTATGATTCCTTCCAGAGTTGTCTATTTGAAAGCAATAGCCTTCTGTCATTAATGACTATTGCTTGTCTTTATCAATCACTACCATGAGAGAATTACCACACAATTTGTGTTTTCTGTCTCCTCCATCCTTACCATATAAAACTTTGATGGTACATTCTTGAATCAACACTTTCAAAGTGATCTGGTTGAAGCACTTCACAGGAATACATTTTAAACAATCAAGGCAAGCCAGCGCTTTGTTGACCTTTCTATCTCTTTATTATTATTATTATTATTATACATTTATATATTTATTTTATATATTATATATTATCTTATTATATATTATTTTATATATTTATATATTATCTTGAAAGAGACTTCAATATGTTTCAGTGGGAAAATGAATGTAAAGAGGCAGTATTTTAAAGAAATGTGAAACTGTCAAGCTGAGTAATATCCAGCTTTTAATATGTATTTTGATTAACATAAAAATGTCTTATTTTAATGCTAATCTTTTTGTATTATATAATGTCCTCTAATAGACTTAAATACGTACCTGACTAAATTCTTTAACCAATCTCACAGTTCTCTTCTTACAATGAGGGTTATGTAGCCTTGAAACAACTTGAGCAAATCTGAATAATGGAAATTCCTGCTGGTTATTGTTTAAAAAAATGCATTTGAATTTGAATTTAAAAGACGATACATCTACTTGTAAAAGAGGACTCAAAAACAATAAATGCGTGAAAATTGGGTCCAGCATGCTAATGAAAATCAGTCAGCTTTTTGCAAACTAAAAAAAATATGTGAACTCGGCCTTATCGTGTTTTTGCAAAGGTATTTGACACAGTCCTTCTTATATGTCTAATTGGTAAGTATACTTTGTAAGTGGGTTGAAACTGGATCAAGGACTATATCCAGAGAGTTGGATATCTGATATTTTGATTCTGCAGTGACGAGGTTGCAGAGATAATCTGTAATAGCTGATATAAGTTGGTTATCAGGTGCTTTGATTCAGCAGAGTTAATGTCACCGACAGCGCTTGGAATAGCAGAGATGAATTGGTTATCAGGTATCTTGATTCAGCAGAGGTGAGGGTGTAGAAAACACCAGAAACAGCAGAGACAAGTTGGTTTTCAGGTATCATGATTCAGCAGAGTTGATGTTTTAAATAGCACCAGGAATAGCAGATATGAGTTGGTTGTCACATACCTTGATTCAACAGACTTGAGGTAGCAGACAACAGAAGGAATAGAAGGACTGGTAACAGAAACTGGTTGCTGTGAAGTTCTCAGGAGCAGCTGTGAAGATAATCAGACACCTGGCTAGAGCAAAGCCAATTAGGAAGATTGGCTTTACTCCTGGAAAGGATGTGGCAGCAGAATTCACTGTTGCCTGAATACTCAGGAGGTGCACAGTTTAAAAGACTTTAGATTATGATATCAGAGGTGCATGCCATAATAACAAAGGGCAGACACAGTATAGAGGAAGTCGAGCCAAGCTATGTAGTGCAGTGCATATCATACACCAGTCTTAACCCTAGAATGCGTGACGTCTGAAATATACACTTTCACATAACCCGGGCCTTTTAGGCCCTTGTGCAAATCATATGGAGGAACTCAAATAAATAACTTTTACAAGTTTATTTCAAAATTGCAAAGTAAGATATGAAAAAGCACTAAAGTAATTTTGCAGAAAATGGCAAAAAAGTAAGCTACCGGGCCTAAAAGGCCCAGGTTACACTAAACCACTCCTTGCTTTATTAAAATGCATCAACTTTTGTAAGAGACGCACACCTCTTAATAAATATGGTGTACCTTCAACAATCCATGAGCCAGAAAATGAAGCTATACCAAACCATACCTATTTGATTTTCTCTACAATTTTTAGTATTATTATAGAAAAGCTGTTCTAGTAGTAGTAGTAGTAAAGTTTTTCATGACATTTCAAAAGTGACAAGAGAACCACAAAAGAGCACCCCCCAAAAGTAAAAATAAAACTTTTTATGGAAGCAAAATGCTTTATAGGCCACAGGGAAGGTGGAGTATGAAGGGCTTCAGAAGTATCCCTCCTTGTTTCTAACCTCCTAAATGCTGCTGTCATGAATAACAGCAGCTTCTAAGAGGTTAACCTGTTGTAACATAGCCATACGTTCTCTATGGTGCGGGCTATGCTTGCAGGCTCGCTTCATACAGTTAGTGCGCACATCTGCGGTAAATGTATGGTACATGTAACAAAGGGATTAATATTGCATACAACCTGTTGTGCATCAAAGACAGAAGTCCTTTGTAATAGTTGTAAATTATGATCTATATTTTCTCATGTGGTCAAGTTGTTCATTCCTCTTTGCTAAAAGCCTTTAAATTCCCATAAATGTATTTGCTGTCTAGCATGTATTGCCTGCCCAAGCTCACCACAAGTGGCTTAGAGATTAGGAGACTGTATTGGTCTCTCAGAACCAATACTTTTTTTTCGGCTGCAGCTCCTGACGAGTCATCTCGGCCTTCTGCTTCAGATCGTTGTCCACGTTAGATAGTACAAGTTGCACCACATGTACAGCTTCTTGGCTCATGAATACTTACTTTCCTCCGATATTTCCTCTTAACATGCTGCATTCATTTAATTAAACCTATTGGTATCGAAAACAACAATAACAAATATTATAAAATAGTTTCAGGATGACTACAAAACTACTATTCAGAAGTGAGAATTTCCAGACTTCCAGATATATGACTAATGTCGTAAAGAAAATGTAATAATGCTTTTAGCTAAAGCAGTTAAAAAAATAAATAGATGATACCCCAAAGACAATGCTAGAAACAACTCAAATGGATGAAGTCCCAAAGATGTACCAGTTAATCCTCCAAAAACATACCATATACCACATGCAGAAATGGAAATTCCATATTTTATGAAGATTCTGCAATTCATCCTGCCAATAGAGCTTGTAATCACCATAATGTTCATTTTTCATCTCATCTTCCCACATTATTTTGTTCCAGTAGTATTGAGGATTTGTGATGTTCTTTTTAGTATATTGTAAGAGGACTGTGCCATTGGTGCGACAAAGGGCTATTGAATCCTGGCAATTCTTCCATACAGACCATTTTTGATTAGGCATCTACTCATTGTGTTTGCTGAAACATCCACAGCACCTTGATCAAAGAAGCCCATATTTCAGTTTGGTATTGGTAGATCACATCATTTTCTACCTTTTACATTTCATCGGAGCTAATTGGTATTTTCATAACTCTGGATTTTTTTAATGTCCTTTTCCTAATATATAAAGTTGAATTACTTATGTTCGTAGATTCGCTGTTTCCCTCGCTCTTCAGTAACTAGCATAGTCAGGGCAGCCTGGATGATGCATATCGTGTGTCCAGAACTACGAAACTCATTGACTGTTTATACCCAGATGTGAGTTACAGTCACACAAGGAAAATATGTGGATACATACCGTATTCTTCGTTTGTGATAAATTGAGTGTATAATATTCTTAGCTCATGCATTGAAGATAATGTAAACTTTTGATAATCTGCATGATTTGTTATCTGATCAGCATCTATGAGGAAGAAAGTTCTAGTCTTGTGTTGTGGAGAATGTGGGTATTTATATGTACATGTATACACACACACATTCCTGAACTTTGAAAATACAACACAAAGAAGCTAAATTTGTGGAATAAATATGCAAATCACAGAGTGGATAGACATGTTAATCATGTGCAAACATTGAGAAAGTCGAAACTAAATTTTCAAAAACATCTTGATTTATTCAATATTGAGTATTGGTACCATGTGCTGAGATCCCTGCACTTACACTTCCTGGCATGCTATCATTGAGGTTATTGATACACTTGGACACACAAATAATCAAGATCCGCAGCTGGCAGTTTCCTTTGCAATTGCCGATCAATGACATCCCAGAGTTACTCTAGCACTGCAGTATATAGTACAAGTGATCAACCGTTCGCAGGTTGAAGTCTCCTATGTCAGGGGTGCGCAATTTTTTTCCCATGTGACCATATGACAGACTGTGACTGTTATAGAGGGCCAAACAAATAGGCTAATATTAATTCTGCTCACTATTAATGTTAACATATTATTACTTTATATTAATGTTTTCACTTAATATTAATCAGAATTAAATCATACTGCTCCAGTTATTCAGCCATCAACAGCTACCCCCTCACAGTATGATGTCCCCACAGCACTCCAAACTGTATGGTGTCCCCACAACCCTCACATATATAGAGTATGATGCCCCCATAGTGCCCAAGTCAGTATAATGATCCCACAGCTTCACTACACAGTATAATAGACCCACAGCCCCACACACAGTATGAACTCCAGAGTCCCCCACACAGTATGATCCCCCACAGTATGATGTCCTTCACAGCCTTCTGCACAGTATTATGGACTATACAACCTCCTACACATTATGATGTAACACAACTCCCCAAACAGTATTGTCCACCACAGCCACCCACACAATATAATGGCCTCCACAGTCTTCTTCCCATAGTATGATGTCCTCACAACCCCCCAAACAGCATGGTCGTTCACATAGTAGGATGGTTTCCAAAGCTCCCTAAACAATTTAAATGCCTCACAACCTTCCCACACACGGATGATGATGTCACAGTCCTCCACACAGTGTGTTGTATTCCAAAGACAGGGGTCTGCACTGGACCTCACATAACACAGGCTATATTATGGGTAAGCTGGACTGTGCTTGCCTAATGCTCTGTATATGACTCTGCCCGCATTTGACTCTATATCTTTGCATGCTTCCATATACCAGGAAGCTGGTACCACCTGATGGAAGCATGCTTCTCACATGAGCTTAGGGCTGAATTAATGACTTTCTGATGGTATCTCTGGGAAACCATATTGCACATTATTTGCACTACAAGCACTTTACATATGAAATAGGATACTGGCGCTACCTATTCAGGTTTAGCTTTACCATAACCCTGTATACATCTGTGATGTGCATATGTCCTTTACACCTGAGCCTTTCTTCTGAATTTTGACTTTCCCTATATATATTGTGTGTAATTGTTTTATGCTTCTTTATTTAATAAAATGAATTTGTATTATACATTTTGGACGCAAACTCCATGTTTCTGTAGGATCTATGGTCGTTCACATAGTAGGATGGTTTCCAAAGCTCCCTAAACAATATGAAGGCCCCAGACCTTCCCACACACGGATGATGATGTCACAGTTCCCCACACAGTGTGTTGGAACCCAAAGACAGTATGATGCCCTCACACACATTATAATGCCTCCACAGCCTCCCATACAGTATGCTGACCCCAAACCAAATAGCACCCGAAACAGTATGATGATGTCTCTAAAGCCTCCAAACAGTATGATCCCCCACAGACCCCCAACACAGCATGATGGCTACACAGTTTCTATCCACAAGTAAATGATAATAAATTTAAAAAATACTACTCACTTTGCTCCTATTACCCCCAGATTTGTTGCTTTGGTCTTTGCTGTATGTGGATTGAGGCTGTATGCAGCCTAAGGCCGGCGTCACACTGGCGACAAAATCGGACAACTCTCAATTATTAACCTGGCTTAAAGTCACCTTTCAATTGCAAGGTGGCTTTAACCCCTTATTAACCCATTCACCACCGCTACAGGGCAATGGGAATAGACAGGCAAAGTGCCAGAAAGGGCGAATCTAATTATAGATTTGCCTTTTCTGGGGTGTCTGGGGGCAGATTTTAGAAGCCAGGGGGGCACAAAATAAATGCACCTTCCCTGGGCTATTATTATTTGCCCCCACTTGCTTGCTTTGTCTGGTGGAGAAAATACAGCGGGAGCCCACGCATTTTTTTTCAACGAATTTACACCTTTAATTAACCCCTACATGTCTGCAATTTTGCACACATACACTCATGTAATTGTAAGTTAAAACCATATATCAAACTACATGAAATGACATGGTTAACTGTATGTAAACCATGTGTCATTTCATGTCGGGTCTGTAGTTTCACAAAAGCCGGCAATTGAATTAGCGGCTATTACAGTATGTACAGTCATGGCCAAAAGTTTTGAGAATGACACAAATATTAATTTTTACAAAGTCTACTGCTTCACTTTTTCTAATGGCAATTTGCATATACTCCAGAATGTTATAAAGAGTGATCAGCTTAACAGCAATTACTTGCAAAGTCAATATTTGGCTAGAAAATGAACTTTATCCCCCAAAACACATTTCAACATCATTGCAGCCCTGCCTTAAAAGGACCAGCTAACCTCTTTTCAGTGATTGCTCCATTAACACAGGTATGGGTGTTGATGAGGACATGGCTGGAGATCAATCTGTCATGATTAAGTAAGAATGACACCACTGGACACTTTAAAAGGAGGCTAGTGCTTGGCATCATTGTTTCTCTTCTGTTAACCATGGTTATCTCTAAAGAAACACGTGCAGTCATCATTGCAATGCACAAAAATGGCCTAACAGGGAAGAGTATCGCAGCTAGAAAGATTGCACCTCAGTCAACAATCTATCGCATCATCAAGAACTTCAAGGAGAGAGGTTCCATTGTTGCCAAAAAGGCTTCAGGGCGCCCAAGAAAGACCAGAAAGCGCCAGGACCGTCTCTTAAAAGTGTTTCAGCTGCGGGATCGGGCTACCAGCAGTGCAGAGCTTGCTCAGGAATGGCAGCAGGCAGATGTGAGTGCATCTGCACGCACTGTGAGGAGGAGACTCTTGGAGCAAGGCCTGGTCTCAAGGAGGGCAGCAAAGAAGCCACTTCTCTCTAGAAAAAACATCATGGACAGACTGATATTCTGCAAAAGGTACAGGCAGTGGACTGCTGAGGACTGGGGTAAAGTTATTTTCTCTGATGAATCCCCTTTTCGATTGGGACATCAGGAAAACGCCTCATTCGGAGAAGACAAGGTGAGCGCTACCACCAGTCTTGTCTCATGCCAACTGTTAAGCATCCTGAAACCATTCATGTGTGGGGTTGCTTCTCAGGGAATCGGCTCTCTCACAGTCTTGCCTAAAAACACAGCCATGAATAAAGAATGGTACCAGAATGTCCTCCAAGAGCAACTTCTCCCAACCCTCCAACAGCAGTTTGGCGATCAACAATGCCTTTTCCAGCATGATGAGCACCTTGCCATAAAGCAAAGGTGATAACTAAATGGCTCAGGGAACAAAACATAGAGATTTTGGGTCCATGGCCTGGAAACTCCCCAGATCTTAATCCCATTGAGAACTTGTGGTCAATCATCAAGAGACGGGTGGACAAACAAAAACCTAAAAATTCTGACAAAATGAAAGCATTGATTGTGCAAGAATGGACTGCTATCAGTCAGGATTTGGTCCAGAAGTTGATTGAGAGCATGCCAGGGAGAATTGCAGAGGTCCTGAAGAAGAAGGGTCAACACTGCAAATATTGACTTGCTGCATTAACTCATTCTAACTGTCAATATAAGCTTTTGTTACTCATATGTTTGCAATTATTATATTTCTGTCTGTGATAAAAACATCTGTCAAACACACATAAAAACCAGAGGGCAGCAGATCATGTGAAATATAATATTTGTGCCATTCTCAAAACTTTTGGCCATGACTGTAGAAGTGTATGAACTATAAATATATGTATATATATATGTGACAATGACATGTGTGTATATTGTGAGACAGTGAGAGTATGTGTGTTGAATGGGGTGTACATTTCACCTAGATACTTTGCTGACTGGTATAAGGGAAATGTATGGCTTTGTAAACCTAGTGGTAGAGAAAGGTCACTACACCTTACATTCAGTACACACTTGCAGCTCAGGCCTGAAACCACTCAGCTGTTAATTAGGAGACCAGAAGTAGGTGTCTGCGAACACAGACAGAGAGTCGCTTAGTCTGGACAAGGAGTCCAGGCACAAGAAGGAGTCTCCAGGAGTATGAGCTGTCTCAGTCTGGGTGCTCGATGTACCCCGGACACAGGAGTAGTCTCTGTGAGAATCCATGCGGATCGCTGCTGAATAGGAGGGGAGCTCTCTCAAGTCTGGACGTTGGATATGCCTTCAGACACAAGGAGGAGACTCTGTGAAACTCCATGCTGGTAAATGCTGAACATATGTGTTGTTTTGGGGACAGGCTGTTAGAGTCTGGACCCGGATAGAGAGGGAAATCTATCTAAGTGTAGTAAGTGGCTGGACAAGCCCAGGCTTATGTTTATGATTTGGTTTTGTTATGTTCTGTTTGCTGTGGACTTTAATAAAACTGGTTGCGGCCAGTTTTACCAGAACTGCTGTCTGTGAATGAACTGTTTCCGTGCCACTCCGTCTACCCGGACGGCGATCCCAGAGCTATATCCCCTGAAAAGCTTACAATTGTGTGTGGCTAGAATGTGCGTGCAGCACAGTGGCGAGAGACAGCAATAAAAGGTGAAGTCTGTTGAAGCAGCAGCAGAGAAAAAAAAGTGTGTCAGCAAAAGAAACGTCTGTTGGAGCAGTCTTAAAGAGACAGTAGCCCTAATAGAGTTTGCAAAAGAAAAAAAAAAAAGTGTGTCTGCACAGCAAAGCTGAACTTGTTGTGGAAAAGACTGTGGAGTGTGCAGCAGCAAAGGAAAAGTCTGTTGGAGCAGTCTTAAAGAGACAGTGGCCCTAATAGAGTTTGCAGAAAAAAAAAAAAGTGTCTGCACAGCAAAGCTGAATTTTCTGTGGAAAAGACTGTGGAGTGTGTATGTCTTGAGTGAAGACTGCCGTTGTTGAGACAGAGAAGTCTGACAGCATGGATGACAGCATGGAGGCGCTGTTTGAACAAATGGCGCAAGTTAATGTGCAACATAAGACTGCCGTGGTTGAGACAGATAAGTCCGGCAGTATGGAGGAGCTCGTTGAGTACCTGGTCCAGGCCCAGCGGAGCATGCAGCAGAGCATGGAGCGGCAGCGCCTGCAGCACCAGCAGCGCATGCAGCAGGCCCAGCAGCAATTCCTGAAGCAGCAGCAGGAGAATAACCGGTTGTTTTTTGAGCAGGTTGCAGCACTACAAAAGACTTGCAGCGCATCGTCCCAAAGTAATGTTGCAAAGTCACCTGCATTGTCCGCTGTAAAGAAGGCGGTAAGACGGTCCCTGAAAAAGATGACACCTCGTGACGATGTGGAGGTATATCTCACTAGGTTTGAGGGACTGGCAGAGAAGGAGAATCTGCCCCTATCTGAATGGGCCATGATGGTCGCACCCTATCTGATTGGAGAACCCCAAAGGGCCTATGCTGACCTGAGCGAGCAGGACAGCCAAGACTATGCCAAGCTGAAAGCGGAGATTCTTACCCGGCTGGGTGGTGACAGCGTAGGAGTTCATGACTGGAGATGCAGTTGGGAGTCTGCAGTCAGCAAACCTGATTATGGAGTTGAAAAGGTGATAGTGGACCGCTACACCCAAGCACGTCCTCCTGAGGTACAGCCAGAGGTCGGACAAGGAGACCACCAGGACGCCAATCGTCTGGTCAGCCTGATGGAGAGGGCCTTCGCCACCAAAGACTGCCTCCGTGACCAGCCGTCTGAGAGGTCGTCACTTCAGAGTTCCTGGACGCCGAACTCTCCGGTAAGAGCGTTCCAGCTGTTGGGGTCGTGTGGGTGGGAGAGTGTGATGGACAGTGTTGGAGATGTCGTGAAATTGCAGCCAACTGTCCAATAGAGGGGGAGCCTATGTGTTGTGATGTTGGCGGATCCCTCTCTCCTGCGCAGAGCCTGTGTGTGTGTCCACCTCAGCCGAAGAGACTGGACCACAGGGGTCCCCGGTGGTTGTAAATGACTGCCCAGCACAGGCCCTCTTGGACTCAGAGAGTCCAGTGACTTCCGTATGGGACAGCCTGATTGATAGGGACTTTATCCCTGATAAACACCTGAGTGTGGTGTGCGTCCATGGAGACACCAAAGTCTACCCAGAGACTGTCGTGGACTTGATCCCCAAACGCGGGGAGGTTTCATGTGAAGTGGGGGTAGTGAAGAACCTGGTGCCCCCCGTCATATTGGGTAATGACTTTCCCGGTCTAAGGATCTCTGGGGGAAAAATGTTTCTGATGGACAGTGTGATGAAGCTCCTATTGAGGGTGCGCAGTCCCGAGGGGCGGAACACAATGCTAGTGGGCCGTTAAACTTATGTGATAATGATGATGATGTGATGATGATAATGATAATGATGATGATGATCATGATAATGATGATGACCATGATAATGATGCTGATGCTGATAATAATAATGATGATGATCATGATAGTGATGATGATACTGATCATAATCATGATAATGATATTGATAATAATGATGACTGTGATAGTGATGAAATTCCTTTGCAGGTGATGTTGGGAGACGAGGATGGTGGTTCTCGGGAACCGAGTGTCCCTGACTTACCTGTGTCCTGTGACAATTTTGAGAGTGAGCAGTGGCGAGACCCCTCTCTTAAAACGGCACAGGAAAATATAAATGTTCTAAATGAGGTTTCCCAAGAGCCTGGCTCTGAGGAGAGGTTTCCTCATGTTGCCATAAACAATAACCTGTTGTATAGGGACACTGAAGTCCAGGGAGAGGTCGTGAGCCAGCTCCTAGTACCTGAGCTATATGGAAGTATAGTGCTGAGGTTGTCACATAGTCACATACTTGAGGGACCACCTGAGGGAAACCAGGGACCAGATGGTGAAGTTAATGTTGTGGATGACATGTTAACTAAGGTTCCAGATCAAGATGTGAATGAGAATGAATTGTATAACCCTGACAGTGAGCAGGATGTGAATGAAAATGAAGTGTATAACCCTGAAAGTGAGCAGGATGTGAATGAGAATGAATTGTATAACCCTGAAAGTGAGCAGGATGAGAATGAGAATGAATTGTATAACCCTGAAAGTGAGCCGGATGTGGCTGAGAAAAAGGGGTCAGACAGGGATAGTGGTAGTGATAGTGAATCATCTGATGACAATAAAGCAACCAGTGCAAATGAGGAAGGCATGGTAGCAGAGGAGGTTGAGAGTCCTGAGAAGAAAGCTGATGCTGACCTTACAGCCGGACAGAAGATGGCATCTGAAGATGTTTTACAGTTGGCCGGTTCCCTGGCGAAGACTAAGGTGAAAGGAGGAGAGCTGAACTTTGAAGGCAGGACTCTGAGACTGAACACAGCACAAGTGGAGGCTGCTGGAAGTGGGAAGTTGTCGACGTGTGGTGTGGATCTGCATCATGCCAGGGACTCTGAGGGAGATGTTGCAGAGATGGAAGGAGCCATAGAAGTGGTAGTCACCAAGCCAGATGCCTCATCAGAAGCTGAGGTCTCAAGTGAAGCTGTGAGGAACAAGACTGAAGATATGGGGACTGACTCTGTCCAGGAATCTGTTTCTGCCGAAGACAGCGGCGTGGACGGGTTACGGTTCGGATCAGTAGCTGCAACTCGTGAAGCTCAGGCTGGAAGTTCGGCGCCCGGAGCCCCAGCGGTGTTCCCGAGTGACACCAAGGATCTGGATAAATGACAAGATGAGATTTTGAGACATCAGGCTGGCATTGGTGAGCTCAAGCGCACTTTCATGGAGTCTACATCGGAGCCACGTCCCAATAAATGGGAAAAGCGATGTGTCACTCCGTTGCCGCTGCAGACACACGGGAGCTCAGATGGGATGCAGAACGTGGTGGAAGAGAAGAATCCGGCGGGTTCTGAGTATACAGATGCAGCTATCAAGGAGAACTTGAAAGCCGGAATAAATGGAAATATTGGAGACCATAATGATGTGACTGAAGAGGTAGAATGTAAGACTGACGGTAGGGCTTCTGAGCATGTTCTACCAGAAGAGCCTGAAGAAGGGGCCGAAGACATAAAAGACGTCCAACAGGTACCAGATGAATTGATGACTTCTCAGAAAAAACTTCAAACTGTGATGAAGGAGTGTGATGAAAGTCATGAGCATCTTCGTGAGAAGGTCAATGAAGTAAAAGGAAGGATACAGGGAATCTCTTCGTTGCAAGAGCAAATGCTGCTCAATAAGTCTAAGGCTCTATATAAGAATGCTGTTGTCACGGTAGAACATTACAATTCAGCTGGAGACTTAGCGGATGATTTATGTGTACTGCAAAAGAAAAACGATCAGCTCCTTCTACAGTCCCAATCATTTGAACAGTGTAGCTTAAAATGGTCAGAGACCATGGCAGAGGAGCTTAAGGTCTGTGAAATAGACTTTATGAGTCAACCGATATTCAAGAAAATAGATGTGCTAAAGAGGGTTCAAGGGGAACTAGAGAAAAGTGAAAAACCCCCCATACCTTCTGTGATAGTTGGTGACACATGGTCAGTGCACCAAGGACAGGAGGTACGTGAGTTTCTGAGGAAGAGTCAGCAGAAGTGTTCTGATGTGCCGGGTCGTACTTCTCTGGCCAGGCACTATATCGAAACTGAGCCCGGCCCTAAGGTCAAGATGAAACCGTGCAGGATACCCGAGGCCCACAGAGAGCATAGGCCTGGGAGGGTACAGGGTACTGCGGATGCTTCAGATGAAGAGAAAGCTGATGTTGGCTATGGCTCAGGTGAAGATACAGATGACAGTAGTGAAGATGAAGCTGATGAGGGCCATGACTGGTCCAGAGTTCACTGTCTCTTTTGGATTGTTGACCAGCCCTCCGGTCTGGATGACCAGCCCTCCGGTCTGGAGAAGAGGGGGGGGATATGTGAGACAGTGAGAGTATGTGTGTTGAATGGGGTGTACATTTCACCTAGATACTTTGCTGACTGGTATAAGGAAATGTATGGCTTTGTAAACCTAGTGGTAGAGAAAGGTCACTACACCTTACATTCAGTACACACTTGCAGCTCAGGCCTGAAACCACTCAGCTGTTAATTAGGAGACCAGAAGTAGGTGTCTGCGAACACAGACAGAGAGCTCGCTTAGTCTGGACAAGGAGTCCAGGCACAAGAAGGAGTCTCCAGGAGTATGAGCTGTCTCAGTCTGGGTGCTCGATGTACCCCGGACACAGGAGTAGTCTCTGTGAGAATCCATGCGGATCGCTGCTGAATAGGAGGGGAGCTCTCTCAAGTCTGGACGTTGGATATGCCTTCAGACACAAGGAGGAGACTCTGTGAAACTCCATGCTGGTAAATGCTGAACATATGTGTTGTTTTGGGGACAGGCTGTTAGAGTCTGTTCCCGGATAGAGAGGGAAATCTATCTAAGTGTAGTAAGTGGCTGGACAAGCCCAGGGCTTATGTTTATGATTTGGTTTTGCTTATGTTCTGTTTGCTGTGGACTTTAATAAAACTGGTTGCGGCCAGCTTTTGCCAGAACTGCTGTCTGTGAATGAACTGTTTCCGTGCCACTCCGTCTACCCGGACGGCGATCCCAGAGCTATATCCCCTGAAAAGCTTACAATATATACACTACCGGTCAAAAGTTTAGGGTCACTTAGAAATTTCCTTATTTTTGAAAGAAAAGCAGTTTTTTTCCAATGAAGCTAACATTAAATGATTCAGAAATACACTCTATACAGTGTTAATGTGGTAAATGACTATTCTAGCGGCAAACGTCTAGTTTGTAATGCAATATCTTCATAGGTGTATAGAGGCCCATTTCCAACAACCATCACTCCAGTGTACTTATGGTATTTTGTGTTCGCTAACTGTGTAAGAAGGCTAATAGATGGTTAAAATACCCTTTAAAAACCCTTGTGCAAGTATGTTAACACAGCTGAAAACCGTTTGGTTGATTAGAGAAGCTATAAACCTGACCTTCCTTTGAGCTTGTTGAGAATCTGGAGTAGTGTTGAGCGATACGATACCGCAAGTATCGGGTATCGGCCGATATTAGCTCTATCGGCTTTTCGATACTTAGTTTCGATATTTTCCATATATCGTATACCGGAATCGGAAGTTCCCATAATTCTTTGAGAGGCAATGTGATTTTAGTCAGCCAATGAGGAATCCTAAGAAGTGTGGGCACATCCTGTACTGCTGCGTTCATGTTAACTAATGGCATGGCTGTGATTGGATGCTGAAATGATGTCAGAATGCACTATAAAAGGTGCCGCCGCCATTTTAGCGTCACTGTGCTGTGAATTCAGTAAGGGACAGAACGCTGCTGTGCTGACTCTGAGGGACAGTTAGAGATTGCGATTTAGTGTACTGTGCTGTAGGCAGGCTAGCACCAACCGCTGTGTAAAGCTTCCTTTTGCCTGCAGTGTTGTTTTAACAGCTCTGCAAGGTGTGCGTGTGAGTGTAAGTGACGCTGCAGCTTCTCTGCATGCAACGCTGTCTGTAGGCATCTGCACGTGTCACTCACAGACTCTTTTTTTTTTCTTCAGTGTAATTCTTGCAGCTCCATGCAATTTAACTATTAGTGTGACGCGCTTCCATCCGTATCCAATACATTGGTTGCAAACACTATAGAAGTAGACAAAGGAGTAGCCTTTCACAGATTGTGAACAGTTGTGTTTCAGTGTTCACTTCAGTCTGGGTTTTTTATTTTTTGAGTGCACATCACGCTCCAGTTACTTGTTCAAGCACTGCTGCTTGTACTCTGCTGAGCGTGTCTCAGTGCCTCATCCTTTTCATTTATCTCCAATTGGTTCTGCTCCATTCCATTTAAAATATAATCTATTAGTGTGACGCGCTTCCATCCGTATCCAATACATTGGTTGCAAACACTATAGAAGTAGACAAAGGAGTAGCCTTTCACAGATTGTGAACAGTTGTGTTTCAGTGTTCACTTCAGTCTGTGTTTTTTATTTTTTGAGTGCACATCACGCTCCAGTTACTTGTTCAAGCACTGCTGCTTGTACTCTGCTGAGCGTGTCTCAGTGCCTCATCCTTTTCATTTATCTCCAATTGGTTCTGCTCCATTCCATTTAAAATATAATCTATTAGTGTGACGCGCTTCCATCCATATCCAATACATTGGTTGCAAACACTATAGAAGTAGACAAAGGAGTAGCCTTTCACAGATTGTGAACAGTTGTGCTTCAGTGTTCACTTCAGTCTCTGCGTAATAACCACACTTAGGCCTTATAACTTTTCTGACTTTCTTTATCAATCTACCAAGATGAAGAAGTCAGTGAGTAAGGCACGTGGTCGTGGCCGTGGAGTTTCAGCAGGGAGAGGACGTGGGGATTCTGTGGCTGCTGCCGCCCTCAGTGACACAGCATCCACCAGTTTTACCCATGAGCGTTCCTTTATGCGCACTTTGGTAGGAGCTCGGCGTGCCCCCTGCTGCGGGAAGAACAAATTGAAGCCGTTGTTGGTTGGATGGCAGCCAATGCATCGACTTCAATTCCTTCCACCTCCTCTCAGGAACACAACACTGTTGAGCAACCATCTGTCTGTACACCGCCTGTCAAATTGCCCAGGCAGTCAGAGAGTTCTGTACAGGAGCCAGCTGAGTCTCTGCTTCTGTTCTCAGAATCTGTTGGCTTGCAAACACGGGCACAGGCAAGCAGCATTCTGCAATTTGAAGAAGAGGGAGTATGCAGTGATGCGCAACAGCTGTGTCTCTCTCAATCTGAAGAGGCGGGTGAGCCAGTGCCGATGGACAGCACACCGCAGAACGCATCTTATGATGATGATGAGACTCAGGTGCCAGGTTTTGTGGAGCATGGTGCTGCCCAGACCATCCAACAGCAGCAGGTGTTGGAAGAGGGTAGTGGAGATGATGAAGTCCGAGACCCAACATGGCGTGAGCAACAGGAAGGTGGTGGGAGCAGCTCTGAGGAAGAGATTGTCCCAACGGTACAAGAGGAGGGAGAGGTAGGCTGCAGACTCGCTTGCCTGTAGCCTCCAGTTTGGCACCTGTTGGGAGCAGTTCTCTTAGAAATGTCAAAATTGGCGCTCCCATGACTTGCACTGCGTGGTCCTTTTTTGACAGACTTGTAGATGATATTTGCTATGTTCAATGCAAGCTGTGTAAGCAAAAAGTTAAAAGAGGTAAAAATATCAGTAACTTGAATACCACAAATATGTGGAAACATGTACGGACAAAGCACGTAGCTCAGTTACAAAGACACACTGGAGATGTAGGCCAACCTACAGCAGCACCTACATCTTCAGGTCGTGTTCGAGCCTCTACCTCCAGCTCACACACACCTGGTTCGGCTTCCTCACAGGATCTCCATGGAAGAACCTCGGTCACTGTTGTCCATAGACAAACTGTTATTCCACCCACAGCAGCAAGTTCACAGTCATCGTCACACTCCCAGAACAAAAAACAGCCATCGGTACCACAGGCATGGGATAAAAGACGGCCATACTCGGCAAACCATCCACGAGCACAGGCTCTGAATGCTGGCATTGCAAAACTCCTGTCCCTTGAAATGCTGTCATTCAGGCTGGTGGAGACTGACAGTTTCAGGAACTTTATGGCATTGGCAGTCCCACAATATAATGTGCCAAGCCGATTTTATTTCAGCAGGCAAGCTGTCCCTGCTCTGCAAAAACATGTCGAGGGAAACATTAAACATGCGCTACTAAACGCCGTCAGTAGCAGGGTCCACCTGACCACCGATGCGTGGACCAGTACCCATGGCCAGGGACGATACCTTTCCCTCACTGCCCATTGGGTCAATGTTGTGGAGCCGGGTACAGATCTTGCCAGTGGCGCTGTACGTGTTCTGCCAACTCCAAGGATTGCAGGAATCCAGTCTGTACACATTGATTCCTCCTCCTACTCCAGTTCCTCAGAATCATCGCTGCACGAGCCGTCACGGTATACCTCCACATGGACCCGTGAATGCTTACCTGTTGCGACCGATATGAGCACAGCCGTGGCCAAACGTCAACAGGCCGTCCTGAAATTAATTTCCATGGGGAATCAAAGCCACACAGCGCAGGAGCTCTGGGATGCCATCAAGCAGGAGAGCGACGTGTGGTTTTTGTCAGCTAATCTCCAGCCAGGCTTGGTAGTGTGTGACAATGGCCGAAATCTGGTGGCAGCTCTGGGCCTTGGCAACCTCACTCACATACCATGTCTGGCACATGTGCTCAACTTGGTAGTGCAGAGTTTTTTGAGGGACTATCCGGATCTTGATGCACTGCTGCACAAGGTCCGCCTAGAGTGCGCTCACTTGCGACGTTCCAGCATGGCCAGATCGCGCATTGCAGCTCTGCAAGTCAGATTTAGCCTTCCTGAACATCGCATCATATGTGACGTACCCACCAGGTGGAATTCCACGTTACATATGTTGGAGCGGTTGTGTGAGCAGCAGCCAGCAGTAATGGAGTATCAGCTGCAACAGGCGCAATCAACTCGCAATTTGCGCCGTTCACACTTCACCACTACTGAGTGGGCCTCTATGAAGGACATCTGCGACGTTTTGCGTGCGTTTGATGTCTCAACGCGGATGGCGAGTGCAGATGATGCACTAGTCAGCATGACTGTCCCCCTTATCTGCCTGCTTCAGAAATCACTGAAAGCACTAAAGGAAGAGGTTTTGGAAGAGGTGGAGGATGAGGAGTCACAAATTCAATTACCTTCAGGACAGTCAGCGCAACGTGGTTCCTCACAAAGGGCTGGGCAGGGCTCACTTTGTGAGGTGGATGAGGAGGAGGAGGAGTCAATGGAGGAGGAAGAAATCCCTACAGAGGGAGGTACACAACGCTCTAGTCAGTATGTAGAGCGAGGGTGGGGTGATGCAGAGGAGGCAGAGATGATGCCTCTTCCAGAGGACAGCCTTTGTTGGCCAGTTGGGAGTCTGCAGCACATGGTTGATTTCATGCTTCAGTGCCTGAGAAACGACCGCCGCATCGCCCACATTCTCACCACGTCAGATTATTGGGTGTACACCCTCCTAGACCCTCGCTACCGGGACAACTTACAAACCCTCATCACACCGGTGAACCGGGACCGTAAAATGCAGGAGTACCAAGACACACTGGTGCAATCCATACTGTTGTACATTCCAGCCGAGAGAGCTGCTGCTGCTACTGCTTTACAAAGCAGCTCTGTGCGTCGAGGCAGTGTAGACACCTCTACAACAAGAGTGAGCAGAAGCAGCGCCTCTGCACAGGGCAAGAGCTGTATATTACAAATGTGGCAAAGTTTTGTGACAGCGCCAGCAAGGTCTACACCATCCGAGACGGCTCCAGTCACCAGGAAGAAACGTTTCCGTAAGATGGTGACAGACTACTTGGCTTTCCCTCTAAGTGTACTCCCAGATGCCTCTTCCCTTTCAAATTTTGGGTCTCTAAGTTGGATACATGGCCAGAGCTTAGCCAGTATGCATTGGAGGTGCTGGCTTGCCCTGCTGCCAGTGTATTATCTGAGCGTGTCTTTAGTGCTGCAGGTGGTGTAGTAACAGACCGTCGCATGCGACTATCCTCAGAGAATGTAGACCGGCTTACTTTTCTGAAAATGAACAAGGCATGGATCTCACCTGAATTTGCCTGTCCGTTTTCAGATTAAATAACTGTTTGGCAACGTTTTCCATGTCTCCTGTTATGTTCATCTTTCTACCACCTGAACTCTACTCCCTGGGCTACAACACCGCCATTTGTTGCTCGTAAGTAATTGGCAGGGGTACTGACTCATGGCCAGCCTGGTTACAGCATGACAGCTGTTTCCTGGCAGTGTGAACGTCAATTATCCTCCAATAAGTTGTGCTGTCGTGTTGCATTCGGGTTAGCCGACTCTACTGCTAGTGATTCCTATGTGTGCTGTGGGATATGTAAATAAAGGCGGTTTCCATTGTGACAATAGGACAAGCACCCACTGTAGGACTGTGTGATTCGGTAACTGCGGACGGCTTGCGTCCTGTCAACTTACATTTTCATGGGTGCGTTCTTCTACCCGTCCGGGGTCCAGTACCGTCAACTGGTTCTCCCCAGTGCCTTTGGCCTAGGTGCCTCCATCTCCGTATCCGAGTTCCACCAACGTCTGCTGGTCCTTGGTAGTGCTTTGGAGCACAGGTACCTCCTGCTTAGTAACCGTGTCACAGTAACGTCAGCTGGTACTCGGTTGTGACATTGCCTCTTTTCCTTCTGCTACCCGTCCGGGGTCCAGTACCGTCAACTGGTTCTCCCCAGTGCCTTTGGCCTAGGTGCCTCCATCTCCGTATCCGAGTTCCACCAACGTCTGCTGGTCCTTGGTAGTGCTTTGGAGCACAGGTACCTCCTGCTTAGTAACCGTGTCACAGAAACATCAGCTGGTACTCGGTTGTGACATTGCCTCTTTTCCTTCTGCTGCCCCTCCGGGTTCCAGCACAGTCAGCTGGTCCTCGTTACTTCCATTGTCTCTTGCTCCATCTGATACCCGTCAGGGTTCCAGTAACGTCAGCTGGTTCTCGGAAATTAGACGACCTTAAAGACCACCCAGAAGAAGATGACGACAACAAGGACGACGAGCATGAAGCCAACCAGCCTGAACACCATCACAAAGAAAAAATAAAAGATTACCCAGAAGAAGATCACCAACAGGACAAAGAAGGTTAAGACAAACTACAAGATACAGAACAAGAGACAGAAGAACAATAAGCAGAAGATCAAAAGCAGAAGAACATGAAGTATAAGACCAAAATGAAGAGCAAAATATATGCTCTAAATTCTAAGCAGAAGAAGACTAAGCAGTGTATGGGGGTGAGTCCGTTCCTCCTCGTGGTGCCCCTGGAAAATGCCTGCTGCTGCAGGCTAAACTGAACACGGACAAATACTGTTGTAATTTAAATCTTTTGTGACAGCAAGAACGGAAGGATGAACAATTCATACTTTTACAGATTACAAGTACAGGAATCTCTGTCACAAATAAGAATATGATGAAGAAGATGAAGAGGAAGAAGATGAAGAATTTGAATATGAAGAAGATTAATTAGTTTAATAATAACAATATGAGTAATGTAAACAAAAACATGAATAGCAAGAAGTTTAAGAAGAAGATTAAGAAGGTGAAGATGAAGAATAATTTGATGAGAAAGATGATGCTGCTGCTGAAGATTATGAAGGAGAAAGTGTGGCACTGGCAAAAGTTAAAAAGGTGAAGAGCATGGAAGTTGTGAAACATACATATTTGCCAAAATAGAAAAAAGGTTAACAACATTGTCAATTTGTTAGTCAATCCAAACGTATTTCCAAAAAAATATATATTAATGCTATTCCAATGCATTGGGTTAAACATGTATGCCTTTATTGTCTCCTCAACCTCCCCCAATACATTCTACATTAGTCTTTGTTGTTTTCCTTCATGTACAATTAACCAACAAGGCAAGAATGGTTTTTTTTAATGTCGATATTTGGTTCCCATAGACTTACATTGGACTTCCGGTATCGGAATCGGATATCGACGATATTTAGTGATATCGGCGATACCATTCCGATCCGATATTTTTAGATATCGAGCAGTATCGCTCAACACTAATCTGGAGCATTACATTTGTTGGTTCCATTAAACTCTCAAAATGGCCAAAAAAAAAGAACTTTCTTGTGAAACTCGACAGTCTATTCTTGTTCTTAGAAATGAAGGCTATTCCATGCGAAAAATTACCAAGAAACTGAAGAATTCATACAATGGTGTGTAGTACTCCCTTTAGAGGAGTGCACAAACAAGCTCTAACCAGAGAAGAAAGACAAGTGGGAGGCCCCGCTGCACAACTGAGCAACAAGACAAGTACATTAGAGTCTTTAGTTTGAAAAATTGACGCCTCACAGGTCCTCAACTGGCAGCTTCATTAAACAGTACACATTAAACGCCAGTGTCAACATCTACAGTGAAGAGGCGATTTGGGGATGCTGGCCTTCAGGGCAGATTGGCAAAACAAAAGCCATATTTAAGACTGGCTTAAATGAAAGGAAAAGATTAATATGGGCAAAAGAACACAGACATTGGACAGAGGAATATTGGCTTTTGTTTTGCCAATCTGCCCTGAAGGCCAGCATCCCCAAATCGCCTCTTCACTGTAGATGTTGACACTGGCGTTTAATGTGTACTGTTTAATGAAGCTGCCAGTTGAGGACCTGTGAGGCGTCAATTTTTCAAACTAAAGACTCTAATGTACTTGTCTTGTTGCTCAGTTGTGCAGCGGGCCTCCCACTTGTCTTTCTTCTCTGGTTAGAGCTTGTTTGTGCACTCCTCTAAAGGGAGTACTACACACCATTGGATGAATTCTTCAGTTTCTTGGTAATTTTTTGCATGGAATAGCCTTCATTTCTAAGAACAAGAATAGACTGTCGAGTTTCACAAGAAAGTTCTTTTTTTGGCCATTTTGAGAGTTTAATGGAACCAACAAATGTAATGCTCAGATTCTCAACAAGCTCAAAGGAAGGTCAGGTTTATAGCTTCTCTAATCAACCAAACGGTTTTCAGCTGTGTTAACATACTTGCACAAGGGTTTTAAAGGGTATTTTAACCATCTATTAGCCTTCTTACACAGTTAGCGAACACAAAATACCATAAGTACACTGGAGTGATGGTTGTTGGAAATGGGCCTCTATACACCTATGAAGATATTGCATTACAAACTAGACGTTTGCCGCTAGAATAGTCATTTACCACATTAACACTGTATAGAGTGTATTTCTGAATCATTTAATGTTAGCTTCATTGGAAAAAAACTGCTTTTCTTTCAAAAATAAGGAAATTTCTAAGTGACCCTAAACTTTTGACCGGTAGTGTATATATATATATATATATATATATATGTGTGTTCTATGTGTATATATCTATTCTTTTTTTTGTGATTTAAATACTATTCATTTGGATCCATTATATGTCCGTTTTGCAAGCCTGAGAGAAGATCTCGCAAGTCGGATGTAAATCGGATGTTACAACTACGGTCAGATGCGACTAAATCGCATCTTTCCAGGAAAATCAGATGCCAGACGGATGTCTGTTCATTACATTTTGGTCCGATAATTGACCAACTAAAACGGTCCGATTTTTTGTAGGTGTGTGTACCTCTGGCCTAACTGATACAGTCAGGTTATTGCACCCGCTATGTTGAGCCTCAGTCCCACAGGCAGCATGGTGGAACACGGATCTGATGGCTCCCAGTTCACCATTGTATTTCATCCAGAAAATTTGGAAATTTTGAAAAAAAAATTAGAAAAGTATAAAAAAAAATTTTAATCACCCTCCTTTTCCCAATTAAAAATAAGAAATTTATACAAACATATTTTGCTGTGTTGTGTATGTAGGAGTCTGGTCTGTCAAAATAGAAAATTACCCTAGAACAAAAACATTACTGTATGTGTGATCACACTGCAGCATGCAAATAAATAATAACACATGTAAAAAAAAACCACTGGGTACTTTACTTAGTTAACATTCTATATAAAATTATTTAACTGATATATTATAAAAAGGCGACACAACCAAAAAAACACCAGAATCATTGTTTTTGGTCGTTCCACTAACATCCAAAAAATGCAGTAAAAAGCAATTAAAACATTGTATGTATGACAAAACAGTATGAATTAGGCCAGTGTCACACTTGCAAGTGTGATGCGAGAAACTCGCACGAGTCTCTCGCATTAATGCCCGGCACTGCCGCCGGCACTTGGACCGGAGTGTGCGGCTGCATGTATTTCTATGCATCCGCACACTCCGGTCCCAGTGACAGTGTTGGGTATTGATGCTCGAGTTTCTCGCATCACACACGCAAGTGTGTCACTGGCCTTAAAACAACAGCTTGTAAAAAAAAAAAAATGTTCCCTCATGCAGCACTATTGACAGAAAAATAGCCCTGGCACTGAGCCCAAACCTTTCTGAGCACATAGCAGCTGATCTATACAGCTGACATGTGCCCGCAATAGCCCCGGGTGGAATCGCGATCCACTCGCAGCTGTTTACCCGTTAAATGCCGCTGTCAAACTCTGACAGCGGCATTTAACTTGCGCTTCCGGCAACTGCGCCGGAAATCCCGCCCATTGGTGACCCCTGTCACGTGATCACAGGTCACTGATTGGTTGGCATGACAATCAGAGTTCTCCAGCCAACCTCTATGGTTGTCACAGCCGGATTGCTATGAGCGCCACCCGGTATTGCCGAATTCAGAATCGCCTGATCTATCAATATAAAAAAATAATTAACCCGATTGTTAAACAGCATAACGAGAAAAAAAAAGTCAAAACGACAGAATTACGTTTTTCTGGTCGCATCAACAGTGCAATAAAATGCAATAACGGGCGACTAAAAGATCATATCTACACCAGAATTTTATCAATAAAAACATCAGCTCAGCACGAAAAAAATAAACCCTCACCCAACCCGAGATCACGAAAAATGAAGACACTATGGGTATCGGAAAATGGCACAATTTTTTTTTTTTAACAAACTTTGGAATTTTTTTTCACCACTTAAATAAAAAAAGAACCTATACATGTTTGGTGTCTCTTGTAATGACCTGGAGAATCATACCGGCAGGTCAATTTTAACATTTAGTGAACATGATAAAAAAAAAAAACAACTGTGGGATTGCACTTTTTTTCAATTTCACCGCACTTGGATTTTTTTTCCCATTTTCAAGTACACGGCATGGTAAAATCAATGGTGTCGTTCAAACGTACAACTCGTCCCGCAGAAAAACAAACCCTTACATGGCCATTATGACTAAAAAATAAAAAAGTTATGGCTCTGGAAAGAAGGGGAGCAAAAAATGAAAATGCAAAACCAACAATAGCGCTGGTTGTTAAGGTGTTAAAAAAAGGGAAAGAAAATGCAAAAAAAAAATATATATATCACCCTGTCTGGAGAGGGTTAAATGAATAGCCTTCTCCAATTACTTGTAAGCAGTTTGGTTTATTTCCATTCACACTGTAGGACTAGAAAGGATAAATGCAGAATAGTGTTGGTAACTACCTATTTACGTAACCCTCAATTATGTTGCTCCCTAGGACTTTGTATGAGCCGGACTGTACTCCTTCCTTTGCTTCATGACCGTTTTTAGCTCCCGCGCTGCTTTGCCTACTGTAATGGAGGCCCCCTTATTGGCAGCCACAGTAGTGTGCCTTTTCATACTTTAACAGATTTGTGCTTACATACCCAAATAATTGCCATTTAGTATACATCGCAGCAACATGTTTTTCCTACGACAGTTCTGAGAAATCCCCCTCTAGTGTAAACCTGGCGTGTTCTCACGAGAAGCTGAGAAGGATTTGTGTAAAGCGGCTCCAAGTTGCAGTTTCACTTCAGTGTCCCTCATTTACTAACAAACTGTAGAGAAAAATAATAATTACTGGTAAATTGTACAGAACGGATCTGTCAAACAATGAAAAACAACATTCGCCCTTATGGTTCAGACTGTTTTTCCTTTAGATTTCCTAATACAAACTTAAAGAAGTTGCCTGCTCGAAAAGTATTAAACACTGTCCTTGTGTCTCCCCTTATTTCCATTCATTTTCTGCCAAAGGAGCTTTGTTACATCTCACAGCAGTAACTTGTCAACCAAGACAGAGCCAGTAAATTGGAAAACACTTTCCTCCCTCTGTACAGTTGTTTTTGAAAGGAAGCTGGTATGCAGACTTTTACTGGCGCATGGTGTACATGTCTGACTCCTGTGGTATGTGCGTACAAAGAAGGCTGTCAACAGACAGTTTGGAGGCTTTGTATCTCCCTTCTGTGAAAATCTACCACTGTATGAGTAACAAATGCTTCTCCCTCTTACTTCTACCTTACTAAAGTCCTTTTCAGTAAATTATCAGGCTGCAAATCTGTTGAATACCGCACCTCAATAACTGCATAGAAGAGCAGTCACAGAACCTTGCTATGAGGGTCTCCATTGGGAGACCTCTGCATATCACCTACAACGTGGCAACTAGTCACAATTAAGAAACAAACATGCAAGCAAAAAAACGTATACAGAAAATATGCAAGTAAAAAATCTCTTCTTTATTGAGAAATGATTAAGAGAAAATTAAAATAACATACTACGTCAGACACACAAGTATGTAGTTGGGTGAGCAGAAAGCCTCTCATAATTGTTGTAGTAATGACAATCTGTGTCTCTGGATTGAGGACAGATACTCAAAAAGATATCTAAGAGGGCAAGGCTAAGGCCGGCGTCACACTGGCGACAGAATCGGACGACTGCAATGCGATGAAAAATCGTATTGCAGTCTGCCCAATGTTAATCTATGGAGCAGCTCCCAGTATCAGATTTTTTGTGGTCCGTTTTAAACGTCCGTGTGCAATCGCAGCATGCTGCGATTGTCACCGATTGTGGGTCGACTATCGCCAATGCAAGTCTATGGGAGCGATGAAAAATCGGATTACAAACGGACCGCACGTGTGACTTGCGATGAAATCGCATCGGTGTCCTTTAGAAAAGCCGGCAATTCATCCCCGGCTATACTGTAAAATCACACTGACAGCTTTAATAAAGACTAGAAAGAATAGATATACACACATAGAATACATATATAATATATATATATATATATATATATATGTAATTGTGACATCTATATATATATATATATATATTTATATTTCCTAGACTTCTACATACTGTAATAGCTGCAAATTCAATTGCCGGCTTCTGTGAAATCACAGAAGCCGACATGAAATGATACATTGTTTCCACACAGTTAACCATGTCATTTCCTGTATTTTGATATTTGTTTAGAACTTACAATTACATGAGTGTATTTGTGCTAAATTTCAGACATGTAGGGGTTAATTAAAGATGTAAATTCGTTGACAAAAAAATGCGTGGGCTCCCGCTGTATTTTCTCCACCAGACAGACAAAGCAAGCGAGTGGGGGCAGATAATAATAGCCTAGGGAGGGTACTTTTTTTTTGTGCCCCCCCTGGCTACTAACATCTGCCCCCAGACACCCCAGAAAAGGCAAATCTATAATTAGATTCGCCCTTTCTGGCACTTTGCCCGTCTATTCCCATTGCCCTGTAGCGGTGGCGAATGGGTTAATAATCTCACCTTAATGTCACCTTAGTATTGAAAGGTAACCTTAAGGCAGGTTAATAATTGAGAGCTGTCAATTAGACAACTATCAATTATTAATCCTATTGAAGTAAATAAAAAAACACACACACACTTTAAGACTAAATAATTTTAATGAACTAAAAACACATTTTTTTAACCATATTTTATTTTACACTTAATCCGTGCGAAGCCATTGATCTCCTAAAATAAAGAAAAAAAAATAAAACAACATTATTCTTACCTATTCCGCCGATCTGTCACGTCCCACGCTGTAATCCTTCACAAAGGGTTAACTAGCTTTGAGCCAAGCAGTGCAAGTAATCCTGCATGCTCAGCTCAAAGCTCCTGAATGAATAAGTTCCTCTCCTGGCGACAGGAGAGGATGTGATTCATTAATGAAGCTTAATTGATTGTATCCCACTTTCACCTTAGGTCAGGTCACTAAAGTTAAATTGCCAATAAATCAATTAAGCTCCATTCATGAATCTATTCCTCTCCTTTCGCTGGGAGAGTAACTGATTCATTCAGGGGAATACAGGTCTGAGACAGCATTATTAGCTCTCTGCGACCTGTAACCTGTTAACCCTTTCTGATGGATTACACCGTGGGACCTGACTGTACATCGGATTGGTAAGAATAATTTTGCTTTTTTATTTTATTTTTATTACAGGAAATGGTTTTAGCAGGAAAATAAAATATTGTCAAAAACTGTGTGATTATTTCATTAAACTTCTTTTTTATTAAACTGTGTGTGTTTGATTTTTCTATCATACAATAGGATTAATAATTGATAGTTGTCTAATTGACAGCTCTCAATTATTAACCTGCCTTAAGGTCACCTTTCAATACTAAGGTGACATTAAGGTGAGATTATTAACCCATTCGCCACCGCTACAGGGCAATGGGAATAGACGGGCAAAGTGCCAGAAAGGGCGAATCTAATTATAGATTTGCCCTTTCTGGGGTGTCTGGGGGCAGATGTTAGTAGCCAGGGGGGGCACAAAAAATGTACCCTCCCTAGGCTGTTATTATCTGCCCCCACTCGCTTGCTTTGTCTGTCTGGTGGAGAAAATACAGCGGGAGCCCACGCATTTTTTTTCAACGAAATCACACCTTTAATTAACCCCTACATGTCTGAAATTTTGCACAAATACACTCATGTAATTGTAAGTTCTAAACAAATATCAAAATACAGGAAATGACATGGTTAACTGTGTGGAAACAATGTATCATTTCATGTCGGCTTCTGTGATTTCACAAAGCCGGCAATTGAATTAGCGGCTATTACAGTATGTAGAAGTGTAAGAACTATAAATATATGTATATATACATGTCACAATGACATGTATATATATATATATATATGTGTTCTATGTGTATATATCTATTCTTTTTTTTGTGATTGAAATACTATTCTTTTGGATCCATTATATGTCAGTTTTGCAAGCCTGCGAGAAATTCTCGCAAGTCGGATGAAAATCGGATGTTACAAGGTACACACACATGCGACTAAATCGCATCTTTGAAGGAAAATCGGATGCCAGAAGGATGTGTGATGTTTGCATTTTGATCAGACAATCGACTGTCTAAAACGGACCGATTTTTTGTCGTTGTGTGTGACGCCGGCCAATAGCAGCACTCCAGCGTTTTTCTTCTTATTTCTGTGCTGAAGTGGTGCTATTAATGTAAGGTCATTGATCCTAGTATTTTACTTACCACCATGGTGAGAAAAAAAAAAAAAAACAAGTGTGGGATTGCACTTTTTTTGCAATTTCACCGCACTTGGAATTTTTTTCTCGTTTTCGAGTACATGACATGGTAAACCAATGGTGTTGTTCAAAAGTACAACTCGTCCTGCAAAAAACAAGCCCTCACATGCCCATTTTGACTAAAAAAATAAAAAAGTTATGGCTCTTGGAAGAAGTGGAGCCTAAAAATGTAAATGCAAAACCATAAATACCTGTGGTCGTTAAGGGGTTAATTACCCACCTGTTCTGCTATGTGATGATCTCTCCTGGCTCAGAGTGGTCATGGACCGCTCCTGGCGGCAACTCTCCTACTTCCTATGAAGTCACACCAAGCAGTTCCTTCTCTTCTGCTCTGCTCTTTTCACAGGATGTCACTTCCAAAGCCAGTTCAGCCTAAAGCAGTGTGACACATGGAGATGGCGGTCAATCCTCATGTGGTTGGCAGTGACGCCATGTGAACAGAGCAGAAGAAAAGAAGCTGCTGTCATTGTAACGTCACTAGAAGTAGGAGAATCACCGCCAGGAGCAGTCTGTGGCTGCTGTGAACCTGGGAATATAGGCAGGTAGTCAGCAGCTTCCTCCCGATAAGTGCAGAAAAAACAAATTAGGTTATGAATAACCCCTTTAACAATGCATAAAGAAAGAAAAAAGGGAGAACTTACAAATGGTAAAATACATACGCTGCGGAATTATTAGAATTTCACCTAAGGAGAATACACCCACACTTTTTCCAAAGGGTAATTATGTAGAGCAGTCGAACGACATGGCACCAAAAAACTGAGCAAGCGACACCCTCTTGTTAAAGACCATAAAAATAAATTAAATAAAATGACCCATATCTTTGAAAACGTATGGCAGATTAAAAAAAAGGAATGGAATACTCTGAGGAGCGGCAGTAATAAAATAGATGCAGAAAAATGGCAACTTTCGATCTGCTGACAGGTCCTCTTTAAATGGGATATGTATGAATCCCTGTGCAGTAGGCCCCCTAGTGGTGGCCATGGGCAGCAGCAGACCTTGCATTGTCGCCAATGACAGTTTTTAAGATGACACAACAAAGCAGATTCTCTTGCACGGACTCTGAATGACTTTATATTTTTTCCTCTCTAATTAGAAGCGTTAGATCCATCTAGATCTGGAGCTCTGCTTATGTGTCTTTATTGGCAGAAAACAGATGATTTGGAGTATTTGTCATCAGGGCGCAATATTTTGGAAAGGAAAAAAAAAAAGATCAATTAGTGTGAGTTCCTGTCAGATGTGATTGCGCTCAGTCAGACATGACTGCACATATTCCTGCTGACATGTTACTGGGCAATTCCACGTTGTATTGGATTCCTTTCATGTATTGAAAATCCACAGACTGAGTAGTAGAATATAGAAAGCATATCCGGTTACCTAATGATGTTCCCAGCTGTAGATCTTCTTTTATAAGATATTATTGACTTGGAGAGCCATTGAAATAATGACCTTAGCTGCACACGCCTGAAGGGACGGACGCTGCGCGGCCGATAGTAACTCTATAAGGTGAATTGAACATACTAAAAAATGTATGTATGAAAATTGGAAACCTCATTGTTTACTTGGAGATATAATAGGAAATAGGTCAGTGACTCGGTTACCACGGTTACTATTGTTGAAAAAGTGAAACTGACACCTTTGGTTATTTATGGGCTTAGTACTTACCCCCTGTATATTATATGCAGCTGAGGTTGGGAAAGACACCAGTCCATAAAACTGCAAGCGCTGAAATATTACTCGGAGGATTGGTTCTGACCATCATAAATTAATACCCTATAATGGTCCCATTGCCAGGTATGTCTGCCTTTAATAAAATTTGTGAAAGAACAGGTTGTACTGAAAAGCTCACTGAATTTGAGCACGGTCCTGCAATCGGATGACGCCAGTGTACAAGTCAGGTCATGAAATGTCTTCCATCCTAAATATTCCACCATAAAGTGTGAGTGGTATCATTGAAAAGTGGAAACATTTAGGAAACACAGCAGACCACGCAAAGTTACAGAGCGGGGTCACCGAAAGCTCTGCTGACTCATTAACTGTAAAGATCCAAACCTACTCTGGCAATAACATCAGCACAAAAACTGTGCTCCATGGCATGGGTTTCCATGACTGAACAGCTGCCTGCAAGCCTTACATCACCAAGCACAATGCCAAGTGTCAGATGTAGTGGTGTAAAGCAGCTGCCAGTTGGAGCAATGGAAACGTGTTTTGTGGATTGATAAATCATCATCATCAGTTTCTAACCATACGAAGGCTCTTTAGGATGAATGGCCCAAAATTCCTTTAGACAGACTCTAAAATCTTGTAGAAAACTGTTTCAGCTGCAAAGGGGAGAATGACGCCATATTACTGTCTATTGTTTTAGACTGGGATGTGATGTAAGCTCCTGTAGGTGTAATGCATAATATAGTTTTGTTCATATAGTGTACCTTTAATTTATTAATAATTTAGCCACTCCTAAACCATAAATATTAAGGGCTCGCTCACATTAGCGTATGAAAAAATCAGTCCCATTACTCATCCAGTTGAGTGGGACAATTTTTTTCTCCGTTGTCATCCGTGTGTTGTCCATGTACAATCCGTTTTTTTACTCAGCAGCTATTAATCTTTTACAGGACCATTTACAGTTTCCTGTGCTACAGAAATGCAATGTATCCATACATATTGGATGCTGTACTGATGGTCCGTATGACATGCTGTGATTTTTTTTCTCATGGCAAATACAGCTGAGAAAAAAATACACATATCTGCACTGCCTGAATAAGATGAGTCCGAGTGCACACGCAGATATAGTGCAGCATGGCTGCAAATTTGATATTTCGTCCACAATTCTGCAACAAAGTGCCTTAAAATACATGCAAATTGGATTTTAGAAAAGTCTGAAAGCGAGAAAGTTCTCATGCTGTGAGCGGTGACGTCAGTAAAGTTACCAAAGGTCACACATGGCGGCTCACACAAAGGTTACCATGAGAACCGCTGCCTGTGACAGGCGGTAACCTCAATTATGTCACCGCTCGTCACTGCAGCCGCGTTCTCATGCTACTGTCAGTGTGTTCCGGATGCCGTGCTCAGCGTTCACATTACTGATGTCACCTCTCAGCACTGCATCCGGATGTAGCAGAATTGGGGATTTTTGTGGGATGTGGCATGGATTTACGGCGGACCAGTTTGAATTATTTTTGTTGTTGTATGATAATAAAAGGGTAAAAGAGGGTTGGAGAGTGCTTTTTTACAATTAAAGGACTTTTTTCTGTGTGTATTACTTTTGACTACGGGGTTAGTAATGGGCGTGTCTCACAGAAACCTTTCCATTATTAACCCCTGGGCTTGATTTTAGCGGACATTATACAGCTACATCCAGCCCAAAACCATTACCCCGCTTGCCAGCGCACCAGGGCAAGCGGGAAGAACCGAGGCTAAGCACCAGAATTGGCTCATCTAATGAATGCACCATTTCTGGGGTGACTGAGGGCTGGTGTTATTAGTCTGAGAGGGCCAATATCCATGGCCCCTTCCCAGTCAGCCCGCAACTGTTTAGCCTTTGCTGGTTATTAAAAATAGGGGGACCCCACATCGTTTTTTTGGGGTTCCTTCCTTTTTAATAACCAGTAAAGGAGGTTACGCAGACAGCTGTGAGCTGATAATAATGTGACTGTGAACCTTTATGAATATTAGCCCCTTCCCAGAATAATAGCACCAGTCCCCAGCTTCCTGCTTTTCCTCAGCTGTTTAATAAAAATAAGGGGGAACTCCACGCCATTTTTTTAATGTACGGTATTTATTTAATGTGCTGATTACAACTATTGTCAGCGTCGCCTGGTCTCGCTGATTGCAGAGAGACCAAGCAAGGCTGATGCGAGTTGTAGTCAGCACCCTGGCGCCTGGGAACAGCGCTAACTGTCCAGCTTTTCCCAGCCGCTGGTACGTATTTCAAAGATGACATGATGTCATCCGTGTGTCATCACTGTGCACGTGTGCGGGTCTTGCGGACCATGCTGCCGGAAAAAAACAGACCTGTTTATGTGTTTTGCACGTGGACACACAGTCCCTGTGAACACACTGAAATGTGCGCAGAGCCATAAATTTGAATGGGTCTACATTTGTAAGTGTCTTCAGTATGTGTGAAAACTGTCACCACAAGTACTGGAGACACTGACATATGAAGGGGGCCTATTACAGTGCTCTCCACTGAGCACTATGTCTGGGCTTCAGTCGGAATCCCCAAAATGCTGTTTGGCCTTCCTCCTGGCAGTATTGGTCTTTTTCAGACATGCAGAGAATCATGGCAAGCCTGTAAAAAATGTGGCAAGCTGTGTCGCTCGACCTGTCAAAAATGTGGATGAGATTATACAGTATGTCACTCACAAGACGCAGATTTATTTTAAATGAAGAATAAAATTTTGAAATCTGCAATTCCTGACACCAATTGGTCATGTATTTATTGTGGATTTTCCTCTTCAGGTCAAACAAACTTCTACAGTCAATTCCCTTGGCCCTCCTGTGGTAATAGTAGTCTGGTCCCCCACTGGTCTGTGCAATGATATCTGGTCAGGTAACCAGTCAGCCAATCATGGGTGATGAGACCTCATTATTGGAGGCCAGGATACAGAGACTGGTGGGGGCAGGGTCAGACTGGCCCACCCAAGAACCAGAAAATCTACAGGTGGGGCCTGGCTTCTCCTTAAAGCAAACATTTCATCAGGATTTTGCTAAGTAAACTACAGCACGTATTGTGCTTTATACATATATTTTTGTTCAATAAAGTTTTGTACTCTTTTTTATACTTGGGCTCTTTAGTCGTGTTTTTTGAGGTGACTCAATTGTTCTGCGCATGTTCTGTGCGACTGCCCTTTCCTATAGCTCCATGTCTATTTATTTCAGCAATGCATTCTAATGTTACTATATATTTGTTGCTGATTGTGTCTAGTAGCTGTTTTTGTAAGTAAACTACAGGCATTGTCAGGTTGGAACTGATTAAAATGATACCTGGGATGAATAAATCCATCCTGTGGTTGTTGTTTAATCTGTACATGCAGATTACAGTTAATGAGATTCTCGTGCAGGCCTGTGGGAAGGTCTTTATTTGGTATTCTGTTCAGTTCACAAATTCATCCTTATGGGCTTATGACAGGTCACTGGATTCTTCAATGACCTGCCTTCTATTTTAAATACTACATATAACAGTGTTGGCTTTGAAATTTTTTTTTTACCTCCAGCAAAAAGGTGCCAAGGCTGGCGCCCGTGCAGTGGCATCTATCGCTTACTGCTCACAAGATGGATTTCATCAACCAAGGTATGATTTTAATCAGTGTAATGGCACCAACCTGACAGTGCCTGTAGTTTACTTAGCAAAATCCTGATGACAGGTTCGCTTTAAGGGGCATCCATAGCAGCAAACCTTTGCAATTGCTATGAGGCAGGTGCAGTGACGTCACTCTGGGGTAATCATACTGTGCTTGTGAGGAATAATTCAATGAGGAGGTAGCATGTTTTATATGGAGTGCGGGATTCAGGAGGACATTATAATTTAAGGACACCATGAAAGTCGTCTCAGTGCTATTGACATTGATGACTTATCCCTTGGTTAGATCATGGATATTAGATTGGTAGGGATCCGACACCCACAGAAACAGATGTGACAGATCTGATCATTGCCTGTATGTAGCAGAGCCGATTGGGTTATAGGCTTCTAGTCTCCCATGGAGACTATTGAAGCATGCCGAAGGTTAAAAAATGCTTTTAAAAATATTAAAAAAATATAAAAGTTCAAATCACCCCCCTTTCGCCCCATTCAAAAAAAATAATAAAAAAACAAACACATATTTGGTATCGTCGCATTCAGAATCGCCCGATCTATCAATATAAAAAAAGAATTAACCCGATTAGTAAGCGGCGTAACAAGAAAAAAATTCAAAACGCCAGAATTACTTTTTTTGGTTGCCGCAACATTGCATTAAAATTCAATAGCGGGCAATCAAAATATTGGATCTGCACTAAAATGATATTAAAAACGTCAGCTCGGCACGCAAAAAATAATCCCTCACCTAACCCAAGATCACGAAAAATGGAGACGCTACAGGTCTCGGAAATTACACAACTTTTTTTTTTTTAACAAACTTTGGATTTTTTTCACCACTTAAATGAAAAAGAACCTAAACATATTTGGTGTCCATGAAATCGTAATGACCTTGAGAATCATAATGGCAGATCAGTTTTAGCATTTGGTGAACATGGTAAAAAAAAATCCAAAAAAACATTGTGGAATTGCACTTTTTTGCAATTTCACCGCACTTGGAATTTTTTTCCAGTTTTTGAGTACACGATATGGTAAAACCAATGTTGTTGTTCAAAAGTACAACTTGTCCCGCAAAAAACAAGCCCTCACATGGCCATATTGACGGAAAAAATAACAAAAGTTATGGCTCTGCGAAGAAGGGGAGCGAAAAACAGAAATGCAAAAACAAAAAAAAGGGCTCAGTCTCAAAGGGGTTAAAAAACGGACATGACACGGAGTCACCTCGGATGGGATGATGGCAGATCCATTCACCTAAATGGGACAGATGGCAGATCCATTCACCTAAATGGGACAGTTTGGTCTTCAAGATGGACAAAAGTAGGACATCTGTTTTTTTATATGGATCATCAGTCAGAAAAACCACAACTAATGTGAATAGAACCACAGAATATAATGTGTCAATGAGATGTGGGTTAAAAACTGACAGCACACATACTAAAAAAATGGACATGTGACTGAGGCTTCATGAAAAGCTTATATTATCAGGGGAAATTGTGGCCGCCCATGCATTTCCCAATTGCTGTGGTGGAAATATATTGTTTGATAATGGCCATCCAAGTAACCAGAGATCCAGTAATGTACAGGTTGGGACTGACAGATCGAAATCAGTTCTTTGTTAGCGGTTCATCGAGAAGATACTTGAGCTGTGGATTCTACTTTATAACATCTATATGTCCTCATGACAAATCAGCAAAATCAATGTAATTTATTGGAACATAGATGGAATAAATATAGTAGGCCTACAAGACTGCAAAAAAAAAAAAGCTTCATGAGAGTGGTTTGTTTAATCTAACAATTGCAAATTATAAATGACCCTATATATTTTTTTTCGTTTTCTATTAAAATAAGTCATCATACCAACATTTTTGACCCATCTACAGGCTAGTTGAGGAGTATGATTGATGGGACATTGACCTCGCCCACTGATCATGAGAACAGGAGTCCCATGTCATCCTGTTGAATATAGCAGTGGCTAGTAGTATAGAACTACTATATTAACAGGGGTTTGCAAAGCCTTGTCCTCAGAATTGATTGGTGTTAAAATAGTCAATTTCTCCCAATCCTATGCTTCAAGGAAATAGGAAAAAGTGATGCCATTTATTGGAGTAATTGACAGGCAACAGAAAATTAACCTCCCCAAAAAAGGTGATTTTACAGGTGGTGGCTACAGTCAATTACTTTCGCCTTATTCCTGACTGTGTTTTGCTATTGTCCTTGTGACTACTGGTAGTATGAGTGGGTATCAGCAGGTGATTGCACAGGTAATTCAGCGCCTCCATTTTGGCACATTCATTGGTGCCAGCAGAAGAAGGTTTGCTGTGTCTCCTAGCACAGGCCGAAGTGCATGAAACTCATACTAGGATCCAGGCCATTACTTGAGGATAGCCGAAAAGGGACATTAAGTGCTGATGCTCAACAGCAATGACCGGTATCTACTCCTTAGTTGGAGGAGGAACAAAACTGGCACTGTATGAACCCTAAAAATGAATACGAACTGGTGTGTATGTTGTCGACTAAACAGTCATAAAGAGTCTCCATGAGAGTGGAATGAAGGCTGATTGAGCTGTAGCAGAATCTGTGCTTACAGTACAGTGCAGTCCAATCTGCATTAGAGAACACATGTGGAAGAGTCTGGAGATGCTGTGGTGAATGTTATGCTGCCTGCAACATTATCCAGTATGAGTGGCATGATGGTAGGTGACTGATGGTCTGAGGAGACATATACTTGGAGGGATGTACGAACCTCCAATCAAGCCAATGATACCCTAATAGGTGTTAGGTACTGGAATTAAATCCAGACTCAATGTCAGACCTTTCATTCGTGCAGTGGGCCTAGGTTCCTACCGATGGAGAACAATGTCACGTTTCATGTGGCCAGCATGTGTAGGTAGCTTCTGCATCACAAAGACATTGATGTTGACTGGCCCTAAAGGCCCCTTCACACATAGCAACGCACCAGCGATCACGATAACGATCCGGCCAGGCAAAGATCGCTGGTGCATCGTTACATGATCGCTAATTAGCTTTCAAACAGTCCGATCTCCTCAACGACGCAAGACAGATCAGCGATTTGCATAACGACCTCGTCGGTCGTTGAGTCCTTGTCACACTACTTTATTGTAACCAATTCCGACCTCGGTGGGCGTGCTTCAGCGTTTCCCTTTCAACGCCCCCCAGCACTGATTGGTGGTCACTGCTGCGCTCTCATTGGCCGGCGGTGTCATAAAAGAGAACGTATTGACGCTACAGTTTATATCTCTCGAGCGCTGTGGTTTACTTCAATACCAGCATTGTTCACGTGTGAGAAGTGCATTTCTTGTTGAATTTGCAATTCGTCCTTCTTCAGCGACCCCGTTGAAGACGCATCAGCGATATTTTCCAAGATCAGCATTTTCTGGCTCCATCTGAAGACGCAACAGCGCAATTTCGCAAGACCTTCTTCATTTTTTCCTCCGTCATACCTTCTGATTTTTTGCCATCATCTCACCAATAGGGGCAGAGGGGGCGTGACCGATAACATAGCTTTGTCACGCCTGCGTCGCTGAGCTCTGCGTCGCTAACGAGGTCGCTCGTCGTTTTTAAGCTTCAAACACAGCGATTAGTGGTGGCCAGCGAGAAGCCAACGATGGAAAAATGGACCAGCGCATTCGAGCACGATCAGCGATAGCCAGCGGGGGGCCGGTCGCCGCTACATTTCACACGTAGCAAGATCGCTAGCAATCTCGCTATAGTGTGAAGGCCCCTTTAGTCTGTTTCTCAGACTTAAATCTAATTGAGAACACCCAAATCATTATTATTTATCAGTGCATGTAGTGCCACAGACTATCCAAGAGTTCACTGATGCCTTGATTCAGGTCTGAGAAAAGATCCATGTAGATAGCTGGGAAGGACAGGATTAGACCCCAGATATGCAGTGTTTGATTAGAAACACACACGTATTTTCTCTAAAAAGCAGGAAGCAGTTTCATTGCGGGTGTCCAGCCAAAATGTGACATGTCAGGGTCTTTCTCTGAATGGAGTGACTGGAGAATCATTCAGTCTGCTGGGTGTAGCAGAGGCAAATATGTCAGCTCAGGGAAGCTGACTAGACTGGATGGGACTTGGAGCTGAAAAGTGTTGGAAAGCCAGAATCCCTCTCTGATGAGTCCGCACAGGCCATGTGCACAGAACTGGAAACATCAGTGGTTGCTATGAACGATAAGAAAATGAAGGAAAAAGGGATCCAGCTTCGATAAAATCTTCATCTTTATTGATTCATAAAAACATGAATAATGGCATGCTCCTGGACAAGCTCAGGACAAGGCTACGCGTTTCGATCACAGGGATCTTTATCACAGCTGACATATTCAGACAAAGGCACATATTTAAGACAAAGGAAGACCAATCACGATCAGAAAAAATGTCATGTGATTTTTGACAAGTCCTTTAACAATTTTCACATAACGAATAAAGAAAAAAAAAAAAAAAAAAACACAATATTTGCACAAATAAAATCAATGCAAAGAAATAAAATTAATAATGGAACATCAATTCGTTTCTTTTGTTGAGACCAAATGGATGTCTGGTATGTAGATTAAAGATCCAGAAAGCTTCACGTGTGAGGAGTCGCTGACGTGCATCTCCACCTCGGGCAGACAGGTTAACACTTTCAATACCTGTGACTTGGAAGGAAGAAACATTGCGAGCATGCTGAAAAATAAAATGTTTAGCAGCAGCAGAAATATTGCGATTCGAAGAAACATTCTTTATATCCTGCAAATGTTCAGCGATCCTGATTTTTAGTTTCCTAGTAGTGCAGCCTATATAAGATAAATTGCAAGTAGTGCACATAATTTTATATACCACATAGCATGAATTACAATTAATATATTTGTTAATGGTATAGATCGCAGTGCTGTCATTATTTTCAAAGGTTTTCGTTACACAAACATATTTGCAAAGTGCACATCTATTGTGGCCACATTTATAAAAACCTTTATGTTCTAACCACGATGTTTTATGAGAAGAGAAATTATTACTGAACATGCTTGGAGAAACTTTGTTACCAATGGATGGCGCTTTCCTTGAAACAACATTAATACCTGATGAAAGAATGTCAGCAAGAGAGGGATCTTCATATAAAATAGGCAGCGATCTCAAAATGATTTTTTTGATGTCCCCAAATTGAGGACTATATTGAGCACAAAAATATGGTTTCACTGCAAGATCATTTTTTTGTTGTCGCCCTCCACTAATGAGATCCTCTCTGTTTTTATTACTTACAATTGTTCGTGCTCTTTTTAATGACCATTTAGGATAATTTCTGTTTTTTAATTTTGTATCCACACAATTAAATTCCGTTTCCAAAGCTGTAGGATCGCTGCAGTTTCTCAAAATTCTGGTATATTCACCCAAAGGAATCGATTTAATAGTATGTTTGGGGTGACTGCTTGCTGCATGCAAGATAGAATTACCAGCACAAGGTTTGCTGAACGTTTTAGTAATAATAACAGAGTCATGTACCCCATATAAATCAAGATCCAAAAAAGAAATTTTGTTATGATGAAATTTATGAGTAAAATGTATGTTGAATGAATTAGAATTGATATAATCAATAAATCCGGATATGGCAGGTACATCACCACTCCAAATGATGAGTAAATCATCAATATATCTACCATACCAAGCAATCGAGTCAATAAATGGATTAGTAGCTGAAAAAATAAAAAAATATTCCCAATATGACATAACAAGATTAGCTAGGGATGGCGCGAATTTCGCACCCATCGCCACGCCAGATTTTTGTAAAAAAAATATTTATTGTCAAATGAGAAAAAATTGTGGGTTAATAAAAATTGAATAACTTGTAAAATATAATTAATGAGATCCTGGGAATAATTACTGAATTTCGTTAAGACAAACTGCAGCGCTGTCATGGCAACATTGTAAGGTATACAGGTATATAAAGAAGTCACATCACAACATAACCAAGTATTTTCTTTAGACCAGATTTTCTTGGAAAACATTCTCAGCACTTCTTTAGAATCTTTAATATAACCAGGAGTGATTTGTACTAGTGGTTGAAGTAGTGAGTCCACCCATTCACCCAGATGTTCATTTAAAGATCCAATCCCTGAGACAATAGGTCTCATGGGGGGGATTTTCATATCCTTGTGAATTTTTGGGAGACCATGCATGATAGGGATAATAGGATGAGACACTGTGAGATAATCAATTTGTTTTTTGGTTAAAATGCCAAGGCTGAAACCCTCATTGATAATTTGGATAATCTCACTTTTAAATTTATCAGTGGGATTTGTATGGAGTTTTTCATATGAAAAAAAATGAGGGTTTCAGCCTTGGCATTTTAACCAAAAAACAAATTGATTATCTCACAGTGTCTCATCCTATTATCCCTATCATGCATGGTCTCCCAAAAATTCACAAGGATATGAAAATCCCCCCCATGAGACCTATTGTCTCAGGGATTGGATCTTTAAATGAACATCTGGGTGAATGGGTGGACTCACTACTTCAACCACTAGTACAAATCACTCCTGGTTATATTAAAGATTCTAAAGAAGTGCTGAGAATGTTTTCCAAGAAAATCTGGTCTAAAGAAAATACTTGGTTATGTTGTGATGTGACTTCTTTATATACCTGTATACCTTACAATGTTGCCATGACAGCGCTGCAGTTTGTCTTAACGAAATTCAGTAATTATTCCCAGGATCTCATTAATTATATTTTACAAGTTATTCAATTTTTATTAACCCACAATTTTTTCTCATTTGACAATACATTTTTTTTACAAAAATCTGGCGTGGCGATGGGTGCGAAATTCGCGCCATCCCTAGCTAATCTTGTTATGTCATATTGGGAATATTTTTTTATTTTTTCAGCTACTAATCCATTTATTGACTCGATTGCTTGGTATGGTAGATATATTGATGATTTACTCATCATTTGGAGTGGTGATGTACCTGCCATATCCGGATTTATTGATTATATCAATTCTAATTCATTCAACATACATTTTACTCATAAATTTCATCATAACAAAATTTCTTTTTTGGATCTTGATTTATATGGGGTACATGACTCTGTTATTATTACTAAAACGTTCAGCAAACCTTGTGCTGGTAATTCTATCTTGCATGCAGCAAGCAGTCACCCCAAACATACTATTAAATCGATTCCTTTGGGTGAATATACCAGAATTTTGAGAAACTGCAGCGATCCTACAGCTTTGGAAACGGAATTTAATTGTGTGGATACAAAATTAAAAAACAGAAATTATCCTAAATGGCCATTAAAAAGAGCACGAACAATTGTAAGTAATAAAAACAGAGAGGATCTCATTAGTGGAGGGCGACAACAAAAAAATGATCTTGCAGTGAAACCATATTTTTGTGCTCAATATAGTCCTCAATTTGGGGACATCAAAAAAATCATTTTGAGATCGCTGCCTATTTTATATGAAGATCCCTCTCTTGCTGACATTCTTTCATCAGGTATTAATGTTGTTTCAAGGAAAGCGCCATCCATTGGTAACAAAGTTTCTCCAAGCATGTTCAGTAATAATTTCTCTTCTCATAAAACATCGTGGTTAGAACATAAAGGTTTTTATAAATGTGGCCACAATAGATGTGCACTTTGCAAATATGTTTGTGTAACGAAAACCTTTGAAAATAATGACAGCACTGCGATCTATACCATTAACAAATATATTAATTGTAATTCATGCTATGTGGTATATAAAATTATGTGCACTACTTGCAATTTATCTTATATAGGCTGCACTACTAGGAAACTAAAAATCAGGATCGCTGAACATTTGCAGGATATAAAGAATGTTTCTTCGAATCGCAATATTTCTGCTGCTGCTAAACATTTTATTTTTCAGCATGCTCGCAATGTTTCTTCCTTCCAAGTCACAGTATTGAAAGTGTTAACCTGTCTGCCCGAGGTGGAGATGCACGTCAGCGACTCCTCACACGTGAAGCTTTCTGGATCTTTAATCTACATACCAGACATCCATTTGGTCTCAACAAAAGAAACGAATTGATGTTCCATTATTAATTTTATTTCTTTGCATTGATTTTATTTGTGCAAATATTGTGTTTTTTTTTTTTTTTTTTTTTCTTTATTCGTTATGTGAAAATTGTTAAAGGACTTGTCAAAAATCACATGACATTTTTTCTGATCGTGATTGGTCTTCCTTTGTCTTAAATATGTGCCTTTGTCTGAATATGTCAGCTGTGATAAAGATCCCTGTGATCGAAACGCGTAGCCTTGTCCTGAGCTTGTCCAGGAGCATGCCATTATTCATGTTTTTATGAATCAATAAAGATGAAGATTTTATTGAAGCTGGATCCCTTTTTCCTTCATTTTCTTATGTATCTTCACGTTTGATCAAGCGGAGGATCCGTGCTTCTACAAACCGGTGAGCTGGTTAGCGTTCTTATATTTGTACTTTTGATTACCGTGCCCCCGGTTTCATGCTCAATATTTTCAAGTATTTTGAAAGTGGACTCAGTCATTAAGCTCAGGCACCAGCTTTATTATGGCATCTATTTTTGTTCAAGACAGATCTGTCAAAGCGGCACAAGTGTTTTCTGGTGATATTAACGAAATTCCAGACATGCCTGATCTGAATGAAAATATCAACAAAATGGAAAAACTTTTGCTTCAAGAAACAAAGTTGTGGTGGGATCATACTACCCTCCAAAATTATCTAGCTAAGGATATGATTCCAAGGGGGCTTTGTATTAAAAAAATCCCCACTACAATTTTTTCTGACATTTTCATTGAAGAGTGGAATCAGATACTCAGTAATTGTTCTTCCAAACTAATGCAACTCATAGTCAAATATGAGAGTAATAAATTGGAGGATATTCAGAAACAAATGAATGATGCAGATACTGCGCTCACTGAATTTAAATCGTTGACTCAGTATGACTCACTTGTGGCTAAAATGCAAGATAATGTCTCTAGCCTAGAAAAGGATATCATGGACCGGAAAAAAAGAAAATTTTCTCGTGATCTAAGAGACTATTCAACCAAGAAAGTCTATGACTGGGGCCATTGGGAGCGGGGTCATAGAACTCCTAAATCTATTTTAAAACGCAACCATGCTCTCAATGAACCGGTATCTAAACCACATGTCTGTTTTACATCCTCTGAGTTGGATTCATCTGACAATAATCTGAGTGTTTCCTCTAATGACAGTGTTCACACCACAAAGTTTTTTCGTCATTCAAAAAACGTAAAAGGCGGGGTGGCAGAAAACACCGACAAAGATCATGTCATGATTACACGCCGCAGGAAGAATTATCGCAAATAATAAACCATGATAATGTCTTGAATTTATCTGCACGAGACTTTACCAAAACGCAATTAGATGTTTTGTCCTTAGGTCTGAATTTTGTGCCCGATCAGAATTTCAATCTTTTTTCTACTATTTTGGACGTCAATAAGTTTATGCGAGACCTTACCATCAAAAAGCATTTTTTAAATCATTCTGATGAGACCCCTTTGCAGGAGTCGCTGACATATAATAATGAATTTACTGACTTGTCTTTCAGAGAACAGGTATCTCTCAACACTTTGTTTAGTTTGTCTACTCATTCCTATGATAATGAATCTGATACCATTCATGCACCTGTGTTTAAAACAAAAAATCCCTCTTTTTATCCCATTCAATCCAGGCCTGATTGCATGACTAAATACCAGGAGGTGATAGAGAGGGATTTAAAAATCCTTCATGATAGGGTTAAAATGGGCAGCAGCAGAAATCATTCCAATTTAACAAAAGCCCAGAAAACTGCATTAGATGAGATCAAAAGTATGTCAGATATAATAATTAAAATGTCGGACAAGGGTGGCATGGTAGTCATCCTGAATAAAGAGGATTATCATTCTCAAATTATGTCTCTCTTGTCTGACAGTGATGTATATGAAAAACTCCATACAAATCCCACTGATAAATTTAAAAGTGAGATTATCCAAATTATCAATGAGGGTTTCAGCCTTGGCATTTTAACCAAAAAACAAATTGATTATCTCACAGTGTCTCATCCTATTATCCCTATCATGCATGGTCTCCCAAAAATTCACAAGGATATGAAAATCCCCCCCATGAGACCTATTGTCTCAGGGATTGGATCTTTAAATGAACATCTGGGTGAATGGGTGGACTCACTACTTCAACCACTAGTACAAATCACTCCTGGTTATATTAAAGATTCTAAAGAAGTGTTGAGAATGTTTTCCAAGAAAATCTGGTCTAAAGAAAATACTTGGTTATGTTGTGATGTGACTTCTTTATATACCTGTATACCTTACAATGTTGCCATGACAGCGCTGCAGTTTGTCTTAACGAAATTCAGTAATTATTCCCAGGATCTCATTAATTATATTTTACAAGTTATTCAATTTTTATTAACCCACAATTTTTTCTCATTTGACAATAAATATTTTTTTTACAAAAATCTGGCGTGGCGATGGGTGCGAAATTCGCGCCATCCCTAGCTAATCTTGTTATGTCATATTGGGAATATTTTTTTATTTTTTCAGCTACTAATCCATTTATTGACTCGATTGCTTGGTATGGTAGATATATTGATGATTTACTCATCATTTGGAGTGGTGATGTACCTGCCATATCCGGATTTATTGATTATATCAATTCTAATTCATTCAACATACATTTTACTCATAAATTTCATCATAACAAAATTTCTTTTTTGGATCTTGATTTATATGGGGTACATGACTCTGTTATTATTACTAAAACGTTCAGCAAACCTTGTGCTGGTAATTCTATCTTGCATGCAGCAAGCAGTCACCCCAAACATACTATTAAATCGATTCCTTTGGGTGAATATACCAGAATTTTGAGAAACTGCAGCGATCCTACAGCTTTGGAAACGGAATTTAATTGTGTGGATACAAAATTAAAAAACAGAAATTATCCTAAATGGTCATTAAAAAGAGCACGAACAATTGTAAGTAATAAAAACAGAGAGGATCTCATTAGTGGAGGGCGACAACAAAAAAATGATCTTGCAGTGAAACCATATTTTTGTGCTCAATATAGTCCTCAATTTGGGGACATCAAAAAAATCATTTTGAGATCGCTGCCTATTTTATATGAAGATCCCTCTCTTGCTGACATTCTTTCATCAGGTATTAATGTTGTTTCAAGGAAAGCGCCATCCATTGGTAACAAAGTTTCTCCAAGCATGTTCAGTAATAATTTCTCTTCTCATAAAACATCGTGGTTAGAACATAAAGGTTTTTATAAATGTGGCCACAATAGATGTGCACTTTGCAAATATGTTTGTGTAACGAAAACCTTTGAAAATAATGACAGCACTGCGATCTATACCATTAACAAATATATTAATTGTAATTCATGCTATGTGGTATATAAAATTATGTGCACTACTTGCAATTTATCTTATATAGGCTGCACTACTAGGAAACTAAAAATCAGGATCGCTGAACATTTGCAGGATATAAAGAATGTTTCTTCGAATCGCAATATTTCTGCTGCTGCTAAACATTTTATTTTTCAGCATGCTCGCAATGTTTCTTC
>JARQOD010000006.1:266979909-267026258 GCA_033576555.1 Oophaga sylvatica | reverse complement strand
AACCAGGAACCACACTTGAGACAAGAACAATTGATCACCGGCAACCATCATGGGGGAACCTCCCTTATATCAGACCAGTCCGTGATCCCTGATTGCCACTCCTCGCTGAAAGGTTCAGTACTGTCTGTAACCACAAGAGGGAGCCTCTGCTCAGAAACCATCTCTAGCACATTCATAACACACACTGCACTAATTGTATATGTCCTTGGAACTCAGGAAACTGGACGCGTGCAGTCCAGAGACCGGAAGTGCACCACACACTGAGCTTTGGAGACAGCATGGGAACATATTTAGGCAAGCAAGACCAGGTACAGTCAGCAATAGCTCACTATGACCTAGTACACATGCCCCACTCCCCTGATGAATCATAATTGAGGAAACGCGTCGGGAGAAGTGTGTGTCTGGGGTTAAGCATGATGGGATCTGTATTGTTTTGTATCCCTTGGTTTGAATTTCCACAAGTCAGTCAACAGAAGTGGTGAGACTGTTCCTTTTCTTTCCCCTTCAATATTCTAAACTGACTGTGTTATCCAATCTGGGTTACTCAAATCACATGCCTTAAGGGTCATTCACTGATTGCTCTTTGAACGAACAGTATTCGATGATTTTTATTCCTCAGACTGATATAATATGCCATATTATTTTGGGATAATTACATCCTCTTGCAGCTCATACCAATAACATTTGTGTCACTATTTTCCTTGGCTTCCATATCAATGGTTCATCCTCAGAACTACATTAATGTTTGAATGATGGTCTGATATATGCCTTTGTTATACTAGGCGGGACTAATACGTTGTATTTAGATTTGTCTTTCCATCTCAGGTAGAATGACACAAGAGCATTAGACAGTGATTATTGCTGTTGGTTTTTAAGTATCACTGTTTCGCTCTTATTGTATATAAGATATTGACTCTATATCTCCCTTTACCTCTACCAGACAGGTTTATGCAAAGAGATCATTTTCTCTGCTTTGAGCATTTTTGTATTGAGAAAATAATTCTGGTATCTCCCTCCGCTACCTGTTGGAAATTTTTTTTGCTCTTTATGGAAATTTGACAGTGACCCATTGTTTCAGTGATCTATTGTTCCTGGTGTTTTTATGCCACTGGCACATTTGTACTTTAATTGTTGTTTGTTTACTTGGTGGTGATCATATTTTATTTTTCTATCTAATAAAAGTTAAGTCTTATATTTATTCCAAGTGGCTTTTTTCTCTGCTCTTTCTTGGATTTGGTATTGCCCCTGCTTTTTTGATAATTGTATATGTCACTGACATCTATATATACTACCTATTCTATGTGTATTTACTGTATGTAATCCATCTATTCTATTCTGTGGGCTCCTGGTGTGATTTTACACTACTCAGCTGCTAAATTGCCTGGCTTTTCTTCTATCTCTCTACAGTATGTAATATATAAACATATAGAAATGTGTGTGTCAGTGACATCTATATATCTACCTATCCTATGTGTATATATCAATTCTATCTATTCTAACCTGTCACTCTGTGATTTTACTGTACGCGGTACATGAATTGCCAGTTTTTATTCTATTTTATCTATGTACATACAGTACAGACCAAAAGTTTGGACACACCTTCTCATTTAAGCATTTTTCTGCATTTTCATGACTATGAAAATTGTAAATTCACACTGAAGGCATCAAAACTATGAATTAACACATGTGGAATTATATACTTAACAAAAAAGTGCGTAAAAACTGAAATTATGTCTTATATTCTAGGTTCTTCAAAGTAGCCACCTTTTGCTTTGATGACTGCTTTGCACACTCTTGGCATTCTCTTGATGAGCTTCAAGAGGTAGTTCTCAGCGGTTGATACCTTTTAATGGCTAACTGAAAAGATGGCAACAAATTGCAAGCTTTCGAGACTACTCAGGTCTCTTCATCAGGATAGACTAATGCTACCGACCCGGCTGTAAACCACTGCAGAATGAATGAATTCATGTCTGCGCAGGCGCCCCGGCTGACAGGAGATGAACTGATTATCGTGGGAAAGGTTTTTTTATTTTTCCCCCACACTATAGAGTTCACTTCAGGTCAGCCGGGGACTCCGCGCAGCCTCACTGACTACTGCTGACATCATTTCTGGATTTTATTTTTAGATTCTGTCTCTGACGGTTGAAGTGTAAAAGTTATAGACCTCTCCATACTTCGTAGGTGGGAAAACGTGTAAAATTGGCAGTGTATGAAATACTTACTTTCCCCTCTTTATATACCTGAGAGGAGTGGCCAGCACAGAACAGCTGAGACTATTCGGGATGGAGAGCTCCAAGAGATAGACGGAACTATTTAACCCTTACAATACCACAGCACTTTTAAAAGGAAAGTGAAGCAAGTCTAATAAGTGAAGGGGTTTGTGTAACGAGACGCCGTGATCTTCTGGCTACTGTCTGTGGCTAATATCCCCGTGACACACAGTTTGCTGTGCTTTTTATGTAGCACAAAAATGCACCAAAATAAATCTGCCACCAAAATGTCTCAAAGCATCAAGTTTGTGTCATTTTTTATATTAAAAAGGAAACATTGTGTGTATGAAGTGTCATTTCCATGCAAGGTCGGAGTTAAGGACAGGCAGACTAGGCAGCTGCCTAGACCCCCATAACCCCAGGGGCCACTGGGCCCCAGTGGCGTGCCGTTAATAGCGGCAGACCATGTGGGCGCTATAGGGCCTGTGAGTCAGGAGGGCCCGATGCCAACTCTGCCCCTCGCATTGCGCATTCAACTGTATCGGCATCATAAATGCTGATTCAGTTGAAAGCATTTAAAGAGGAGAGAGCGCCATGTGACGCTCCTTCTCCCATTATCCTCTTCTGCTTCTGATGCAGCAGTGTCGGGCAGTGGAGCTGCTGAAGCGAGGAAACACGCTGCAGAAGGGAATGAGGACAGGTGAGTATTGTATTTATTTATGGGACTACATTACATTCTATGGGGGATGGCTGTATTACATTATATGGGAACTGGCTGCATTATATTCTATGGGGGCTGGCTGCATTAAATTCTATGGGGGCTGGCTCCATTACATTCTGTGGGGGCTATATTACATTCTATGTGGCCTGCATTACATTCTATGGGCCTGTATTACATTATATGGGGGCTGGTTGCATTACATTATATGTGGCTGCATTATATTTTATGGGGGCTGCATTACTTTGTATGGGAGCTGGCTGCATTACATTCTATGGGGCTGTATTACATTCTATGGAGGCTGCATTACATTTTATGTGGGCTGGCTGCATTACATTCTATGGGGCTGCATTACATTATATTGGGGCTGGCTGCATTACATTATATGGGGGCTGGCTGCATTACATTTTATGGGGGCTGCATTACATTCTATAGGGGCTGGCTGCATTGCATTCTATGGGGCAGTATTACATTCTATGGGGCTGCATTGCACTCCTGTGAGGGGCTGCTTTGTACTCCTGTGTGGGGCTGCATTGTACTCCTGTGTGGGGCTGCATTGTACTCCTGTGTGGGGCAGTGTTGGACTCCTGTGTGGGGAGTTGTATTATATGGATGACTATGGTGTGCATTGTACTGCAATGAGCACTAAGAGGTGTGTATTGTACCATATGGAGCACTATAGGGTGTGTATTATACTATGTGGAGCACTATGGGGTGTATTATACTATGTGGAGCACTATGGAGTGTGTATTATACTGCATGGAGGACTATAGGGTGTGTATTTTACTGTATCGATGACTATGGGGTGTACATCATACTATATGGAGGACTATGGGGTGTTTATTATACTATGTGGAGGATAATGGGGTACATTATACTGTATGGAGCACTATGGATGTGCATTATACTGCATGGAGGACTATGGGGTGTGTATTATGCTGTATGGAGGACTACAGGGTGTGTATTATACTGTATGGAGGACTATGGGGGTGCATCATATTATATGGAGGACTAAGGGTGTATATTATACTGTATGGAGGACTATGGGGTGTGTATTATACTATATGGATGATTGTGTGGTGAATTATACTAAACAAGCAAAATGCTGCCTTTTCATCCAGTGACTGGTTTGTTTATGCTGGAACAAAAATCATTGTTCTCAGCAGCATATTGCCCAGTGAAAACTGCAGATATGCTGCTGATAACATGATACTGTATGGGGACAGATTGATCTACTAGTGATCATTCTGTGCCCATCATTCTGCCTCAGGTGCTGTAAAGAAAGAGGCCAGGAAACAAACGTTGAATGACTTCAATATTGTTGATCACGCTCATTTAACGGCCTGAACTCAGCACATGTAAATATAACGAAAATGTTTGTGTGATGGTGCAATATGTGAACATTTGGGGCACAAGTTTAAACTTTTGCCCAGGCCCACTTTGTCTAAAACGGACTCTGTTCACATGGTAGTAATTAGGTCAGTATTTTGCATTTGTAAGTCAAGTCCAAAAGATGTGCAAATACTGATAGAAAATATTGACCAAAATACAGCTGTCTAAAAATTTTGGAATGTTGTTTTGTTGGATCAGAGTAAGGATAAGCTAGGCACATACACTACAGTTCAGCTGACCAAACACAATTTAAGTCTATTCTGTGATCGTAACACTTATGTGTAATAGACAAATAGAAATGAGGTCTATCAACAACTAAAATCTGCTGGAACCATAAAAATGTAACCAGTCACACACTGAGACAAGTTTTCTCTATTGAATCCCATATTGAATTTTCAACAGTTGTTCTATAAAGCCACAATTTTTCTGCCTTACTAGACAGTAGTGATAAGCAAACGTGATTGGCGATACTTGGATATCACTCGAGTATCTAGGTGCCAGGAACTCGCCGAGCATTGGCTGGTGCTCAAATTTGATGCTTTAATCCCCGCCCGCATGTTTGGCGCCTGTTAAACAGCCAATAAACATGCGGGGATTGCCTGCCAGTCACTTAGTCATCTTGGTAGTGGCATTGTAAGGAGATGACAGGGTCCATCTGGTGTCTTCTCCCCCTGTGGTACTGTACATCTGTTTTACGTGCAGCACCCTGTCATTTGCTAATGTTAGTGTAATGTGCTGTATTGTTTATGTACTGTTTTGTGATGTGTTTAATTTGTGTAGAAGTAGGGATAGTATAGAGGCTAGTAAATGATAATAGTGGGGTTAGAGTAGTGGAGCACATTACAGATAGGGAATAGGATTATTAGCTTAGGTTTAGTTAGCGTAGGGGTTTTTGTGTTGGGAGGGGCTACAGAGCAGTGCAGCACAGAGCAGTGGGATATAGGAGGGCACGTCCTGGTTAGGGCTCAGTGAAGTCAGGATGCAACAGTGAATAGTGAGAAAGGATAGTCTTCCAGCCATGGGGATAAAGCTGCTACAGCAGGAAGGGGTCCCAGGCTGAGGAATGTGCAGTCGGTCACCAGCTAGAACAGAGACCAACCCGAAGAGGATCCAGGGTCTACGACTGGGGCAGATGAAGCTGAGATGGCGAACCTGGCACCTTTTCCTATTGAAGCCGGACCAGGGAATGATAGGAAGCTGGTGGGCCTGTAGCACGACTGACAGGGATTGTCTAGAAGCGGGATAAGGATTGTCCAGGAGTGGGACAGAGATTGTCTTGAAACAAGGCAGGGATTGCCGGAAGGAGAAAGAGACTGCAAGAGAAATAGGGAAAGCTGAGGAAATGCTACTCTGTGTAGATTGTGCTGCATGTGTAATGGATACCCTACTGCTCAGTTAAGTTACACTGTTGGAAAAAGACATTGACTCTGAAGTGGTTTATGAAGTTCATGCATGTGGAACCGGAGTGACCGCAGCCGAGGGGACTCTGACAGTGAATGTGAGTGTTCTGCTGCGTACGCTGCACATAAAGCCTGAAAGACGTTTATATTTCATCTGTGGGGCGACAGGGTGTGGGAACAGAACAGCCAGTTACCACGACTATCACCCTGGCCGCCTTACAGCATTACTGTGATTGACTGGCCTCATTACCTCATCAGAGGTTATAAAAGCCACGCTCGGCACACTGACGCCATTGCACAGCTCAGTGACAGTTCTCATTGGAGGAGAGAGTAGTTGTCCAGGCCAGTGTGCACAGTTTTAGGAATCAGAGTCTAAGGGCTCTAAGGGCTCATCTTGTGCTTTGCTGTTTCTATGTGATACATTCACCATTTAGCTTAACCCCTTTCCGACATGTGCCGTAATAATACGCACATGTCGGAATCACCCTGTTTGGTATGGGCTTCAGCGCTGAGCCAGCACCTTTTGTGCACATGACACCTGATCTATACAGCTGACATGTGCCCGCAACAGCGACAGGTGGAATCGCGATCCACTTGAGGCTGTTAACTAGTTGAATGATGTTGTCAATCTCTAACTGCGGCATTTAACTTGCGCTTACAGAAAGCATGTCACTGGCTCCGCCCACTGGTGACCCCGTCACATGATCGCGGGTCACTGATGGGTCAGCATAACAACCAGAGGTTTTCAGCAGACTTCTGTGGTTGTCATTGCCAGATTGCTATGAGCGCCACTCTGTGGTCGGTGCTCATAGCAAGTGAGCATTTCTGCTACACAAGGTGTTCTGATTATCGCCTGTGTGTAGCAGAGGCGATCAAAGTACTGCAGCTTCTAGTCTTTCACGGAAACTATTGAAGGATGCAAAAAGTAAAAAAAAAGGTTTTTCTAAATATTAAAAAAATAAAAATATATAAAATTTCAAATCACCCCCCTTTCGCCTCATTCAAAATAGAATATACATATATATATTTGGTATCACCGCGTTCAGAATTGCCTGAGCTATCAATATTAAAAAATAATTAATCCTATCGCTAAACGGCGTAACAAGAAAAAAATTCATAACGCCAGAATTACCTTTCTTTTGTTGCTGCTACAGTGCAATAAAATGCAATAACGGGCTATCAAAACATTGTATCTACACCAAAATTGTATCAATAAAAAATCAGCTCGGTGCACAAAAAATAAGCCCTCACTCAGCCCCAGGTCTGGAAAAATGGAGACGCTGCAGGTCTTGGAAAACGGCACCATTTTTTTTTTAAACAAATTTTCAAATTTTTTTTCACCACTTAAATAAAAAAGAACCTTTATATGTTTGGTGTCTGTTAACTCATAATGACCTGGAGAATCATAATGGCAGGTCAGTTTTAGCATTTAGTGAACATGGTAAAAAAAAACAAAAAAATCAACTGTGGAATAGTACTTTTTTTGCAATTTCACCGCACTTGGAATTTTTTTCCTGCTTTCCAGTACATGATATGTTAAAATCAATGGTGTCGTTCAAAAGAACAACTTGTCCCGCAAAAAACAAGCCTTCACATGGCCATATTGACCAAAAACAAAAAAAGTTATGGCTCTGAGAAGAAGGGGAGCAAAAAACAAAAGCGCAAAAAATGCAAAATGGGGTTAAAGGGTTAAGGACAGCTGCTGGAGCAGGGAGAGTGGCTGAATACAACCTCCAAGGAGGACTTAGGGCTTTGCAGTCAGTTGATAAATATATAGCTGCTGCACTTGACCACATTTCTTTTTTCGGGTGAAAAAATTGTCTATATTGTCATCCACACAGTTTAACATGCTTTTTGTTACAACACGGTGATATTAAATTCCAAAAACAGGGTAAAAAAAATCTACTGGATGGAATTTGTCATCCATACAGTTTAACGTAATATGTGTTCCATTATGGTGGATTGAAATTTTAAAAAAGCGCTTTGCCTACTACAGGTGTCCAAATTTTTTTTATTAAAAAAATATTTTCAGTTAATCAAGGAAACTTGCATACTTTCCAGCACCACCCAGTCTTCCACATGTTCCAGTCTCACCTGCCAAGAGTCTGGATCACTTAATCCTCACCTGATATTCCTTATTCCCACCATATCATGTTCCAGGAGACCAGTGATCTCATACCAGGACACTCCGAGGAGCTCTTTACCTCATCATTTCTTGATTTTGGATTCTCACCCTGCATGTTCCAAAAGGGACAGGAGGACAAGCTGTTAAGTGATGCACAAAACTTAAAGTAGCAATGGTCACAAGAAGATGATGGCGTGGAATCGCAGATTTTATCTAAGGAGGTAGATGATGATGAGAAACAGTAAGTCAGTTTATTGTTAAATCACCAAGTAACGAGGTCCAGGGTGCAGCCGTGGAAGACGAAGTGATGGATGACGAAGTCACTGACTCAACCTGGGACCTCACATGCAGAGCGAGGACAGCAGCAGGCAGAGGGAAGGAATCAGCAGTGCCAAAACAGGCAGAAAGAGGCAGTGGGGAGACCAGAGGGTGAAAGCGGGCAGCTGTTCCGCAGAGCACAGATACTCATGAATTTCTCTTTCAAAGAGTTAGGTCTACGACATTTTTAAAAAGGCAAACACAAAAAAAAAAGTGTGCTCGCTGTTACAATCACAAAGAGTGACTTCAGACTTGTCATTTTATACTGGACAACCCCTTTAATAGTAATAATATTAATTTAGTAAAGGCATAAATACAAGTTTGTGTCCAATCTTTTAAAATCTTGTTTAATAAGGAAAATGTGGATTTAAGGGAAATTCAAAACTTATGCAAACTGAATAATACTTGCATGAACGTATTTGCCTAGATGGTAAAAAAAAGGCTGAGTTCACACAAGCATTCGTACATTCAGTTTTTCTCTTCTGTTTCAGAAGCAAAAAGCAGAATGTTCAACAATCCATCTTTTGAATTGTTGAAATGGTCAATTTGTGTTAGTTTAGCTCCATAATAATTCATTTTCTGATTTTTTTTTTAATTGTAACAATAGCACAGCTTGCTTGGAACAATTTTCTGATGAACGATTGTTACGTGAGCACAGCCATACAAATTTTAGTCCATATTGACTGTTGCAGTCATTTAATCTAACCATAAATGTTCATTGACCTTGTTCATCAATGAGTAAAGAATGAACAATCTATCTGGCAATATTATGGGAACATTCTTTTACAAAGTGATTGTTTTTCAACTAGCAACTAAAACTTTTAGATATAGCCAACTTCTATCGCCAGTCAGTCATAAGTCAACTAAAACAATTGTTTGATTTTAACCCCTTAGTGGCAGAGCCAATTTGCAGCGTAATGACCAGGCCAATATTTACAATTCTGACCACTGTCACGTTATGGAGCTATAACTCTGGAACGCTTTAACGGATCCCACTGATTCTGAGACTGTTTTTTGTGACATATTGTACTTCACGTTAGTGGTAAAATTTCTTCTATATGACTTGCGTTTATTTATGAAAAAAATGAAAATATGGCGAAAATTTTTAAAATTTTACAATTTTCAAACTTTTAATTTTTATGCCCTTAAATCAGAGAGCTATGTCACACAAAATACTTAATAAATAACATTTCCCACATGTCTACTTTACATCAACACAATTTTGGAAACAAAAATTTTTTTTGTTAGGAAGTTATAAGGCTTAAAAGTTGACCAGTGATTTCTCATTTTCACAACAAAATTTACAAAACCATTTTTTTTAGGGACCACATCACATTTAAAGTCACTTTGAGGGTGTAAATGACAGAAAATACCCAAAAGGGACACCATTCTAAAAACTGCACCCCTCAAGGTGCTCAAAACCACATTCAAGAAGTTTATTAATCTTTTACGTGCTTCAAAGGAACTGAAGCAACGTGGAAGGAAAAAATTAACATTTAACTTTTTTTTACAAACATTTTACTTCAGAACCATTTTTTTATTTTCATAAGTGTAAAAAGAGAAAATGAATCACAAAATTTGTTGTGAAATTTCTCCTGTATGCGCTGATACCCCATATGTGGGGTAAACCACTGTTTGGGCACACGGCAGAGGTTGGAAAGGAAGGAGCGCCATTTGACTTTTTCAATGCAAAATTGGCAGGAATTGAGATCGGATGCCATGTCGCGTTTGGAGAGCCCCCCATGTGCCTAAACAATGGAAACCCCCCATAAGTGACACCATTTTGGAAACTAGACCCCTGAAGAAACTTATCTAGATGTGTGGTGATCACTTTGAACCCCCAAGTGCTTCACAGAACTTTATAACAGAGCCGTGAAAATAAAAAATCATATTTTTTTCCACAAAAATGATCTTTTCACCCCCAAATTTTTATTTTCACAAGTTTAACAGGAGAAATGAGACCCCCCAAAGTTGTTGATCAATTTGTCCTGAGCACGCGGTTAGCCCATATGTGGGGGTAAACCACTATTTGTGCGCATGGCAGAGCTCAGAAGCGAGGGAGCACAATTTGAATTTTTGAACGCAAAATTGGCTGCAATCAATGGTGGGCGTCATGTCGCATTTGGGGACCCCCTGATGTAACTAAACAGTGAAACCCCCTAATTCTAACTCCAACCCTAACCCCAACACACCCCTAACCCTAATCCCAACCCTAATCCCAACCCTAACCATATCCCTAATCACAACGCTAACCCCAACACACCCTAACCCTAATCACAACCCTAACCACAACTCTAACCCCAACACACCCCTAACCCTAATCCCAACCCTACCCATAACCCTAACCACAACCTTAACACTAATCCCAACCATAACCATAAACCTAACCCTAATCCCAATCATAATCCCAACCCTAACCCAAACCCTAACCCTAAAACTTTACCCCAACTTACTTTAGTCTAACTCTAACCCTAAAACTTTAGCTCAACTCACTTTAGCCTAACCCTAAAACTTTAGCCCAACTCACTTTAGCCTAACCCTAACCCTAAAACTTTATCCCAATGCACTTTAGCCTAACTCTAACCCTAACCCTAAAACTTTAGCCTAACCCTAAACCTAAAACTTTATCCCTACTCACTTTAGCCTAACTCTAACCCTAACCCTAAAACTTTAGCCCAACTCACTTTAGCCCTACTCTAACCATAACACTAACTCTAACCCTAAAACTTTAGCCCAATTTACTTTAGCCTAACCCTAATGGAAATAAATATAATTTCTTTATTTTATTATTTTTCCCTAACTAAGTGGGTTGATAAAGGGGGGTTTATTTACAATTTTTTTTATTTTGATCACTGTGGTAGCGTTTATCACAGTGACCAAAATTAACCAATAGGAAAAATCTTCCTGTTGTTGCCGACCATGCGCTCACCATTTTCTGATCGGAAGAAGATGGCGGCGCCCACTAGAGGATGCAGGAGGGCCCGAGGACCACCGGGAGATATGGGGGGATTGGGAACCTATTTGTCTCTCTGATGTGCGATCACATCAGAGGAGAGAGAAATTAGATGTCACATCGGATTTTTTTTTGCGGTCACCGTTATACTGTTAATAACGGCGATCGCAATCCCGGGGTCGGTAGAAACCGACATGAATCATGTTATCTGGGGTCTCGGCTACCCCTGGCAGCCGAGACCCCGGAGAAAATCGCCCCCCCGCAAATCGCGACGGGCACATTGCACATACCCCCGCCATTTTCTGACCGGAAGAAAAATGGCGGCGCCCACCGAAGAAGACAGTAGGTCCCGAGGACCAGCGGAATGTATGAGGGGGGGATCGGGGACCCTATTTCTCTCTCCCCTGATGTGCGATGACATCAGAGGAGAAAGAAATTAAATGGCACATCGGATTTTTCATTTTTTTCAGTCGCTGTTTTACGGTTAACAATGGCGATTGCAACCCCGGTGTCGGTAAAAACCGACCCAATTCATGTTATCTGGGGTCTCAGCTACCCCCAGCAGCTGAGACCCTGGAGAAAATCCATCTCTGGGGGGCACTATACACATTTTCCACAGCTGTGGTTTAAGTACCCTTAAATACCGCCGTTAAAAGGCATATAGACTGGAATTAAAAAGGTTTTTTCCATTTAATCTGAGAGCAGCATAATGTATTGGCAAAGAGCCTGATTCCAGCAGCAGCCCTTGCTCAGCAGCTTGCTGTAGTTTCAATACAAGCAGTTTTTTATCAGCAGGAGATTATCACTACAGGACTAGGTGGCATGTGCTAGACAGTCCAGCTAATCTGTGTAACCCCACCCCACCACTGATTGGCAGCTTGCTGACAATTCACAATATACACAAGAAGCTTCCACTAATGTGTGTGGTGAGTCATACACAGCTCAGCATTCTGACAACTGTTCTCTACAATGGAGAAAACAGGAATTTTATCAAAACTGCACCAAGCAGCATAGTAAGTGATACATCCCTGCAATCAGACTCTCTGTCCCTACATCATGCTGCTCTCAGATTAGATAGCAAAAACCTGCTGACAGATTAATTTTAAGTTTTTCTTGATGAAAAAAAATCATAGGTGAAATTATCGTTTTTTGATCAACTTTACACTAATTTTTTGGCTGCTTTTAAGATGCTGTAGGGCACAAAAATCAAGCAGGCTGAGAGACTGTGCAGCTGTTAACACAAAGCATAGGCACGTTAAAAAATTGTCTGCATGGAAACACATGGAGCCAGATGGGTATTAAGGAAGACAAAGTTTTAGATAGCTATTCATCAGGCAGGCATAAAACCCCAAAAGGCACCAAGGCAGGACTTGTTCTAAGGTAAATTGAAACCCCCACATATGATTTAAAAATGTTTAAAATTCAGACTTTCAACAAAAGTGATTAGCTAGAATTACTAAATGTAGGTTATGCGAAAACAATGCTAAGTGTAGACGTCAGTTATTTTAAGTTATATATATTTTATCTTTATCTATGTGATGAAACATTAGACAAAAATATGTTTATACCAATGAAAAAGTGTACACCATCAGCCTCTTGCAACCAATACCTTTCACAGAGGTTAAGCAGGTATAAAAGCGGTACTGCCGTGTCATAAAATGTTTTTCAGATACAAGCTCAGTAAAATTTACCATGCGACTACGACTGTTAAATCAGAAATAGCCCTGTAGAATCAACTAGATTTCTTTTTGGCTTATTGGCACATTGTTGACCCCGTGACTACGCCAAGAGTTAAGCTGCATTTACACTTACCAAAAATCCATCGGATCCTAATGCTAATGACCCATCGTTCACGAAAATTGGGTGATGTAAATGGGTTGAGCAACTGAATAATATGTCCAAAAATGCTTGTTCATAGTGTGTGAAATCGTTTTGTTGAGCAAGAGCAAGAAAATTCTCGCAAAACTTTCGAAAATTGTGTAACGTAAATGGAGATTTTTCGCTTATTCAATGGTTTGACCAGCAATAAAGGATTGGATATCTGTGTCCTAGATAGGGTTGATCGTCTTCCAAATCAATAGTTCAGTAGAAGTTGGAGCACTAGAACAAATAAATATTTTTATTATCGAAAAAAAATTTTTTTTCGCTTATCCAATTAAATTTTCTCTAAAAAATATCAATGGAAATGCTTCAACAATATTTTATGAATTCATGTATTCAAAATAAATAATATCACTTATGGGATCTGAAGCCTGAACACAAATACAAATTCAGAGTATCTGACATTATTTACTAATCGTGAGTTACCTCCACTCATGCAATGAACCCTTAGTTTTCTCATGCACAGAATAACATTCTCGTTATGCTTCAGTGTCATCGACTGCACAGATATTAGACTAAAATCTGTTGTAAAAGGTGAACTTTATTTTGGACAATGCAAAATTATAAATCAGATCTGTTGTTTTTGGTACAAAATAGTTTTTATAGAACAAAAGACAAGGTCAAAAACCAGCTAGGTCCCAACTAAGGCCAGGAGGTCACCCAAAAACAAGAGAAAGAAGTAGTCGCAAACAAACGCTAGCTGGCACCCTACTGGGCCCAGTTGTCAGGTTACATAGATCACAGTAGCCCAATGGATAGACATCAACTTTGTTTCAAGTTTCTTATACACAGAAAAAACTAGAGACAATTTTTATCGAAAAATAATACATTTAAAAATCTAAAGAGATTACAAATTGAATTATTAAATCGCCTACAGAAATACAAATTATTACAAAATTATTATAGGAAATACAGTCTGGTGAAAATGTTATATTTGGTGATGTAATTATAAAGTGTCATGGAAGAATTAGAATTGTTTGCAATGTTTAATATTTTAATATCATAATGGCATTTTCTTTTTGTGCTCAGATTTACATTTGTGTTTTCTGTGATCATCTCTGTTGTAGCTCATGGTCACAGACAGACATAGCACTTCATTTAGCTAAGTGAAATGGATCCTAGGGCTTAACATGCAGGATATCTTTTGATTCTGACCTTGAAGCATGTGGTCAGTATCTTTTCTTTTTTTTTGCACAGTTTAATGTCTTGTGTTATCATTTCTCACTTTAATTTATGGTATACATGGAAAACAGAATAATCAGCTTGATAAATTACAGATGACCTATGGACAAAGAAGTGACACCATTGCCATATTTTTTTCTTAAAACCTAATGTTCCGTAGTTTAGGTCAAGAAGGGTGGTAAAAATTAACATTACTATCAAGTTTCCCAAATAACTGAATAGGAACTAGTCCAGAGCAATTCATTAATCTAATCTTGAGTTAATTGTTGATAGTAGCGTGCAGTACAACGGTTAAAAAGATATTTCTATTATTTTTAATTTACTGTCTTTGTCTCATAAAAACTAATCCTTTCTTCTGCCATATAAGCCTCTGAATATCATAATGGGGGGGTCCACTGCTTGAGCCCCCTTTATGATCCAGCGCTACCATGAGCAGATCTTGATCTTATGGATCAAGCCTGGTAGATCTACATGGTTGACTATTCTTTCGAATGCCAGACACATACTAATCTCTTTTGCAGCACTCACTGCAGAGGCAATGTAAGCCTGGACAAACTGAAAGTTCTAGAAGCGGATCTATAACAGCCATCTGAGCACTAGGGCATCTGTTATTAAAAAGAATTTAACACCATGTTTTTACTACCTCATCTGAAAGCCACATAATGTGGGAAAAGAGACCCTGACTCCAATGATGTGTCACTTAGTTTACTGGGTGCAGCCATTCTGACACAATCAGAGTTCTTAGATATAGCATGAAGCACAGATTCCCCTTTACAGAACCCCTTTAAAAATTATCATTGCCAATTTCATAGGAATGCACTTCATAGTTTTCAGTTGCTATCAGTTTATTATATATCAGAACCACATAAATTCAATTTGCAATGATATTTTTGTGGCACACATCTCCAGTGCAATCAGTAAAAGTCCATGAAGAGTCAATGCAATATAACACCTTTCATAGGGTCAAAGATAGTCCAGAAATGTGTTCCAGTTAGTGATAAATGTGCAGAAGCATGCTGACCTACTTGATTTTGGGGTCTGCCAACCTTCTCATGCTTAAGAATGGGGCAGACCCAAAAACATATCAGGTCAAACAGTATGCTGCCTCTTGAGAATGGGGCCTGATCCAGAAACATAGCAGATCAGCATGCTGCTGAAACCCACTAACTGGAATGCATTTATAGATTTTCAGATTGGGGACATTATTATATTGCATGGACTTTCAGATGTTTTCATGAACATACAATTTTATCATTTGTACGGATGATGTGTGCTATAAAAAATATGGTTTCAACATGGATTGATGTGCCTCTCTTACATATGTCATGGATATGCATCACTCATTTATGAGTTCAGTCTTTTCTAAGGACTTTATTTCTTATGTCACTTTACTTACACCCCATGACAAGCTAAGGTTAATTTGACATTTTTGGCTGTACCTCACAGTGTTTTATATCTTCTATACTACACTGCTCAAAAAAATAAATGGAACACTCAAATAACACATCCTAGATCTAAATGAATGAAATATTCTCATTGAATACTTTCGTTCTGTACAAAGTTGAATGTGCTGTCAACATAATCACACAAAAATCATCAATGGAAATCAAATTTTTGAACCAATTGGAGGCCTTGATCTGGAGAGACCCCCAAAATGAAAGTGGAAACAAGTCTAAATGAAAATCAAGACAAGACAAAATTAAAGTGGAAACAAGTCAAAATGATGCTCAGTATCGTGTGTGGCCTCCACGTGCCTGTATGACCTCCCTACAATGCCTGGGCATGCTCCTGATGAGGTTGCGGATGTTCTCCTGAGGGATCTCCTCCCAGACCTGGACTAAAGCATCCATCAACTCCTGGACACTCTGTGGTGCAACGGACGTTGGTGGATGGAGCGAGACATGCTGTCCCAGATGTGCTCAATCGGATTCAGGTCTGGGGAACGGGCAGGTCAGTCCATAGCTTCAATGCCTTCATCTTGCAGGAACTGCTGACACACTCCAGCCACATGAGGTCTGGCATTGTCCTGCATTAGGAGGAAGGGGTCTGAGGATCTCATCTTGGGACCTAATGGCAGTCAGGCTACCTCTGGCGAGCACATAGAGGGCTGTGTGGCCCTCCAAAGACATGCCACCCCACACCATTACTGACCCACTGCCAAACCAGTCATGCTGAAGGATGTTGCAGGCAGCAGATCGCTCGCCACGGCGTCTCCAGACTCTGTCACGTCTGTCACATGTGCTGAGTGTGAACCTGTTGCCTGCAACATCCTTCAGCATGACCAGTTTGGCAGTGGGTCAGTAATGGTGTGGGATAGCATTTCTTTGGAACCTGTCAGCAGGATTTAGCACTATAAACTAAAGGCATGGCTATAATAGCACTGTGATGCTGATTAATATGATACCTGATGTGAAGGGATCCGCTAAGTGGCTGCTGAATACTCACCTTATGAAGTTTTCACAAAATGGCATCTTGTGTGCTTCAGGGCGGGACGTGCGGGCAGGGTTTTCTTCTCATTTTCCATCTCCTCACCAGCCTTCTCTCTTTCTTGTGCAGGTCACTGATTATTCAGTGACCTGCCTCCTTTTTAAAATTCGCAGGCAGCACACGCACAGATCGAGATTTCGGCTCTGACCTGGGCCAAAATCTCATTCTGTGCATGCACTGCCACCGATGCAATTTAATTGAAGTCCTGCACACAGGAGGGCGGCTCCCACTGCGCACGTGCCGCACACCTGATGGTGGGCAGATGAATTTTAAAAATGAGGCATGACACTGAATAATGAGTGACCTGCACAAGAAACTTGTGTGGACGACTGGCCTGTGTGAGGCAGTGACAGGTGTTATATTCGAGGGTCGCTATGTGTCCCCCAGGATGTGCATGAAGTGTATTAAGACTGCTGGAGTGCATTGCAGTCACAGATATAGCTGTGATTGCAGTGCAAAATAAAAGTAAGTTTTTTTCTTGGGCAAGCTATTTGCCCAAGGCAGATTTAAGAAAACTCGACATGGGCTTTTATTTTTGGAGCAATCTACAGGATGGTAGTGGGGTAGGTCGCTCCCTCCAGGCCGGGTTTTACAAGTGGCCCATGGCCACAGATTCCTCTTTAAAAACCCTGCAGCAGAGGGTTGGGTGTGTCAGTCTTGGTTTGCAAACTTCAGAGCAGGCGGTTCTGCAAAGCTTCAGCCTGTGTGATGTGACATGGAGTCAAGGGAGCCAAAAGGCCTGGCACCCCTCTGTGTACATGGCAGTGCAGTTTCCCACGGCAACCGGTCTCGGCTACGGACTGTGTTGTTTCCCCGCTGCGATCCAGAGGATTCCATTTGTTTTCCATTTTGTGAGTAGGCTGAACATTAAAGAGACTTTGCTTTGAACTTTCCTGTGGTCACTGCCTGTCTGGCACACTGCACAAACCCTGCTGCACTACATCTAATGATTTGAATGGTCCCTATTCCTTCTCCTCTTCCTCCTGTGCCACACTGTGCATCATTGCCTGAAGCATTTGAGTCGCCCGCCAGGGCCTGTGGGGTACTCGGCACCGAGCCCGTTCACTTCTATGGGGATGTCACGGCGACACAGCTCGGTCCGTGGCCCTGGGCGCTCACTGAAAAGGGGGATATTTACAGGGGATTAAAGTATTTGTAAGATGTTCGTGACGCCACCTGTGGTACCTGGTCAGGGTGACCAGCGCTGCTATACAGATCCGCTGAAGGGTTGATGTTGGGCAGCAAGGTGTTAAGCCTTCCACAGGCAAGGCTGGGGTCCTTCAGGGTAAACGGAGTGTAGGGGTGCAGGATGGTGGAGGGGAGTTCAGTCGCAGGAGTAATAATGGGAACACACACACGAAAGTCTCTTTCTGTACCTTTACTGATGGAATGGCAGGCACATCCCGGGGTGCTGGCAGGGTGAAGGATGCACGTCCAGTTCTTCCCACTGAGTAGGTGTAGCGCCTCCTCTCTCCAGTAATGTGAGTCTCTGACCTGTATGAAATGAGGCCAAACTCTGTCTTCAACTTTACATGCCCGGCTGACTTTGTGGTAGGACCTTCTCTTGGATAGAACAGTGTCTCTGTTTGCAGGGCCCTGCTAGACTCCGTCTTCCTGACCCCGGTTACGTATCAGCACTCCTGGGCTCCTGGAACTTAGAGTACTCCAGGATCTCCGGTATCTCCTGCTAGTCGTGTAGATTCTAGCAAGCTCGGACCCGGTGTCCGGTTATCTGAGTTGAGGTAAGCTAACAAAGCTATTTCCACCTCTGTCACTCTCTTATTCTCTTCCACTCGCCTTTCGTCCTACTCGACCCTCACATAAGCACACTCTGGCCGTAGGTGGCTGCTTCCTCTCTTTCTTCACCGCTCTCAAAGCGTCGGCAGCTTGCTCACTGAACTGCACTCGGTTGACTCAGTTCTGACTAGGCTGGAGTGGCTTGCTTTCCACTTGTACTAGCCTCCACACGAGTGAACTAAGTTTGGAGCTGCAGATTTCAGGTTCTTCCAACAACTGCTGTTCTCTCTCTCTCTTTCTTACTTCCAAGCTCTGCCTGGAGCTGCTATCAGTCTTCTCCGTCTGTCCTGCACCTGGCTTTGCAGACTAACTGATCTGTGCTCGCTCCTAGAGCTCAATCTCTACTTGCTTCACTCCAAGAGAACTAACAACTCCTCTCTCGTTCTCAGAACTTATCTACTCTCCACGTAGACTCAGACTAGACTGTCTGTGAGCTCTCTGAGGTGACTACTGACTGCAGCCCTCAGACTAACTAACTTCCTGTGGCTTCACCATCCTTATATACACTACAAAGGCTCTCTCTGGTGGCTCTAGGGATTGGTGAAGATGTGTGTGTATGCATATTGGGTCCTCTAGTGGTCATTACCTTCGGTGCATCCCTCTGGGAAATGAGATTCCAAGCGCAGCTGGGCTCTACACATTTTTTTCAAGGAAGCATAATGGTAGGATAGTAAGACTAATGATGGCATCATCATCGCTGGCCATATTCAAAGAGTTCTCGAAGCAATGCAACAAGGCCCACACTTCCTGAATGTAGGCCCACTATGTTCATCTCGAAGTGGTGTTGCTCCACAGTGACACATCAGTGCATGCTACAGCTGAAACTCCATTATCGTGTGCTGCTACTCCCACAGTCTCTCCTTAATGTGCAAGGTTTCACCTTGTTGGTATGTGGCATATGAGACGTGGAGCAGGATAACAGAAGTGAGGCTGCAACACAGACAAGCGACCAGCAGTGTAACATCCCTGCCAGAATCACTGCATGGCTTCCCATCTCCCATCAGGCTGATACACCGACTTACTCACCACTCTGGGCTATGCTATGAGTTCTGCCCTCCGCCTGCTCCATGCTGTAAATCCCGTGTCCTCTGCTTGGTGTGTGCACACTTACTGGCTGTGTGCTCTAAGGCGGCGGCGCCTGCACTTCCTGAGTCTTATAGAGACAGTGTGCGCATTCCTTATGTGTCCCCAGCCTATTCTCAAGAGATACCGGGTACTTAAGGCATCTCCATTAATTAGAAGAAGCCTGAGCAGCAAACTCTCTCAGTCTGCTTTCTGCTACTGAGTTGCCATGTCTTGTCCTGTCCTGTTTTTACCACCCTAGGGGCTGTATACCCAGGCCCGTACCTGTATTCTATGTGTCTTGTTTTCGTCACCCTGAGGGCTGTATACCCAGGCCTGAATCCTTTGTCCTGAACTTGTTCCAGTGTCTGACCTTGCCTGAACTAAGTCCTTTACCTGTACCTGTTTGTATCCTTGTCTGAAGTCTTCCCTAGCCTGCTGTGTCTATCCTTGTGTCTGCTCCCTCTTTGCCTCCGCGGCTCTGCTCTGCTTCCTCTTTGCCTAAGCGGCTCTGCTCTCTCTTTGCCTCAGTTGCTCTGCTCTACACCCGTCCTGCATCCTTCGGCTCTGCTTTGCTCCCATCCCACATCCTGTGGCTCTGCTCTGCTCCCGTCCCACATCCTGTTGCACTGCTCTTCTCGTTCTGCATCTGTGGCTTTTTGTTCTTCCAGTCTAAACTGGTTCCTACCTGCTCCCATATCCTACTCATACCCACCAGTGTTCCTGTGCTTTCCGAAACAATTCCTGTTCCTTCTGTCTGAACCCCTGCCTGTCAGTCTTGCCTGCCTGCCAGAGTGCCAGCCATGCCCGCCTGCCTGCAAGAGTGCCATCCCTGCCCTCTCGCCTGCCAGTACATCATCCGTGCCCACCAGTACTTGCCAGTCTAAACTTCAGCTTTCTTCTGTACTTGCCTGCACCTGTCTTTAGTGTCCTGTCCCCCTGTGGGATCAGCTACTACTACCAGACGCCGCCCTGGAGTGGTACCTGGCAACTACCTGCCGCACAAGCCTGACCTCACCACTGGAGGCTCCAGTGAACAGCAAGGTAGCTGCTTAGTCACGCCCCTCCAGGGTTAGTCTGCTTTGTGGCATGGTGGGGATACAATCCTCGCTCGTGCTATCCAGTCTGGGCGTGAGCGTTACAAGCAGCAACAGGGTGAGAATACCAAAAGCGCGCATACACTGCCTGCACTATCTGAAGAGATGAGGAGATGGTGGAGGAAGCAGAGGAGGAGGCAACATGGACAGATAAATGGCTAGGGCCGGTCGCGATGCGCAGTAGCAGCCAAACTAATGGCTAGGGGCTGGCCTCGGCAGCTAAAAAGCAGCTGACTTAATGGTTAAGGAACGTCCATGCTATGCAGTAGCAGCCAAGTTAATGCTAGGGGCTGGCCTTGGCCCTTAAATAGCAGCTGATTGGCTAGGGACTGGTAGAGGTGCACAGTTGCTGCCAAGTTAATAGCCAGAGCTGGCCTCGGTGCTTTTGCATTCTGCTCCTTCTTTTGCTGTATAGCTAGTGCAGCGTGACCATCACCTCTTACTCCAAACTGCCAATGTCGCTCAGATGGCCTTGACTCCATGTGGGGTCTAGGATCTCATTGTTAGAACTCTCCTGTTAGTTTTTTTCTATCTTGCTGGTCACATGACCTTTTTTGCCTATTTAATCCTGCTCCGCCCTTCTGGCTTTGCTGGACTTCATTGTAATTTCTACTCTTAAGCTAGCCAGGTGCTTTGTTACCTTACTCAATTAGTTTTGCTTGGTCTTCGGACCTCTATGTTCTATGTTGTTTGTTTGTCTTTTACTGCTACAACTTTTGTTAGGAGGTGTCCATCTTTTCCCCCAGTCCTTAGTTCTTGTAGGGATCCCTCCCTCGCATCTATAGGTCTTCGTACAGACTAGCTGAGGACTTTAGCGGGTCTAATCGCAGGATCAGGTTCCCCGTTACATCGTAGGGATCTAGCTTCGTTCTATCGTAGGGACAGATATCCCTTCTTTCCTTAGTGCTTGTAGCAGAACATAACAGTAAGTCCAGCCCAAAAAAAAAAAATCTCTAAGGAAAGATTTCCAGTTTCCATCATGATGTCGGTTCAGGACTTGGCTCAACGCCTGCAGGGACTCTCTCTGGAGGTGACCGAGCTCAAGCAACACGTGAGTAGCTGTTCTGGAGCACATTTCGTGGAGCCAAAGGTACGTTTGCCTGATTTATTTTTTGGTGAACAAGATTTTTTTTCTTTTAAAAATGCTTGCTTGTTGTATTTTCGTTTGAGACCCAGATCCTCTGGTGATGAGTCGCAGCGCATAGGGTTCATAATGTCACTTTTGCGCAAAGAACCTCAGGAATGGGCCTTTTCTCTGCAACCTAGTGATCCATGCTTTAGATCAGTAGATTGTTTTTTTTCTGCTTTGGGGTTATTGTATGATGATCCTGATCGTGTCTCATCAGCTGAGACAGAATTGAGACGTTTGAGGCAGGGATCAGGTAATGTGGAAAAATATTGTACTCCCTTCCGACGGTGCTCTACTCAGGTGGAGTGGAACGATTCAGCTTTGAAAAGTTTGTTTCTTGCAGGGCTAGGTGAAAGGGTTAAAGATTTGCTGATTGCTTATCCCATACCTGGTAACTTGCAGGAGGCTATGCAATTAGCTATAGGGGTGAATAGGAGACTGCGTGCAAAGGTTAATGAGAGTAAATCCTCTGCCATGTCAGCTCCAAGTCTTGAGAGGGTCTGTACTGACATTGGAGAGCCGATGGAGATTGGAGCAATGGCACCACGCTCTCAGGAAAAAGACCGCAGGTTTTTTGAAGGTTTGTGCTTTTATTGCGGCAAATCTGACCATTTCATTAAGAACTGTGTGCTTCATATGAACAAAGAAAAAAAAAAAGAGGTCAGTTCCGCCCGTTTAGCCTGTTTAAACACTAAGGGTGTCTTTCTTTCTGCCTCTACTGCTGCTCAGGAAGAATTAATGGAATTTCGGGTATTTGTCGATTGTGGTTCTACTCTGAATGTGATTGATGGGGGATTCTTGGAAAAACTTAAATTAAAACCCAAACCTTTGTCATCCCCTATTGCCGTGGTTTCGGTTGATGGCTCTCCCTTGAAGAATGTTACTCACAAGGTCTGTGAATTTCCCCTCACTATTAATGGTGTTCACCAAGAGAATTTGGATTTGGTAGTATTGAATAATTTGCCTTCTCCGGTGGTTTTGGGGTTACCCTGATTAAAATTGCACAATCCTGTACTGGATTGGTCTACCAATGAAATTAAGTCCTGGAGCCCTAAGTGTTATGACAAGTGTTGTAACGGGCATATTGCTGCTGTGGATAAAGGGGAACTACCTGTACCTATTCAGGATTTTTGGAAAGTTTTTTCTGAGAAGGAATCGCAGATTTTACCTCCCCATAGAGACTATGATTGTACTATTGAATTTGTCCCTGGAGCGACTCTTCCTAAAAGTCGTTTATTTAATCTTACTATTCCTGAGAGAAAGGCTTTGGAGGAGTACATACAGACAAGCTTAGCCGCCGGTCACATTAGGCCTTCCAAGTCTCCTGTGGCTGTTGGATTTTTTTTTGTTAAAAAAAAGGACGGCGGTTTACGTTCTTGTCTGGACTTTCGTGAGATTAATAAAATTACTGTACGCAATCCTTATCCACTGCCATTGATTCCTGATTTGTTTAACCAGTTAGTGGGGGCCAAGTGGTTCTCTAAAATTGATCTTCGGGGGCATACAATTTGTTGCGCATGAAGGAGGGTGACGAATGGAAGACTGCTTTTAACACTCCTGTGGGTCATTTTGAGAATCTGGTTATGCCTTTTGGTCTTACGAATGCTCCTGCATTTTTTCAGAATCTTATTAATGGCATCCTTAGACCTTTGATCGGCAAAAATGTGGTTGTGTATTTGGATGACATTTTGATTTATTCGCCGGATCTGGAGTCTCATTGGCGGAGCGTTCGTGAGGTATTACAGTTATTGATTGACAATTCGCTTTTTGCTAAGCTGGAGAAATGTGAGTTCGCTGTACAGAGAATTAGTTTTTTGGGCTACTTTATCTCCAGCGAAGGTTTTGAGATGGACCAGGTGAAAGTTCAAGCTGTGCAGGAATGGCCTAGGCCTATTGGTTTGAAATCGTTACAGAGGTTTTTGGGTTTCGCCAATTATTATAGAAAATTCATTAAAATTTTTTGTATTATTGTCAAACCACTGACCGATCTCACCAGGAAAGGTGCTAATGCGGTTCAGTGGACTACTGAGGCCATTGAAACTTTTGTGTTTCTAAAGGAGAGGTTCAGCTCTGCTCCCATCCTTATGCAGCCTGATGTGACTAAACTGTTTTTGGTTGAGGTTGATGCTTCTTCTGTGGGGGTCGGCGCGGTGTTGTCTCAGGAAAACAGGGATGGAGTACATCCCTGTGGCTTTTTTTCAAAAAAAATTTCTGAGACTGAACTGAATTACGATATTGGTAATCGGGAATTGTTGGCTATTAAACTCGCATTTGAACACTGGCGTCATCTCTTGGAAGGTGCTGAATTTCCCGTTCAGGTTTTCACTGATCATAAAAATCTGATCTATCTTGATGCTGCCAAACGCTTGAATGCCCGTCAGGCTAGGTGGGCACTGTTTTTCACGCGGTTTAATTTTTCCGTTACTTACATCCCAGGTACTAAGAATGTTAAAGCTGATGCTTTGTCTCGCAGCTTTTCTCCCATGGTTGGTGCTGAGGAGGAGGAGAACATTTTACAAGAAGGGGTTGTAATTGCTGCTTTAGACTCTGTGTTGGAAGATGAGATTCTTAAAGCACAGGAGAATGCCCCATCTAACACTCCCCATGGGAGGTTGTTTGTGCCTGGGACCTTTAGGAGAGATTTGTTTGAGTGTCATGAGTCTCGGTTGGCAGGTCATCCTGGAATCTCTGAGACCAAGAGACTTGTGGGTCGCAGTTTTTGGTGGCCTGGATGGCAGAAGGAAGTCATTAAGTGAGTGCGTCAATGCACTGTGTGTGCTAGATCTAAGTCATCACATACTCCTGCTGCGGGGTTGCTTTGCCCTCTGGAGATCCCTAGTGCACCTTGGACACATTTGGCTATGGACTTTATTACTGACCTTCCCCCCTCTGAGGGTTTCACTGTCATCTGGGTAGTCGTGGACCGTTTCAGCCAGATGTGTCACTTGGTTCCTTTCATCAAACTGCCCTGCGCTAAGACTCTCGCTAAGGCCTTTGTCAAGGAAATTGTCAGATTACATGGCGTTACTACTGACATTGTTTCTGATAGGGGACCTCAGTTCGAGGCTCGTTTTTGGCGCGCCTTTTGTGACAGGTTGGGAGTTCATTTGTTGTTTTCATCCGGATATCATCCTGAGTCTAATGGCCAGACAGAAAGGAAAAACCAGGATGTTGAGCAGTTCTTGCGTTGTTTTGTGGCAGACAATCAAGAGGGGTGGTCTGAGTTTCTGCCACTTGCTGAATTTGCTCTTAACAACCATACATCCTCTTCTGCTGGTTGTTCGCCTTTTTTTTGTTGTACTAGGAGACATCCGTCGTTTGGGTCATTCTCCAAATTGGTATTGGCCGTGCCTGAAGAGGAGAATTTTTCCGGTGATTTGGAGAGAGTTTGGACGGATGTGCATGGTAATCTTCAGGAGGCTAACAGAAAATCTAAAAGGTACTTTGATAGGAAACAGCAAGAGGTTTTGTTTGCTATTGGTGACATGGTTTGGTTGTCCTCTAAGAATCTGTGGTTGAGGATTCCTTCTAAAAAATTGGGTCCCAAGTTTGTAGGGCCCTTTAAGGTGCTTCAGGTTGTTAACCAATCGGCTGTTCGGTTGGAGGTTCCTACCTCCTGGAAGATTAATCCGGTGTTTCATGTTTCTCTGTTGAAAAGAGCTGATGTGTCAGATGGAGACGCCTCTGCCACTATTCCTCCGGTGGTGGAGGACGGGGAATATGAAATTTCCCGCATCCTAAATTCTAGACGGTATAGAGGGAGTTTGCAGTATCTCGTCGCTTGGAAGGGTTTCGGACCCGAGGATAACTCATGGGTGAGGGCGGATGATGTTTCTGCGTCCAGACTTGTCAGAGCGTTTCACAAGAGGTTTCCGGGTAAGCCTGGGCCTAGGGGATCCGGAGGATCCTCTTAGAAGGGGGGGTACTGTTAGAACTCTCCTGTTAGTTTTTTTCTATCTTGCTGGTCACATGACCTTTTTTGCCTATTTAATCCTGCTCCGCCCTTCTGGCTTTGCTGGACTTCATTGTAATTTCTACTCTTAAGCTAGCCAGGTGCTTTGTTACCTTACTCAATTAGTTTTGCTTGGTCTTCGGACCTCTGTGTTCTATGTTGTTTGTTTGTCTTTTACTGCTACAACTTCTGTTAGGAGGTGTCCATCTTTTCTCCCAGTCCCTAGTTCTTGTAGGGATCCTCCCTCGCATCTATAGGTCTTCGTACAGACTAGATGAGGACTTTAGCGGGTCTGATCGCAGGATCAGGTTCCCCGTTACATCGTAGGGATCTAGCTTAGTTCTATCGTAGGGACAGATATCCCTTCTTTCCTTAGTGCTTGTAGCAGAACATAACACTCATCATCCCCATCGCATTATCACACCTCTCCAGTCTGTCCTTAACTCTGCTGCCCTAGCAATCCACTCCTGTCCTCTCTACTCATTCGCTTCTTCCCTCTGCAAATCCCTTCATTGTCTCCCAATTCCACAATGTATCCATTTCAAGCTACTAACACTGACCTACAAAGCCATCCATAATCTGTCTCTTCCATACATCTCTGAAGTAATCTTCCTCCTCCTCTTCTTCCTGTGCGACCACGTCATCCATCATCAGCTGAAGAGTTTTTTCAAGGAAGCATAGAAGTGGGATATTAAAGCCAGACACGTCTTGCATGGAGGCCCACTCGTTGGTCGTGAAGTGGTGTTTCCACAGAGGGACTCATCTGTGCGTGCTGCTCCACTATCATCTGCTGCTGCTCGCACAGCCTCTGCTTCATATGCAAGGTGGAATTACACCTGTGGGTTCTGCGCATATGAGGCAGGGAATGGGAAGGTAGAAATGAAGCTGCAGTACAGACAGCCGAGAAGCAGCAGGGTGAGATGTATGAAGAAGAGGCTAGGGGTCTGCAGCGGTGCTCAGAAACAGCCAAGTTAATGGCTAGGGACCGGCCTTGGCGCATAAAGAGCAGCTGACTTAATGGCTAGGGATCGGCTGCGCTACACAGTAGCAAGCCAAGGAAATGGCTAGGGGCCAGCCTTGGTGACTAATTGGCTAAGGTGCGGCCTCAGTACACAGTAACAGCTAACTTAATGGCTAGAAGCCGGGCCGCAGTGCACAGTAGCAGTAAAGTTAATAGCTAGGGGCCGGTGTCGGTGCTTAAAAAGCTGCTCACTTAATGATTAGGTGCCAGCCGGTATGCACAATAGCAGCTGACTTTATGGCTAGGGTCCGGACATGGTGCACAGTAACCACCAAGTTAATTACTTTTTTTTTTTCCTTTTGTTAGACATCTCTTACGTTGATCCATGATTGTGAATCTCTTGAGATTAAGTTACACACAAAACAAGTGGGTTTTGAATTGATCAAAATTTATCTGGATAAGGAATAACTAAATAGTTGATAAATATTAGATTAAAAAATAAAATAAAAAATTTATACATAACTAAAAATATTGTATCAATAAAATAATACCAAATTAGGGTAATAAAGACTAAAAGGAGCCCAAGAATCGAGACATTCATTGACCTAACAGAATAATAATTTTTCTCATTTATTCACTACATATCTGGTCAACCTCCACCTAGAGAATAAATGGATCTGTTAGATATTTTCATTTGATTTAGTTATATATTTGATGGTATAATTTATTATTTTATTTATTTGTTATATTTAGTGTATACCGTAATTCTTGTATAACAAACTATTGCAATGTCTTGTAGTTTAAATTTCGTATGATTACTTGTATTGCAATACCGGTTCTTTTTCATATGTGATATCATTTCCTTATAAGCATATCTCAGTATTTTGATTGCATTATTGAAAAAAAGCCTGGGATGGGCTAAAATGTTTAATTGGATTTGCACTGAAATAAACAGTAATCATTCAACATATAAATGCCGAGACCTGTTTCTTTATATGTATCTTCCCTTCACAAGCACCGCGATACAGCATGGAGTGACGACCCAATCCCCCATTATTTCTATTAAGTTAATGGCCAGGGGCTGACCTCGTTGCTCTTGCACCTTTCTCCTTTTGCTGTACAGCTGGGGCAGCGTGACTAGCCTCTCTTTTTTCAAACTACCCACGACACTCAGATGGCCTTGACTTAATGTGGGGTCTAGGACCTCAACATTAGAGATGAGGGAATAAGTTCGGAAAACGATAAGTAAACATAAATTCAGCACAAGTATGGTACATTTGGATTCATAATTGGTAACACAAGCATTTTTTTTTTAATTGAAAAAAGTTGGTAATATTTGGTAAAAGTGCAGGAAAATAATTACATTGCCACTAAAGTATTTTAAGATAGATAGATAGATAGAATAAAAGCCGGCAATTCATGTGCAGCGCACAGTATAATCAGGCTAGAATAGATATATTATTATTTATTATTATAGCGCCATTTACTGTATTCCATGGCGCTTTACATGTGAGGAGGGGTATATATAATAAAAACAAGTACAGTAATCTTAAATGATACAAGTCACGACTGGTACAGAAGGAGAGAGGACCCTGCCCGCGAGGGCTCACAATCTTTCACAATCTACAAGGGAGGGGTGAGGATACAGTAGGCGAGGGTAGAGCTGGTCGTGCAGCAGTTTGGTCGATCGGTGGTTACTGCAGGCTGTAGACTTGTCGGAAGAGGTAAGTCTCCAGGTTCTTTTGAAGGTTTCCATGGTAGGCAAGTCTGATATGTTGGGGTAGAAAGTTCTAGAGTAGGGGGGATGCACGGTAGAAATCTTGTATGCGATTGTAGGAAGAGGAGATAAGAGGGGAGTAGAGAAGGAGATCTTGTGAGGATCGGAGGTTGCGTGCAGGTAAGTACCTGGAGACGAGATCACACATGTATGGAGGACACAGGTTGTGGATGGCTTTGTATGTCATGGTTAGGGTTCTGAACTGGAGTCTTTGGGTAATGGGGAGCAAGTGCAGGGATTGACAGAGGGGAGAGGCTGGGGAATAGCGGGGGGACAGGTGGATTAGTCGGGCAGCAGAGTTTAGAATACATTAGAGTGATGCGAGAGTGTTAGAGGGGAGGCCACAAAGCAGGAGGTTGCAGTAGTCAAGGCAGGAGATGATGAGGACATGGACTAGGGTTTTTGCAGATTCTTAGTTGAGGAATGTACGGATCCGGGAAATATTTTTGAGTTGAAGTTGGCAGGAAGTGGAAAGGGCTTGGATATGTGGTTTGAAGTAGAGATCAGTGTCAAGGATTACCCCGAAGCAGAGAGCTTGTGGGACTGGGGATACATAGAATACATAGATATATAGATGACAGTGACATATACAATTAGTACAGTGTGTGTGCAGCTTACTGTACATTTATTTAATTAATGAAAGATTATTTTTTTGAAAAAATGGTGTTGGCTCCCACATAATTTTCGTAACTAGCAGAAGGAAAGCCGATGACTAGGGGCTATTGTTTAAAGCCTGGGAAGTGAGTAATACCCATGGAGCTTCGCAGGCTATTAATATCAGCTCACAACTGTACACTTAGCCTTTACTGGCTATTAAAATGGATGATCCCCAAAAAAATTACGTAGCGTCCCCATATAATTAATAACAAGCAAAGGCTATGCAAACAGCTGCTGGATGACATTAATAGCCTAGGAAGGAGCCATGGATACTGGCCCCCCAGGCTAAAAACATCAGCTCTCAGCCCCCCCAGAAAAGGCGCATCTCTAAAGTGTGCCAGTTCTGGCACTTAGCCTCGCTCTTCCCACTTGCCCTGTAGCGGTGGCAAGTGGGGTGATAGTCGGGGGGTTGATGTCACCTTTGTATTGTCAGGTGACATCAAGTCCCGAGGTTAGTAATCGAGAGGTGTCAATAAGATGCCCCCATTACTAACCCCATAGTCACATTTTATGAAAACACAGACACCCAGAAAAAAGTCCTTTAATTGAAAGAAAGACACAGACTCCTTTAATAATCTTAATTAAACAATACTTACGATTTCGCCCATTCCTCCAATGCCCTCGTCATCTGCAAAAGAGGTAAAACAACAAACAATATTCCTCACCTTTTCGCAGAGATGCTTTTAATCTATTTGTCCCACGACGGGTCTAGCTCTGCTACATCTAGATGGCAGGCTGCATGATGCGACCATGCAGCCTGTCATCCAGTAGACACTGAGAACTGTATGCTTAGTGTCTGCCTTTGAACTGCCATTCCCTATCTGAGGGCCGCAAGCGTGAGAAAGTTCTCCTGCTCGGTGTGCCATCAGACAGGTTCTGCGAGTTCACAGCCAATGAACTCACTTCACTTTTCTGACATCAATGTGAGCGTTGTGGGAAACTTTCCCACGGCGGTCGAGCTGAGGTCACATAGGTGAAGTGAGTTCATTGCACCTTTTCTGGGCAGCTGCGTGCTGCTATTTTTAGGCTGGGAGGCCTATATCCACGGACCCTTACCAGCCTGAGAATACCAGCCCCCAGCTGTCTGCTTTAGCAAGGCTGGTTGTCAAGAATGGGGGGACCCCACCCCACGCCGTTTTTATAAATTATTTATTTAAATAATATAAAAATAATAAGGCGTGGGGAGCCCTCTTTTTTTTTTAATAACCAGCCTTGCTGAATCTGACAGCTGAGGGTTGCAGCCCCCAGCTGTGAGTTTTGCCTGGCTGATTATCAAAAATACAGGGGAACCCACGCAGGTTTTTTTAAATTATTTATTTACAGCGCAGGAACAGCTGATGAATACTCCCATCCACCGCTTTTGCTCTCATTGTTATTAGCAGCAGCAGGTGTCAGCTAATGGGAGCTATAGTGCCATCAGCTGACACCAGTGACAAGAGGTAAACCTTATACCTCCGATCACAGTTGAGCGCTCACACTGTCTTTAGACAGCGTGGGAAACACGTCTCTTTGACTGACGGGGATGATTTCACCACCGATCAGAAGCGCTACACTGATGTTTTCCACGCTGTCACACAGTGTAGGAAACACCGACTTTTGTGCTGTGTATGGCCGGCTATATTTGGCAATTAAAACGGTGAATATTGCAAATTCGGAGATCGTGAACCGATCCAAATATTGAAATATTCGCTCATCTCTTCTCAACGTCCCCCCTTTGCATCATCACACCTCTCCAGTCTGTCTTTACTCTGCTGCCCTACCAATCCACTTCTATCCTTGCTACTCCTCCACTTCTCCCCTCTGCAAATTCCTTCATTGTCTTCCAATTGCACAATGTATCCACTTCAACCTAGTAACACTGACCTACAAAGCCTTGCATATTCTTTCTATATACCTCTGAACTAATCTCCCGATATCTCCCACCAAATATTCTCCAGACCTCCCAAGACCTCTTTCTCTCCACAATCGTACGTTCCTCATCCAAATGCCTGCAAGACTTTTCCCGAGTATCCCCTATCCAATAGAATACTGTGGCCCAATATATCCGATTATCCCCTACATTCAGAACTTTCAAACGGAATTTAGAAACCCATGTCTTCAGAACAAATTATAGCCTGCAATGAACCCACTGCCACCTCACCAACACCAGAATTGCTGCAACCGCCAAACCTACTGTTTCCTTCCCCATTATCCTATAGAATATAAGGCCACAAGGCTAGGGTCCTTTCCCCTCTGTACTTGTCTGTCACTGTTAGCTTGCTCGTTGTAATTTCTGTTTGTGTTTTGTATTTAATCCCTCATCATGTACAGAACCATGGAATCAATGGTGCTCTAAAAAAAAATAATCCCCCTCATGACGTTCCACCCAGTCTTCTTCCTGCCATCCTTGCCGGTGTACACACAGCAGAAAGCTGCAGCAGTTGGCACTTGTGTTTTGTCATCATTTTCAGAGATGTGCTGCGGTGGTCCGCTGACTGTGTGCACTGGCCCTCCCATGTACTCATCCTCAAACTAAACAAGTGGTTGGGGATCAGTGCACTCAATCTTTGCCACTTGTGGGGCAGGGCCAGGTGGATGGCCCACAGAATCGCAGCCAGAAGGAGTCATCAAAAAGCAAAAGTGACTGCTACATGACTTGGGACTCAGATTGCATGCCTGATTTGCAAGGAGCTAAAGTGGAAGACAAATGCCCATGGTCTGCAAGTGCAAAATCTACACTTTCATCAGGGGACCGGGTGAAAGACAAAGCAAAGGGGCTGAAGGCACTCTCAGCCAACCAATCTAAAGCCACCTCTACTTGTTCTGGCCTCACCATGAATCCAACGTTGGATACTCGGGCCTACGAAGTTACTCAGAACGTCCTGTCGCCTGCTTACACCAGAGGAAGCCTTTTCATTTGGGCGCGTAGCATATACAGATCAACAGCGCCCACTCTATCCATGCAGCAGCTACACCACCACCATCAGTAACACATCTACATCTCCTATTTGATGCTCTCCTAATTGTTTTCAACCAAAAAATTGCAGCATGTTACATGGTCTGTATACATAGAGAGAGTGGCCAGCAGATTATTACACTCCCTGCTTTCAGAGCACCCAAAAAAAAATCAATAAAAACAAAACTGTTATGATTTGGTAGCCGAGGAGGACAGTAGCCAAAATCGCCAAGGCAAGCAGACACCCAGAGAGGTTGGTAACTAGCGGATTGTAGACCCCTAAACTGACAGCACAACTAGAAGTAGCCGTGTACCTATGATGACCTAGACGCCTCGACACAGCCGGAGAGTTAACTAAGCCTAAAGAGAGAAAGGGGAAAGCTAACTGCCCCGGAATAGAGCCCCAAAGGAATAGGTAGTCCCCACAAATATATTGGCGGTGAGACAAGATGAAATACAAACACAGACAGAAAATAGAGCAAGCAAATGCTGGGGCCCAAACTGTCTAGAGAGAACAGGACAGGAAAGAATACTGTCTGCAATCCAGCAAAAACACTAAGAAAAATTCCAACATGTCTGATTTCCAAAAATACTGATCTCTCCCCCGCTAGATCAGAACTCTGGTGTGAACTGGTAGCTAACCAGCAGATGCTGAAATAACAGGGACTGAAAACACATAAACAGTGGTAAATGAGAAACAGAGACCAGCGCAGGCCCCAGCGGGGGAACCTGGTTGACCTCACTCCAGCAGGAAAGAAAAACAAAAGGGAAAACAAATGCCACAGAAATAAGCAGCAAATAACTTATCTGAAAGTTGCAGGACAAAGCAGGAAGCAAGCTGACTTCCAAATGGGACCAGGAAAAAACACATCACCGGCGAGGATCATGGGAAGGTTGCTCACTTATATCTCCCCAGTCAGTGAGACCTGATTGCCAATCATTGCCCCCAGCTCATAGACCTCTGTTAGCCAAAGCAGCTTCATTACTATCAGCAGCCACCAGGGGGAGCCCAGACTCAGAACTCAGATCCAGAGCGTTCACAGCACAAAACATAAAAACAAGGATTGAATAAAACCTGAAACACCTGCTTGTTTCGGTCTATACTGTGGTCGAGCGAGTCATGATAGAACTCAGTGTTTCTGATACAATAATGAATTTCTTAAAGCTAAGGAGATGGAAAGAAAAGTCATTACTATGTAAGGACACTGATTCTAAAGGTTTGAGACTACTGGTTGTTTGTACAAGTGTCTTTGGTTACCAAGTCTGGAGTATAGTTAACACTGTATTTATTGACTCAGCTTTAGCCTTAGATCTCATTGACAGTGACTTTGCTGTTTAGTATGGGTACACAATTGCAATTTTTGGTCACCCTGTTCAAGCATCCGCAATTGATAGTTCTCCCCTTACCCAAACTCATGTACTGTAACTCTTAAGGTTGAGAATGTGTGCATGAGAGTGACTGTGTTACACACATTCATGGTTCTTCCTTGTTTGCCAGCTAAAGTTGTGTTGGGTATGCCTTGGTTGCTGAAACACAATCCTACCATCAATTGGGAGACTCACAAGGTTAAGTTTTGGGGGAATTTCTGTTTTTCCAGTTGTTTATCTAAATCCCTGTTATCTATGATATCTTCTCCTCCTGATTTTGTTCAAGATTCTGAGGATGGTTTTTCTGAGACCGAATGTGAAGTAATTCCCCCTACATAGGTCTTATGATTGTGCTCAGATTTCTTCCGTTAAGGTACAGGCTGCAACCAAGCAATCGTAAAGCTTTACAGAAGTTCTTAAGGGTTGCTAATTTTTGTTGTAAGTTCATTAAGAACTTTTAGGTTATAGTCAAACCTCTTGCTGATATGACCAAGAAGTTTACTGACTTTTCATCTTGTTCTACTGAGGCTGTTGATGCGTTTTAGTCAACCCAAGTCAGCTTTTTCTAAAGCTCCTGTCCTGAGTCAACCCAATGTAGATTTCTCTGTGACATATCTCCCTGATACCAAGAATAATGGGGTGACTTTGTCACATAGTTTATGCTTCCTTGGTTGAAGCAGAAAATTTGCATGACAAGGAGAATGAGAGGGAGTGGGTGTTGGGCTCTAGACGTGTCAGACGTTGACGATAACACCAAATTAAATGTAAAGGTTTCAGTCCAGAGGATATTGACTGGGTTGATGCAAAAGATTTGCATGCGGGTCACCTAATGAGGGTGTTATGTCAGTGGTGTCAATGTTTGGGGATCTCTTCAGGTTCGGTAGCCCTCATAGAAGGGGTCCTGTCACGCTCCTGGGTTCAAACTCTTGGGCCTGTGTTTTGTTGTCAGCTTTTCTGTCCGCCAAGCCAATGCAGTCACACCTTTTCTCCATTTGTTTTAGTACTGTTATTCTGGCTACAGCCTGTTTAGCATTACACAGGTGTTTTTATTTATCTGCTCTATCACCATTCGGGTGCATCTTTATACCCCCCACCAGCTGGCATTTCCTGTTGGTGATAGTTTTCATATTGATGTTCAGACATTCTGTTGTTGCCAGCTAAGGGTTTTCTCTTAGCGGTTTCTGTAATTTACTCTGCACCTATCTTCTATTGTTTACTAGGAAGTAGGAACCATATTATCTAACAGTGCATACTTTATACTTTATTTTGTATTTCATGGTTTATTCTACTCACTTTGGGATCTTTCCATTTTTCAGAAGTGGTTGAAGCTTGCAATTTGTTACCATCTTTTCAGTTAGTCATTAAAAGGTATCAACCACTGAGGACTCTCAATTCTAAATATTTTTCCATTTTTCAGCACACTTTCCCTTTTGTAGGTAATTCATACGCTAATTTGCCCTCCATTTCATTAGGAGGATCGTGAAGCAACTCGGTGGCCTTTTAGGTAGTTTAGGTCTGAGTTGTCATCTTCTAGTCTGTGGTTAGGGCTATCTCTGCTCACGCTGGAAACACTAAAGACTGCATGGTCGGAATCTCTACCCTGTCCAGAGACCAGAAGGGCCAGTTGAAGTTTTTTAGTATATTACCTATTATCCTGAGTGAGTTGCTACACAAGCATAACAGTTACCATAACAACTTCAATGGAGTTGTGCTCATCACTAGCACAATTGCAAAAACTGTGCACGCAATCTCATTGTTCATATGGATATTAATTACATATTCATTACTACAATTAGATAGCTCCCTTTTGCATATTCCCTTTCCTTCATTTGGAGATTGCGTCCTTTAAAATAGAAATTGAATTGGAAGCTGAAACTATGGTGTGAAAGATGTAACATTTATAATGAAATTTGTAAATGCAAGATTATGAGAATGTCCTGTGGCGCTGTAGGTAGTGGGTGACAATTGTAGATTGCACTTTGCAGCAAACACAATGTTTGCAGAGCATAAAATTTCCTCTCCTCTTTTACAGCATCGGTGAGGCAGGCATGAAAGCCTCCTTTACTTCCCATCTTCCAATGTTCGTGACCTCGGGAAACAAGACAGAATATAGTGCAGCCAGTTTTCTGAGGTCACCTACTCTAAACTTTGGAAGTAAAGGAGGATTGCATGCCTGCCACACCGAGATAATTGTTTTCCATCTATGTGTTTTCCATCAAGATTCTGTTGTGGAAGAGCAGAGAAATTCTGGAGGATAATTTACCTGCTTCAAAGATGAATATTTTTCGCTAAAGTGCAATCTACTACTATAACTTTATGGAGGTGTTGGACGGCTACTTTGAACTTTGCCTTCACTGGTCTCATTTTTTACATTAGTGAAGTGGGTTTGTGCTTGACTATTGTTTAATCATTTACATCAGTGGGTGACAGTTATCTATGCTCTTGTAGAGATTCAGCCATGGTAATTTTTTTTTATTTATTACTGACTATTGTCACACATTGATACCATGTAATCAGCACTCTCTAATGGGCAGCTCTGAGTGGTAGATTTAGTACAGATGACCCAATGGAAAGGTAATATTGGGTGGAGGGAACGTATCGTTCACTTGCAGGAGTGTTCGTTTTTTTAATGTAGCTCCGAAACCTATTTCTTCTTTCTCTACTTCTGACACATGACAAATCTGGAGCTTCATAAAAGGAGTAATTTATCACTCCAGCAACACGGTAATGAATGCAAATATTGATGTTACACGACCTGCGCTGCTATATATGTTGTCCTTTGCCGCCTCCACATTTTGGATACAAAGACATGGGAGGCATTATGTACTGATTATACAAATGAAATATCCTTCATAAATATCCTCAACAATGTATAATGTTTGCTAGTGTCATAGTATATGAACCCCATATAATGTGACCATATAATAGTATTAATCTTTGTCAGGGGAAGCAACTCCACTGCCTCCATTCGTCAGGACAATTACGCAGCTGACTGACTAGTGATGGATGAGGCTAAGGCTGTTTTCCCAATTAGACCAGTTATTGGAGAACTCACAGTGAGCGTATTGTATATACACCTCTGATTCCATCGTATGGAATATATTATGTATATGGACTGAAACATCTCCATATGAGCAATTAAATAGCACATGATTTTCACTTATTTGGAGTGCTGCCTCTATATATACCCCCGATACGATCACTGCCAACTCCACAATAACAAAAAGAACTAGCTGCCACCACCACCATCAATTGTTTATATAGGCCTACATTTTATATATTTAATCCAGAAAAGTAGGAAGTGCTTATAAAAAAATATACAATAGACAAACAAACTGATTTTTACTAGATCAAGGTTACGCCCACATATCTCCCATTGGTGAGATCATATGGGGGGCTAGTCATGTTCTATGCTAGGTCTTTAGAAGATTATGATATCCCCAACTTTCAGAATATCTCTGCCCCTGGAGGTACCAGGAGGGAGATATTGTTGTCATGTTTCCTATCACAATTTTATCTTTCTATAGAGATGAAACATGGCATGAATAGCATCATCTATCTGACCAATATTAAGTTAAAAGTGTTAGTACAGCCTTGCTGTGATGTGAGTGAATGCGTTATATTCATCACTTCGCCATAACAATGAAAATATATCTCTCATAAATATCAGATCAATACAAACCCCAATATTCATCCTGTCCACTGTCTCCAGAGTGTCTGAGATAATTCTTGAATTCTTTGAACAGATGAAGCCTCTGCCTTGGGAATTGTACTTCCCAGCTTCTAAGTATACGAATCCTAGACTTGATGGCTGGCTCTCAGTAGATCCCTGTTATAATTACCTGTTCATGGCAGGAGGTTGTACTTGAATGAAGGCTAAAGTGTTAGCTCTTTCTCACTTCCCCGGTTATAATTAATCCTATATGTTCAATGTATGATAAATCCCCTCTCTGGAGATGTCTTCATGGATTTGACAAGTTCATCTACGACGATCATAAAAATAGTAGTGCACAAAACCATTATCCAATCAGATGCATTTTACAAGGGATGTATGGTAAATACAAGAAAAGTACCATTTAGATTTGTATGCAGCACTTTCTTTCCCGTCAAAGTAATGGACACCTTGACAAAACGTCACAGACCCCATAATAAGTCGATGAGATTTGTCCTATGTAAGATCCAGCACTGTAACATGGTTTCCATTATAACATAGTTGTAACCTGAACCTAATTGATGGTTGATATTGATTCTAAAAAGTTCAGTAGTGTATAGACAGTCATCTACTTGCTGGCTTTGTAGAAATTCACATTCAATTGATTTTTTTGCAGTTGAGAATAATTGTATATCTAGTGGCCAATGTATTGTATGCCTACTATATATTTAATAATTTCTCAATGCTTTTTTATGCTATATCTCACAAAGTCAGAACTGAGACTATCTTGCATGGTTGTACACTGCTGTCTTAGAGCTGTGATGGTATTGCAATCTAGTATTGTTATTTATTTATTTTTTTTATTCTTTGGTTATATAGCGCCATCATATTCCGCAATACTTGACAGACATCATCACCACTGAGGCCAATGCGACGCACAATTTAAATTCCCTATCGGTATGTTTTTGCATTGTTGGAAGAAACCAGAGTACCTGAAGGAAACCCACGCAAACACGAGGAGAACATACAAACAGATGCTGTCCTTGGTGAGATTAGAGCCAAGGTCCCCATTGTTTCAAAGCAACAGTGCTAACCACTGAGCAAAATTCTGGTGGCAGATTTCCTTTATGACTCCATACTGCAAAGGCAAAGGTGCCCCAATGCAGCTTTACAATGTGAATGAGACCTTAGATTCCAGCATTGGTTTTGGATAAAAGAACTACAGATAAGTACTCTGAATATGGTCTTTTTTGCCTTCATAGTTTGCATTTCCTCCAATCTTTTCGATTGCTTTTAATTTAATCGACAAAACTGACTGACAACTGACCTTGACACTGCTGACCCATATATACCCTATGACTACATTTATGCAACTAATTTATTTTCGTTGGGTCGTATTCCGATCTTTATTTACTTTATGATTTCCTCCTTGCCTTCTATGTCATGATTCTCCTGAATTAGTTGTTGCTGACATACTATTCAGCACCATTATTTGCTTGCTACTCTTCTTCCGAGTACACTGCCTGTCTTGCAAGGACTTGTCCTCCAAATTCCAGTTTGTTCAGTAGGAACAGTTGCCGATGAGTACCTGGAAACGTGACTAGTTCTAAGAGAAGCACAAAAAATGCGTTAATGGCATTATGTACTATGCTACTGTGTGTAGTCCTACAAAGAAAACTTGTAAAAAGACTACTTTCTTTAATGAATAAATGAATATATTTACATGGAACATTATTCATATAAATATTTTTAGTAATACCCTTAATATAAAATAATCTAATAAAGGCAGTATACCAGTACAAAGAAAGTTGTAATATACAACTCTACAGTATGGTGGCTCAGTGGTTAAGGGTCCTGGGTTCCAATCCTACCAAGGACATCTGTTTGGATTTTCTTCAGGTACTATGGTTTCCTCCCACATTCCAAAGACATATTTAGAATTATGACTGTTTGCCCCACCGGGGTCAGTGTCCCTACAGAATAAATTTTTGCTACATATGCAACATAAATAAAATTTTACAATAAAAAGTCTTAAAACTATTTTTCTTTCATTACTGTTTTTGCTTTTTTTATTTCTGCGGTCTGATAAACGTCCCCTGTAAGTGTAAAAATTAGCCCTAGTGACACGTTTATCCATACAGTAGTCACTGGATTAGTGGAGGATATGAGAATAAAAAAGGGAGCACCTTGTGTGTTACAGTGGTCTTAGAGAAAAAGTGGTCTTTTTTACTTATTAACATTCCCAGAGAATTGCATGGCCTTTAAGTCTCCTTACGCTGACTTGGAACGCTTCAAAAGGAGAAACATTACCCTTTAATCTAACCATTTCTGTATTATTTTGTAAAACCAACAAAAAAAAACAACAATTTGGTGGCCTCTAATCTTCTCCATGTTGTTTGAAACAACACCAGAAACTTATTAGATGGAAGGCGCAATATAACGGTAGTGTCAAATGGTGTTTTTAATGCTTTTCTTATTTTACATTACTTTTATTTTTGTGCCCCCAATCTTTTGTCTTTTCAAAGGCAAAGTTTTAATTAACATTCATTTATTTATTATTCTAATATAGCACCGGCATATCTCATAGAGCTTTACAGACTTTATCATCATTGTCTCTATTTTGGCTCACAATCTAAACATATATCAAATAGAAGATATTCTGGTAAAATATATTGAGTATCCAACAATATCTTCAAAGTGGTTGTTTCATCAGCAAATGAAAATATATTTGGGTGGAGGCAAACCACAATACTAAAAGTGGGCATTTTTATATTTTTAAATATTTCTGTAAAGCGCTGCAGAATAAGATAGCGCTATAAGCAAATCATAATAAAAAAATTAAAATAAATAAATGCATTTCAAAATGGGTATTCTATCAAAATAATTAAATGTACAAAAATCATCTCAACAAAAAAGTTTAGAATATGCAGCCCCAACGGCTAGCGGAGAACACTGGAAAGTCTAACTCTTAAAACTTATGTTCTGCTACAACTTAATAGTTGTAGCTGCAAAAAAAATCTAAATATGTTCTGCGTTTACTAGAGCTTAACACCCACCAGCCTTCATTCTGACTCACCAGACATAAAAGTGTTCTTCTGTCATCTCAGGCAGGTTTCTCAGTCATTCTGACTGGTTTCCTGAACGTGAAAACAATTTTTAACCTGCATGTAGAGGAGTGTTTGTGCCTAACAATGGCCCTATCTAAGCATGTTTCATTAAAGGCTTAGCTGTGTGTCAGGCTTCTGTCATTTCTCTTTAAGAATGTGGTCATCCACAATAGAGCAATGCTATTAAAACAACATCCTTTATACACCCAAAATGTCTTCATATCTTTATATAGTAAATGCATAATTTCTCTGACTAAAACTTCTATAACTGTAAGGGAATGACTATTATTAGTAAAGATTACTAAGGACTGCCTTGAAATATATGCATTATATACAGTACAGACCAAAAGTTTGGACACACCTTCTCATTCAAAGATTTTTCTGTATTTTCATGACTATGAAAATTGTAGAATCACACTGAAGGCATCAAATGAATGAATTAACACATGTGGAATTATACATTACACTTTACAAAAAAGTGTGAAGCAACTGAAAATATGTCTTATATTCTAGGTTCTTCAAAGTAGCCACCTTTTGCTTTGATTAATGCTTTGCACGCAGAAAAGGTGAACGGATGGACTCTATATGCCTGGTTCCCACCGTGAAGCATGGAGGAGGTGGTGTGATGGTGTGGGGGTGCTTTGCTGGTGACACTGTTGGGGATTTATTCAAAATTGAAGCGGTGAGCGGTCCAGCTCACCCCAAACCATCTCGATTGGGTTCAAGTCTGGTGACTGTGGAGGCCAGGTCATCAGGCGTTGCACCCCAACACTGTCCTTCTTGGTCAAATAGCCCTTACACAGTCTGGAGGTGTGTTTGGGGTCATTGTCCTATTGAAAAATAAATAATGGTCCAACTAAATGCAAACCGGATGGAATAGCATGTTGCTGCAAGATGCTGTGGTAGCCATGCTGGTTAAGTATGCCTTCAATTTTTAATAAATCCCCAACAGTGTCACCAGCAAAGCACCCCCACACCATCACACCACCTCCTCCATGCTTCACGGTGGGAACCAGGCATGTAGAGTCCATCCGTTCACCTTTTCTGCGTGCAAAGCAGTAATCAAAGCAAAAGGTGGCTACTTTGAAGAACCTAGAATATAAGACATAATTTCAGTTGTTTCACACTTTTTTGTAAAGTGTAATGTATAATTCCACATGTGTTAATTCATAGTTTTGATGCCTTCAGTGTGATTCTACAATTTTCACAGTCATGAAAATACAGAAAAATCGTTGAATGAGAAGGTGTGTCCAAACTTTTGGTCTGTACTGTATCTATAAAGTGTGTAGCATAAATTAGTACATCCCAAAAGATTTGTCAGAATACTTTTTAGTTTACAGAATCCGCATTTTCTTTGGGCGACTATACTACAGAATACTCCCACAAATGTAGGCCAATGATTGCAAACAAGATATATTATTTTGCACACCCAATAAAGTAATTTTCCTAACAAATTCATTCATGACCTTATTGCAAAAATGAGGACACCCCAATAAAAGTCTTAGGAGTAGTAATGATCGAGTATGCTCGTTACTCGGGTTTTCCCGAGCATGCTCAGGTGTTCTCCAAGTATTTGGGTGTGCTCGGAGATTTAGTGTGTGTCGCCGCAGCTGCATGATTTGTGGCTGCTAGACAGCCTGAATACATGTAGGGATTACTTGTTTGTTAGGAAATCCCCACATGTATCCAGGCTGTCTAGCAGCCGCAAATCATGCAGCTGCGGCAACACAAACTAAAACTCTGAGCATGCTCGAATACTTGGAGAACACCTGAGCATGTTCGGGAAAACCCGAGTAACGAGCATACTCGATCATCAGTACTTAGGAGCAAATCAAAAGTTCAGACTACAAAATTGGAATTCAACCACAAGTAAGTCTAATTATTCACTAAACAGGTGTCCAGTAGACCATTCGCTATAAAAAAGCATTACTTAAAAAAAACCCTTTCCCATTTCATACTTTCAGCAATGGCACCACATGGAAGAGAAATGTCACAGAACCTGAGGAAAAAAATAATTTCTTTACCCAAGAAATGTGAAGGCTACAAGAAGATAAAGTAAATCTTTACTGTTCTGTCAGAACACTGTAGCAAAAGTGATACAAAAATTTAACACAGATGGAATTGCAACCATCTCACAGAGTCATGTAGGCCAACCACAGAAGTTAACACCTGAACAGCAGCTTCTTTCATTGAGATGCAGTTAGCTAAAGAAGTAGAAATCCAAAAAGGGGTGTTTCCCATGACCCCAATACACTGCAGAGGAATGGTATGCATGGTTGTCATCCATGAAGGAAACCTATGCACACAAAATCCCACCTACAATTTGCCAGAGTCCATACTGAAAAATAGGAAGACTATGGAGTCTCTATACTCTGCAGTGATGAGACCAAGGTAAATGTTTTTGAAATTTGTTAGTGTGTTCCGTGAGATATTGATTAAAATTTTACTTTTCAAAGGGAGTGTACTAATTTATGCTGGGCACTGTACGTACACTGACAAGCAAAAGGGTAACAATGTTCTGAACTTTTGACTTTCAGGCTCCATATCTCACCATCCGTTAATGCTTGTAATGTGAGACAACCATCAATTTATAGACAATCATGTCTATCTCATACCTAAATTTGACTTGCAACTATTTTGCATATGATTAGTTATGCAGATTGTTGTCACGTCACTGCATTGTTAATGATTTGCTCCTAGTAGTGGAGAAATATTTTTCTTCCTGCATACTACAAATTACAACCTGCAATTACAATGCCAGCTGTTGGCCAATCAAAAGCCATAAGCTGACATCAGCGTGCTGGCTTATGACTTCACTCCAATGCCGATGTCAGCTGCTGGCCTGTGATTGGCTGGTGGCTTCAAATGGTATTGCTGTGCAGAGAGCTCGTCTCTGCAAAGCAATACATTTCAATCGAATGTGTGTCCAAAGACGCACAGTCAACTGAAATAAAGCGCTAATGTCAGCGGCACAAGATGAGTACAAGGATGGGGCACATTACTACAAGATGTTTGCCAGAATTACTACACTGCTCAAAAAAATAAAGGAAACACTTAAACAACAGAATATAACTCCAAGTAAATCAAACTTCTGTGAAATCAAACTGTCCACTTAGGAAGCAACACTGATTGACAATCAATTTCACATGCTGTTGTGCAAATGGAATAGACAACAGATGGAAATTATTGGCAATTATCAAGACACACTCAAAGGAGTGGTTGTGCAGGTGGGGACCACAGACCACATCTCAGTACCAATGCTTTCTGGCTGATGTTTTGGTCACTTTTGAAAGTTGGTTGTGCTTTCACACTCGTGGTAGCATGAGATGGACTCTACAACCCACACAAGTGGCTCAGGTAGTGCAGCTCATTCACGATGGCACATCAATGCGAGCTGTGGCAAGAAGGTTTTCTGTGTCTGTCAGCGTAGTGTCCAGAGGCTGGAGGCACAACCAGGAGACAGGCCAGTACACCAAGAGACGTGGAGGGGGCCATAGGAGGGCAACAACCCAGCAGCAGGACCGCTGCCTCCACCTTTATGCAAGGAGGAACAGGAGGAGCACTGCCAGAGCAAAATGACCTCCAGCAGGCCACAAATGTGCATGTGTCTGCAAAACAGATAGAAAACGACTCCATGAGGATGGTCTGAGTGCCCAACATCCATAGATGGGGGTTGTGCTCACAATCCAACACAATGCAGGACGCTTGGCATTTGCCACAGAACACCTGGATTGGCAAATTCGCCACTGGCGCCCTGTGCTCTTCACAGATGAAAACAGATTCGCACTGAGCACATATGACAGACGTGACAGAGTCTGGAGATGCCGTGGAGAGCGATCTGCTGCCTGCAACATCCTTCAGCATGACCGGTTTGGCAGTGGGTCAATAATGGTGTGGGGTGGCATTTCTTTGGAGGGCCAGACAGCCCTCCATGTGCTCTCCAGAGGTAGCCTGACTGCCATTAGGTACCGAGATGAGATCCTCAGACCCCTTGTGAGACCATATGCTGGTGCGGTTGGCCCTGGGTTCCTCCTAATGCAGGACAATGCCAGACCTCATGTGGCTGGATTGTGTCAGCAGTTCCTGCAAGATGAAGGCATTGAAGCTATGGACTGGCCCGCCCGTTCCCCAGACCTTAATCCAGTTGAGCACATCTGGGACATCATGTCTCGCTCCATCCACCAACGTCACGTTGCACCACAGACTGTCCAGGAGTTTGCGGATGCTTTAGTCCAGGTCTGGGAGGAGATCCCTCAGGAGACCATCCGCCGCCTCATTAGGAGCATGCCCAGGCATTGTAGGAAGGTCATACAGGCACAGGGAGGTCATACAGGCATGTGGAGACCACACACACACTACTGAGCATCATTTTGACTTGTTTTAAGGACATTACATTCCACTTTAATTTTGTGTGTGACTCCAAATCCAGGCCTCCATTGGTTAATAAATTTGATTTCCATTGATGATTTTTGTGTTTTTTTTGTTGTTAGCACATTCAACTTAGTACAGAACAAAGTATTCAATTAGAATATTTCATTCATTCAGATCTAATAGAAAAAGCAAGGGAGACACAAAGCGCAATAGGGTCTTATCCGATAGTAAGTTATCACTTTTTTAAGTAGGAAGCTGCTCACCTGGTATTAGGTGGTTAAAGCACATGTAGGAGAGGCTGCCGCAGATCCACAAGTCAGTCAACGACCCAACAATACAATGCACTGCAGAAAAGATGTGGATTCCAGTCCACGCTGCCCAAATAATAGATTTCCAAGATGTAGTAGCAGTTAAGAAGTGGTTTAATCTACACGTTTCAGGGTGAATACCACCCCTTCTTCAGGAAAATACCACATATAGCTTACATATGTTCTAACAGTACCTTGCTTAAATACATCAAGGAATCCTCTGACGTCACTGATGCTGTGCGGTGTCCCCGGCTGACCTGAAGTGAACTGATTACTGTGGGAAGCAATCAATTAAGCTTCCCACACTAATCACTTCCTCTCCTGTGGGCCCGAGAATAACTCATTCATTTTGGGGGGGTGTGCTGCTAATGTAAACCAGTTAACCTTTGTGAAGGGTTACAGCGTGGACCCGACAAAGCACCGGGGATATAAAAAAAATGTTGCTTTATTATTTTGCTTTTTTACGGAAAGCAAGGGCTTGCAGGGGGAAAAAGTAAAAAAAAAGATGGGGCAAAAACGGGGGGGGTTTTTTAAAAAAATTTTTTTTTTAAGGGGTGTTTTTTTATTTTTCCTTCAATAGGATTAAATAATTGAAGGTCAAATTGACAACTTCCAAATTTTTAACCTGGCTTAAAGTCACCTTTTTAAAGCAAGGGGGCTTTAAACCCAAATTTAACCCCCTTCGCCCCCATACAGGGGAATGGGGAAAAGAGGGCTAAGTCCAAAAGAGTCATCTAATTTTTAAAATTTGCCTTTTTTTGGGTTTGGCTGGGGGCAAAGTTAGAGCCAGGGGGGCAAAAATAAAGCACCCTCCCCGGGATTTTCCCCCCACTCGCGGCTTTGTCTGTCTGGGGGGAAAAAAGCGGGGACCCACGCATTTTTTTTCAACGAAAATTTTTTTACCTTTTAATTTCCTCTACTGGGTGAAATTTTGCACAAAACTCAGTAATTTTTTGTGAAAACCATATACAAACCAGAAAACAGGAACTGAGTAAAAAATGTGCAACAGCGGGTCTGAATTTTTCAAAAACGGCAATTGAATTAGCGGCATACACTATTAGAAGTGCACAACTTAAACATGTAATATATGCTCAATGACATAATAAACGTTTTAAAAAATTTTATAAAATATAACCCGTGCCTCCCCGTATAAATTAAACCCCCCCCCAGATTACTGGTTTGATAAGAAAAGGGAAAAAATTTAGAGCCTTCCCAAAATGCAAACGGATAGGTTTATTAACAAAGCAAAACTTACAAAAAAAAAGTTTTTTTTGCTCATTGAATTTTAATAAATTTTTTAAACATAAAAAATGTGGGGCAATTATTATACAACCCCCTTTGTTTAATATTTTTTGTGGAATAACCCCTTTTTTTGCAATTTTCAGCTAAAAGTCTTTTTTAAAAAAACCCGATCAGGGGCCGGGCCCGGTCGTGGGGTTTTTCTTTGGCCCCCTCCCCCATGCAGATCTTCTCCAAGTTATCTAGGTTCTTTGGTGTCTCAGGGACTTTA
>JARQOD010000006.1:266944262-266979809 GCA_033576555.1 Oophaga sylvatica | reverse complement strand
AATAAAGGCAGTATACCAGTACAAAGAAAGTTGTAATATACAACTCTACAGTATGGTGGCTCAGTGGTTAAGGGTCCTGGGTTCCAATCCTACCAAGGACATCTGTTTGGATTTTCTTCAGGTACTATGGTTTCCTCCCACATTCCAAAGACATATTTAGAATTATGACTGTTTGCCCCACCGGGGTCAGTGTCCCTACAGAATAAATTTTTGCTACATATGCAACATAAATAAAATTTTACAATAAAAAGTCTTAAAACTATTTTTCTTTTCATTACTGTTTTTGCTTTTTTTATTTCTGCGGTCTGATAAACGTCCCCTGTAAGTGTAAAAATTAGCCCTAGTGACACGTTTATCCATACAGTAGTCACTGGATTAGTGGAGGATATGAGAATAAAAAAGGGAGCACCTTGTGTGTTACAGTGGTCTTAGAGAAAAAGTGGTCTTTTTTACTTATTAACATTCCCAGAGAATTGCATGGCCTTTAAGTCTCCTTACGCTGACTTGGAACGCTTCAAAAGGAGAAACATTACCCTTTAATCTAACCATTTCTGTATTATTTTGTAAAACCAACAAAAAAAACAACAACATTTGGTGGCCTCTAATCTTCTCCATGTTGTTTGAAACAACACCAGAAACTTATTAGATGGAAGGCGCAATATAACGGTAGTGTCAAATGGTGTTTTTAATGCTTTTCTTATTTTACATTACTTTTATTTTTGTGCCCCCAATCTTTTGTCTTTTCAAAGGCAAAGTTTTAATTAACATTCATTTATTTATTATTCTAATATAGCACCGGCATATCTCATAGAGCTTTACAGACTTTATCATCATTGTCTCTATTTTGGCTCACAATCTAAACATATATCAAATAGAAGATATTCTGGTAAAATATATTGAGTATCCAACAATATCTTCAAAGTGGTTGTTTCATCAGCAAATGAAAATATATTTGGGTGGAGGCAAACCACAATACTAAAAGTGGGCATTTTTATATTTTTAAATATTTCTGTAAAGCGCTGCAGAATAAGATAGCGCTATAAGCAAATCATAATAAAAAAATTAAAATAAATAAATGCATTTCAAAATGGGTATTCTATCAAAATAATTAAATGTACAAAATCATCTCAACAAAAAAGTTTAGAATATGCAGCCCCCAACGGCTAGCGGAGAACACTGGAAAGTCTAACTCTTAAACTTATGTTCTGCTACAACTTAATAGTTGTAGCTGCAAAAAAAATCTAAATATGTTCTGCGTTTACTAGAGCTTAACACCCACCAGCCTTCATTCTGACTCACCAGACATAAAAGTGTTCTTCTGTCATCTCAGGCAGGTTTCTCAGTCATTCTGACTGGTTTCCTGAACGTGAAAACAATTTTTAACCTGCATGTAGAGGAGTGTTTGTGCCTAACAATGGCCCTATCTAAGCATGTTTCATTAAAGGCTTAGCTGTGTGTCAGGCTTCTGTCATTTCTCTTTAAGAATGTGGTCATCCACAATAGAGCAATGCTATTAAAACAACATCCTTTATACACCCAAAATGTCTTCATATCTTTATATAGTAAATGCATAATTTCTCTGACTAAAACTTCTATAACTGTAAGGGAATAACTATTATTAGTAAAGATTACTAAGGACTGCCTTGAAATATATGCATTATATACAGTACAGACCAAAAGTTTGGACACACCTTCTCATTCAAAGATTTTTCTGTATTTTCATGACTATGAAAATTGTAGAATCACACTGAAGGCATCAAATGAATGAATTAACACATGTGGAATTATACATTACACTTTACAAAAAAGTGTGAACAACTGAAAATATGTCTTATATTCTAGGTTCTTCAAAGTAGCCACCTTTTGCTTTGATTAATTCTTTGCACGCAGAAAAGGTGAACGGATGGACTCTATATGCCTGGTTCCCACCGTGAAGCATGGAGGAGGTGGTGTGATGGTGTGGGGGTGCTTTGCTGGTGACACTGTTGGGGATTTATTCAAAATTGAAGCGGTGAGCGGTCCAGCTCACCCCAAACCATCTCGATTGGGTTCAAGTCTGGTGACTGTGGAGGCCAGGTCATCAGGCGTTGCACCCCAACACTGTCCTTCTTGGTCAAATAGCCCTTACACAGTCTGGAGGTGTGTTTGGGGTCATTGTCCTATTGAAAAATAAATAATGGTCCAACTAAAGCAAACCGGATGGAATAGCATGCTTGCTGCAAGATGCTGTGGTAGCCATGCTGGTTCAGTATGCCTTCAATTTTGAATAAATCCCCAACAGTGTCACCAGCAATGCACCCCCACACATCACACCACCTCCTCCATGCTTCACGGTGGGAACCAGGCATGTAGAGTCCATCCGTTCACCTTTTCTGCGTGCAAAGCAGTAATCAAAGCAAAAGGTGGCTACTCTGAAGAACCTAGAATATAAGACATAATTTCAGTTGTTTCACACTTTTTTGTAAAGTGTAATGTATAATTCCACATGTGTTAATTCATAGTTTTGATGCCTTCAGTGTGATTCTACAATTTTCACAGTCATGAAAATACAGAAAAATCGTTGAATGAGAAGGTGTGTCCAAACTTTTGGTCTGTACTGTATCTATAAAGTGTGTAGCATAAATTAGTACATCCCAAAAGATTTGTCAGAATACTTTTTAGTTTACAGAATCCGCATTTTCTTTGGGCGACTATACTACAGAATACTCCCACAAATGTAGGCCAATGATTGCAAACAAGATATATTATTTTGCACACCCAATAAAGTAATTTTCCTAACAAATTCATTCATGACCTTATTGCAAAAATGAGGACACCCCAATAAAAGTCTTAGGAGTAGTAATGATCGAGTATGCTCGTTACTCGGGTTTTCCCGAGCATGCTCAGGTGTTCTCCAAGTATTTGGGTGTGCTCGGAGATTTAGTGTGTGTCGCCGCAGCTGCATGATTTGTGGCTGCTAGACAGCCTGAATACATGTAGGGATTACTTGTTTGTTAGGAAATCCCCACATGTATCCAGGCTGTCTAGCAGCCGCAAATCATGCAGCTGCGGCAACACAAACTAAAACTCTGAGCATGCTCGAATACTTGGAGAACACCTGAGCATGCTCGGGAAAACCCGAGTAACGAGCATACTCGATCATCAGTACTTAGGAGCAAATCAAAAGTTCAGACTACAAAATTGGAATTCAACCACAAGTAAGTCTAATTATTCACTAAACAGGTGTCCAGTAAACCATTCGCTATAAAAAAGCATTACTTAAAAAAACCCTTTCCCATTTCATACTTTCAGCAATGGCACCACATGGAAGAGAAATGTCACAGAACCTGAGGAAAAAAAATAATTTCTTTACCCAAGAAACGTGAAGGCTACAAGAAGATAAAGTAAATCTTTACTGTTCTGTCAGAACACTGTAGCAAAAGTGATACAAATATTTAACACAGATGGAATTGCAACCATCTCACAGAGTCATGTAGGCCAACCACAGAAGTTAACACCTGAACAGCAGCTTCTTTCATTGAGATGCAGTTAGCTAAAGAAGTAGAAATCCAAAAAGGGGTGTTTCCCATGACCCCAATACACTGCAGAGGAATGGTATGCATGGTTGTCATCCATGAAGGAAACCTATGCACACAAAATCCCACCTACAATTTGCCAGAGTCCATACTGAAAAATAGGAAGACTATGGAGTCTCTATACTCTGCAGTGATGAGACCAAGGTAAATGTTTTTTGAAATTTGTTAGTGTGTTCCATGAGATATTGATTAAAATTTTACTTTTCAAAGGGAGTGTACTAATTTATGCTGGGCACTGTACGTACACTGACAAGCAAAAGGGTAACAATGTTCTGAACTTTTGACTTTCAGGCTCCATATCTCACCATCCGTTACTGCTTGTAATGTGAGACAACCATCAATTTATAGACAATCATGTCTATCTCATACCTAAATTTGACTTGCAACTATTTTGCATATGATTAGTTATGCAGATTGTTGTCATGTCACTGCATTGTTAATGATTTGCTCCTAGTAGTGGAGAAATATTTTTCTTCCTGCATACTACAAATTACAACCTGCAATTACAATGCCAGCTGTTGGCCAATCAAAAGCCATAAGCTGACATCAGCGTGCTGGCTTATGACTTCACTCCAATGCCGATGTCAGCTGCTGGCCTGTGATTGGCTGGTGGCTGCAAATGGTATTGCTGTGCAGAGAGCTGTCTCTGCAAAGCAATACATTTCAATCGAATTGTGTGTCCAAAGACGCACAGTCAACTGAAATAAAGCGCTAATGTCAGCGGCACAAGATGAGTACAAGGATGGGGCACATTACTACAAGATGTTTGCCAGAATTACTACACTGCTCAAAAAAATAAAGGAAACACTTAAACAACAGAATATAACTCCAAGTAAATCAAACTTCTGTGAAATCAAACTGTCCACTTAGGAAGCAACACTGATTGACAATCAATTTCACATGCTGTTGTGCAAATGGAATAGACAACAGATGGAAATTATTGGCAATTATCAAGACACACTCAAAGGAGTGGTTGTGCAGGTGGGGACCACAGACCACATCTCAGTACCAATGCTTTCTGGCTGATGTTTTGGTCACTTTTGAAAGTTGGTTGTGCTTTCACACTCGTGGTAGCATGAGATGGACTCTACAACCCACACAAGTGGCTCAGGTAGTGCAGCTCATTCACGATGGCACATCAATGCGAGCTGTGGCAAGAAGGTTTTCTGTGTCTGTCAGCGTAGTGTCCAGAGGCTGGAGGCACAACCAGGAGACAGGCCAGTACACCAAGAGACGTGGAGGGGGCCATAGGAGGGCAACAACCCAGCAGCAGGACCGCTGCCTCCACCTTTATGCAAGGAGGAACAGGAGGAGCACTGCCAGAGCAAAATGACATCCAGCAGGCCACAAATGTGCATGTGTCTGCAAAACGGATAGAAACCGACTCCATGAGGATGGTCTGAGTGCCCAACATCCATAGATGGGGGTTGTGCTCACAATCCAACACAATGCAGGACGCTTGGCATTTGCCACAGAACACCTGGATTGGCAAATTCGCCACTGGCGCCCTGTGCTCTTCACAGATGAAAACAGATTCGCACTGAGCACATATGACAGACGTGACAGAGTCTGGAGATGCCGTGGAGAGCGATCTGCTGCCTGCAACATCCTTCAGCATGACCGGTTTGGCAGTGGGTCAATAATGGTGTGGGGTGGCATTTCTTTGGAGGGCCAGACAGCCCTCCATGTGCTCTCCAGAGGTAGCCTGACTGCCATTAGGTACCGAGATGAGATCCTCAGACCCCTTGTGAGACCATATGCTGGTGCGGTTGGCCCTGGGTTCCTCCTAATGCAGGACAATGCCAGACCTCATGTGGCTGGATTGTGTCAGCAGTTCCTGCAAGATGAAGGCATTGAAGCTATGGACTGGCCCGCCCGTTCCCCAGACCTTAATCCAATTGAGCACATCTGGGACATCATGTCTCACTCCATCCACCAACGTCACGTTGCACCACAGACTGTCCAGGAGTTGGCGGATGCTTTAGTCCAGGTCTGGGAGGAGATCCCTCAGGAGACCATCTGTCGCTTCATTAGGAGCATGCCCAGGCATTGTAGGAAGGTCATACAGGCACAGGGAGGTCATACAGGCACGTGGAGACCACACACACACTACTGAGCATCATTTTGACTTGTTTTAAGGACATTACATTCCACTTTAATTTTGTGTGTGACTCCAAATCCAGGCCTCCATTGGTTAATAAATTTGATTTCCATTGATGATTTTTGTGTTTTTTTGTTGTTAGCACATTCAACTTAGTACAGAACAAAGTATTCAATTAGAATATTTCATTCATTCAGATCTAATAGAAAAAGCAAGGGAGACACAAAGCGCAATAGGGTCTTATCCGATAGTAAGTTATCACTTTTTTAAGTAGGAAGCTGCTCACCTGGTATTAGGTGGTTAAAGCACATGTAGGAGAGGCTGCCGCAGATCCACAAGTCAGTCAACGACCCAACAATACAATGCACTGCAGAAAAGATGTGGATTCCAGTCCACGCTGCCCAAATAATAGATTTCCAAGATGTAGTAGCAGTTAAGAAGTGGTTTAATCTACACGTTTCAGGGTGAATACCACCCCTTCTTCAGGAAAATACCACATATAGCTTACATATGTTCTAACAGTACCTTGCTTAAATACATCAAGGAATCCTCTGACGTCACTGATGCTGTGCGGTGTCCCCGGCTGACCTGAAGTGAACTGATTACTGTGGGAAGCAATCAATTAAGCTTCCCACACTAATCACTTCCTCTCCTGTGGGCCCAGAGATAAGCTCATTCATTCGGGGGCTGTGCTGCTAATTGTAAGCCAGTTAACCCTTTGTGAAGGATTACAGCGTGGGACCTGACAGAGCACCGGATAGGTAAGAATAATGTTGCTTTATTATTTTTGCTTTATTACAGGAGAGCAAGGGCTTCGCACGGATTAACTGTAAAATAAAAGATGGTCAAAAACTGTGTGATTATTTCATTAAAATTATTTATTTTTAATGTGTGTGTTTTTTTATTTCCTTCAATAGGATTAATAATTGATAGTTGTCTAATTGACAACTCTCAATTATTAACCTGGCTTAAAGTCACCTTTCATAAGCAAGGTGGCTTTAACCCATTATTAACCCATTCGCCACCACTACAGGGCAATGGGAATAGATGGGCTAAGTGCCAGAAAGAGTGCATCTAATTATAGATTTGCCTTTTCTGGGTTGGCTGGGGGCAGATGTTAGTAGCCAGGGGTGGCACAAAATAAATGCACCCTCCCTAGGCTATTATTATCTGCCCCCACTCGCTGGCTTTGTCTGTCTGGTTGAGAAAATAGCGCGGGAGCCCACGCATTTTTTTTCAACGAATTTACACCTTTAATTAACCTCTACATGTGTGAAATTTTGCACACATAGACTCATGTAATTGTTAGTGAAAACCATATATCAAACTACATGAAATTACATGGTTAACTGTATGTAAACCATGTGTCATTTCATGTCGGGTCTGTAATTTCACAAAAGACGGCAATTGAATTAGCGGCTATTACACTATGTAGAAGTGCACAAACTATAAATCTATGTATATATATGTCTCAATGACATATATATACAGTATATATATATATATATATATATACAGTGCCTACAAGTAGTATTCAACCCCCTGCAGATTTAGCTGGTTTGATAAGATGCAAATAAGTTAGAGCCTTCAAACTGCAAACGAGAGTAGGATTTATTAACAGAAGCATAAATCTTACAAAACAAAAAGTTATGTTGCTCAGTTGAATTTTAATAAATTTTAAACATAAAAGTGTGGGTCAATTATTATACAACCCCTATGTTTAATATTTCGTGGAATAACCCTTGTTTGCAATTACAGCTAATAATCGTCTTTTATAAGACCTGATCAGGCCGGCACAGGTCTGTGGAGTTATCTTGGCCCACTCCTCCATGCAGATCTTCTCCAAGTTATCTAGGTTCTTTGGGTGTCTCATGTGGACTTTAATCTTGAGCTCCTTCCACAAGTTTTCAATTGGGTTAAGGTCAGGAGACTGACTAGGCCACTCCAACACCTTGACTTTTTCCCTCTTGAACCAGGCCTTGGTTTTCTTGGCTGTGTGCTTTGGGTCGTTGTCTTGTTGGAAGATGAAATTACGACCCATCTTAAGATCCTTGATGAAGGAGCGGAGGTTCTTGGCCAAAATCTCCAGGTAGGCCGTGCTATCCATCCTCCATGGATGCGGACCAGATGGCCAGGCCCCTTGGCTGAGAAACGGCCCCACAGCATGATGCTGCCACCACCATGCTTGACTGTAGGGATGGTATTCTTGGGGTCGTATGCAGTGCCATCCAGTCTCCAAACGTCACGTGTGTGGTTGGCACCAAAGATCTCGATCTTGGTCTCATCAGACCATAGAACCTTGAACCAGTCTGTCTCAGAGTCCTCCAAGTGATCATGAGCAAACTGTAGACGAGCCTTGACATGACGCTTTGAAAGTAAAGGTACATTATGGGCTCGTCTGGAACTGAAACCATTGCGGTGGAGTACGTTACTTATGGTATTGACTGAAACCAATGTCCCCATTGCCATGAGATCTTCCTGGAGCTCCTTCCTTGTTGTCCTTGGGTTAGCCTTGACTCTTCGGACAAGCCTGGCCTCGGCACGGGAGGAAACTTTCAAAGGCTGTCCAGGCCGTGGAAGGCTAACAGTAGTTCCATAAGCCTTCCACTTACGGATGATGCTCCCAACAGTGGAGACAGGTAGGGCCAACTCCTTGGAAAGGGTTTTGTACCCCTTGCCAGCCTTGTGACCCTCCACGATCTTGTCTCTGATGGCCTTGGAATGCTCCTTTGTCTTTCCCATGTTGACCAGGTATGAGTGCTGTTCACAAGTTTTGGGAGGGTCTTAAATAGTCAGAAAAGGCTGGCAAAAGAGATCATTAATCCACACATGTGAAGCTCATTATTCTTGGTGCCTGAACTACTTCTTAATACTTTAGGGGGACCAAACAGAATTCTTGTGGTTTGAGGGGTTGAATAATAAATGACACTCTGAATTAACTTTTAACGTTTTTAAAAAAAAAAAAAAAAAAATTAAAACAAACATTTTTGCTGCAGTACATTTCCCACTTCCAGGCTGATCTACAGTACAAATGTCACAATGCCAAGTTAATTCCGCATGTGTCAACCAGTTAAATCTGCAGGGGGTTGAATACTACTTGTAGGCACTGTATATATATATATATATATATATAATTATAGTATATTTTGTGTATATATTTATTCTTTCTTTTGTGATTTTAAAATTATTCATTTGTATCCATTATATGTCGGTTTTGCTAGCCACCGACAAAATCTTGCAAGTCGGTGTCAATCGGATGTGTAACAAACGCTCAGATGCGACTAAATCGCATCAATCCTGTATAATCGGATGACAGATGGATGAATGTTCATGAAAGTTTTGTGCGATAATCGACCGACTAAAACGGTCCGATTTTTTAGACGGTGTGTGTGACCCCGGCCTAACACTAAAAATGTCACTGTGTCCTGCAGAGATTGCGCCCTCCCCAATTCAAATTTTTTTAATGTGTGGCCCATAAACCCAGCCTAGTTTGAGACCTTTGATCTAAATGCTTCTCGACAACGCAAAATAAATTAAAGTTTTGTTCCTAAGTTGTTCTAACAATTGTTTTTTGGAAAGTTTATTAAAAGTCTTTATATAGCAATTGCCTATAATTAGGATATGCCATTACTTTAAGAGTGCTGGGGTCTGAGCTCTGAAACTTTTCCCTGCTGTTGACCCATTCGGGGTCTTACAGGTCTCATCTCAACTTATCCTACCAATATGCCATAACTGTATAAGATGAGAAAATAAGATGGGAATAAATAATAAATATAATGACAACATATATACGTAAAGCACTATGGAATATGATAGCGCTATATAAGAAAAGCATAATAAATAATAACATATAAGGAGGGGAAGCATAGGATGCCCTCTAGTGGCATAGCAATTTTATTTTAATAAGTCACAGTGCTTTTATGACTCCTTAAACTTTTTATTTAGGCTTATCACATGCTTCACTTAATAAGTAGAGGACACGTGAGGAAAATAATACATCAGTTCTTTATTCATGCCTGATGGCGGAATAAAGCTGACAAACAGGTAGGGTGAAGCCGGCAGCGCACACAAACAGTGCGTGAAGCCATCTGGAAGCAAGGCCTAACATAATGCAAGCTTACAGCTCTCTTACTCAGAGCAGATTCTTTGCTACACTGTGTGTGTAATGAAAGTTTTGAGGTGGAGTCTGCACAGTTCCGCATAATACTCCTCCGCATCTGTTGTTATGGTGGATTCATTCTACTTTTTTAAGTAGTTAATTCCATTATTAGTGCCAATGATTGATGACAATAGATGAAGTTTGGAGAAATGTGCTTTGTTTCTGGGACCCAGGAGAGCTGATTTACTGCACTCACAACAACCAAAAATGTGAAACTAAGAGTAAATCAAGAAAGGCATCAGTAATTGCTTTTTTTCAGGGTGAACGCAGATGAGGTATTCAACCTATGAACCTCTGCTAAAAATACAGTAAATTGTTTCTTAAGATCAGATACTTACAATCAAGTGCTTGTCACAAATAATAATAGTGGCATTGTCTCTTAGGAGTATGAGCGGGGACTTTACTGTATTCCACTATACTTTATAGTGTTACATTTTGTGCTGTTTAGATGTGTAAGGTACATTAGTGCCGAGTGACATCTATTTATTCAGATTTATGACCTGTGAGCTTGTAATGTTGGAATATACCACAAGACCCTAGCAGAACATACAGGACTGACGTCGCTCTCTTCCATCCATTTAGACAGTTCACTTTAATCCTCATTTTGGGATTGTGAGTGAAGACATGCATTCCCACCCCACCCCCAGCCCTGGAACAATAATGTTTCCACAACTACTAGTGTATAGCTGAGAAGCTGAGCACGCTCCAATTATGGAGCAGCAGATGAACTTCCTATGAAGACCATGGATTTCACTGTAAACATGATTCCTATCAAGAAGTTCCAAAATGTTTCAATTTTTTTTTTACATGTTTGTAAGTTACAAATAGAAAAACAAATTCAATTCTGATATTCTGCTGCAAGTTTCCAGTGATTTTTTTTAAATTCTGTTTAGCCTGTGATATACCAATATTAATTTTATGCGTCATTATGATAACAGTAGTACTATACTTGTATATGATTTTTATGTTTTTCTACTTTTGAGGGAAACAAAAATTAGTCAACTAATTTTAGGATTAAAACAACAAAGACATTTATCTTGTGGTATCAATAATGAATCAAAGTTTTCTACTGGCCGCTAATATTGCAACAATACCAAATACTTATTTTCCGTAAATAGGTGTTTTTTCAATTACAAAATTTTTTTGTAAAAATTTTTTTTTTTTACCATGGAAATATAATTCTCTTACACTGAACTGTATTTCTCAGAATACCTAACCTCCCGAAGCATTATCGCAGATCTGTTTGTGATTGCCAGGCAGTATGTTAGGAATCTAACTGTTGCACATCTAAGAGCCTTTTGTACACTCATAGCAGTCATTGTATGGAACCTCTGTCTTTTCTAAATTCGTTTACAAAATCATTCAATTTTCATTCAGAAAGAATGACGATTTTTCATCTGTATATCTGTATGTCTGTTTTTATATCAATATGGCAACATGGACAAACACATACACTTCACACAAACATATATACATCAGACTCCCTCCCTTTGATGTGGGCTCCAGCGGTAAGCCCACATCTTTACCGGAACATGTCAGCTGTTTTGAACAGCTGACATGTGCCCGGAACAGCCCCAGGTGGAATCGCGATCCACCCCGGCTATTAACCCATTAAATGCCACTGTCAAACTCTGATAGAGGCATTTAATTCACGCTTCTGGCCATCGGGACGGAAATCCGCCCACCGGTGACCCCCGTAATGTGATTGCAGGTCACCGATGGGTTGGCATGACAAACAGAGGTCTTCTGGAGACCTCTATGGTTATCACTGCGGGCTTGCTGTGAGCTACCTATGCTGGCCCAGTGGTTGGCTCTCATAGCAAACTGATCAAATTTGCTGATGACACAAAGCTAGGAGGGGTAGCTAATACTAGAGAAGAGAGAGAGGATTCAAAAAGATATAAATAAACTGGAGCAGTGGGCAGCAACTAACAGAATGGTTTTTAACAGGGAAAAATGCAAAGTACTACATCTGGGCAATAAAAATGAAAAAAGCATATACAAAATGGGAGGAATAGGGCTAAGTAACAGCACATGTGAAAAAGACTTGGGTATACTAATTGATCACAGACTGAACATGAGTCAACAGTGTGATGCAGCAGCAAAAAAGGCAAATACAATTCTAGGATGTATCAACAGAAGCATACAGTCTAGATCACGTGAGGTCATTATTGCCCTCTACTCCTCTTTGGTCAGACCTCATCTGGAATACTGTGTCCAGTTTTGGGCACCACATTTTAAAAAAGACATCAACAAACTGGAGCAAGTTCAAAGAAGAGCCACCAGAATGGTGACCGGTCTGCAAACCATGTCCTATGAGGAACGGTTGCAGGATTTGGGAATGTTTAGCTTGCAAAAAAGAAGACTGAGAGGAGACTTAATAGCTGTCTACAAATATCTCAAGGGCTGTCACATTGTAGAAGGATCATCTTTATTCTCATTTGCACAAGGAAAGACTAGAAGCAATGGGATGAAACTGAATGGGAGGAGACAGATTAGATATTAGAAAAAACTTTTTGACAGTTAGGGTGATCAAGGAGTGGAACAGGCTGCCACGAGAGGTGGTAAATTCTCCTTCAATGGAAGTCTTCAAACAGAGGCTGGACAGACATCTGTCTGGGATGATTTAGAGAATCCTGCTTTGAGCAGGGGGTTGGACCAGATGGCCCAGGAGGTCCCTTCCAACTCTACCATTCTATGATTCTATTGATTCAAGTGAGTAATTCTGCTACATAGAGGCGATCTGATCATCGCCTGTATGTAGCAGAGCCGATCGGGTTATGGCAGCTTTTAGTCTCTCATGGAGACTGTTGAAGCATGCCAAAAGTAAAAAAAAAAAAAGCTTTTTTAAAAATATAAAAAAAGTAAAAGTTCAAATCACCCCCCTTTCGACCCATTAAAAATAAAACAATAAAAAAAACATACACATATTTGGTATCGCCGCGATCAGAATTGCCCGATCTATCAATTAAAAAAGGATTAACCTGATCGCTAAACGGTGTATCGAGAAAAAAATCAAAACGCCATAATTACTTTTTTTGGACGCCACGACATTGCATTAAAATGCAATAACAGGTGATCAAAAGATCGTATCTGCACCAAAATAGTATCACTAAAAATGTCAACTCAGCACACAAAAAATAAGCCCTCACCCAACACGAGATCACGAAAAATGGAGACACTACGGGTCTTGGAATATGATGCAATTTTTTTTAACTTTGAATTTTTTTCACCACTTAAATAAAAGAAAAACATAGACATGTTTGGTGTCTATGAACTCATAATGACCTGGAGAATCATAATGGGAGGTCAGTTTTAGCATTTAGTGAACCTAGTAAAAAATCAAAAGAAAAAACTACTGTGGGATGCATTTTTGCAATGTCATGGACATGAATTTTTTCTGTTTTGAGTACACTATATGGAAAAACCAATGGTGTCGTTCAAAAGTACAACTCGTCCTGCAAAAAAACAAGTCATCACATGGTCATATTGATGGAAAAATAAAAAAGTTATGGCTCTGGGAAGAAGGGGAGCAAAAAACGAAAACGCAAAAATGAAAATACCTCTGGTCATGAAGGGGTTAAAAGACCATTGCATTATTTATGTAGCACCCTGTTATCAGACCACCCAAAGGTGATTAACCTGTCCCTGCTATTACAAGGGAAGATAAATCAAATTGTGAAGAGGAAAATTCATCATACATTAGTCATATTTTTGAGAAAAACGCAAGTCCATGAAGGATACATCCTCATTAATCAGAACCTCCCACTCCCATCTCCAAGACTTCTCACGTGCTGCACCAATTCTTTGGAATGCACTACCCAGGTTAATACGATTAATCCCCAATCCCCATGCCCTTAAAACACTTTTGTTCAAACTGGCCTACCACCTCAACGCATTAACCTAACTATCCCTGTGTGGCCCATTCAAAATTTTTTTTACTATAATCAGGTGCATCACATCATGTTCTCACACACTTTATGCATTTAATTAGCCCTCTGTGTCTGTACTGTTACATACTTTGGCTGGTAACTGGTTCATGCAGCCTTACTTGAACACCCGATTCGTACACTATGGCTGGTCCGAACAATGAAAGCAATTGTTACCATCTACCTTTCGTGTCTCCCCTTCTTCCTCATAGATTGTAAGCTTGCGAGCAGGGCCCTCATTCCTCTTGGTATCTGTTTTGATCTATGTGTGTATTGGTATGCTGTAATGTCTATTGTATTATACCATGGGTTGCTCAGATTTGGTCTCCCACATAGTTGGGGAGAATTGTCCCATGTCCTCAAACCACCTTTACCGGAGGGGTCATGTGCCAGATGATCCCACTTGAACCTCAGTTAGAGGTAGACTGTGGGCACGTGATAATTCCCTCCCCCAACTATGTGAGGGACCACTACTTCTGAGCAACCCATGGTACAGTGTTCCCCACCCATAGTTCAGGAGCCACAAGTGGTTCTTGTGCTGCCTACAAGTGGCTTCCCACACGTGTGGACACTTCACTCCTTCACTTGGCGACCCCATACCTCACATATATATTTTGAAAAAGGCAATGATATGCCGAAACGTCGATGAATTTTACATATCTGTATTCATATAGGTTTGAATATTTGGATTTGCCTTCTTTTCAAATAAAATTTCAATTTCTTGAGTGCTGCAGTTCACCATTTTTATTGATAATAGTATGTGAAATGGGTTTACTTTGGGACAAACATATACATACCCGATGCATCATCACACTGCAACTAATGAAAACTTTATATACTATGACTTATCCTGAATGTTCCATTTTTTTAGGTATACTTATTTTCACAACATATTTTCTGTTCCTTATATTACCATAAGTTCATATATTATGTGAGGCAGTGACCGGTGTCATATGCGAGGTTCGCTATGTGTCCCCCCTCAGGATGTGCACAGAGGTGTATTGAGGCTGCGGGAGTGCATTGCAGTCACAGGCATAGCAGTGATTACAATTGCAAAATAAAAGTAAATGTTGGTCTTGGGAAAGCTATTTGTCCAAGGCGTATTTAAGAAAATCTGCTCTGGGCTTTCATTTTTTAAATGGACTACAGGATGGTAGTGGAGCAGTCAGTTTCCTTTCCGTCCAGGTTTTCTATATGGCTTACGGCACAGGTTTCTTGTAAAAGCCCCTGCAGGAGAGGGTTGGGTGTACCAGTTTGGTCTTGCAAGCGTGCAGAGCAGAAGGCTCTGCAGAGCTCCACCTGTATGAGGCAACACAGGGCCAAGCGGAGCCAAAAGGCCTGGCACTCCTCAGCGTACATGGTGGTGCAGTCGCCCACGGCAACCGGTCTCGGAGGTGAACTGTCTTGTTTCCTGGCTGCGATCCGGAGATGGACTGTCTTGTTTCCTGGCTGCGATCTGGATGATCATATTTACTTTCTGCTATGTGAGTACGCTGAACATTAAAGAGACTTTGCTTTGAACTTTGCTGGGCTACTGCCTCATCACTGCACATTGTGGACACTGCTGCCTTACGATTAGTAAAATGAACCTTTACAAATGGGAAATATTGAATACACAGTTTTGTTTTCCTTGCTTTTTACCATTGCACAGAATTGTAACTTGGTTCCCCATTTTAAACCATTTTATCTTAACTTGACTGTTTTTATGTGGCTTGGCAAAATTACAAGTTTAGTTTTCAGTTAGGGAATTTGAGAATTGCTCTTCTAATTGTGTCATTTGTTACAAACATGGCCTCATATGAACACGTACTATAAATTGATTAACTTTGTCTTTATTCTTCAATTGTGAAAAATAAATACAGAAATAGAATGTGTTTTATTAGCTATGTTTCATCTAGTAAATTTTTAATATTGTCAGAAGCCTGTAAAGCTATAAGAAGTAGATTATAATAGATTTGTCACTGGGCATTTCATATTATAGTCTTGGGTATTAGGCAGAGTGGGAGCAAACAAAAAGGGTCCTTGTAACGAAGTAGTAAAGGACTTTCCATGGGCAGATCTTGTGTAATTTACCTAGAGAAGGCCTGCACAACATACAGCCAGCAATGAGCACGAGGCCCGACAAAGGTTTTGCTGCGGCCCTTGGAGCCTTCTGAGAGATTTTGTTTCCTTCTTTTAATATTTAAATATATTTGCGTATCCGTGTATTTTGCAGAGCACCTGTCAGTCCCGGCCTCGATCTTCAGCAGCATGATGAGGTCAGCACGGTGCTGATTTCATCACACTGCTGCCAGCACCAAAACACCGCAGAGGAGAAGAGATGGCACGGCCAATGTAAGCATTCCATCCAGGAGTCAAAGATTAATTGAATTATCACTGTGGATGGGAGGATTAATGTTACTATGAGGGCACATAACGAGGGTGACAATTGTGAAAGGGGGCAAAGTTTTGCAAGGGGTGTTGGTGGGTAGTACTTTATTCAGGGGGCAGTGTGGGGGATAATTTACAGAGGGGCAGTGTGTGTGAGGGGGAATATTTTGTGGAGGGGCAAGTGTGGTGGGGATACTTTGCAGAGGGGCAGTGTGCAAGGGACATTTTCCAAAAGGACAGTGTGTGGAGGGATATTTTGGGGAGCAGCAGTGTGCAGGGGATAATTTGCAGAGGGACAGTGTGTGTTGGGGGGATATTTTGGAGATGGTCAGTGCAGGGGACATTTTTCAAAGATCCAGTGTGCAGGGGATATTTTGCAGAGGGGAAGTGTGGGGAGGGACATTTTGCAGAGGGGCAGTGTGGGGAGACAATATAGAGAGGGAACATGAGGGGAATGTTTTATGCAGGAAGTAAAGTGAGGGGCAATTATTTATTCAGGGGCACAGCATGAAGTTATATTTATTTTTTATGGGGCAGTATAAAATATACTTTAATTTCTAAAGGCACCGTGTTGGCAAAAGCTGAAGAAGACCAGAGAAGAGTGATGTCTACAGACTAGATAAGCTCTGTGCATGAAATCTCATCATGGTATCTATATTACATGGAGACAAAAGGGATTGGCATGACTTCAATAAAAGAAAATGTGAAATATGAGGTACCTGGATACAGCATCAGACTGGAGTACCTTTGGCCCACCAGAGAAAAATCAATCTTGGGGCCCAACATGCAGTTATATAGGAATAGTAAAAAATAATCAATTTTATTACAAAATGCTGTAATATTGCTATATAATGTCAAACACAGTGTATATTAACCAATAAAAAAAACAGTTTAACTTAATGAATAATAAAGTAAAGAAACACCCCAAGCAAAATAGAAACCCATGTCTCATAAGGTCTGTGTGGCATAACAGAACAATAAATACTTTTAACCCCTTTGCGATGAATGACGGACATAGCACGTCTTGATCAGGTGTCAGTTCCCATATCATGACATGCTGTGTCCGTCATGGATTAAAACAGTCATAGTGTGTAAACACACAGTTACAGTTCCGTGCCGACAGCGGTCACTGACAGCTGATTGGCACAGTCAGAGATGCAGGGACCCATTTCATTGGTTCCCGCACTCAGATTGCTGATCTGATCACAGCATGATCGTGCAGGAGGTGCTGAAATATCGGCAAGTCCTACATGATCCCTGCAAGAGCTCAGCTCAGCCAACAGCTGAGCTCCTGCAGTAACAGCTAGGTCCGCACAACCCCTGGCTGATTAACTCTCCAGATGCTGTGATGAGAGTGATCAGGACATTTGGAAGGCTGTGAGAGGGAGTGGGCTCCCTCTCACCCCCATCGGCACCCCCACGTGCCAAAATCACAGGGAGCTGATGGTTGTCATAGCAGCCAGAGGTCAAACAGTGATCTCCTGGTGTGCCAGGTACTGTAGCCTGTTACACTTAGCCACAGCAGGGGATCTGAATGTGTAATATCATAGGGAGTAGTCTAGGCACTCCTGACCTCAGATGCACAACTAAGAGCCCATTCTATAGTATAATATCTATGAAGAACTTGTCATACATGTTCACTGCGGATTGCAAATAAATCATCTTTTTTCTACATCAATTCAGTGCCAAAGTCTTAATAGATATTAAGATTTTTGATATTGTGTAATATCAAAGATCTCATGCATTGCAGTTCTGGTGCATTGCAATGCATAAGACCAGTAATAGAATAATAAAAGTTAAAGTCCCATAGAGGGACTAAGTAAAGAGATAAAAAAAAGTTAAGAAGAGGACTGAAAAAATTATAAAAAAACTCAAAATTAAGAATAAAAAATATTACACCAATAAATTCACATATTTATGTAAAATCAAAAATAAACCAAAAAAATGTACATATTTGGTATCGCCACATCCAGAACGACCCGATCTATAAAACAATCACACTAGTTAACTCCTACAGTGAAAGCCGTAAAAACTAAAGATAACAAATGTGGCAAAAAAATATGCTTTTTCATCACACCGCTGGACAAATAGTGGAATAAAAAGCGATGAAAAAGATGAGTGTAAATAAAAAAAGCATAGCTAAAAACATCATCTTGTCCTGTAAAAAACGAGCTCCATCAGTGCAACAATAAAAAATATTTTGCCTCACAAAAATCGGAATAGAAATCAATGAAAAAAGTTAAGTTCCCGAAAATGGTAACAGTAAAAACGTCAACTCGTCCCGCAAAAAACAAGCCTTCACATGACTCTGTCAGGAGGAATATAGAAAAATTATAGCTCTCAAAATAAGGGGATGCAAAAGCGTCTTTTAGTGTGTGACAGCAGCCAAACAGTAAAAAACTATATAAATCCTGTATCACTGTAATCATGAGACCTGAAGAATAAAGTAGTCTAATCAATTATACCACACGAGGAACAGCATAAAAAATAGATAAATCCAATTATTCACCTGCTCTTGTTTTATGCATTCTGCCTCTCAAAGATTGCAGTAAGGCTTGACCCACATTTATTCTGCACTCTGCGCTGAGCGCTTACACCAGAGTTTCCATGAAAATCTCTGAAATATGCGATTCAGACGGAACCCCCAGCAGAAGATTACCTATAATGAAGAAAATGGAGGCAATGTGGACGCTGTCTGGCCTATGATACGTCGGTGTCTGTCTTTTTAAGTGTGCATAAAAGAATGGTCGGCCTCAGTTTTGTGCAGCTCTGAAAATCCAAATACTGCTGAACAGAGGTCAAACGGAGTTCAGAATAAGTCTGTGGCCTCATTAGTGAATGGATCCCTCTGGGTTTAATTCAAATCATGTATTTTGTAGATTTAGATGGAAACCCTGATGTAAGTGCTCAGCAAAGAGCAAAGGATAAATGTGATCCAAAATATTCTGTACCTCAAAATGCCACCAATAAAAGCTTCTACTCAACTCCACAAAAAACAAGTCCCCTCTCAGGTTTATCATCTGTTAACATAAATATATGGGGTGTCCACATTACTGGTAGCACAAAGGTTCTGGAAAGGTGACGTGGCTCCCACCAAAAGAAATCTAGCTAAATCTGTGCCCCTGAATCCGCCACATGGATGATACACACGTACACATTGACATACATAGCATCGGTACTGTTTTTTCAAGTCCTAGAAATATACGGACATGTGAAAGGGGACTTAATATGAATACAGTAATATCAAACATGCATAGTATATTATTATACCAACAACTTAATATAATTCTGAACTTTGCAAAAAAACTATTTTATATAACAGTTAAGGTATAATGCATCGCAGCAGCCATTAAGCAATGTATAGGGCTGCTGTGTTCCACCTGATGCATTGCTAATATCTAGCAACTATTGGAACAGATTTCAGCTGAGGTGAGGGTACTGGGTGTCAGACCTTCACCACTCTCATATCCATTTTTGTCAATTATTTAGTGTTGGACAACTGTTTCATTTTGGGGAAACTGCCAATTGGTCAAGATAGACTTAAAGACCAGGCAATGCTCCCTTGTTATGGTATGTATTCTAGCGAGGAGGAAAGCTGTGTTTCTGTTGCCACCTTTACTGAGCCAACCAATATGTAAAGAAAAATTTAAAGAAGACCAGAAAAAATCCCTGTGCCATGCGTCACCCCCTCAGGCCTTACACCAAGCATGATAAAGTATTTAAGTTTTGCCTGGATTGTTCCAAATGTCTAAAAAATGAACTATAGAAAGTACTAAACGCAAACTTATTTTCTCTCTTTAACTACTTCTGTACATTCTACTCAGCAGATCTTCACCTTCATGTCTATCCACCTTTGTAAGGTCCTATAAAAGTGGTCTACAACCTCTGGCTCTCCATCAGTTACAAAAATAAAACTCTCAGCAAGTGTATATCAATGCATTCTGGTAGTTGTAGTTTAGCAGTAATTTTAGAGCCACAGGTTGGAGACCATTGTCCTTGAGGAACCTATTCGGACAGGCATACATTCTGCCATAGTAAAACTGTTTAGTGGGTTCTCAAGAGCTGGTATTTGAGAGATAATCTGTTTTGTTGGAAATAAAACACGATAAATCTTGTTTTCTTTTAGAAACATTGCATACACATCTCCCATTCTCCTGTTTCAATCATTTACCACAATAATTGTGAGATTGAATGGTCACGATTTTCTAAACCCTGCAACTAGTGTATTTGCGTTTCTGTTCTAGACTATTTTGTGAGTGCACATTTTATCAGGATTTTACCTGCTTTTTACTATGCCAAATGCGAAGCTGCTTTATTAACTATCAGTACTGTCCAGTATTTATCATAATTAAGTGGTAGCCTTTATTTCATATGTGAGTATAGTTTTGGAAATGTTTCTTTGATTTCATTGGTTGAATTGTGAAAGTTCAAAAAAACATACAACTTACAATATGCATTGATTTGTAAGAAAAAAAACACAATGGTAACATCTGCATAACAGTGAAAGAGAACCTGTCAAGTGAAAAAACGCTATTAACCGTAGAGTTCTGAGCCTGTCTGGCACCCGCAGTTACAGCCCCAATGCCGGGAGGAAATGAACGTTATTCCTCCCAGCAGCATTTGGCGTTCAGTCATAGTGGTTCATTCACCGCTCTGTCTATAGATATTGGCGGCTGTAACTGTGACCCAGGACTGACTGACAGCAGGAACACCACTAGAGCTCAGCATTAGTGCCTGCTGTCAGTCAGTGCTGGGGATGTGGTTACAGATGCCAATCTCTATACACAGAGTGGTGACTGAACCCGCACCGGCGCTGAGCCCGTAACTGAACATTGAACGCTGCCGGCGGGAATAAAGTTCATTTCCCCCTGGCAGTGGAGATCAATGAGCGGGCGCCGGGCAGGTTCACAACGTTTTTAACCTGCAGATTAACCCCATATTTGCAGGTTAAGGACTCGCTCACACTAGCATATAAATCCAACGAGTGCAATCAGATAAAAAAAAAATTGGATTGCACTCAGACCCATGTTATTCAATGAGGCAGTGCAGATCTGCATATTTTTGCTCAGCTGTATTTAGCATGAAAAAAAAAATCACCACATGCTGTGATTTCACTTTGAAATTGGTACAGTGTGATAAAACTAATTACCGTATATACTCGTGTATAAGCCGAGATTTTCAGCACCTTTTTTCGTGCTGAAAATGCCCCCTCGGCTTATACACGAGTCATAGGGCAGAAACCAGCGGGGGAGGGGATGCCGCGGCAGGAGCCGGTGGCTGGGATCATACTCACCCCTCCCCGTGCCATCGCTGAACGTCCCTGCAATCCTGCGTTCTCCCCGTCTTCTTGCAGCTCTCCTGCACTGAGCGGTGATGTAATACCCGCTCATTAAGGTCATGTAATATGGACGCGACGCCACTCCCATAAGCATGGCCTCCATATTCATGGCCTTAATGAGCGGTATTACGTCACCGCTCAGCGCTGTAGAGCTGCAAGAAGACGGGGAGAACGCAGGATTGCAGGGACGCTCAGCGATGGCACGGGGAGGGTGAGTATGATGGAGGAGAGGACAAGGAGCACGAGCAGGACGGGGGGGGAGAACGGTGGACGGGGGAAGCATAGAGGACGATGGGGGAAGCTGGAGCAGGACGGGGGAAGCATGGAGCAGGAGGGGGGAGATCGGTGGACGGGGAAGCTGGAGCAGGACGGGGGAAGCATGGAGCAGGAGGGGGGAGATCAGTGGACGGGGGAAGCTGGAGCAGGACGGGGGAAGCATGGAGCAGGAGGGGGGGATCAGTGGACGGGGAAGCATGGAGGAGGACAATGAGCACGGAGCAGGACGGGGGGAGGATGGAGGGCACAGAGGAGCACGAGGGGGGCACAGGAGGACGGAGAAGAAATGGGGGAGCACAGCAGAGGACGGAGCAGGAGGGGGGAGTACAGAGGAGAATGGGGGAGCACAGAGCTGGATGGGGAGCAAGGAGCAGGACGGGGGCAGCACAGAGCAGGAGGGCAGTTTATACACCCGGCTTATACATGAGTCAATAATTTTTCCCATTTTTTTGTGGCAAAATTAGGGGGGTCGGCTTATACACGGGTCGGCTTATACACGAGTATATACGGTACTCGCCATGCGGACCATCAGTGCGACATGCAATTTTTATGGATACATTACAATTCTGTAGCACAGGAAACTGTAATTGGTCCAGTAAAAGATTACTATATATACTCGTGTATAAGCCGAGATTTTCAGCACCTTTTTTTGTGCTGAAAATGCCCCCTCGGCTTATACACGAGTCATAGGGCAGAAACCAGCGGGGGAGGGGATGAGACGGCAGGAGCCGGTGGCTGGGACATCATACTCACCCTCCCCGTGCCATCGCTGAACGTCCCTGCAATCCTTCGGTCTCCCCGGCTTCCTGCAGCTCTCCAGCGCTGAGCGGTGACGTAATACCCGCTCATTAAGGTCATGTAATATGGACGCGACGCCACTCCCATGGGCATGGCCTCCATATTCATGGCCTTAATGAGCGCTATTACGTCACCACTCAGCGCTGGAGAGCTGCAGGAAGCCGGGGAGAACGCAGGATTGCCGGCCTGGACGTTCAGCGATGGCACGGGGAGGGTGAGTATGATGGAGGAGGATGGGGGGAGCATGGAGGATGACAAGGAGCATGGAGCAGGACGGGGGGGGAGGACGGAGAGCACGGAGCAGAACGGGGGGAGGACGGAGAGCACGGAGCAGAATGGGGGAGGATGGAGAGCACGGAGCAGGACGGGGGGAGGACGGAGAGCACGGAGCAGAACGGGGGGAGGACGGAGAGCACGGAGCAGAACGGGGGGAGGACGGAGAGCATGGAGCAGAACGGGGGAGGACGGAGAGCACGGAGCAGAACGGGGGGAGGACGGAGAGCACGGAGCAGGATGGCGGGAAGGACGGAGAGCACGGAGCAGAACAGGGGAGGATGGAGCAGGACGGGGGTGGGCACAGAGGAGAACTGGGGGAGTGCAGAGCTGGATGGGGGAGCACGGAGCAGGACGGGGAGGATGGAAAGCACGGAGCAGGACAGGATAATGGAGCAGGAGGAGGGGAGCACAGAGGAGAATGGGGGCGCACAGAGCTGGATGGGGAAGCACAGAGTAGGACGGCAACTTATACACCCGGCTTATACGCGAGTCAATAAGTTTTCCAAGTTTTTTGTGGCAAAATTAGGGGGGTCGGCTTATACACGGGTCAGCTTATACATGAGTATATACGGTAATAGCTTCTGAGTAAAAAAATGGATTGTATACAGAGAGCATGCGGATGACAAGTGAGAAAAACTCTCCTGGATGAGAATGGGAACAATTTTTTTATACATTAGTGTGAGCGAGCCCTAATAGCGTTTTTCTCTAGTGACTAGTTCCCTTAAAGGGCACTTGACAGCTGATACATGCTACCCGTGGATTGTGCAGCATGTATCAGGTAATGGCTGTATGAAACCAGCCAGGTGTTTTCGGCACTGTGGCATTTCAGAGAAAAATATACTTTAAAAGCTGCTGGGGATTGAGCAGTGCTTTACACTAGTCCAACAGGTGGGTCTCTCATGGCTTCTCCACACCCGCTGCCAAGGATAGACAGAGACCTGACAATCCAGGGCAGCAGGTGGGGAGAAGTCACCAAGAACTCGTCTAGTCTGTGGCACGGCTTGGTCCCAGTGGCTATTAAAGTATGTTTTCCTCTGAAACGTACACACCTGGCAGAGGTCATTGCCTGATATATGCTGTCCGTGGGTGAGGCAGCATGTTTCAGTTGTCAGGTTATAATAACCTTTATTTTTTTTTATATAGCGCTAACATATTCCGCAGCACTTTACAGTTTGCACACATTATCGTTGCTGTCCCCGAAGGGGCTCACAATCTAGATTCCCTATCAGTATGTTTTTGGAATGTGGGAGGAGACCGGAGAACCTGGAGGAAACCCACGCAAACACGGGGAGAACATACAAACTCCTTGCAGATGTTGTACTTGGTGGGATTTGAACCTAGGACTCCAGCGCTGCAGTGCTATCCACTGAGCCACCATGTCAGGTTCACTACTTACATGTGTCACGGCATAAAAAGATATGGCACTAGTTAAGCGCAATGTCTCACTGTCAGGAAGTTTTGAGATGTCCACCATTATTCTATTTGTATAACGGCAACTTCTGTTAAATAAGGAAACACAACATGAAAGTGAGAGTATATGTACGATATAGTATTAGCCTGATTTATATTTTTCATCACTTGGAAGTTTTTGTTTCTTGCTTGTTAGGGGCTAAAATATTCTGCAGAGCTGTCCACAGATTAACATTCCCATCAGCCTCTGACACCAGCGGGTCTCATGATATAATTCTCCTGTGTCTGACATAAACTGGGGACAAATAGGGAGCCAATTAACCTAATAAGTATATGGGTCAGAAAGAGGGAGCAATTTCTGTTTTGCTTGAACTGTAACCCTGAAATAGGATATACATAACTGTTTAGTGAGAATTTCATTGAGCCATTTGCTTGAAAGGAGATCAAGTGCAGACCAGACATGGCAGATGGATACAGATGATGGATCAGCCATGTACAAATTGGCTATTGTTATATGCAAATCAAATGCATGTGGTCATATGACTGCCCACTTACACAGAGAATAACAGGAAAATGTGACCGTAAGGCAATCTAGAGAGATGGTCATAATATTTAGAGGATAAGAAATAAATAATCTAAACTCTGGTCTCTAGGCAAAAGTATTAACATTAATAATGTTATGAACCAATCTAGTAGCTTTTACAAGTTAAAAACATACTATATTATTAATATTATTATTTTAGGAAAACTTACCTACTTAAAATTAACCTGTCTGATCCTTGACTGCCCCAAACCACTACTAAACAGGATGGATGGAGATTTGTATACCATGACAAGGTGTTATATGTTGGACAGTAGCGATCCTGTATTTAGAAAATTAACTTAACCTACAGCTCCACATATATAAATGAGGCGAAACTAACTGGCACATCATTTTGGGAGAATGTGAATTTCTGGCCACTGTCTGTAAACCAAGGTCACTGCATATAGCTCAATACTAAATGTAACAGTAGAGTTACATGACCGGATGAAAAAATCGTTCATCCAAAAAATTGGGAAAAATCTTTTTGTTTGTTTTTTTTTGCTTTTTTTTAATAGCAGCAGCTTTTAGTAATATACAAGACTATTTAAAGTTTCCCATGTTACAGAATTGCAATGTATCTGTAAAAATTTGATGCTATATTTCGGCTTCGTATGGCATCTGAATTTTTTCTCGCATTCCGACTTGAATGGGTGAATCTCTTCCAGATTCTGCCTCATCTGCATTGCTCCACTGAATAACATTGGTCCGAATGAGATCTGTTTCTTTAGCACTCCTAACAGTCAGGAATGTGCACAGAAAAAAAGGTGAGCAACTGTTTTGATGAGTGGTTGCTCTGTGCTGGTGACCCACCCTATCAATCATTTATGGCATGTTCTATTGAGAAATAATTATTTATTTTTGTACATGCTATAGCTTGTGGAAAAAAAGACTACCATGGGTAACCATATTGGAAACACACTTCCAGTAATGTCTTCATAGACAGGGCAGCTGGGTATACATGCCTTATATTTTGTAAGGCAGCGGCTTTTACGACAATGCGGTAATGAGGCGTGACCCAAGATAGTTCAACTCAAATGTCTTTATTTGGGCAACTTACGAAAACAAACTCAAACGCTATCCTCCAGTTCGCAGTCAGATCATCCGTAACAATCCATATCAATCCGTTGCTATGTGCGACCGCACCACCGTGTAACTCATGGGTACAGTATAGCTTTGCTCGCTCCGGCTCTGACCTGTGCTCAGTCTCACACAGACCTGACATACACAGAGCTCCTGCTCTAAAGCTTGAAAAACTAAATACTGACGGACCCAAACCTTAACTGAAAGTTTAAATGGGAATCGTGGACAAGGGCCAATCCCAAGACCTGGAGTGGAGGGAGAGATCTGTCCCACTTCTTACAGATGTCTCCAAAAATAAAAGCCCATGTTAGGATTTCCTAAATCTGACTTGGTCAAATAGCTTGACCAAGTCCACACTCTCCTTTACTTTACATTGTAACCACAGCTGTGGTTGTAATAACAATGCACTCCAGCGGGTTCAGTATGTTTTTATGCACATCCTGAGAGATTTGTAATGCCCCTCAGATATGATCACACTCACTGCCTCACTGTATACACTGTGTTCCAAATTATTATGCAAATAATATTTTCTCAGATTTTCCCAAATTACCTATATGAATTGCAGTCATTGTAATTTTCCAGTCAAATAACTATTAGAGTGCAATTGAAAGGTTTTTGTACAAACTGCCTATGATAACAGTATATTTTTTTAAAAATAAAACACCTCAAACTGCACTCAAAATGCATGTTCCAAATTATTATGCACAGCAGAGTTTTCAACCTTTTCATTTTAATAAAGAACAAAAAAATGGTCATTTTTGAAATATAAGCATTAGCAGGTTATTACAAACTGAAATCAAACAGTTTTCAACTCAAAACTTTATTCTAGGTGATGTTACATTTGCACATAGAACCCCTTGTTCGAAAGGAGCTTCTGATCGCTCTCGTCCATTGAATTTGTCAGGTTTTGGATGGTTTCTGCTTCAATTGTTTTGCATGAGGACAGAATACCCTCCCAGAGCTGTTGCTTAGATGTGAACTGCCTCCCTCCATCATAGACACTCCTTTTGATGATGCTCCAGAGGTTCTCAATGGGGTTGAGGTCAGGGGAGCATGGGGGCCACACCATAAGTTTGTCCCCTTTTATGCCCATAGCAGCCAGAGATGCAGATGTGTTATGTGCAGCATGAGACGGAGCATTATCATGCATGAAAATGATCTTGCTGCGGAATGCTCGGTTCTTCTTCTTGAACCATGGCAGGAAGTGCTGTTTGAGAAACTCAACATACACTATGGAGTTCATCTTTACCCCTTCAGGGATCCTAAAGAGGCCGACAATCTCTCTCCCGATGATTCCAGCCCAAAGCATTACTCCACCTCCTGCTTGTTGGCGCCGTAGCCGTGTTTGCATGGGGTGTCCATCAACCAGCCATCCTCCATTCCATCCATCTGGACCATTGAGCGTTGCACGGCACTCATCGGTGAGCAAAACAGTTTTGAAGTCAGTCTTCATGTATTGTTTGGCCCACTGGAGCCGTTTCTGCTTGTGTGCAGTGGATAGAGGAGTTCGACAGGATGGCTTACGCACAGCTGCAAACCTCTGAAGGACCCTGCATCTTGTTGTTCGGGGGACGTTGGAGGCCTCAGCAGCTTCAAAAACTTGTCTGCTGTTATGACAAGGCTTTTTTGCCGCTGCTCTTTTAACCTGACGTAATTTCCTGTAGGAAAGAGTCCTCAATTTTCCCTTATCAGCACGCACACGTGTGTACTGTGAATCAGCTACATACTTCTTGATTGTGCGTTGATCACGATGAAGTGTCTTGGCAATGTTGATTGTAGTCATGCCTTGACCTAAACACTCCACAATTTGTTGCTTCTCAGCAGCCGACACATCCTTTTTCTTTCCCATTTTGGCAGAAAATGTAGGCTGCTTAATAATGTGGGACAGCCTTCTTAAGTAGTCTTGCCTTTCATTGGACACACCTGCCAAACTAATTAGCACAGGTGTCTGCAATTGCTTACAGTGATATAAAGAGCCCTGACACACATCACCATCACACATCACACAAAAAATTCTTACCTTATCACTCCTAAACAATTTTTGCATAATAATTTGGAACACAGTGTATATATATATATATATAACCATTCACTACTGCTTTGAATATGAGACGTCCATCATTTTATAGACAATAGACAATCACCTCGGCTATCTCATACATAAATTTGACTTTGACTATTTAGCATATGGTAAGTTATACAGATTCTTGTCAGGTCATTGCATTGTTACAGTTTTGCTCTGGGTGGTGGAAAAATCTTTTTCTCCCTCTATACTACAAATTACAATCTTTTCTGACATTCCCTAGTAGCTCAGTGTCTTATAACGTTAATTCACAAGCGAAAGGTCACTAGTGTGAATCAAGGAGCAAGAAAAGAGAATCAGCATCATCCAGCTCATCGATAGCGGTCTCTTTGCCAAAAAAATTGCCAAACTGCATCATGTGAGTGCGATGACAGTTGGAAGAATACAAAATGAAGTCTGTCCATTCATTTAAAAGCCAAGATGTGATGTCCAGGTAAAATATTGGAGTCAAATCGGCTCATCACAAGGTCTATCAGTTCTGGAGCAAAAAAACCTACAGTGGAGGTAGCTTGTATGCTTTGTAATAGTGAGATCACAGACATCCACGCAAGCACCGTGTGATACGTGTTACACAAGTCTTGAATGGTGGCTCGAAAAAAAATATGAAGAAGCTTTAACATCAAGTGGACAGCATAAGATTGGAAACAAGTGATTTGGAGTGATGAGATCAAAGTTAATAGACTAAGCTGTGATGAGTGCGAATGGGTCTGGAAGAAACAAGGGGAAAAGCTGCTAATGTATCGAGAAATTGAAGGAACTGTCAAATTCGGTGGAGGAAGCTTGATGATATGGGTTGTTTCAAAGCCAAAGGCATTCAATACTTTACCAGGATCGATGGTGGTCTCAATGCTGAGCTATATGTGAGTATCCTACAAGACGAGTTACTTCGTACACTCGAGTACTATGGTATGAAAAAGATGACAATGGGCAGGACTACGACCCGAAGTATATGTCGAGATTGGTGAAGATATGGTTTAATGATATTGAAGTAGAGGTGCTGGATGGGCCCCCCACTGTCCCCAGACTTCACTCAATCAAACACTTGTGGGTAGTAGAATAATAAACTGTATACATACCCAAGTGAATCAACCAGTATGTACCAACTTTGTATTTTGTGTTTACTTGTGTTATCTTAGTCTAATTTTTTTTATTTGTTTGAGGGTCTGAAACATTTAAACGTGCAAAAGAATAGGAAGTCATGAAGGGGGAAAACACTTTTTCGCACAACTGTATATATATTGCAGGAATTTCAGCTCTTTGGTAGCTGCTTTCTATACTCATTGGCACAAGGTTTTTATATCAAAACCGCATAAATTTTATTGTCCATCAAAAAATGTACAGCTCCAAAACAAAAACATCTTTTTTCCAGCACAAGTGAATAGCATAAACAGTCCTTCCTTCAGGCACAATGAAACAAAGTAAATATAGCAGCCTAACCAATCTAGGGATTTCGGGCAGTAGGAGCCCAAATAATATTAATTTGTACACCAAACAAACACAGCTCCACTCTGCTGAGATAACCCAGCTGCCTTTCATTAGGCCTATATACCCTCGCTGGATTATAGGAATTACCTTTTTCACCCAGACTCTTGCTTGATCCTATATTCGTACCCAAAATTATGTCAAATTAACCCTCTCAGTAACTTAGTGCCACAGGTACAGATTTTACATTACCCAAGACCAACTATAACATATCTGCCATCCAGGATATTTATTGCTGCTTTCTTACAATATCTTATATACATATTTTAGGGATTTACTAGCTTTCAGGTCTTCCAACTTGCACTTCCACTCCAAAACAAGGAATGAACAACTCAGCTGCCCTTTTAAACCAGTTGCACCTCATGGATTGGAGGGTGGGAATGACTAGTTCCACAAATCTGTTATGTGCAGGAATAACTACGCGGACCCACAATATTAACAAGATCTTATAATTGGTCAGCAAGCTGCTTTAATGAGTGCATTTTTTTTCTTTTAAAAGCTGTTTATTATCATATGCACAGGAGTAACTACTCTGCAGCGACTTGCATTAGACCAGCAAAATCGAAGTCACAGACATACTTTGCCAAGTCACCACTGCTAGGCAAGTCCTTAAGGGCTGGGATATTTCTAAGGGGGTCATAAAAGACTATCTTGTACCCCAAAACACGTCCTGGTAGAGTATTATGTTATGTGTATAGTGTTTCCTACCTGATTACTATATGTTCCTAAGCATGTATATATATATATTTGTCATCTGCTATTTGTTATGTATGTTAAGATAGGGAAAGTGTAGTACCCTGAATCGGACACTAGATGGGGCACATTAGTGTACATAGTTTTACATAGGAGGAGCTAACCGGTAATAAGATAGAGGATTTTCCTGTTTGTAGAGGAGTAGGGCCCAGGTGCCCGTGTAGGGCAGACAGCTCCTCAGCATTAAGCCAGAGAACTTAGCCATCCAGGGCCTGGTGGGCCAGAAGCGCAGCTTTAGCAGTCGTGTGTGACAGCATTGGTGGAACAGAGACTACAGCTGAGGCCATATCAGTATGGGAACGCAGTTGGCTCTATAATGTGGCAGTTTACTGCATGGGTTGATGCCCTCGTATCTGGGGTGAAACCAACAAGGGAACTCCTAGGTGTAGGTCTGAACAGGGAGGAAACAGTAAGAAAAACAACCCAGGATATGGAAGGGGATACCGCAGTGGCAGGGAAAGAAAAAAGAAGACCAGAAACACACAATGCCAATAGTGAATTAATTGCCTTTATTTATCAAATGGCACGCTAATAACAACAATTACCATGTATGTATAAAATGTATTTAAAAAATTAAATTAAAAGAGAGACATACACAAATATAGTAAGGCTGATGCAGCTATAAATCCACACCCGCATGCATATCAATTTGACCATATATAAAAAAGTTCATAATATTATCTGTATATATTCAGCGGAAAAAAGGGCTCAAATAATATATTATGAACTTTTTTATATATGGTCAAATTGATATGCATGCGGGTGTGGATTTATAGCTACATCAGCTTTACCATATTTGTGTATGTCTCTCTTTTTATTTTATTTTTTATATACATTTTATACATACATGGTTATTGTTGTCATTAGCGTGCCATTAGATAAATAAAGGCAATTAATTCACTATTGGCATTGTGTGTTTCTGGTCTTCTTTTTTCTTTCTCTGCCACTGCGGTATCCCCTTCCATATCCTGGGTTGTTTTTCTTATTTCCGGATGGTCTGCCATCCAAGGTTCAGGTGATATAGTCACATATATATATTTTTTATTATATATTATTATCTCATATATTATATATATTTTTTATAATTTTGTGAGTCACATATATCTCTTGATTTTTAGGGAGGAAACAGTGCAGGGAAAATGGAGAATGTGGACTGTATGGAACTCTATACTGATGTTGTATCTAACAAGGATGTGTTGCGAAGAAGAAAAAGTAAAGTTCTACATTTTAAGTTGCAATTGGATTGTCTCTGTTTGTGCGACAGTAACCGTAGGGGGTCTTAAGCAACATTGAGAAGACCCTGAGGGTGCAGACAATGAAGAAACAGGTACACTAACAATGGGACAATCTTTGTATGTGATGAGAGGCCAGGGTACGCAAGAGCCATCAGTCTCAGCCATGATTACGGCCCTGGCTGTCCCGATCACATATTCTTCACCCATTCTCGAAGAGGAGGGGAGCTTTACAGAGCCCTTCTCAGACTGCTGTAGAAGGATAGCTGGCATACGGTGACACGGACGATGTAGAGTCAGGTACTAGAGTAAATCCAATGCTAGCAGCATAAAACTCAAATGAAACCCAAAGGAAAACCCCAAGAGATTAGTTAATAAAGAAGAACCAATAACGACCATTAGCAATTACTGAGAAGCAACCAGAAGCCAACCAGCACTTATCATACTACTACGAAAAAGAATCTGAATAAACAGCACTGAACTGAATTAGAAACAGGCCTTAAATAGCCAGCCAAAATGAAAGCATAACAATCAGGGGATGAATTCTTTCCAGTCATGTCCAGGAAGCCACTCCCTGCTCACCTGTACAGCAGCAGCTTGCACACATTCCCACTATTGGCTAACACCAGGCAAGGCAGCGTCCTGCGATGCCTGGCAGCTGGAAGAGACACAGCAGTCCATGTCTCCTGGGCTGCAAAACAAGTGGGATGCACGGACTCCATAGTTCCCACCCAAGTGTGTGATAGTGCCACCCCCAGCGCGGAGCAGTCTGGAAACCGGAGGAGGACAATTGTGTCAATGGGAGCTATTCCTAACAGTACCCACCTGTCTAAGAGAGAACTGCAGGCTCTCGCCACCCACCTTATTCGGAAACTTCTTATGGAATTCTGTATTAGGGTAATAGACATGAATTCTGTTACTCGGGAACCAAGACCTCTCCTTCGGACCGTACCTCTTTCAGTGGATTAAATATTGTACAGAGTTCTGAATCTTCCCAGTATCCTAAATACACTCTACCTCATTCTCTTGATTCTTTCGATAATGGGGAAAGGTTCAATAAACCTGGGTGCTGGGTGCCAAGAAACTTACGGTTCTTGGTTGACACTCAGACCCTATCCCCAACCCTGAGCTCGAGCCCTTGTTGATGAAGTTTATTGGCCTGCCTCTTCATGCTCTTCCCTGCTTTCCTAAGATGCCACCGAGTCTCCCACCAGGCCTTCCCAAGATGGTGGAGTGTATTAGAGACTGACGGACGTGTCCCACACTCCCCCCTCAAAGCATGGGGACCTAAAATGGAAACCCTAGTACAGAAGAAAGGGAACATACTAAGATCCTCATGGTGCCTACTGTTTAAAGCAAATTCAGCCAATGCCAGGTAAGCCCCCCATTCTCGCTGATAATGGGAGCAAAAACAGCTTAAATATGACTATTAATACTGTCTGGTTCGCTCAGTTTGCCTGCTAGTCTAATGGTGGTACACTAATGAAAATGACAGCACTGTCCCAAGGTGCTTACAGAATGCTCTCCAAAACCGGGAAATACATAGGGAGCCTTGATCGGAGACAATATTCAAAGGAACACCATGCAGTCATACCACCTGAGTGAGAAACCGATCTACCATCTCCTGAGCATTGGGCAGCTTGGCAAAAGGAACTAAATGACATTGTTTAGAAAAGTGGTCAACAATTGCCCAATGTTAGGAATTGTGGTTCTGTGCTTCCACATGGTAATGGATTGAGTCCGTTGCTATGCTACTCGGGTCACAAGCGCTACCACTGTCCTGACCCTGGAAGTGGAGCTACAACACGCTCAGGGAAAACATCCCCATCTTATGGAATCCAATCAGGAAACACTCACCATACCACTATGCAAAGGAACTGAATAAACGGCACTGAACTGAATTAGAAGCAGGCCCTAAATAGCCAGCCAAAATCTAAGGATAACAATCAGGTGATGCATTCCTCCCAATCATCTCCATGGATCCACTCACTGTTCACTTGAACAGCAGGGTGCACACATTACCACCATTGGCTAACACCAGGCAAGGCAGCGTCCTGCATTGCTTGGAAACCGAGAGACGCATCATTCCATATCTCTCGGGCGCCGCAAAACAAGTGGGAAGCATGGCTTCCCGTGTTCCCACATCGTTCACCACTTCAACACACGAGGCACCACCGTGTGTACTTGCACCTCGCAAGTGAGCGATAGCTTCATCAGCATGGACAGATTGGCAGGGAAGTCTGGAAACTGGTGGAGGACTATTGCATCCACTGTGTAACGGGTTGGGTGGTGAAAGCCTGGAGGGATGTAACCAGGAGCCTCACCTAATCCGACCTCAGAAACAGAGCGGCTGACGATACTGTGATCCGAGTAGAGACAAAGGAGGTGGACCAGGTGCTACATCAAGACTAACCTCGGATAGATGGCAGCTGACCCCCTAGGGACAGGTAGCTGGGATGACCCATAAGAAGGTACAGTAGATGCAGGCAGGCACTGTAGGAACATGGAAACTACGGCTACAGACTGGACCGGCTACAGATGAGCACTGGCAGGTGCAGGCTGGATGGGATCATGTACAGATAAGAGCTGGCAGGTGCGTCTAGACCAGCTGATGCATAGATGAGTGCTGGGAGGTGCAGGCTGGGCTGGCTGACAGACAGTCAGGCACGGATGATAGACAGGCAGACGGGCATGGCTGATAGACAGGCAGGGATACAAGAATACGACCGCTGCGACCAGACCTGACAACTAACAAGAGTATTTAGGAACAAACTTACAACATTGCGGAGGTATCCCCTTTGAGGTGGAGATGCCTTAAATAATGAGTGTCTACCAGCCATTAGCTGGGGACACTTTAGGACAGTGCGTGCTGTGCCTTTTAAGAGGTCGAGACCGCATGACCTAAGCACAGTGCCCAGGGATCTGCACACAGTGCACACACCCTTGGCATCAGCAGCCAGAGCAGGAAGTGAGGGACAGGCGCCGCAGCAGTAAGTAAGCCAGCAGGCAGAGATGTCGGCGCTACACACTGTAGATATGCCTAACATCCCAACTTATCATTCCTAAAAAACCTGAGCCCATACATTGGCTGAAGAAGTCTGGAAATGGAAACAAAAAGATTTAAAATACAGCTCTTGCAAAAATTAAAAGACCACCACATCAAAACCCTGTCATGGGCAGCCCATTCTCCAGACCTGAACCCCATTGAAAACCTCTGGAATGTGATCAAGAGGATGATGGATAGTAACAAGCTATCAAACAAAAAAGAACTGCTTAAATTTTTGTGCCAGGAGCAATGTGAAAGACTGGTGACAAGCATGCCAAGACACATGAAAGCTGTTTTTAAAAATCATTATTTCACAAAATATTAATTTCAGAACTCTTCCTGAGTTAAAACATTAGTATTGTTATTTCTAAATAATTATGAACTTGTTTTCTTTGCATTATTTGAGGTCTAAAAGCACTGTTTGTTTTTTTTTAATTTTGACCATTTTTCTTTGTCAGAAAAGAAATACAAAATTAATTGCTTGGAAATTCGGTGACATGTTGTCAGAAGTTTATAGACTAAAAGAACAATTTACATTTTACTCAAAAATATACCTATAAAGAGAAAAATCAGACAAACTGAAAAGTTTGCAGTGGTCTCTTAATTTTTGCCAGAGCTGTATGTTTTCATGAAACTTAAGTTACATAATGTTTAATTTTTTATGATTTATTCTATTGAAATGTAGGTGGACACGCTTAATGCTTTGTAATGTTCTATAGTATCTAGATATATGTTTTAAATTTTAAGACTTTGACTTTTAGAAAGAATAGTAGCTCCAGTTGTGACGTAGCACTTGGATATTATAGCTATTACGGTATTTATAATTATAGTAGTTTTTACTATTCCAGGAATGAAGTGTATTATTGTACTATTTCAGGAAATAAAGAGGAGTGTATATACTGCCTCTACAGACCAAAAAAGGAGTTACTTACTGAATGGACTAGGCAGCAAAAATGGTAGATATACTAAATAAATAGGTTGTATTTTTTCAGCATTCTTAATAGTTATAGTGTTAATGAAGAAATGCTAGAGTGCAGCTATATTACTAACTAACAT
>JARQOD010000006.1:266900162-266944162 GCA_033576555.1 Oophaga sylvatica | reverse complement strand
TGGTACCTGGGAAAACCCTTTCCGTCTCCGGAATTGGAGGCGTTAAAACCGGCGCTGGCCCGTTGCCAAGGTGTATTTGGGCTGGGGCGCCGGGAGGGGGATGCGGGAGGTGGGGATTTAAACGCCAAATATTCCTGCAAATGTGTTGCTTGGGACCGATTTGGGGGGCTAGTGTCCCAGTATGTGGCCACTGAACCCCCAAGTTCGGCTCCCCAAGGATGTCATGACTCTACTGTGAATGCTAATGTTAATGTGTTGAATGTGCCTCCAACAGTGGAGGAGGGAGTGAAACCTGATGGTAAGCCATGCACGACACTACCACACAGGGCTCACAGTGAGGACAGGGAGGAGGCTGCACGGGAGAGCTCAGAGGTGGGGGGAGGGGCTGCTATGGGCAGTGTAGGGCCTAAGTGAACCCAGCCTGCTGAGTCAAGGGCCCTGCAGGAAGAGGAACAGGCCATGGGGGGAGGGGGTTGTCCCGGGAGAGGAGTCACCAGGTAGGACCCAGGTCAGGAGTTCCCACATCCGGGATGTCAGGAAGTCAGGGAAGTCTGCCTGACCGGCGACTTGGTCAGGGGATGAGGGAAGGCAGGCGCTACCCGTGGTCTCAGCGGTCGTGGCCGCTGTTACCAGGAGTGGGAGCGCTGAAGGCCCAAGGAGCCTCGCGGAGGTCCGACGGTTTCCCCCTCTCCGACCAAGTGGCTGCCGAGTCAGACAGTAGCCAGGAGACAGATCCCGGGGAACGACAGAGGACATGGCAGTTTCATCAATTCTTGCCACATCAAGTCAGGGATTTCAGGCAGCGTTGGAAGCTGACACTAGCCTGAAGACTCTCAAGGAGCAGGTGGCACAGCCTCCCTGGAGTCCGACCGCGAGAGAGTGGTCTGGGACAGGGACGGCTGTACCGGGTAACGGTCCAGCAGGGTTCACGGAGGCGTGGCCAGGGACTGACAGTTAGTGGTGCCCCATCCGTCAGGGCGGAATTGTTGCGGATCGCACACGAGATTCCAATGGCCAGACACCTAGGGATCACTAAAACCAGGGCCAGGCTAGCTCGCATTTCTACTGGCCTGGAATGAGGACCGAGGTGATAGCCTACTGCCGTTCGTGTGACACCTGTCAGAGGGTGGGGAAGGCGGGGCCGTGCCCAAAGCCCCCTGGTAACTTGCCCATCATCGAAGAGCCTTTCTCGAGGGTGGCTGTGGATCTCATTGGACCTCTGTCCACTCCCGCCGCTCGGGAAATGCTTCATACTAACGGTAGTGGACTATGCCACCCGGTACCCGGAGGCGGTAGCTTTGTCGTCCATTGGGCCGACAAAGTGGCCACTGCCTTACTGGAGATCTTCTCCAGAGTGGGGTTTCCCAAGGAAATGCTCACCGACCGAGGACCCAGTTCATGTCGCAGCTGATGGAGTCTCTCTGTAAGCAGGTATAGGTGCAACATCTGGTGGCCAGCCCGTATCACCCACAGACCAATGGCTTGTTGTGAGCGGTTCAATGGCACCTTAAAGCAGATGCTGAAGATGTTGGTCAACTCCCACGGGAGAGACTGGGAGTGGTATCTCCCCACCTGCTGTTTGCCTACCGGGAGGTCCCACAGGCCTCAACGGGGTTCTCCCCCTTTGAGCTCCTGTACGGGCGACGTGTACGGGGGCCCCTTGCTCTGGTGAAGGAAGCATGGGAAGGGGATATAGCCACCCCTGGAGTGTCGGTCATTGAGTATGTCGTGCTCTTCCGGGACCGAATGATGGCCTTGACGCGGCTGGTGCATGACAATATGGCCCAAGCTCAGGCTGACCAGAAGCGATGGTACGACCAGAATGCTTGTGAGCGGACCTACCAGGTGGGTCAAAAGGTGTGGGTACTGGTCCCCGTACCCCAAAACAAGCTTCAGGCGGCCTGGGAGGGTCCATACCTCGTGCACGAGCAGCTCAACGCCATCACCTACCTGGTCACCCTGGACCACGCCCGTGGAAGGAGGAAGGCCTTCCATGTGAACATGATGAAGGCCCATCATGAGCGGGAGGCTATTGCCCACCCAGTGTGCAACCTTCCAGAGGAAGGAGAGGCAGAAACCCTCCTCGATCTGCTCACCCAAGCCAAGGCGGGTGGATCCATCGAGGATGGGGGATTGGCCACCAGCTCTCGGAGGACCAACGTTCCCAGCTGGGGGCCACCCTGCACCCCTTTCGGGAGCTGTTCAGCAGCCTGCCCGGAAGGACTGAGGCAGCAGTCCATGACGTGGACACTGGCAACCACCCCCCAATCCGGCGTTCAGCATATCGGGTCTCTCTTGAGGTGCAGCAGCAAATGCGCCAAGAGATAGACGAGATGCTGAGGCTGGGGTGATCCAAGCATCCAACAGCGTTGTGGGCTTCGCCTGTAGTACTCGTTCCTAAAAAGGACCGAACTAAGCGGTTCTGCGTGGACTACAGGGGGCTCAACGCTGTGTCGGTCACCGATGCGTACCCAATGCCGCGCATCGATGACCTGCTCGACCAGCTGGCCGGGGCCAAGTACCTGACCATCATGGATCTGAGCAGGGGGTATTGGCAGATTCCCCTGACCCCTAGGGCACGGGAACGCTCTGCCTTTATCACCCATTCGGACTGTACGAGTCCACGGTGATGCCCTTCGGCATGAAGAATGCCCCTGCCACTTTTCAGCGGATGGTCAACACGCTGCTCGAGGGACTGGAAGGGTATGCGACCGCGTACCTGGATGACATTGCCATCTTCAGTCCCACCTGGGAGGATCACCTAGAGCACCTGGCGCAGGTGCTCGGGCGGATCCAGCGAGCAGGCTTGACCATTAAGCCGGAAAAATGCCAGCTGGGTATGAGTGAGGTCCACTACCTGGGACACCGGGTAGGTGGGGGAGCTCTGAAGCCAGAGCCCGGAAGGTGGATGCCATCGCATCCTGGCCCACCCCCAGGACCAAGAAGCAGGTGATGTCCTTCTTGGGTACTGCTGGGTACTATAGGAGGTTTGTTCCACACTATGTGCCCTGGCCAAGCCCCTGACGGACCTCACCAAGAAAAGGCTGCCCGTCGCAGTCGACTGGACAGTCGCCTACAAGACAGCTTTCCAGGCGCTCAAGACCGCCCTTTCTAGTTCTCCTGTACTACAGGCAGCCGACTTCACGCGGCCATTCTTAGTGCAGACCGACGCCAGCGACTTCGGCCTCGGTGCTGTGCTCAGCCAGGTTGACACTACGGGCCATGAACACCCCATTTTGTACCTGAGCAGGAAGCTCCTGCCGAGGGAAGTGGCCTATTCCACGATGGAGAAGGAATGTCTGGCAATTGTGTGGGCCCTGCAGCGTCTGCAGCCATACTTGTACGGACGCCAATTCACCGTGGAAACAGACCACAACCCCCTCAGCTGGTTACACACAGTCTCTGGGACGAATGGGAGGTTGCTACGCTGGAGCCTCGCTCTCCAACAGTACCATTTCACCATTCGCCACAAAAGAGGCAGGGACCATGGTAACGCTGATGGGTTGTCCCGGCAAGGAGAGGGTGCGGTAGGGCGCACGGGGAACACAGGAATGTAATACCCCCTAGCACCCTCAAAAGCAGGGAGGTGTGAGGTTGGGACTGCCACCATTTTGTATAGGGCCTATACCAGCCTCCATTTTGTCGGTTCACAGAGCCACAGACTGCTAACTACACAGGCCTGTTAGCATATCCAGTACGACCGGTTTTGATGTCCACTATGAATCAAAAGGGCTTTAACATGCTAATTAGTTTAGGCCAGTGTCTGAATCAGATGGTCAGTCGTATGCTAAATAGCTCAAACTCAAGCCAGTATTTCCTGCTCCATATGAATTGCAGGCCAGTTAATATGCGTGCTTCAAAGCAAAGGGGAAGGGCCTAGCAGGTTTAAGAACTGTAGCCATGAACAGGCTGTCCTCAATCCATTTTTCTCACAGCAGTAATAAGCACAAGGGACAGATTTGATTTGCCTTGCCAAGGGTGCAGCAACACATGCTTTGGGGACTATCCAGCAACTGAAGACTGTTACCTGGGGACGGCAGAGCCCCCTGCCTTCCCATGACCATACTACCTGGTAATATTGATCTATAGCTTATACCTTTAAGCCTTGTACATTATCGTTGTATTTTTTCTCTGACTGCAAATCCATTGTAATTACGTTGTATAGCTTTACTGTATATTTCTGTAATTATCTAGTGCGCCCTTAAGGCAATTAAACCATAAAATTAATCTTGGGCTGATGCTTTTACTCTGATTACGAATCTTAGAATACCCAGTGGGTAACAGGACACCCTCCCCGGCGGCCATTTGCTCTAGGTGCAGTTCCCTTACTGACCTGAGAGACAAAGGGGGCGCCGGAGAGCTGTACCTGTGGAGTTACGTCCCATTGGTGACGTGGGAGGAAAGGGGATCGTCCTTCACATTTGGTAGCGGCGGTGGGATCAGAAGCTGTGATACCCAGGCTACCATGTGGCGGTCGGCTTAGTTCCTCACAGGGGGCTGCATTATACTATATGAGGGGGCTGCATTATATTCTATGAAGGGTGTGCATTATATTGTATGAGGGGGCTGCATTATATTCTATAAGGGGGCTGCATTTTATTCTATGGAGGCTGCATTAAACTCTATGGGATTGCTGCATTATACTCTATGGGGTTGCATTATACTCTATGAGTGGGATGCATTATACTCTATGAGAGAGGCTGCAATATACTCTATGAGGGTGGCTGCATTATACACTATTGAGGACTATGGGGTGCATTATACTTTATGTACTATATGGGGGCTGCATTTTACTTTATGGGAGTTGCATTATACTCTATCAAGGACCATGGGGAGTAAATTATACTATATGTACTATATGGGACCTGCATTACACTTTATCGAGAACTATGGTGAATGCATTATACTATATGAAGGACTATGGGGTGCATTATACTATGAGGAGTGCATTGTATTTTATGGAGAACTATGGGGTGCATTATACAATATGGAGTACTATGGGATGCATTATACTATATGGAGGACTATGGGGAGTGCATTATACTATAGGGAGGATATGAGGAGAATGTTATACCATATGAAGGACTATGGGGAGTGTACTGGACTAGGGTGAGTATATTATACTATATGGAGTACTATGGGGAGTGTGTTGTGAACATGTTGGAGATTACTTCGGAGCTGAAGCTCCCTCTGGTGGTTGCTGAGGGTATTGAACCTATGTTGAACAGCAAAAATCCACCACCTGTAACTGATGATTGGTTATCAGGTGGTACGGACTGACCTGATATAAGTGAGCTGACCTCCCATGGTTCTTGCCGGTGATCAATTGTTCTTCCTGGTCTAGGTTGGAATTCAGCTTGCTTTTCTGCTGTCTCCTGCTTGCATTCAGATAAGTCACTTTCAGTTTTTTTTTACTGTGGTTTGATTTTCCTTGCTTTTTTCCTGCATTGCTTTTTGACTTCAGCCGGGTCCCCTTTAGCGGGCTTGGGCTGGTCTCCATTCGCTTTTTGTATTTGTTCATTTGCTTAGTTCTTGTGATATTTTACTGCTGGGTTGCTACGTGTCCACACCAGAGATCTGATATAGGTGGTCGAGACCGTGTGGTCTCAGTATTTTTGAATTCAGAAGTGTTGGAGTTTTTCCTAGGGTTTTTCTGGGTTGCAGACAGTATTCTCTCCTGTGCTGTCCTATCTAGACAGTTTTGGGCCCCATTGTTTGCTCAATCTATTTTCTGTCTGTGTTCGTGCTTTCATTTTGTCTAACCGCCATTATATGTTTGGGGGCTTCATATTCTTTAGGGGCTTTCCTCCAGGGCAGTTAGCTTTCCTCTTTCCATCTTCAGGGATAGCTAATCTCTCCGGCTGTGATGAGGCGTCTAGGGCACCGTAGGAACGTCCTACGGCTGCTTCTAGTTGTGCGGTTAGTTTAGGGGTCTGCAACCTATTAGTTTCCAACCTCTCTGGTATTTGGCTGCCTATGCAGTTATCTGCTCCTGCCTCCTCAGCTACCAAAACATAACAGAATCACCGGCCTTACTGAAATTATATGGTACTCAACAGAAAGGAAAAAATAGTATAAAAAAAAAAGTTGTCAGAAAATTTTTTTTTGTTGTTGCATTTTTTCCCTCTTTTTTCTCTGGGGGCTGAGGAGGAATTTTTTTCCCAATGAAGGTCAAGCATTTGTCCGATTGCTGCTGAAGTTCGGAGTATTGCTATCTATCTTGCTGGGTTGCCTGCTGTGGAACCTAGGATCACTCTGCCAGATTTATTTTTGGGGGATCGGTCTAAGTTTTTGAATTTTAAAAATAACTGTAAGTTGTTTTTTGTTTTGAAGCCTAAGTCCTCAGGGAACGCAGCGCAGCAGGTTCAAATTGTCATCTCCCTGTTGCGCGGCGACCCTCAGGACTGGGCCTTTTCCCTGACACCTGGGGATCCTGTTTTGAATGATGTTGATGTGTTTTTTCAGGCTCTGGGGTTGTCGTATGATGAACCTAATGTTACTGATCACGCTGAAAAAACCTTGTTGGCATTGAATCAGGGTCAAGAAGCCGCAGAGTTGTATTGTCAGAAATTCAGAAAGTGGGCAGTCCTTACTAAATGGAATGATGATGCTCTGACAGCTCTTTTTCGGAAGGGTCTGGCAGAGACTGTAAAGGATGTTATGGTGGGATTCCCTGTCCCCTCTGGTCTCAATGACTCTATGTCATTAGTTATTCAAGTTGACAGACGTTTGCGCGAGCGTAGAAATATGCGTGAGATTGTGATGCCTTGCGGGCCTGCCCCTGAGCCCATGCAGTGTGATGTAGTGACTTCTGGGGCACAGTGTCATGAGTTTAGAAAGCGTAATAAGTTGTGCTACTATTGTGGTGACGCTTCTCATGCTATTTTCGTCTGCCCCAAGTGGGGAAGACGTTTTGCGCTCTCAGCTGTTTTGGGTAGTGTTAAGACTAAATTTCTGTTGACTGTTACCTTGATTTGCTCCATGTCCACATTTTCAGCTCAGGCTTTTGTTGATTCAGGAGCAGCTATAAACCTGATGGATTTTTGATTTTGCGGTTTTCCTATGATACCCCTGTGGAAGTCTATTCCTTTGCTGGGCATTGATTCTACCCCTTTGGAGAATAAACCAGTTTTCTACCCAGGTGATAATGCGGGTTGACCCGGACCTCCAAGAGAATTGCAAATTTTTGGTGTTATAATTTACATGACATTATTGTACTGGGTTTTCCTTGGCTGCAGACGCATAATCCTGTTTTGGATTGGAAGTCTGTGTCTGTGGTCAGTTGGGTTTGTCAATGTGTTCATAATGACACTCCTGTTTTTTCTGCCTCTCCCCAGTCTCAATATGTCCCTGACTATTTGACTGATTTTTCTGATGTGTTTAGTGAGAGTAAGTCTGCATCCTTACCTCCTCATAGGAGTTATGATTGCGCTATTGACTTAGTACCCGGTTGTAAATTTCCCAAGGGTCGGCTCTTTAATTTATCTGTACCTGGGCATGATGCTATGCGATCTTATATCAAAGAGTCTTTGGAGAAAGGTCATATCAGACCATCGTCTTCACCTTTGGGCGCTGGCTTTTTCTTTGTGGCCAAGAATGATGGCTCATTGAGGCCGTGTATTGACTATCGTCTCCTGAATAAGATCACTATTAAATATCAATATCCGTTACCCTTGATTTCTGACCAATTTTCCAGAGTAAAAGGTGCTAGTTGGTTTACCAAGCTTGACCTCAGGGGGGCGTATAATCTTATTCGCATCAAGCACGATGATGAATGGATGACGGCGTTTAATACCCCAGAGGGGCATTTTGAGTACCTAGTGATGCCTTTTGGGCTCACTATTGCCCCTTCCGTCTTCCAATCCTTTATGAACAATATTTTCCGGGATTTCGTGGATAAATTTCTGATCATTTATTTGGACGATATCTTTATTTTTTCCAATGACTGGGATTCTCATGTGGAACATGTTCGGACTGTGTTCCGGATTTTGAGAGAAAATGCATTGCATGTGAAGGGATCAAAATGTCTTTTTGGCGTACAGAAGGTTTCATTTCTGGGATTCATTTGGTCTCTGTCTGTTATTGAAATGGATCCGGTCAAAGTTCAGGCCATTTGTGATTGGGTTCAGCCCACTACATTGAGAGCTCTTCAGAGATTTTGGGGTTTTGCTAATTTTTATCGTAAATTTATAGGTATCTTCTCTACTATTATGAAATCACTGACTGATTTGACCAAAAAGGGTTCTGATTTAGTGAATTGGTCTCCTGAGGCAGTTTCTGCGTTTCAGGAGCTTAAGTGGAGATTCACTTCTGCTCCTGTTCTACGGCAACCTGATGTTTCTCTACCATTTCAGGTGGAGGTTGATGCTTCTGAGATTGGTGCAGGAGCTGTTTTGTCCCAAAGGGATCTGGAGACTTCTAAGAGTAACCCTTGTGCCTTTTTCTCTCGAAAATTTTCCCTAGCAGAATGTAATTATGATGTGGGAATTCGGAAGTTATTGGCTATGAAGTGGGCCTTTGAAAAGTGGAGACATTGGCTGGAAGGAGCCAAACATCAGGTGGTGGTCCTCACGGATCTCAAGAAATTGTTTTTTCTTGAATCAGTCAAGTGACTTAATCCTAGACAGGCCAGGTGGGCCTTGTTTGTCACACGTTTTAATTTTGTGTTCTCTTTTCTCCCGGGCACTAAAAATGTTAAGGTGGATGCTCTCTCGAGGAGTTTCTTTGCAGATTCCCTGAGGTAACTGAGCCCGCTGTTATTCTGAAGGAGGGTGTAGTTCTTTCCGCTATCTCGCCTGATTTGAGACTGGCCCTGGAGCAATTTCAGGAAGATAAACCTGAACGCTGCCCTGTTGGGAAATTGTTTGTCCCAGACCAGTGGAGGAACAATGTGATGTCTGAGATTCATTGCTCCATGTTGGCTGGCCATCCTGGTATTTTTGGTACCAGAGATTTGGTGAGTCGGTCCTTTTGGTGGCCCACTTTGTCTCGTGACGTCAGGGACTTTGCGCAGTCCTGTGGAACTTGTTCTCGGTCCAAACCTTGCTCTCGCTCTAGTGGGTTGTTAATGAGAATGACCGTTATTTGGGTAATCTGTGATAGATTTTCCAAGATGATACATCTTGTGCCACTACCGAAGTTGCCATCCTCTTCCGAGTTGGTGCCCTTATTTTTTAAAACAGGTGGTTCGGTTCCACGGCATTCCAGAGAACATTGTGTCTGACAGAGGTGTCCAGTTTGTTTCCAGATTTTGGAGGACATTTTGTTCCAAACTGGGAGTTCAGCTGTCTTTTTCCTCTGCGTTCCACCCTCAGACCAATGGATAAACTGAGAGAACAAACCAGACCTTGAAGACTTATATGAGATGTTTTGTGTCTGCTGATCAAGATGACTGGGTCTCTTTTTTGCCTTTGGCTGAGTTTGCTTTGAATAATAGGGCTAGTTCTGCCACCTTGATGTCTCCATTTTTCTGCAATTTCGGTTTTCATCCTCGATTTTCTTCAGGGCAGGTGGAGGCTTCTGTCTGTCCAGGTGTTGACTCTATTGTTGAGAGAATGCAGCAGATTTGGGATCAAGTAGTGGATAAGTTGTCTCTCTCTCAGGAGAAGGCCCAGCGGTTTGCCAACCGGCATAGGACTGATGGTCCTCGATTTAAAGTGGGTGACTTGGTTTGGTTGTCCTCAAAAAATATCCCTATGAGGGTCACGTCTACAAAATTTCAGCCAAGGTTCATTGGACCTTATAAGATCGTGGAAATTCTTAATCCCGTTTCCTTCCCTTTGCTTCTTCCAAGAATATTCAAGATTCATAACGTATTCCACAAATCTTTATTGAAGAGGTTTGTAGAGCCAGTGGTTCCTATGGCTGTGCCTCCTGGTCCTGTTTTGGTTGAGGCAATTTGGAGTATGCAGTTGAGAAGATATTGGATTCTCGTTTAGCTAGGTGGAGACTCCAGTACCTGGTGAAGTGGAAAGGCTATGGTCAGGAGGACAATTCTTGGGTGTTTGCTTCGGACATTCATGCTGAGAGACTGGTCCGTGCCTATCACCGAGCTCATCCTGATCGGCCTGGTAGCACACGTGAGGGTTCGGTGACCCCTCCTCAAGGGGGGGTACTGTTGTGAACATGTTGGGGACGACTTCGGAGCTGAAGCTCCCTGTAGTGGTTGCTGAGGGTATTGAACTTATGTTGAGCAGCAAAAATCCACCACCTGTAACTGATGATTGGTTATCAGGTGGTACGGACTGGCCTGATATAAGTGAGCTGACCTCCCATGGTTCTTGCCGGTGATCAATTGTTCTTCCTGGTCTAGGTTGGAATTCAGCTTGCTTTTCTGCTGTCTCCTGCTTGCATTCAGATAAGTCACTTTCAGTTTTTTTTACTGTGGTTTGATTTTCCTTGCTTTTTTGCTGCATTGCTTTTTGACTTCAGCCGGGTCCCCTTTAGCGGGCTTGGGCTGGTCGCCATTCGCTTTTTGTATTTGTTCATTTGCTTAGTTCTTGTGATATTTTACTGCTGGGTTGCTACGTGTCCACACCAGAGATCTGATATAGGTGGTCGAGACCGTGTGGTCTCAGTATTTTTGGATTCAGAAGTGATGGAGTTTTTCCTAGGGTTTTTCTGGGTTGCAGACAGTATTCTCTCCTGTGCTGTCCTATCTAGACAGTTTTGGGCCCCATCGTTTGCTCAATCTATTTTCTGTCTGTGTTCGTGTTTTCATCTTGTCTAACCGCCATTATATGTTTGGGGGCTTCCTATTTTTTTGGGGCTCTCTTCCGGGGCAGTTAGCTTTCCTCTTTCCATCTTCAGGGATAGCTAATCTCTCTGGCTGTGATGAAGCGTCTAGTGCACCGTAGGAACGTCCCACGGCTGCTTTTAGTTTTGCGGTTAGTTTAGGGGTCTGCAACCTATTAGTTTCCAACCTCTCTGGTGTTTGGCTGCCTATGCGGTTATCTGCTCCTGCCTCATCAGCTACCAAAACATAACAGGAGTGTATTAAAGTATATTGATGGATATGGGGCACGTTATACTATATGGAGGTCTATGGGGTGAGCATTACACAATATGGAGGACTATGGGTGCATTATACTATGTGGTGGACTATGTGGCATATTATCACCTTACTGCCATTGGACGGAATAGTACGTCCAATTGCAGTACCCCCGCTTTGATGAGGGCTCTGGCAGTTAGCCCGCATCAAAGCCGGGACATGTCAGCTGTTTTGAACATCTGACATGTGCCCGCAATAAGCATGGGTGGAATCGCAATCCACCCATGCCTATTATCTAGCTAAATGCCGCTGTCAAAAGCTGACAGCGTCATTTAACACGCACGTCCGGCCGCCTGGCCGGAAATACGTGCACCGCTGACCCCCGTCACGTGATCAGGGGTCAGCGGTGCATCAGCATAACAACTAGAGGTCTCCTTGAGACCTCTATGGTTGTTGATGCTGGATTGCTATGAGTGCCACCCTGTGTTCGGCCATCATAGCAATACAGTAATTCTGCTACATATAGGCGATCTGAGCATTGCCTATATGTAGCAGAGGCGATCGAGCTATGGCAGCTTCTAGCCTCCCATGGAGGCTATTGAAGCATGCTGAAAGTAAAAAAAAAATAGTTTAAAAATATAAAAAAATAAAAAAATATAATAGTTTATATCACCCCCCTTTTGCTCCATTCAAAATAAAAAACACAAAAAAAAAAAATCACACATGCACATATTAGGTATCGCCGCATTCAGAATCGTCCAATCTATTAATAAAAAAAACTAGAGATTACGAAAAATGGAGACGCTACGGGTCTCGGAAAATGGAGCTTTTTTAATTGTTTTTTTTAGTAAACTGCGGAATTTTTTTTCACCATTTAGATAAAAAAGAACCTAGCCATGTTTGGTGTCTATGAAGTCGTAATAACCTGGAGAATCATAATGGCAGGTCAGTTTTAGCAAAAAAACCTAGCAAAAAAACAAGCAAAAAACGAGTGTGGGGTTGCAATTTTTTTGCACTTTCAACGTACTTGGAATTTTTTTCCCATTTTCCAGTACACGACATGGTAAAACCAATGATGTCGTTCAAAAGTACAACTCGTCCCGCAAAAAATAAGCCCTTACATGGCCGTATTGATGGAAAAATTAAAAAAATTATGGCTCTAGTCATTAAGGGGTTAAACTATGTATAGGACTGTGGGGTGCATTATACTAAACAAGCAAACTGCTGCTTATTCATCAAGTGATTGGATTTTTTATGCCGGAATAAAAATAATTGTTCTCAGCAGCATTTCGCCCGGTTAGAACTGCAGATATGCTGCTGATAACATGATACTTATGGGGACAGATTGATCTACTAGTGATCATTCTGCCTCAGATAGTGTAAAGAGGCCGGGAAACAAGCGTCAAATGACATCAATATTGTCGATCACGCTAGTTTAATGACCTGAACTCAGCTCATGTAAATACAACTGAAATGCTTCAGTGGGATGGTGCAATATGTGAGCATTTGGGGCCCCATTTTAAACTTTTATCCAGGGCTCCACTTTGCCTAAAACCGGCCTGCGGAGGATAGCAACCTTCGTGACACAAATCTCCCCTCAAATACATAGCCAGAAACACGTCACAACATAGAGAGAAAGGGAAATGACTAAATTCTAACTTTTTGCAGCCACCAGTAAGGAGGGTTCTCTAAATATATGCAAATACACAGCTCTCATTGATGTCAATATTATGATTATTATTATATGGGTATGAAACATCCCCCACCCAGTGGTTGCTACAGGAAAATGTTATCCTTTTGAAGGGTTTTTCATTACTTCAAAACATTCCCCCATCCCATTTTATAGTGCAAGATAAACAAATTCCTAAATAGTTTTTAGGATAGCTGCACACTATGTCTGTGCACCTAGCCAACAGTATGCGTTCGGAGCTTTTCCTGATGTATACTGTAACATGGAAATACGACCCAATTTACCAAATGCATATATTGTTTCTTTGTTCAGGAAAATGCAGCAGACTGCTCTTTCCTATACAGATAGACGGTGTAAAGAAACCATGCTGTATGGGTCCCTATGGTGGAGGGATGCCCCGGCATCCATACTGACAGTGGCCGCTATCAGGCACATACTTCTTGAGAGTCGATTTACCATCATTGGCACTGAACCCCTCTATCTTGTCAGTGCTTCCTGTGGCGTCCCATAAAGTCATCCTGTTCCGAGCTCTACATTCTTTGGGATCATCACAACAATGTCACGTACCAATGCTTTTTGGGCAATAGACAAAGAAAGTCCACTGCTCATAGATTTCTGTGTGAGGTCATAACAAAGAGGCCCGTAAATGAAAAATTACGAAAAGTAGCAAGAAAACGGATCATAAAATAATAATTAACGATTGAAAACAGGAAAAACTCCAATTCTATGCATTGTCATTAAGGCATCCTGGTGATCTCTGGGGCGGTGCCTCCATTTGTGTCCCTCATTACCCCCACCTCCCCTTTGACATGACTGCAGTTTGCTGATGGGGTTGCTTGCCATTGCTCTGGAGGCCTAACAGGATGTCTGCCTGTACAGTGATGGGCACCATACACCACACTATATAATTGCTCTGCATTATGGAACTGATCAAACAGTTATATCCAAGTCCCTTTGTGGGATATATTATATATATTTTTAAGAAATGATAGTGTCAAAGAAAAAAATAACTCCATCTTCTTTCTTATAAAAAAAAGTCTTATAAAAGTAATAGTAAACACAACAATCTCTCTTATGGAAAATAAATGCTGCAACAGATTAACAAGTATTGTATTTGAAATGTTTTTAAGGTGCAACATAGGAAATTATAGGAAAATTAGGGGGGTCATTCTGACCTAACAAAGGCTGGTCACTAAAAGATAGACATTCACTTTAACACCCTTTCTAAAAACTTTATTTACCATAATACAGAATTAAATTGGTTTCCTACCATAGCAAAGTACAGAATTTAGAATACACTACAACTATTCTTTATTTCTCCAGCACCAACATATTTGACATATTATTTCATATTTGAAACAAAATTCCAGTCATTTCAAGTGATATTCGGAATAAGCTGTCATGTTTGTGTGCTTGAGAAATAACACTATTTATGGACATCGTATGACTTATAGTCTGTATTATTGATCAGTTTTCCGCTCTGCAGGCTCTGTCTGAAATGTTCAGTTGTCTCTGACATAGTGGGTTTAGACTAGCTGCTATTATGTCTACTATTCACAGCACAGAGACATAGGGGATTCCTGCTCTGCTGTCTCTAAATAACACACACTAAGAGATAACATAAGCGTTGAGATTTTATACAGAAATACTGAGCAGTATAGCTGTGAATCCAGCAATGAGGTTAGATAAACAGAAGAAGGATATACGTCACTCTATAAAGGTCGGATACCACTGCATATAAACAATACAAAAAGAATCTAGCACCCTCAGTTGTGCAAAAAAGAGAAAAAAAAACACTTTATTTGAAATGCAATTCAAAAAGTGCCAGATTCTTTTTTGCATTGTTTACATGAGAAGGCAAGATAAACAATTACTAGAAAGCTGCACATGCTTTGCGTGTACTTGTCTTTCTCTCTTTCCTCCACCTCCTCCTCTTTATAGACTTCAGTATGCAGCTGTATTTCCTAAATAAACCATTAGTTTGTAACGGGTCTGGGAGGCGGAACCTCTGAGCTATTATACAAGGAGGCTTACCTTGTAAAGGAGTGGGTGGCGCCCGGGGAAGACAGACAGGAAGTCACGGCAAGTGACCGGGGCAGTCTCTGGACAGACAGGCAGGAGGTCACGGCAAGTGACCGGGGCAGTCTCTGGATAGACAGGCAGGTAGTCACGGCAAGTGACCGGGGCAGTCTCTGGATAGACAGGCAGGAAGTCACGGCAAGTGACGGTCAGTCTTGGATGACAGGCGGGTTCACGGCAAGTGACGGCAGTTCTGGATAGACAGGCAGGTAGTCACGGCAAGTGACCAGGGCAGTCTCTGGATAGACAGGCAGGAAGTCACAGCAAGTGACCGGGGCAGTCTCTGGATAGACAGGCAGGTGGTCACGGTAAGTGACCGGGGCAGTCTCTGGATAGACAGGCAGGTATGACCTGTGATGGTTGAGCTCCCGGTAGGCTAGCAGGCAGATGGTAGATGTGCGTCCTCAGATAAACGGGCTGACTGGTCCATAGACAGACTGACAGGTGATGGTGGACAGACTGTCGGACGTTGACGCCTCCAAGTAGGCTAGCAGACTGGTAACCGGTGAACATCAGCAGATATACGGGCAGGCTGGTCCATAGACAGATTGGCAGGTGATGGCGGGCAGACTGTCGGACGGTGGAGCCTCCAGGTAGGCTAGCGGACAGGTAGCAGACAGCAAACTGGCAGGAAACAGGCAGGTAACTGGTAACAGAACCTGAGGGCTGAAGCAGAGTAGTGAACAGTGCAACAACATTGCTCGGGCACCTCCATTAAGGAGGAGGTGCTTTATATAAGGTGGAATCCTCCGGCATTGGCCGGGGACCTTTTTTGAAAGATGCGCGCGGCCCCTTTAAGAGCGGGGGAGTGCACGTGCGCGCGCCCTAAGCCCAGTGGCAGGGAAGGAGCGTGCAGTCCAGCAGGGGGAAGGAGGACTCCGAGCGAGGGTGAAGGGGAGCGACGTCCCTGCCTGGCAGAGGACGCTGGCGCAGGGGAACAGCGTCCCTGCCTGGCAGAGGACAGGGACGCTGGCGCCGGCGCTAAAGTACCCACCCCTTTAGGCCCCCCCTTTCTTAGGCCAGAAAGAAATTTAGCTAGGATGAGAGGGGCATGGATGTTCTCCCGAGGCTCCCATGTTCTCTCCTCAGGACCAAACCCCTTCCAATCCACCAGAAAATAGGTCTTTCTCCTTACCCTTTTGGTGGCCAGAATGTTCTCTACCTCAAATTCGTTTTCAGCAGAAACTGGAGCAGGAGGTGTACCTGTAGGCTTGACAAAAGAGTTAAGTACCACCGGTTTGAGGAGAGATACATGGAAGGAGTTAGGAATCCGCAAATTGGCCGGGAGTCTCAATTTATAGGACACCGGGTTGATCTGACTGATGACCTCCAGAGGACCGATGAACCGAGGACCTAATTTGTAGGAAGGAATCTTGAGCCGAACATACTTGGACGAGAGCCAGACCTTGTCTCCAGGACGGAATTGAGGGGGATCCAGACATTTCTTGTCAGCATGTTTCTTCATGCGCTCGGATGACAGAATGAGTGCGGACCAGGTACTCTCCCATATGGAGGAAAATTCGTTAACAAGAGATTCCGCAGCTGGATTGTCCACAGTGGTGGAGACGGGAACAGGGATCCGAGGATGCTGACCGAAGACTACAAAAAACGGAGATTTGGAGGAAGATTCGCTCTCGTGATTGTTGTAAGAAAATTCGGCCCATGGCAGGAGATCCACCCAATCAGAATGGTGGGCATTAACGAAGTGCCGGAGATAACTGGTCAGAATCTGATTGATCCGCTCCACTTGACCATTGGACTGTGGGTGGTAGGCGGAAGAGAAATCCAGGGAGACGTCTAGCAACTTACAAGTGGCTCTCCAGAAACGTGAGGTAAACTGTACCCCACGATCCGACACAATGTGACGAGGCAGGCTATGAAGACGGAAGATGTGGCGGATAAAGTCTTTAGCCAACTCGGGTGCTAACGGAAGGCCTGGCAGAGGAATGAAGTGAGCCATCTTGGAAAATCGGTCTACGACCACCCAAATGACCGTACAACCAGCAGAGACGGGAAGATCAGTTATGAAGTCCATGGCTATATGCTGCCAGGGGGCAGCGGGTACAGGAAGCGGAAGAAGGCGGCCGGCAGGCAGGTGTCTCGGAACTTTGTTGCGGGCACAGGAGGCACAGGCAGAAACAAAGTCTATTACGTCCTTGTGCAGGGTAGGCCACCAGTAATGCCGGGTAATGAGCTGGAGGGTCTTTTTCTGACCAGCGTGGCCAGCTAGTTTAGACGAATGACCCCAGTGTAGGATCCTCTCCCGATCGGGTACCGATACGAACGTCTTACCAGGAGGGAGACGATTTAGACTCACGGGAGCCACCTGCATCACTCTGGCGGGATCGATGATGTGTTTAGGTTCCTCCTCGAGATCCGACACCAGGAAGGACTGGGACAAGGCATCCGCTTTGATGTTCTTGTCTGCCGGGCGAAAATGTAAAAGAAAGTCAAAGCGGGCAAAAAACAAGGACCACCGGGCTTGGCGAGGGTTAAGTCTCTGGGCATGCTGGAGGTAAGCCAAATTTTTGTGGTCAGTGTAAATGATTACCGGATGAAGAGCCCCCTCGAGTACGTAACGCCACTCCTCCAATGCCAATTTGATGGCCAATAGCTCTCGGTCTCCTATGGAGTAATTGCGCTCAGAAGAGGAGAAGAGTTTGGAGAAGAAGCCGCAAGATACCATCCTCCCGGAAGAAGACTTTTGAGTAAGTACCGCTCCGGCTCCAGAGGAGGAAGCGTCAACCTCCAGGAAGAACTGCTTGTTGCCGTCCGGGCGATGCAGCACTGGAGCGGAAGAGAAGGCCTGTTTTAAGGAAAGAAAGGCCTCCTCTGCTTCGGGCGTCCACTGTTTGGGGTTAGCATCCTTGCGGGTGAGCGCGGAGATTGGAGCAGTCCGGGAAGAGAAGTGCGGTATGAAGAGACGATAATAATTGGCGAAGCCCAGGAACCGCTGAATTGCCTTCAATCCTCCGGTCGGGGCCATTTCTCGATGGCAGATAGTTCCATTCGTAGGCCTGTCTGAGAAATGATGTAGCCCAAAAACGGAAGCGAGGTCTGCTCAAAGAGGCACTTCTCATATTTAGCGAAGAGGTGATTCTGCCTGAGCCTGAGCAGAACCTGACGAACGTCCCTCCGGTGAGACTGGAGATCCGGAGAGAAGACCAAGATGTCGTCCAGGTACACCACAACGCAGGAGTAGAGAAGGTCTCGGAAGATGTCATTGACCAACTCTTGAAAGACTGCGGAGCATTACAGAGACCAAAGGGCATCACCAAATACTCGTAGTGGCCGTCCCGGGTGTTGAATGCCGTCTTCCATTCATCCCCCCGACGGATACGGACTAGGTTATATGCCCCACGAAGATCCAGTTTGGTGAAGATTCTAGCCCCCCTCAGACGATCAAACAATTCTGGAATGAGCGGAAGAGGGTACTTATTCTTCACCGTGATCAGGTTTAGACCTCTGTAGTCAATACAGGGACGGAGAGAGCCGTCTTTCTTTTTTACGAAGAAGAAACCTGCTCCCGCTGGAGAGGTAGATTTCCGATGAATCCCTTGGCCAAATTCTCCTCGATATATTCGGACATCGACCTGGTCTCAGCAGCGGACAATGGGTAAATACGCCCACGGGGAGGCGTAGTACCGGGTAGCAGGTCGATCAGGCAATCATAAGGTCTGTGAGGGGGTAATGTCTCTGCCTCCTTTTTACTAAAGACATCAGCGAATGACCAATATGGAATCGGAAGCCCAGGTAGATTAGTTGGTGTAGGAGAAGGACGGACGGGATGAACAGGAACCAAACACGTTTTATGACAGTCCTGTCCCCAGCGAAGGATCTCTCCAGTCTGCCAGTCGAGCACGGGTGCATGCTTTTGGAGCCAAGGTAGACCTAATAAGAAAGCGTGAGAGAGTCCAGGCAGAACATGAAACGAGATGCTCTCAGAATGCAACATTCCCACCTGCAGGGTTATGGATTCGGTGATAAGTTGGATGGGACGTGGTAGGAGACCCCATCCACAGCAGCGACAGATACTGGTACAACCAGAGGTTTGGTAGGAATGCAATATTTTTCTACCAGAGCCTGTGAAACAAGATTCCCGGCTTCTCCAGAATCAAGTTGGGCTAGTTCGAAAAAACGGTTCTCACCGAGAAGAATTGAGACTGACAGCAGCAGAGATGGAGAGGATTTATTCTTGTCTAGATTGACCTCTCCGAGCGAACCTAGACACTGGCGTTTCCCGACCTCTCCGGACAGGTACGGATCAGGTGCTCCTTACTGCCACAGTAGAAGCAACTCCCCTCGGCACGGCGTAAGTCCTGACGGGCTTTGACCATCTTGGTCTGGTCGACCTGTATAGGCTCAGAAGTGTGTACCTGGGGAGAAACGGAAGGAGTTACGGGTCTCTGAAAAGTAGGAGCTAGACGAGGAAACCTTCTCTCACGGGTGACCTCTTTGGCGCGCTCCTGGAACCGTAGATCAATTCGATTAGCAAGAGTTATTAGGTCATCGAGAGAGGTAGGAATGTCCCGACTGGCAAGTTCATCTTTAATACGACCGGACAGACCCTCCCAGAAGACAGATATCAGAGCGTCATTATCCCAAGCCAGCTCCGAGGCAAGGGTACGGAACCGTATGGCATATTGACCCACGGTGAGACTTCCCTGACGGAGGCGTAGCAGAGATGATGCGGAGGAGGTCTTCCGTCCGGGTTCGTCGAATACCTTCCGGAAGGCCGAGAGAAAGGCAGGCAGGTCGGACACCAGGGAGTCTTCTCTCTCCCAAAGAGGATTAAGCCAGGCCAGAGCCTCTCCGGTGAGATGGGACATGATGAAGGCAATTTTGGCCCGGTCGGAGTTAAACTGGTGGGACAGGAGTTCAAAGTGCAGGGAGCACTGGTTAATGAATCCCCGAGCCAGAGCAGGGTCGCCTCCAAAACGAGGAGGTGCTGAAAGTCGAGGTCCGGGAATGGAAACCACAGAATTGGTGAGCAGCGGAACTGCCGGATTGCGAGTCATAGCGCCAGCGGTGGTTGCTGATGAAGCAGTCAGAGTGTCCAGGCGGGAATTAACATTCCGCAGGTGACCCAGGATGGACTCCTTTTGAGACCTCTGACGAGACAGTTCATGACACAGGTCAGAGAGCGAGGGAGTTTGGGTGCCACCGGGTTCCATGGCCCGAGCAAACTGTAACGGGTCTGGGAGGCGGAACCTCTGAGCTATTATACAAGGAGGCTTACCTTGTAAAGGAGCGGGTGGCGCCCGGGGAAGATGGACAGGAAGTCACGGCAAGTGACCGGGGCAGTCTCTGGACAGACAGGCAGGAGGTCACGGCAGTGACCGGGGCAGTCTCTGGATAGACAGGCAGGTAGTCACGGCAAGTGACCGGGGCAGTCTCTGGATAGACAGGCAGGAAGTCACGGCAAGTGACCGGGGCAGTCTCTGGATAGACAGGAGGTAGTCACGGCAAGTGACCGGGCAGTCTCTGGATAGACAGGCAGGTAGTCACGGCAAGTGACCAGGGCAGTCTCTGGATAGACAGGCAGGAAGTCACGGCAAGTGACCGGGGCAGTCTCTGGATAGACAGGCAGGTAGTCACGGTAAGTGACCGGGGCAGTCTCTGGATAGACAGGCAGGTATGACCTGTGATGGTTGAGCCTCCCGGTAGGCTAGCAGGCAGATGGTAGATGTGCGTCCTCAGATAAACGGGCTGACTGGTCCATAGACAGACTGACAGGTGATGGTGGACAGACTGTCGGACGTTGACGCCTCCAGGTAGGCTAGCAGACTGGTAACCGGTGAACATCAGCAGATATACAGGCAGGCTGGTCCATAGACAGACTGGCAGGTGATGGCGGGCAGACTGTCGGACGGTGGAGCCTCCAGGTAGGCTAGCGGACAGGTAGCAGACAGCAACTGGCAGGAAACAGGCAGGTAACTGGTAACGGAACCTGAGGGCTGAAGCAGAGTAGTGAACAGTGCAACAACATTGCTCGGGCACCTCCATTAAGGAGGAGGTGCTTTATATAAGGTGGAATCCTCCGGCATTGGCCGGGGACCTTTTTTGAAAGATGCGCGCGGCCCCTTTAAGAGCGGGGGAGTGCACGTGCGCGCGCCCTAAGCCCAGTGGCAGGGAAGGAGCGCGCAGCCCCAGCAGGGCGGAAGGAGGACGCCGAGCGAGGGTAAGGGGAGCGACGTCCCTGCCTGGCAGAGGACGCTGGCGCAGGGGAACAGCGTCCCTGCCTGGCAGAGGACAGGGACGCTGGCGCAGGGGAACATCGTCCCTGCCTGGCAGAGGACAGGGACGCTGGCGCCGGCGCTACATAGTTCAGGAAAAGGGAGGAGGAGATGTGGCTTATAAGTGGAGAAAGAAACATTACTTAACAAAATACCAAAACAAAATTTCTTATATTCGCTAGCACTATTGATTAGTGCAAAGTTTGTAGTAAAGATGGTGATCATCAGAAACTGTGACCCTACAAGTATGTTCCATGCTTTACACAGCTGGAATTTATGGCAGGACTTCTGCTCCGGTAACCCTCTGTATCTAGGGATAATGCACAAAGACACAAACCAGGTGGAAGAAGCACAAAAAAAACAGATTCCTGAGTCATGGAAAAATATGGTCTGACATTTCCTTCTCCCTTTTCCTTATATCCAGATATGTTCATGTTTAGGAACATTCAATGGATGCCTTAAACAAACTGATATTTGTTGTTATTTAGGGTTATATATATATTTTACAGTAACATTTGCCCAATCTGTATTAGATGTTGTATAAGCAATCTGGATCTTATTTAAACACTCTAAAACGTTGTATATAGATATTACTAGGCTTCTGCATTCGCTTGGTGAATGGCGCCTGTCCTCGTAAACCTTCTGTCTACGGCTATCCACTGCCTCTGTATCTCAGACTCATCAGGAGCCTATTTTAGAGACGCAGCTTGAAGAGGTTTTCATGCTAATTTCTCTCATTCGTAATGACTTCTGTAATTCGATAAAACACTGTTTCAAAGGCTGAAAGGCTGCGTTCATAATCTGGGTAAAAGTATAGCCACCTGTCAGAATCCACTGAGAGAGGGACTAGATGGTGACCTCTCTGTGTACCAAATATGTCCGAGAGGTCCAGGAGAGCAATACACTCCAGCAATAATGCTAAGGCAGATGTCACAGGATCCAAGCAATTAATATAACCGTAGCTTTGTGTATGAAGCCTATTGGGGTCTGCATAGGGTGCTATACAAGATGTCATGGTAAAATCTCTTATTAGGTAATAAGGATGAGTTCCCAGTGGTCATAATCTTCCATTTTATATAAGGCTCAATAAGGAAGATCCGTCCCGCGGCCGTGGAATGGCATTGGAATTGGTTAAAAAGCGAAAATGAGTCATGGTAAGCATTATTTGCATTGACAGCGCAAACTATATCAGGGCTTTAAATATAAACTAAGATAGGGAGTGAGATAAATAGGAAGGTTCTGCATAAAACATGCTATTGTTAAGTCAGTAGCCCCCGCCGGATCCTGCAAGCTTCAGTTCAGTCCTGAATGACAGATCTCAGAACGTACAGTGCATATGGTTAAAAAAAATCCCAACTCTGCATTTTCTAATATTTAGCTACTCCGCGTAAACTACATGACAGTCATAGACAGCTGCTTCCCATACAATAAAACCTACAGTACACCGTGCAGAAAAAAGAAGGGTTAGAGAAAAAGCACAAGTAGCCACAGAGGGTTGAGCATGAATCGGTGCCCAGCTGCCAGCACCCCGGCATGTGTATAACACAATGATTAGTGTGTTCAGCAGGCTAAGGTCAAAAGCGTGTATAAAAGGCGGATTGTGGAGCCGCAGCGCAGGCATATAATAGGTACTGTACATTTCAGCCCTCTGCACAGTGAGATGGATGGGGCTGAAGATGGACAATTGTTATTCCCATTGGCGGGTTAACAGTAAGCATCGCCTTGTTGCTTTAGTGCTGGATGAATGTTGATCGGTAGTGACAGATTCCCCCTGATATTTAGTGACACTGATGGCCGCCCCTCCTTTAACGCCTGCTCACTGTCTTTTCTTGCTGTGTAACACTCATTCACTGCTTATATGCATCCATAAAAATACCCTTGAAAGGTGATCTCACAACCTGAGACGTCACGTACGAAGCCTGGGGACGGCACTCTGTTACATAATAATAATCTTTATTTATATAGCGCCAACATATTCCGCAGCACTTTATACATGCTGCCTATTGTTTACTAATATTTGTTATTAATTGTGAAAATATTGACAGAACTCTGTAAATAAATAAACAGAGCACTTGATCGGTTAGATGTGGGCTGAAGCCATCCACCATGGCATTAATGGGATGATATTGAGCTGCTGCTTGTCTGCTTTGGTTGCCAGGTTTAGCGCTGCCCCCTCCTCCAGCTAGCAGATTTCTGAAGCTGCTATGTAAGCAGAAACATTCCTTCCTTCCCTGGGAGTTTTGGTGTGGTTACTAACATAAACACAGGCAGGAGTATTCCCTCTCTCACCTATATATATTCATGTCTCCTCGCTGGTTGTATCCTTCCTATCACACCCCACACCAAGATCCGCTCCAGCTCGGCACACAATAGGCGTTTGTTGCAGTGATAATCATAAATGACATTGTTGGCTGCTGGTATTTGTAGACATGTGTGACGTGTCCTACACAGGAGCGAGCAGGGGTAATGGGGAAACAAATGATCGTTATAATTCTCTGCCGGATTGTTTCATTTCTTATATTTAGTAATATGTTTGCTTTATGAAGGAGGATTCATAACATATAAAGACCCTTCTTCTGGGAAGAACTGGAAGCAGGCTCATACACCAACCACTGGGCATCCCTGTATTCACCTGGACTCCCAGAAGAAACAAGTTAATTGCTCAAGGCAACCACAGACACTATATACTAAGGCAAGATGATATCAGGCAAACAATCTGCCTTTGTTAGGCAATAAAAATATGATATCATGCTAGACGAGGAACCTATCACATTTATGCTGGCCATACGGTTGAAATAACTTTTGGCTGACAGCCACTTTCCTTGCGTTCCCCTACATACATGCTGGCTCTGCTCAGCCAAGACTGCGTGTGTTCTCAGAAGGGAGTTGACATGTCTTCCTCAAAGGATTTTTTTGACCTTAATGCTACAAATCTGCAGTCAGTCCATGCAACTGCAGACTTGTGAATCCTCACAACCCGCAGTGTGCATACTTTTAGGATGTTCAGGTGCTGACGTTGGGAACTGGTGGTTTGTGACCACAAATATATGCAATTTGCATACTGGCGGACACGTACTGACTAGACATGTGCGGCTTCGCTCAATGCAAGTGAATTGAGCAAGGCTGGACAAATCTAGTTGGAATTCGACAAGAAGGATGCAAATCACATATTCGCGGTTACATGACCGTCCGCTCCTGCCGCCTGCATCAGAGAATTCTGACAGTGTGTCTGCGGGTGCTGTGAGGATTCACAAGGGTGTGGTAAGGCTAGTTTCACACTAGCGTTTGAGTGACCTGCGCATGGCTACCGCTAAGCTCCGCCCCGGCCACGCCTCCTCCCGGACGCTCCGCCTATGGGCGCATAACGTGCATGCGACCTGCGTACCCTTTCTTTAGCATTGGGTATGCAGGCCGTGAGCAGGTATGCGTTTGCCGTCAATTGCGTCCCAGAACTGCTGGGAACCTGCACCTGTTCACACTAGCTTTGAAGTGCCAGTCAGTCTTTTGTCATTTGTATATTAGCTCTCTAACCAAGCACTCAGCCATCCAGCATGTGGTGGTTTTAAATTGCAACAGGATCCTACTGTAGGGAGTGTGCTGGGGGCTAATTTATGCCCTGCATCCCTGTGCGTACCTTCTGAATAAAATCGGGTACGTTTTGTGTTATGTTTCGGTAGCTGAGGAGAAATAGCAAAAATAGCCAAAGTAGCAATACACCAGAGAGGCTGGAAACTACTGGGTTGCAGAACCCTAAACTAACCGCAACACTAGAAGTAGCCATGGAGCGTACCTACAGTGATCCTAGACGCCTCGTCACAGCCGGAGAGATAGCTACACCTAAAGACAGAAAGATGAAAGCTATCTGCCCCATAGCAGAACCCCAAAGAAATAGGAAGCCCCCAAAAATGTAATGGTGATTAGACAAGAAGAAAATACGAACACAGACAGAAAATAGAATGAGCAAAAGCTGGGGCCCAATTCTGTCTAGATAGAAAAGTATAGGAAGAATTCTGACTGCAACCCAAAAAACCCTGACAAAAATACCAACACTTCTGATTAACAAAAAAACTGAGATCACACGATCTCTACCACCTAAATCAGATCTCTGGTGTAACACACAGCAATTCAGCAAATAAAAAGTGACACAGGAACAGAGCAAAAGTGCAAACACAAACTGAGCACAAATGCAGCGCCAGGCCCCAAAAGGGGACCAGGCTGAAGTCCACTGCAAGGCAGCAAACCAGCAAGGAAAATCAAACCAGAAGAAAAAAAATCACAGCAAGTCACTTATCTGAATGGAAGCAGGAATGCAAGCTGAGCTCCAACCAAGACCTGGAAGAAAAATTGATTACCGGCAAGGCTAATGGGAGTTCAGGTCACTTATATCAGACCATTCGGACCCAGCTGAAAGCTTTCAGCAATTGGTTCATTACCCTCAGCAACCACCGGAGGGAGTCCCAGCTCTGAAGTCGCTTCCAACGTGTTCACAACAGTTTTGCATGTAAGTGTCATGCAATGTGATGTTGTTTTGCTGTACATTAATGTGTCAAGCAATGTACTGATGTTCATGCATTATGTAAGTTATGAGTTAGGGATAGAGATAGGGAGATATAATAATAGAGTAAGGTTTAGTGTTAGTAGGGGTGGCACTGTAGATCAGGTATTACATTGAATTAGGATAAGAAATAGTTAAGCCAATAGGATATAGCTAGTGGGAGGAGCTAGACTAGGGTGAGGAGAATGTGTTCCTGAGGTAGTTAGTGTGAGTAGGAAGAAGAACAGTGAGGTTGCTGACCAAAGCTGTGTTATCAAGTAATAGGAAATACACCGCGCATTCTAAATGGATTATGATGCAAAAGAAGACTAACATTTATTCATACATAGTCTGGCAACATGGCAAAAATAATGCAGTGAAAGCGATTGTAATTACATCCTTTACTTTCGCCCAGGATGGGGAAAATGGATGAGGAGCACCAGGAACAAGCTAGTCCGGCTACTCAGGGAGCTGCGGTACCGGAGGATACGGTACGGGAACAAGTGGTGACAGGAAGAACCAGGGACAGTTCAGGGACAGGAATGTCCATCCTGTATGAAGATTGCTGTGCGTGCCGTATCTAAACTGGATGAGCTGAGTAAAGTTGTTAGGTTTTGAATTGAACTTGGACTCTGATGGTTATTGTGTGTTGCTGCAGAAGACCAGGACCCAGCAAGCTGAGGAGAACTCTGACCCACAAGTGAGTAAAACGCACCGCACGCACACCACACCAGAGAAGGGACATTGTGTTAATGCAGTGGGGTGCCAGGGGGTGCCAGAACAGCAGCCCCTCGCCATGACTATCACCTTGGCCCCCGTTACACTACCTACCCAGAAATTCAAGCTTTAAAGAGAGGTATTGTCATCTACCCAGAAAGAATTATGGTTCTTCCCTAATATCTTTTGTCTATATATAAAAAACTTGAGCAGAGGACATGTAAAATAGATAAATATTTTTATTGGCGTAGTGATAGGAAAATACAGTGCTAGTCTTTAAAAAAACACTCCTATAAAAGTTTTTTCCTGTTAATATATTGCAATCATCATATTATATAGCACAGTGTACTTACAATTGCTCATTTTGCCTTTCTACTCAGTAGATTCTTCTCTTTTCTCAGTTATATGTAGAAAGAGGAAGTCTCTTCTCCCTGCAGAAATCCAGTCATCAAAAAATAGTGTTTTGAGGGGTCTGATTTCCAAAACTAGGTCTCTTTTGTTTGGTGTTGTCCTGGAACCTCAGTGCCTCAGCAACTGAGTCATAGCGCAAACATTATTTTTCATCTAAATTTGTGCTCTAAAAAGAGAAAAAGGGCTTCTACCTTTCTGAGCCCCGTTGCACGTCTGAACAATAATTTCCTACCACATAGTGGGTAACGAAGTTCTCAAGAGAAATTGTGCTACAAATTGTGCTGTTCTTTTTCTCGTTACCCCTTGTGAAAATGAAAAAATGGGTCCGAAAGCAACATTTCAGTGTAAAAAAAAAAATGCAACATGGTGTCTGCAGTCCATTCCCGCCAAACTTGCACTCTTATAGCCAAATGATGCTCCTTCCATCAAGATGCTCCATCCATCCACTCCATCCATTGCTTTATGCCAGAGACATTTCCCAACATTTAAGGTCCATTTTCTATTATTGAAACTCTTGAAACTAAAACGTTTTGGGGATAAATCAACGCTGTAGAGGGTAAAATTGAATTTTCCATTTTTATGACCGAATGATATTAAATTCTGTGAAGCACCCGTGGGTTCAAACACTCAGTACACCCCTTGATGAATTCCTTGGATGGTGTAGTTTTCAAAATTGGTTATTTGGGTTTCTTTTGCTAATCTGGCACTTAAGGGCATTTGCAAATGCACCATAGTGTCCACAATAATTTCCAGCCAAATTTGTGCTCCAAAAATCAAATGGCAGACCTTCACTTACGAGCCCTGACCTGTGGGTTTTACCATGTTTGACAGTAAATTTCATAATAGATTGATGCATCTACTTTCTCCTAATACCCCTTGTGAAAATCAAATATTTGAGAAAAAAGCAACATTTTAGTGGAAAAAAATGTAATTTTTCTTATTTTCATATAACTTTGCATTTGTGCATGTGAAGAACCTGAAGGGTTAACAAACTTCCTGGTTTTGAATACTTTGAGGGGTGCAATTTTTAAAAATTGCTCTTGTTTGAGGATTTTTTTATGCTTATAAGACTTTCAAATTAAAATTAAAATTGAACTTGTCAATAAAAAAAAACAAACAGGTTTTGTAAATTGCTGCTAAGCTTTTAAGCCTGCTAATATCTTTACAAAATAAAAGGACATATGAAAACCGATGCTGTAGACATATGGGAAACGTTTGTTTATTACATTTTTTGCATGGTATGAATATCTATTTTGAAGCTCTTAAAAGTACAAAGTTAGAAAAATTATGATTTTTCTATTTTTTTGCCAAATCTGATAATTTCATTAATAAATGCAAATCCTATTGAACTAATTTGACCACTAACAAAGTAAAATGTGACTTGAGAAAATATTCCAGAATCACTAGGATTAGAAGAAGCATTCTAAAGCTATTACGGCAAAAAGTGACATGGGTCAGATTTGAAAAATGGGGTTCTGTCAGGAAGGTCAAAACTCAGATCAGTATTAAGGGGTTAAATGAATATCTGATTCTGCAAGTTCCGCTGTCATTCATTCCAATACATATGGCTATCCTCGGTGCCCACAGAATTGAAAAACTGAGCTATGCTGCAAAAATTTTAGTCCCTTTCTTATAGTGCTCTAACCTATCTTCCATTATCTACTTAGTCCTTAAGCCCTAATACCAGAAAGGTAGCTTTTGGTTCAGCTCAGGGATGGGGTGGAGAGATGAAACTTCTGAGTGGGTCCCTAAGTAACCATGTTTGCAACCATGATGGTGCACACTAATAATGAGTTTAGAGGAACATTGGCAGATGACCATGCGGTTACTGATCATAAATTTCTATATGAAGACCAACACATATTACCACAGTATGGTAACTATATTAGTGGTAGATACCAGTCCTGCAGAACATATAAGTGATTACAGTACAGTTACAGATAGTGACTTACAGCTGACGTTCTTTCTGGTGGAGTTGTTCACTTTTCCCTTCTTTTACATTTTGTCCAGAGCGCCAAGACAACTTCTTCCAGTCAGGACTCGTCTGCAGAGATTACTATAAAGATACATCTGACATCTCATATTTCAAGCACTGTCCCAGCATAGGCAAACTCCTCATCCTACTGATACCCTAATGCTAAGCTGCTGCCATATGTGTCCCTATTACTGGACCTTCTTAGTGCCTCACATAATAATGCCCACCACTGTGCCAGTTACTAAGTCAAATGCCTCCATTGTGTCCTCTAGATGCTAAAATTGCCCCACAGAAAATATTAATGCTCTGTGCTAGTGCCCTAGAGAACAGTGTCCACATTTTTGTGCCCCTTTGACAGTCACAATACCTTTAGTGCCCCGATAACAATAAGTGCCCATTTAGCATTTAATAATGTCCCCTGAGTCCCTCATACAGCTCCCCTATACACAGTATGATGTCCCCACAGCTCCTCTGTACACAATATAATGGCAAACTGAATGATGACCCCACAGTAGCATTCAAACAGTATGATGACCTTTTTAGTAGCCCACAAGCATTATGTTAGCTCCTTTAGTGGCCCCCACAATGTATACTGTCCCCTTTAGTAGCCCCCACAGGTTATGATGGCCCCACAGTAGTTCCCAAACTGTGTTATGGCTCTATTAGCGGCCCCTACAGTGTAGCATGACCCCCTTAGCATCACCCATGCCGTATGATGGTCTGTTTAGTAGCTCCCACATTCTATGAGGCCCTCTTAGTAGCCCCCACTCTGTATGAGGCCATCTAAGTAGCCGCTTTTCTGTATGGTGCTCCCCCAAGTAGCCCCACTTTGTATGACCCTCACACAATATCAAAATAAAAATAAAGATATACTCCCCTAACCTCAGTGGGTCCACTAACATACAGCAGGTAGACTGAAGTGCTGATATCATCAAGCCAGTGTACGCACATCAGAGTCCTGGTGCGAAGATGTCATCACGTCGCTCCGCCAGGGACCTGCTGTTCTGCAGGACAAAACTGACCTGTTGCCTACAGAATGGAGAGCAGAAATGAAGGGAGATCACATCTTCATGCTCTACAGCAGAGTTTAACTGCATCAGCCTGCTGCACATTTTGATACAGACAAGGGTGGCGGTGGTCACACTGGGTAGATACTGTTCTACACACAGACCAATGTCATCCAAACACGCCTATATCGACATATTCGGCCAATAGTCTAATGTGTATGGTCAATTTATTGTTCTGGCATGTCCAATTTCTAACTGTCGATCATATTGTCTCCCGGAGATAGAGAGAATACAGGAGCGCTCGACCGAACAAGAACCTCTGTGTATTGGAGAGCTGGCCAAGATTCTTGCCCAACGATCAATCAAACCATCATTTAATGTGTACAGTGGACTTTACAATAACTTTAAATTATACTACAACCTAGCAGCTGCTACTGTTGTGAATGTTTTGGAAATTAATTCTGAGCAGATGCTCCCTCTGGTGGTTACAAACAGTACTGAACCATTCAATGAGGATTGGCAATCAGAAGTCACAGACTGGCTTGATATAAGGGAGGTTCCCTCCCATCATGGTTGCCGGTGATCAATTGTTCTTGTCTCAACTGTGGTTTCTGGTTCACTTGGAAGCTTGCTGAGTCTTGCCTCTTCTTCTGCTTTCAGATAAGATATTTTCTGTTTTTGTTTTTGTGCTTGCCATTTGCATATTTCTCTGCATTTCTGTGAGGTTAGCCAGGTCCCCCCCCGGGGGACTTGGGCTCCTCTCAGTTCCGCTGGAGCCACTGTTATTTGTTCATTTGCCTTTTCCAGTTTTTTCAGTGGCTGCGGCTTAGTTTTGTTACACCAGAGAACTAATTTAGGTGGTAGAGGTCGTGTGATCTCAGGTATTTTTGCAATCAGTAGCGTTGGCATTTTTTAGGTTTTTTTTGGATTGCAGTGAGTATCCTTTCTATCCTTTTCTGTCTAGGCAGATTGGGCCCCAGTGTTTGCTCATACTATTTTCTGTCTGTGTCTGTGTTTCCTCTTGTCTAACTGCCATTACATGTTTGGGGGCTTCCTATGTTCTTTGGGGGTCTGCTCCGGGGCAGATAGCTTTCCTCTTTCTATCTTTAGGAGTAGTTAATCTCTCAGGCTGTGAAGAGGCGTCTAGGACCAACGTAGGAACGCTCCACGGCTGCCTTTAGTTGTGGTGGTTAGTCAGGGTACTGCAATCCAATAGATTCCAACCTCTCTGGTGTATTGCCGTTTTTGCCTGCTCTCCTCAGCTACCAAAACATAACATGCTACTATGTAATCGATCACTTTCTTAAAATCTTTCTACTGTTGCTCTATATTTTCTCTTCAATGCTTGAGTCTAGTTTACCTGTAGACCTTGACGCCCCCTAAGGAAGGAGCTTGGCGCTCCGAAACGCGCGTCGGGGTTTGCCTGGTGGTCTCCTGCTCCTTCAACTTTCAGGTAAATGCAGCATGGTTTCCAGCTGTACTTATGACAATGTCTCCATTATGTTTCTTGACTCCATGTTATATCTTCTCCATGCTGCATGCTGAGATTGTAGGTATTTACCACTTACACTTTATTAATGTCTGCTTCCATGGTACTTACCATTGATTCATGTGGCTATTTGCATTGGTCGCAGCTATTTTGATGAGCAAATATTGCTTTGATTAAATATCACATGTACGCTGGAGCAATTGATCATCCACGCTTAGTTTGTATGTGTGTTTGCAGGCGTGCTCATTTTCCCTCATTTGCCATTGTACCTATTTATCCATCTACTTTTATTCATATATATTTTTTCTTGATTAAATAAAGTTTTGAATTTTATGGGACTTCATGGCTGTTTTTCCTGTGTTTTTTTCTGTATTATGTACAGTTGGTCCTAATATGGTCCTACATATGCATGCGTGGGAGAGAGCTTGGATACTTCAGTTGCTTTAATACTATACCCCTCATGTAATATGTTTTCCACAATTGCTTTTCTTTACCTGTAGACATGCCTATTCTTCTCTAAACAATCTTAAACAACTTTATTGAGGCGGTCACACTTCCAAATGCCATCTGAAGTAGTGGTTTGTTTTCTTCCCTCCAGTTATGATGTGCCATACAGTACACGCATGTGCCATACATGCACATTCCTGCTGCAGCCAATCATTGGACATAAAGGTAAATGTTGCATGTATGATATAACGACTGCTGAGGTCAGTGATTGTCTGCAGAAGTCAAATGAACAGTGAGGAAAATAATATTTGATACATTGCTGATTTTGCTAATTTTCCCACCTAAATGGAGAGGTCTGGAATTTTTATTGTAGGTACACTTCAACTGTGAGAGACAGAATCTAAAAATAAAATCTAGAAAATCACATGATTTTTAAATAATTAAATTTCATTTCATTGCATGAAATAAGTATTTGATCACCTTTTGGTATCAACTCCACATGCTGTAGTTGGAGGAAGAAGAAGGATGAATACAGCCCCAAGAACACTGTCCCAACCGTGAAGCATGGTGGGGGAAACATCATACTTTGGGGTTGATTTTTGCAAAGGGTACAGGACAACTGTACCTTATTGAAGAAAGGATGGGTGAAAGGGTGAATGTGGTTTTGTGCACCTTGAGGGGTGCAGTTTTTAGATTGGTGTCACTTTTAGCTATTTCCTGTCATATTGACCCCCCCAAACTCACTTCAAATGTGAGGTGGTCCCTAAAAAAAATGGTTTTGTAAATTTTGTTGGAAAAATGAGAAATCGCTGGTCAACTTTTAACCCTTATAACGTCCTAACAAAAAAAAATTTGTTTCCATAATTGTGCTGATGTAAAGTAGACATGTGGGAAATGTTATTTATTAACTATTTTGTGTGATATGATTCTCTGATTTAAGGGCATACTGAAGGATGTTGCATGCAGCAGATCGCTCTTCACGGCATCTCCAGACTTTGTCACGTCTGTCACATGTGCTGAGTGTGAACCTGCTGCCTGCAACATCCTTCAGCATGACCGGTTTGGCAGTGGATCAGTAATGGTGTGGGGTGGCATTTCTTTGGAGGGCCACACAGCCCTCCATGTGCTCGCCAGAGGTAGCCTGACTGCCATTAGGTACCGAGATAAGATCCTCAGACCCTTGTGAGACCATATGCTGGTGCGGTTGGCCCTGAGTTCCTCCTAATGCAGGACAATGCCAGATCTCATGTGGCTGGAGTGTGTCAGCAGTTCCTGAAAGATGGAGGCATTGAAGCTATGGACTGGCCTGCCCGTTCCCCAGACCTCAATCCGATTGAGCACATCTGGGACAGCATGTCTCGCTCCATCCACCAACATCACGTTGCACCACAGACTGTCCAGGAGTTGACGAATGCTTTAGTCCAGATCTGGGAGGAGATCCCTCAGGAGAACATCCGCAACCTCATCAGGAGCATGCCCAGGCATTGTAGGGAGGTCATACAGGCACGTGGAGGCCTCACACAATACTGAGCATCATTTTGACTTGTTTCCACTTTAATTTTGGGGGTCTCTCCAAATCCAGGCCTCCATTGGTTCAAAAATTTGATTTTCATTGATGATTTTTGTGTGATTATGTTGACAGCACATTCAACTTTGTACAGAACAAAGTATTCAATTAGAATATTTCATTCATTTAGATCTAGGATGTGTTATTTGAGTCTTCCCTTTATTTTTTTGAGCAGTGTATTAATATGGGCATACAGGTTAGAGAACACTGAAAAAAAGTCCTACCTGTATGCCTCATATCAAATGCCTTGTTGTTGAGACATCATTTTTTATCACTTTATGTCTCATACTGATAGCACCTTTCTATTCAAAGTAATCTCTGGAGGCAGAGTTATCATCCAGGCAGCACCTTCCCCATAGTCTGTAAGAGGTCATTTATTTATAAGAAAAACATGTATTTATCTGGAATAAGACATCATATTGCAGATATCAAGGTATCATTTTATCCAGCGTCCTATGACCTACAAGCCCATATAGACGCTTGAGAGGGTTGATCCTACTGACATATGCCCTTTTAAACCAGTAATTAATTGTTATGAGAATTATATCCAAAATAAATATGACTGTATTTACTACTATTGCACATACATTTGTTTTAATGAAAACTTACTTTGACTTTTTGGACTCCTACAATAGATAAGAGGTAGCTATTTACTAAGAATTATGTACAAACCACAACCTCATCATTGCAACATGTGTGAAAGTTTAGCTTTCATAGGAATTGAAAGTGTCTTTCAAACATGTGGCAGGAAACATTTTATCAGGAATCAATACATTCGGACAGTACGGGCTCAGTAGTGCTAAAGGAAACCTAATTAAATATGCCATTTCTTCTGCTTGTCCACGTTCTTCCCTTCAGAGCGCAGCATCATGTTATTGCCTATTAGTGTTTGATATTCAACCTTTGAAACCACTTTTCTGAACATGAAATAAATAATAATAATAATAATCTTTATTTATATAGCGCCATCATATTCCGCAGCGCTTTACAGTTTAACAGTTTCAAAACACAAGTCATAAGTAACAACGTTAACAATACAGTAATTAAAGCAAAATAAGACGGCCCTGCTCGTGAGAGCTTACAATCTACAATGAGGTGGGGGAGATACAAAATACAGGTGTGTATATACAATGGTGCATTTACAATGATGGTCCAGCCATCTTAAGGGAGTGAGGGATGGATGGAGATAGTGAATGGGCTACACACACACACACACACTTACACATAGAATGACTTTGATTAGTGAATGTGATAGGCCGCTCTGAACAGATGTGTTTTGAGGGAGCGCCTGAAACCATGCAAATTGTGGATAGTCCTAATTTCTTGGGGTAGAGCATTCCAGAGGATTGGCGCAGCGCGGGAGAAGTCTTGGAGTCGGGAGTGGGAGGTACGGATTAGTGCAGAGGTTAGTCGAAAGTCGTTTGCAGAGCGCAGCAGTCGGTTAGGCCGATAGATAGAAATGAGGGAGGAGATGTAGGGGGGTGCTGCACTGTGGAGAGCTTTGTGGGTGAGAACAAGTACTTTGAATTGGATCCTATAATGAATGGGCAGCCAGTGTAAGGACTGGCGAAGAGCGGACGCGTCCGAGTACCGATTAGCCAGATGGATAACCCTGGCTGCTGCATTAAGGATGGACTGGAGAGGGGATAGTCGAGTAATGGGGAGGCCAAGTAATAGAGCGTTACAGTAGTCCAGGCGGGAGTGGATCAATGCTACAGTGAGGGTTTTTGTTGTTTCCATGGTGAGAAAAGGGCGGATTCTAGAGATGTTCTTTAGGTGTAGGCGGCAAGAGCGGGCAAGAGATTGTATATGGGAGGAATGTGCAGTCCTCCTGATCATCTGCTTCAAACTTCTCCACTGCCCATTTCGCCAATGACATATCTTGCTATAATCATAATCCTTTGCCATAGAAAATCATTCTCACAAAAATAAAATAACGTAATAATGGTAGCTTTGATCAAAATAATAGTGCTAAATTGGAAAATATTTGGTCCGGTCGTAGAGCTATGTTTTCACCTGCAAAGTGAAGCATTAACACAAGGTCATGAATAAAGCCTGACAAGCATGTCAGATATTGGGACCTATACTGTTCTGCTCTCCTTTCCTGACCACTTCACAGTGCCACCTTTCTCTCTCCAGTTTGAAACCATGGACATTGGCTCTAGGTAGTATACAGTATCCTATGCACCCCACCCAGCAATCCCTGAATAAGCAAATGAGTTGCACAATGTAGTATTGTTAAGGGCATGGTGCACGCTACAACAGCATCATAAGTTGCCCCACATGTCAATGAAACAAATGAGTCTGCTAATCCTCAATTTTTAAAATTCACATAGAATCAACTCTAGATTTGTTCACGTGTGACATCCTGTCCATTCACAGTGGGGTGAGACAGCACACACTCTTGAGATGGGTGTGAGAACCAGAGGTGAGACACTATCAGAATACTTTGGATATTGCCCTGCTTCCTTCCCCTGGGTCCGTAGCCCTCTGTTGTGCTCCATGTGGGGTTATACAAGTTCCCCGACGTGCATCAATGATATCCTCTACATAGGCCTATTTAAAGCCCATTAGGACACACCTGTGTCTTGGTATTGAGTCTCTAGATGTCTACATTTAGTGTACTCCACCTTCTGTGCATACAGTGATTTAACTTGCCTCAATCCCTGCTGGGTTCCACTGTATCCATCCATCCTGCTGTTCCCAAGATCCCTAAGTGTGCTAAGTCCTCGATTCCCACATGTCCTCCTGCATCAAGGTCTGTATGCCTACCCAAACCTAAGGCTTAGAGGATCCACCTCACCAGGTGAGCCTTACAGATATGCCATAAATGTCAGATATCAGAAATCCCATTAACTCTATGGCCTTACAGAGGATGTGGAGCTCTGTATCCGAGAACTTAGCTCCATTCCCTTGTGGTTCAGTAAACACAATCCCAGGTGTCTGACTGCCTACCTGTAAGCTCGGATAGGATCCATTTCTGCTTTAAGGGCAACCACATGTCCAAGTATCCTAAAAATACATGCCACTGTTGTTTGCTATGGTTAGTGTTGATTACTACTGCCTTAGTCTCCGACATATGCAGCAGCATTGCATGGTAAAATACATAATATATACTGTGTATTATATGTACCTGGCTGTTTCTGCAAGTGTAGCAGGCTTCCAGAATAACACACCTTCAGTGTTGACAATACGGCATTACTTGGTGCATATGATGAATTTTCTATAATGAATGCAGTGTGAACATAGCCTAACGCCGTGTTTATACAGTGCAGATCACAAATGTTGAAATCTGAAGAGCTTTACTACAATAAGTCTGTGGGTAGTCCTTACGCTTGAGCTCATACACATGGCACCGTTACCAGATTCCTTACTGGGCTCTGGAGAAAGCTTTCCTGATCTGAATAGAAGGGACCGGGATGTAATTTATTGTCCCAACCTGCCCATGTGCATGAATTAATTAAATAAAAGTCCATTCTTGAACGCCACTGTGTTTATGCTCCTTTCCCATCATAAAGCCTTCCATTGGAGGTTATCAGAGGAATTTCCCCATGTATACCTCCTTCGGAAGGTTCTGTTTATGCGCTGTATAAACATAGTCAACCGTAGGCTCATATGTTAAAAATAATACACCACTCTTTCACCAGAGAGCAGCAGTTACAAAAAGCATCTCTAGCTCTGGAGGACATGTCATTTTTCTATTAAACTGACCATCCGTTGATTGAATAGGCACTGTGTAATACTTAAAGGGAACCTGTCAGCTGATTCATGCTGCCCAAACCACGAGCAGCCTGAATCAGAGCCTGCCTGCTTTATTGCAGTTAATCATTTTTTGCTCTAAAGCACTCCAGCATATAATTGTAAGATTTTCTTAAATTTTTAAGATGGGAGAAGCTTGTCAATCACCTGCAGCCGGGTAGGACCATAGCCAGCCAGAGACAAGACTAGTTTACATCTTAAAACTATATTTTCAGAGAATAATACACCTGTGTGCAATAGTGCTGCCAGGTTCTGATCTATGCTTTTTAGGCAGCATTAATCGGCTGACAGGTTCCCTTTAATTTCCACTAAAAAGAAAAAAACAAACACTAGAGGGAAACCAAACACTAACGGCTCCCATATACATTGCATGAAAGTTTTTTTTTTCCACTGATTTCGTCAGAACTGGATAACCGGCAATGTGATTTTCTGCACCCATTAAGTATAATAGGCTACTTCCATTTTTTTTTTTTTTTAAATATTCAGAAAAAAAAAAAAACTCACCAAAAAGTCATTGTGGGAATGTAGCCTTAAAGGTCTCATAAAATAGTGAGATAAACTAATTTTTTGTACCCCTTCTGTGCCAAACAACCTTGGTATAACCTTAATGGTACTGACCAAGAGAATCATATTGTCAGGTCTTTTTTATTTACCACACGATGAATGCCATAAAAAGAAAAACAGAAAAAAATGGCAGAATTGCAGCTTTTTTTTCATAATTCTACCCCATTTGGAATTTTTTCTTAGTACATTATAATGTAAAATTAATGGTGTCATTCAAAACTATAAGTCGTTCCACAAAAATACAAGTCATCTGGCTCTATCCCCCTACCCTCCTGCACCTGCTTGTCCCATGAACTGTGTCCAAATGCCTTGCATGGCTGAATAAAGGACTTTATTTATTACTGCTTGTGGGTGAGTGCTGCATTTTTTCTACAATTTTCTCCTCCTAAGGTTATGCCAAATGAAAAAGAAAAATGATGGCTCTTGAAATAAAGGAAATATCACCCCCTCAAAAAAAATTTGACCGGTCATGAAGGGGTTAAGAGCTTAGTACATTATTTACGTGTGGGACGGACCATTGATCCAATCTTGTTGTCTACTGCTCAGATATAGAAGGATGTGAATGGGACGCGGAGTGGACGACCACTCTGCCCTCCTTCGGTCATCAGCAGGAACTCACCATTCCGACACACCTTGATTTTTCATGGACCTTTGAAGCATAAAAAGTCGTCATTCCTAGAGAAAAGTTGATTAGACTTGTACTTTTTTTCATTTGCGGTGTTGATAGGTGTGAATAAGATAGGGGTTTCTTTTTCACACATTTTAGCACCAACTAAAGCAACCGATAAGGGAGAAAGCGATTACATTACCTGTTTTGTAGGACACATGCAAAGAAAAGCTTTTTTATGAAACAGATTCATGCAATCAGCCTGGTGTTTGACTGCAGTTGATTAAATGTCCTTTTTATCCTCTGTTCATACCGTTCTCTAGAAATGTCAGAGAACAGTAGCCACAACTACTGATAACAGCAGCACTTTAATGTAACCCGAGCATTCTCTCTTCTGTCAAACGGAGACAGCGAGTGCATAATACAGAAGTCTGATCACACCACCATGTACTACCCAAGGAACATGCAAGAACACGGCCCCGATGGCCCACATTCAGCTGTGCAAATATACTGCATTTTACTTCCATGTGAAAGGCATCATATGCCTAAAGATTGTTGTTATTATTATCATTAACCACTTAATGACCAAGACAGTAATATTTGCAATCTCTCATTCTGAGGGTCATAGCGGCACAGTAGTCTAGGACATGATAAGATATCCCCTGTCCCTCTGCCTGCCGCTGAGTCTCCGCTGCTGGCGCCCCATCCGTAGCTCTGCAGCCAATAACTGAGCTCAGCAGATGGGCCCAAATTGACGGCACAAACCGCTAAGCTCGATGATTGGTGCAGCAATCCCAAACACCAGGAGCAGTGGAAACTCAGCAAGGGTAAATGCAGTAAAACACAGTTTGTTTTATTTTAAAAAACTGCAACTGGGAAAACAATTTAATGACAATATGGGACAGCTCATTTACATAATAGGGAAGCTTACGGCCTAACTGCTTTTTTGTTATGTTAAAGGGATTGTCCAATACTCTAACAATCCCTTCTCAATCACTATGTTTCTGCCTTGTAAAATAGGGTGAATATTGAAGAGCACTGCATATTAACAAAACACTAAACTTAAAGGGATGCTTTTCCCTTTGTGAAATAATTACACTTAGGGTACGCTCACATCTGTGTATATAAAGTAGCTGAGATTCTCAGCCAGAAAATTTGGAGAGTGTCAGGTGAGTGTCATGCGCTTTTTTTCTCACCTAGCATCCTTCTTATGCAATGCGTTTTTAACATCAGCTTTTACATACAGTAATTCTCTGTCATTTCAAGCTAATTTTCTAATTAATAAAACAACCTTATATACAGCTATAGATAGAGAGATAGAGAGATACACTAGGGAAAATAAGTATTTGATACACTGCCGATTTTCCCACCTACAAAGAATGGAGAGGTCTGTAATTTTAATCGTAGGTACACTTCAAATGTGAGAGACATATTCAAAAAAAATCCAGAAAATCACATTGTATGGATTTTAGATGATTAATTTGCATTTTATTGCATGAAATAAGTATTTGATACAATCGAAAAACAGAACTTTATATTTGGTACAGAAACCTTTGTTTGCAATTACAGAGGTCAGACTTTCCTGTAGTTCTTGACCAAGTTTGCCCACACTGCAGCAGGGATTTAGGCCCACTGTTTCATACAGATCTTCTCCAGATCTTTAAGGTTTCAGGGCTGTTGTTGGGTAACATTGAGTTTCAGTTCCCTCCATAGATTTTCTATTGGGTTCAGCTCTGGAGACTGGCTAGGCCACTCCAGGACCTTGAAATGCTTCTTACGGAACCACTCCTTAGTTGCCCTGGCTGTGTGTTTTGGGTCATTGTCATGCTGGAAGATCCAGACACGACCCATCTTCAATGCTCTAGCTGAGGGAAGGAGGTTGTTGGCCAAAATTTAGCAATCCATGACCCCATCCATCCTCCCTTCAATACGGTGCAGTTGTCCTGTACCCTTTGCAGAAAAGCACCCCCAAAGCATGATGTTTCCCCCATCATGCTTCGAGGTTGGGACGGTTTTCTTGGGATTGTACTCATCTTTCTTCTTCCTCTAACCACTTTGAGTGGAGATGATACTAAAAAGTTCTATTTTGGTCTCATCTGACCACTTGACCTTCTCCTATGCCTCCTCTGGATCATCTAGATGGTCATTGGCGAACCTTAAACGGGCCTGGACATGTGCTGGTGTTAGCATAGTAACATAGTATGTTACGATAATGCTTGAGATGTTGGTCCCAGCTCTCTTCAGGTCATTGACCAGGTTTTACTGTGTAGTTCTGGGTTGATTCCTGACCTTGCTCAGAATCATCCATACCCCACAAGGCGAGATCTTGCATGGAGCCTCAGACCTAGCAAGATTGACAGTTGTTGTAGTCCTGTAGTCCATCCCAGCCATGTGCAGGTCTACAATTTTGTACCTGGTGTCCATAGACAGCTATTTGGTCTTGGTCATGGTGGAGAAGTTGAGTGTGATTGATTGTGTGGACAGGTGTCTTTTATACAGGTAACAAGTTCAAACAGGTGCAATTAATACAGGTGAGTGCAGAGGAGGGCATCTTAAAGAAAAACTAATAGGTTTGTGAGGGCCAGAATTATTGCTGGTTGGTAGGTGATCAAATACTTATTTCATGCAATAAAATGCAATTTAATTATTTATAAATCATACAATATAATGGGAAAACTTGCAAATTCGCAGTGTAACAAATACTTATTTTCCCCACTGTAGATAGACAGAAAGAAATATGTCAGTGAGATATGTAATCAGTGCTTTGTGTGTGTAGTTTTCTGTACTTGTATTTATCTAATAAATGAAAGAAAAAAATGATGTAGGGTCCCCCTTATTTTTGTTAACAAGCTGGGGGAAAGAACACAGCTGATAGCTGGTCTTATTAGTCTGGAAGGGTTCAATAAACCTAGAGCTTCCCAGCCTATTAATATCAGCTCACAGCTGTCTACTTAGCCTTTACTGGTTATTAAAAAGGGGGGACCAAAAAAAAATTATATATATAAAATGAGATTGTCTGCTCACCTCCTCCTCTGTTTAATATGTCCTCCAGGCTGCACGGATACACTGGGAGAAAGTTGATATGCATCAAATAGTTAACAGGTAACAAAAAAAGGTCAGGCAGTTTGGATACACTCATTGCAACTCCATAATTAAGACCTGCCTGGGTTGAAACATGTTGGTTTCTATGCCTTTTTTTAAATCATGAGTGTATCCAAACTGCCTGACCTTTTTTTGTTACCTGTTTTTAATATGAAGAAATAAATAGCTGTTTTAAGAAACCTTGGATTTCCTGGGATCATTTGTCCAAAGGGGCGCTGGATGTTAACTATTTGATGCAAAAAAAATTGACACTACTGTCAGTGTGTTCCGGCTGGTGTGCTGAGCGGTCACATTACCCATGATGCCGCTCAACACACCATCGGGATGTAGCAGAGTTGGGGATGGTCGTGGGATGGATTTACGTCAGACTCTTTTGAAATATTTAATTTTTTAATGGTAATATATGGTTAAAAGAGGGTCGGAAAGTGTGTTTTTTTTACAACTAAAGGACTTTTCTCTGTGTGTGTTTATTTCTTTTGACTACGGGGTTAGTAATGGGGCTGCCTGATAGACACCTCTCTATTACTAACCCTGGGCTTGATGACATTACACAGCTAAAATCAATCCAAAACCATTATTCCACTTGCCAACGCACCAGGGCAAGCGGGAAGAACCAAAGCTAAGTGGATGCGCCATTTCTAGGGTAGCTCGACTAGTGTTATTAGTCTGGGAGGGGCCAATATCCATGGCCCCTTCCCAGTCTATTACTATCAGCCTACAGCTGTTTGCTTAGCCTTTGCTGGTTATTAACCCCTTCCTGACATGCGCAATTCTTGTACTGCACTGCGAGAACTGTGTTCCCGCAAACCACAGTTGATCTACTGTGCCGCAATCGCGCGGGTTCATGCTGAGCGCAGCCATGATCTGTTGTGGGTGTCTGCTCTATATGAGACCTGACACCCTTCAGCAGCACCCACAATCAGTGCTAGCACCGATCACATATGATTAACCCCCTTTGATGCTGCTGTCAATAGTGACAGAATCATAGAGGAGCATCGCACAGGGAGTGAGCTCCCTGTCTGCTCCCATCTGCACAACACAATTCGATCGCGTTGTGCTAATTGCCTCCATGGTGACCCCCGGCTGCAAGATGGCCATGGGGTCCTTCGGGTCCTTCAGGTCCTGCAGGGAATGTGACTTGTGAGTACCTGCTAACAAAAGCTTCCTAACAAAAAAATCTTTCGAATATTGTGCTAATGTAAAGTAGACATGTGGGAAATGTTATTTATTAACTATGTTGTGTGACATGACTGATTTAAAGACACAAAAATTAAAAGTTTGAAAATTGCAAAATTTTTAAAATTTTTGCCAAACTCCCAATTTTTAAAAAATAAATATAGTCATATCAAAGAAATTTTATTACTATCATGAAGCACAATATGTCACGAAAAAACAGTCTCAGACTCACTCGGATCCATTGAAGCGTTCAAGAGCTATAATCTCATAAAGTGACATTGGTCAGAATTGTAAAAATTGGCCTGGTCGACGCTCATAGAAAGTGAGTAATTCTGCTACATACAGGCGATCTAATCATCGCCTTTATGTAGCAGAGCCAATCGAGTTATGGCAGCTTCCAGTCTCCCATGAAGACTATTGAGGCATGTCAAAAGTAAAAAAAATGTTTTTAAAAATATAAAAAAATAAGTTCAAATCACCTCTCTTTCGACCCATTCAAAATAAAACAATTAAAAAAATCAAACATACACATATTTGGTATCGCCGCGTTCAGAATCACCCGATCTGTCAATAAAAAAAGGATTAACCTGATCGGTAAAAGGTGTAGCGAGAAAAAAAGTCAAAACGCCAGAATTAAGTTTTTTTTGGTCGCCACAACATTGCATTAAAATGCAATAACAGGCAATCAAAAGATCGTATCTACACCAAAATGGTATCATTAAAATCGTCAGCTCGGCGCGCAAGAAAAACCCTCACCCAACCCAAGATCATGAAAAATGGAGATGCTACGGGTATCGGAAAATGGGGCAATTTTTTTTTTTTTTTTAAATAGATTGCAATTTTTTTTCACCACTTAGATAAAAAAGAACCTGTACATGTTTGAAGTCTATGAACTTGTAATGACCTGGAAAATTATAATGGCAGGTCAGTTTTAGCATTTAGTGAACATAGTAAAAAATCAGTCAAAAAACAACTGTGGAATTACACTTTTTTTGCAATTTCACTGCACTTGGAATTTTTTTGTTAAAACCAATGGTGTCGTTCAAAAGTACAACTCGTCCCGCAAGAAACAAGCCCTCAGATGGACATATTGACGAAAAATAAAAAAGTAATGGCTCTGGGAAGAAGGAGCAACAAACGAAAATGCAAAAACGAAAATACATCCGGTCATGAAGGGGTTAATAACCAGTAAAGGCCAAGTAGATAGCTGTGTGCTGATATTGACAGCCTGGGAAACTCCATAACTATTGCCCCTTCCCAACTACTAAGACTAGCTCTAAGCTGTGTTCTTTCTCTCAGCTGATTAATAAAAATAAAGGGAATGGTCTTAGGTAGGAGAGGTGGGGACTCAAATTGTCCCTGGCACTGGGTCCCTAACTATTCCTGTCTCGGGGGTACTGTTGATGGTAGAGAGGCCTGAGTCTCCAACGTCACTATGCTCCTGGTAATCTCTGGTCTGTCCCCTCTCCTACCCCATGGAGCCTGGGACAGAAATGTAATGTAAACAAGACACAGAAGACAAAACAGGGATAACAGAAACCCTCTATCACACAAAAACACCAACTAACAATAGGGAGGAGGTTAGGGACAGGGAGGAATAAGCTGAACTGGAAACAAGGACCAGGAGATAAACACACGTGTACAACAGAA
>JARQOD010000006.1:266821647-266900062 GCA_033576555.1 Oophaga sylvatica | reverse complement strand
AAGACGGAAGGAGCATTTAGTGAGCCCAAGGGCATCACTAGGTACTCAAAATGCCCTTCAGGGGTATTGAATGCCGTCTTCCATTCATCCCAGTGCTTAATGCGAATAAGGTTATACGCCCCCCTGAGGTCAAGCTTGGTAAACCAAGTAGCATTTTTCACCCTGGAAAACAGGTCAGAAATCAAGGGTAACGGGTATTGATATTTCACAGTAATATTGTTCAAGAGACGATAATCATTACACGGCCTTAATGAACCATCTTTTTTGGCCACAAAGAAAAAACCGGCACCTAAGGGTGAAGAGGATGGTCTGATATGACCCTTCTCCAATGATTCCTTGATATAAGACCGCATAGCGTCATGTTCAGGTACAGACAAGTTAAAAAGGCGACCTTTAGGGAATTTACTACCCGGCACTAATTCAATAGCGCAGTCATAGCTCCTATGGGGAGGCAAGGATGCAGATTTACTTTCGCTAAACACATCAGAAAAATCAATCAAAAGTCAGGAACATCCTGAGCCTGGGGGGAGGCAGAAAAACAGGAGTGTTGGTATTAACACATTGGCAGCCCCAACTGGTTACAGACACAGATTTCCAATCCAAAACAGGATTATGAGACTGTAACCAAGGGAAACCCAGCACGATAATGTCATGCAGATTATACAGAACCAAAAATTTGCAGCACTCTGGTGATCAGGTTCAACCCTCATTATCACCTGAGTAGAAAACTGGGTTTATTCTCAGCCAAAGGGGTAGAATCGATTCCCAGTAGGGGAATAGACTTCTGTAGGGGTTCAAGGGAAACCCACAACGTTTAGCAAAATCATAATCCATCAGGTTAATAGCTGCTCCAGAATCAACGAAAGCTGAGCAGAAAATGAGGGACAGAGAGCATATCAGAGTGACAGTTAATAAAAACTTAGTCTGAACACTACCCAAGACAACTGAGCGTGCAAAACGTCTTCCCGCTTAGGGCAGACTGAAATAGCATGAGAGGCATCACCACAGTAGAAACATAACCCATTGCGCTTTCGAAACTCATGACGCTGTGCCCCAGACACCATTCTATCACACTGCATGGGTTCAGAAGCTGGTTCACAAGGCAACACCATTCCACGCATACTTCTCGCTCACGCAAACGTCTGTCAATTTGAATCGCTAATGACATAGAATATTGAGACCAGAGGGGACAGGGAATCCACCATAACATCCTTTACATTATCTGACAGACCCTTCCGGAAAAGGGCTGCCAAAGCGTCGTCATTCCATTTGGTCAGGACTGCCCACCTACGGAATCTCTGACAGTATAACTCAGCGTCATAAGGCCCCTGATTTAATGCCAACAAGGCTTTTTCAGCTTGATCAGTGACATTAGGCTCATGTACAATAACCCCAAAGCCTGAAAAATGCATCAACATCACTCAAAACAGGATCCCAGGTGTCAGGGAAAAAGCCCAATCCTGAGGATCGCCGCGCAGGAGAGAGATGATAATTTGAACCTGCTGCGCTGCTTTCCTGAGGACTTAGATTTTAAGGCAAAAAACAGTTTACAATTATTTTTGAAATTCTGAAACTTAGCTCGATCCCCAAAAACAAATCTGGCATGGGGATCCTAGGTTCCACAACAGGCAACCTAGCAAGATATGCAGCAATACTCTGAACCTCAGTGGCAAGCTGATCCACACGGCCAGGCAACCGTGCAAACTCCATTGAGAGAAAAGATCCTCCCAGCACCCAGAGATACAGAGGGAAAAAAATGCAACAAAACAGAAAAATATCTCTGACAACTCTGACAACCTTTTTTCTTTCACAATATTTTTTCCCTTCTGTGAGTACCATACAATTTTCAATTTTTGGGCCGGTGATACTGTTATGTTTCGGTAGCTGAGGAGTGCAGGTAAAAAAGGCAATACACCAGAGCAGTTGGAATCTATGAGATTGCAGTACCCTGACTAACCACCACAGCTAGAGGCAGCCGTGGAGCGTTCCTACGTTGGTCCTAGACGCCTCGTCACAGCCTGAGAAACTAACTACACCTAAACATAGAAATAGGAAAGCTATCTGCCCGGAGCAGAACCCCAAAGATAATAGAAAGCCCCCAAACAAGTAATGGCGGTTAGACAAGAAGAAATACTGACACAGAAAGAAAATAGTATGAGCAAACGCTGGGGCCCAAACTAACTAAATAGAAAAGGATAGGAAGGGTACTTACTGCAATCCCAGAAAACCTGAAAAGCACCAACTCTACTAATTTCAAAATCACCTGAGATCACACGACCTCTACCACCTAAATTAGTTCTCTGGTGTAACAAAATCAAAACAGCAGCCACTGAAAAAACTGGAAAAAGCAAAAGTACAAACATCAGTGGCTGAACTAAACTGAGAGGGCAAAAGCCCCCGGAGGGGACCCAGAAGGCCCCCACAGAAGTGCAGGACAAAATGCAAAAATATAGCACAAAAACAAAAAGAAGAAAATGTCTTATCTGTTAGCAGGAGATGCAGACACGACAAGCAGGCTACAAGGGAAACAGGAATGAAGGATTCAGACCAGAACAATTGATCACGGCAACCCTGATGGGAAGGTGACCCTTATATAAGACCAGTCAGTAACACCTGATTCCCAGTCCTCACAATCTTCACTGAACAGACCAGTACGCTTGTAACCACCAGAGGGAGTCTCTGCTCAGAACTCATCTCAAACCCATTCACAACATAAAAGTGTCAGTAACATCAATACCACAAATATGTGGAAACATGTGCGGACAAAGCACGTAGTTGAGTTACAAAGACACACTGGAGATGTAGGCCAACCTACAGCACCACCTACATCTTCAGGTCGTGTTGGAGCCTCTTCCTCCAGCTCACACACAGTGGTTCGGCTTCCTCACAGGATTCGCCATGGAAGAACCTTGGTCACTGTTGTCCAGAGACAAAGTGTTATTCCACCCACAGCAGCAAGTTCCCTGTCATCCTCACATCCAGGCCACAAAACAGTCATCGGTAGCACAGGCATGGGATAAAAGACGGCCATACTCGGGGAAAACCATCACGAGCACAGGCTCTGAATGCTGGCATTGCAAAACTCCTGTCCCTTGAAATGCTGTCATTCAGGTGGTGGAGACTGACAGTTTCCGGAACTTAATGGCATTGGCAGTCCCACAATACAATGTGCCAAGCCGATTTTATTTCAGCAGGCAAGCCGTCCCTGGTCTGCAAAAGCATGTTGAGGGAAAAATTAAACATGCGCTACTAAACGCCGTCAGTAGCAAGGTCCACCTGACAGCGATGCGTGGACCAGTACCCATGGCCAGGGACGATACCTTTCCTCACTGCCTATTGGGTCATGTTGTGGAGCCGGGTACAGATCTTGCGAGTGGCACTGTACGTGTTCTGCCAACTCCAAGGATTGCAGGAATCAAGTCTGTACACATTGACTCCTCCTCCTACTCCAGTTCCCCAGAATCATCGCTGCAGGAGCCGTCACGGTCTACCTCCACATGGACCCGTGAACGCTTACCTGTTGCGACTGATATGAGCACAGCCGTGGCCAAACGTCAACAGGCCGTCCTGAAATTAATTTCCATGGGGAATCGAAGCCACACAGCACAGGAGCTCTGGAATGCCATCAAGCAGGAGAGCGACGTGTGGTTTTTGCCAGCGAATCTCCAGCTAGGCTTGGTAGTGTGTGACAATGGCCGAAATCTGGTGGCAGCTCTGGGCCTTGGCAACCTCACTCACATACCATGTCTGGCACATGTGCTCAACTTGGTCGTGCAGAGTTTTTTGAGGGACTATCCGGATGTTGATGCACTGCTGCACAAGGTCCGCCTAGAGTGCGCTCACTTGCGACGTTCCAGCATGGCCAGATCGCGCATTGCAGCTCTGCAACGCAGATTTCGCCTTCCTGAACATCGCATCATATGTGACGTATGTTGGAGCGGCTGTGTGAGCAGCAGCCAGCAGTAATGGAGTATCAGCTGCATCAGGCGCAATCAACTCGCAATTTGCGCCGTTCACACTTCACCACTACTGAGTGGGCCTCTATGAAGGACATCTGCTACGTTTTGCATGCGTTTGATGAGTCAACGCGGATGGCGAGTGCAGATGATGCACTAGTCAGCCTGACTGTCCCCCTTATCTGCCTGCTTCAAAAAACACTGCAAGCACTAAGGGATGAGGTTTTGGAAGAGGTGGAGGATGAGGAGTCACAAATTCCATCACCTTCTGGACAGTCAGCGCAATGTGGTTCCTCACAAAGGGCTGGGCAGGGCTCACTTTGTGAGGAGGATGAGGAGGAGTCAATGGAGGAGGAAGACATCGCTCCAGAGGGAGGTACACAACGCTCTAGTCAGTATGTAGAGCGAGGGTGGGGTGATGCAGAGCAGGCAGAGATTACGCCTCTTGCAGGGGACTGCGTTTCTTGGCCAGTTGGGAGTCTGCAGCACATGGTTGATTTCATGCTGCAGTGCCTGAGAAACGACCGCCGCATTGCCCACATTCTCACCACGTCTGATTATTGGGTGTACACCCTCCTAGACCCTCGCTACCGGGACAACTTACAAAGCCTCATCACACCATTGAACCGGGAGCGTAAAATGCGGGAGTACCAAGACACACTGGTGCAATCCATAATGTTCTCCATTCCAGCCGAGAGCACTGCTGCTGCTACTGCTTTACAAAGCAGCTCTGTGCGTCGAGGCAGTGGAGACAGCTCTGCAACAACAGGGAGCACAAGCAGCGCCTCTGCACAGGGCAAGACCAGTATGTTCCAAATGTGGCGAAGTTTTGTGGCAGCGCCACCAATGTGTACACCATCCGAGACGGCTCCAGTCAGCAGGAGGCAACGTTTCCGTAAGATGGTGACAGACTACATGTCTTGCCCTCTCAGTGTACTCCCAGATGGCTCTTCCCCATTCAAGTTTTGGGTCTCTAAACTGGATACATGGCCAGAGCTTAGCCAGTATGCATTGGAGGTGCTGGCTTGCCCTGCTGCCAGTGTATTATCGGAGCGCGTCTTTAGTGCTGCAGGTGGTGTACTAACAGACCATCGCATGCGACTATCCTCCGATAATGTAGACCGGCTTACTTTTCTGAAAATGAACAAGGCATGGATCTCGCCTGAATTTGCCTGTCCGCTTTCCGATTAAATAACTGGTTGGCAACGTTATCCATGTCTCCTGTTATGTATATCTTTTGTAGGGATCCGCTCTGGTAGGCAGGGGCCAGGCTGCAGTAATAAAGTAAACACACAGGCGTTCAGTTCAAAGTTCAGTGGTTTTAATGACGGGTTCAACAAAAGTCCAGATAACAAAATCAAAACAGAACATAAATCACTCCAGTTTGGAGAACCACTGGTCCCAGACTGACCCTTGCTTGGGACGGCCTTAACTAAGCGGCTGCAGGTCAGCAGAGACCGCCAGGTGCCATTCCGGGTGGTCTGGTACTCGCTTCCTGGTGCACACTGACACACTGTAACAAAACACTCTTCCAGCCTGTCTCCAGCCAAACTCCTTCCTTCCTTCCCCTCCTCATACTCCCACAGCTTCTTGTTAAATAGGCCTAGTCCACACCCTCAGGTGAGGTACACATCAGCTGACCTGATCACGTGACTATGACCTCATCACAGGTCCTTGTGATCATGGAAAATCCTGACCAAACTTCAGTCTGCTAGAAGAAATATATCTCCCATCCAGCAAGATCCCCTTTGGTGTATCACACTTTCTACCACCTGAACTCTACTCCCTGGGCTACAACACTGCCAGTTGCTGCTCAGAAGTGTCGTGTCCACAGACCAATACACAAGCTATAGTGTTAGTGGGGTTTAGTAACGCCAGCTGTTCCCCTGCTGTGTGTACGGCAAAAAGTCCTGCTGCCTCCACCCTCTTCTCTTCTCATCCCTGGGCTCCAACAACGCCAGTTGTTGCCATGAAGTGCTGTTAGCACAGTCAACACTTGCTCCTGTGTTACTGGGGTTCAGTAATGTCAGCTGTTCCCCTGCTGTGTGTACGGCAAAAAGTCCTGCTGCCTCCACCCTCTTTTCTTCTCATCCCTGGGCTCCAACAACGCCAGTTGTTGCCATGAAGTGCTGTTAGCACAGTCAACACTTGCTCCTGTGTTACTGGGTTCACTAATGTCAGCTGCTCCCCTGCTGTGTGTACGGCAAAAAGTCCTGCTGCCTCCACCTCTTCTCATTCCTGGGCTCCAACAACGCCAGTTGTTGCTCGGAAGTAATTGGCACGGGTACTGACTCCTGCCCAGCCTGGTTACAGCACGACAGCTGTTTCCTGGCAGTGTCAACGTCAATTAGCCTCCAATAAGTTGTCCTGTCGTGTTGCATTCGGGTTAGCCGACTCTATGGTGCCTGCAGTTTAGGTGATTCCTATGTGTGCTGTGGGATATGTAAATAAAGGCTGTTTCCGTTGTGACAATAGGACAAGCACCCACTGTAGGACTGTGTGATTCGGTAACTGCGGACGGCTTGCGGCCTGTCAACTTACATTTTCATGGGTGCCTTATGGTAAACGTACGGGTTCCAGTACCGTCAGCTGGTTCTCCGCAGTGCCTTTGGCCTAGGTGCCTCCATCTCGGTATCCGAGTGTTAGGGTTCGATTTCCCGCTGCTGCACAAGGGGAGTCTCGAACCCGTCCCGCTGCGGTCTCCCATTTATCTCCGGCCGCAGTGGAGCCTGCTCAGCAGAGTCGTCGGTCCAAGCGTCTTGCCCACTCCACTACTGTGCAGTGACTTGCTGCTGCCTTTCCTGGATCTGCTATTATAGCCAGTGCTGGAGCAGACGTCTTTGGACAAGGTCCTGCGTTTTCCCATCTGAGCATGCCCAGAGTGAGATCTCTCATTGGAGATCAGGGGTCACATGTTCAGGTGCTGCAGCGGCTCCTATTGGTCTGCCAGGAAGGTCATGTAGCTACATGTGTTTGTAACAGTTTCTCATTGGTCCTTGTTCCTGGAAGGTCTGTGGCTGTTGCTATAAAAGGGTAGCATGGCTGGGCCGCCATGCGCTAATATCAACCATTGTATGCTATGCGCCAGTGTGGTCATGTGTATGTGTGGATAGGGACCCGGCTGAAATAAGCCACTAGAATACCGACTTAATCGGTGAGGAGTTTGGTATGGTAGCTGGTCAGGGTCGGTGTCCTAGATGCCCTAGATTACCGGCATAACCGGTGAGGAGTTTTGATTGCCGTATTCAGGGTCTGGCGTTCAGACGCCATAGATTGCGGGTGACTCCCGCGAGGACATTAGCACATGATCACGCTTTATGTACGCTTAGCACTTAACTGTGTACCTGAGAGCCTTACAGGACACAGTGCTTTTTTCAGCGGCCCTGTGACGTAACAGGGTTCGCTTTCAACGCTAGTCAGCGCCCTAGCGTGTTTTCTTTGCCACTCAGTTGTGTCTAGTGAGTGCGCACACATCGCCATATAGCGCTGCGGCTCTCCTTCTAGCGGCTCTGTGGAGTAACAGAGTTCGCACTCATTGCCACAGCGCATTACGGCGTTTATGTTGGCGACTCTGCGGGATAACAGAGTTTGCTTCTCGCGCCATTTTTACTAGCAGCAGGCTCCGCTTGCACTGTGGACCCCGGGCTGCGAACGCACCTTTCTACATTATATATTTGGTGTGTTCTGCAGACCCATAACATAATGTTAGCGCAAGGGTCTGGCTAGTAAAATGGCGGATGAACAGCGATTACAGCTGTACATCCAGCAGCTGGAGGGTAGGTTGGTGGCTCTTGAGCGCACAACCTCAGCTGTGGATGTTACCGCAGTCGCTGTTCAGGCTGCTAGTGTAGCTGCAGCCAGTTTGTCCTCTGCCACCTCTGTCCCTACATTGTCCCACCTCCCGCTTCCAGACAAGTTTGCTGGTGACAGCAAGCAATGTCGGGGATTCGTAAGTCAGTGCTCCATACACCTCGAGCTTCTGGCTGCACGTTTCCCACGGATCGGGCACAAGTGGGCTTTGTGATAGCTCTTCTGTAGGGCAGAGCGTTGGAGTGGGCAACGCCGCTGTGGGAGCGCGATGACCGTGTGGTGCAGAGCGCTTCTCGTTTTCTGGAGGCTCTGAAAAAGGTTTTTCTAGGACCTCAGGTCACCCACGATGCGGCGCTCAAACTGCTGGCAAGTACCCAGGGTTCAGCTTTGGTTAGCCATTTTGCTGTCCAATTTCGGACTCTGGCCTCGGAATTAGAGTGGCCAGATAAAGTCCTCATTCCCGTGTTCTGGAGAGGACTGGCGGGTCATGTGAAAGACGCCTTGGCTACCAGGGAGATTCCTGCCACACTGGAGAAGCTTATCGCTATTTCCACCCGCGTCGACCTTCGTTTCCACGAGCGGAGGCTGGAACGTGTCCAGTGTAGGCAGAGGGTCCGGTTGGCTCCTACCTTCACCAACCCTCTGGAGTCGCCTGTTCAGGCGCCCGACCTTCAGGAGGTTGCTCCTGCAGGATCTAAATCTCGGGTCACTCGTCCATCCCCGATTTGTTATATTTGCCAGCAGCAGGGACATTTTGCCAACCGATGTCCACAGCGGCTGAATAAGCGGTCGCGCCCAGTAACCGTAGGAACAGGGTCACTGGACGCCATGAGTTTTGCCCCTAAAGTGCTCCTCAAGGGGATAATTACCCACGGTTCTACCACACTACCCGTCAAGCTGTGTGTGGATTCTGGGGCAGAGGGAAATTTTATGTCATCCTCCTTTGCTTCTCGCCACACCATGCCTTTGGTGTTGCTGGCTGAACCAGTATCGGTTCGGGTGTTGAACAGAGCAATTCTGCCCTCACAAATCACCCATCAGTCTGTTCCACTCACCTTGTCTATGTCTTCTTCCCATCAGGAGAATATATCATTTTTTATCCTCCCTGAGGGTATAGATGAGGTTTTGTTGGGATTACCCTGGCTCCGCCACCACTCTCCCCATATTGAGTGGGCTTCAGGGAGAATTCTGGGTTGGGGTAATTTATGTAAAGGCAGATGCATTAGGGACAGCGTGCAGGTCAACACCACTGAGATACCCATAGACCTCTCTCCTGTTTCCAAGGTCTATTGGTCTTATGCCGACGTTTTCTCAAAGAAGGCTGCGGAGACTCTTCCGCCTCATCGCCCCTATGACTGTCCTATCGACCTCTTGCCTGGAGCTGAGCCTCCTAGAGGAAGGGTCTATCCCCTCTCTCTTCCTGAGACAGAGGCCATGTCCCAATATATTCAGGAGAACTTGGCAAGGGGATTCATTAGGAAGTCGGTGTCACCAGCGGGAGCGGGGTTCTTCTTTGTGCAGAAGAAGAACGGAGAACTACGTCCGTGCATTGATTATAGGGGTCTCAACGCTATCACCGTGAAAAATAAGTACCCTTTGCCGCTAATCTCTGAGCTTTTTGACAGGCTTCGGGAGCAAGGGTATTTACTAAGCTAGACCTGCGGGGTGCGTATAACCTGATTCGCATCCGTGAGGGGGACGAGTGGAAGACGGCATTTAACACCAGGGATGGGCATTATGAATATCTGGTAATGCCCTTTGGGCTCTGTAATGCTCCAGCTGTCTTCCAAGACTTTGTGAACGACATCTTCCGGGATATGTTGACCACCTCGGTGGTAGTCTATCTGGATGACATTCTCATCTTTTCTCCAGATATGGCCTCCCACCGGAGAGATGTCTGCAAGGTCTTCGACCTCTTGCGAGCAAATTCCCTATATGCGAAGTTGGAGAAGTGCATGTTTGAGCAGGAGTCTCTACCTTTTCTGGGCTATATCATCTCCACCCAGGGATTGGCTATGGATCCTACCAAACTACAGGCTGTGATGGATTGGCAAGAACCCCACTCCCTTAAGGCGGTGCAGCGCTTTATGGGGTTCATTAACTACTATCGCCAATTCATTCCCCACTTCTCCACTTTGGTAGCTCCCTTGGTAGCCCTCACCAAGAAGGGAGCTAATCCCAAGTTGTGGTCAGAGGAGGTCACCAAGGCGTTCTCCTCCATCAAGTCACATTTCACCAGTGCTCCCATCTTACATCGCCCCGATGTCGATAAACCGTTTATCTTAGAGGTGGATGCCTCTTCTGTTGGTGCTGGAGCAGTCCTTTTTCAAAAGGATGCCCAGGGTCGGAAGCATCCCTGCTTCTTCTTTTCCAAAACCTTTACACCAGCAGAGAGGAATTATTCCATCGGGGACAGGGAGTTACTGGCTATGAAGTTGGCCTTCTCCGAGTGGCGACATCTTCTGGAGGGGGCTCGCTTCCCCTTCCAAGTGTTCACAGACCACAAGAACTTGGTGTATTTGCAGACAGCCCAGCGGCTAAATTCCCGTCAGGCCAGATGGTCCTTGTTTTTCTCCCGGTTCCATTTCACCCTCCATTTCCTCTCCGGTGAGAAGAACATTCGCGCAGATGCTCTATCCCGCTCCGTGGTGTCCTCTGAGGAGGTGGAGGAGGAGCCTCGGCTGATTGTCCCCACAGAAAGCCTAAGAACGGTGGCTCCGGTTTCGCTTGAGTCTGTGCCTTCGGGCAAGACTTTTGTGCCCACCAATTTGCGACCGGAAGTACTCTCTTGGGCACATTCGTCCAGGGTGGGTGGACATTTTGGGACCAAAAGGACTTCTGAGTTGCTGGCGAGGACATACTGGTGGCCGCAGATGGCCCGTGACGTCAGGGAATACGTTCAGGCGTGTGTCTCCTGCGCCAAGAATACGTCCCCTCGACAACGGCCAGCTGGGTTACTTTTTCTTTACCGGTGGCAGACAGGCCTTGGGAGATGGTCGGGATGGATTTTGTGGTGGGCTTACCCAAGTCTCGGGGCTGCACCATCATCTGGGTGATAACCGACCACTTCTCCAAAATGGTGCACTTAGTGCCGTTACCACGGTTACCGTCTGCACGGGCCTTGGCAGCATTATTCATTAGGCATATTTTCCGCCTACACGGTATGCCAGACAAAATTGTCAGTGATCGAGGTCCCCAGTTTGCGTCTCGGTTCTGGAGAGAGCTGTGTCGTCTACTCAGCATTGAGTTGAATCTCTCCTCTGCATACCATCCCGAGACGAATGGGTTGGTAGAGAGGGCCAACCAGACCTTGGTCACATACTTGCGACATTTTGTCTCTGCCAGGCAGGATGACTGGGCATCCTTGCTACCGTGGGCTGAGTTCGCTCTAAATAATGCTGTGGCTGACTCCACCGGACAGACCCCATTCCTCCTGAACTACGGTCAGCATCCGCGGGTACCAGTGCCTATGCCCGTCTCTTCCGCCGATTACAGGGTGGCAGACTGGGCTGTGGAGGCACGGGACATTTGGGACCACACTCAGGATGCCATTCAGGCCTCCAAAGAGAGGATGAGGTCTTCGGCCGATGCCCATCGGCGCCCCGCTCCTACATTTGCTCCGGGTGACCTAGTGTGGCTTTCTGCCTGAAACACCAGGCTGCGGGTAGAGTCCACCAAGTTGGCACCTCGCTTTTTGGGTCCCTTTAAAGTTCTTGAGCAGGTGAACCCGGTGGTTTACCGCCTAGCCCTTCCACCTCGCCTTGGTATCACTGACACCTTTCACGTGTCCCTCTTGAAACCCGTGGCCATTTCCCGGTTTTCCGAGTCATCTGCCGGGACATCGGGTTCATCTACCGACGATCATGAGGTGAACGCCATTGTTGGGTGCAAGGTGGTACGAGGCAAAAAGTTTTATTTGGTGGATTGGAGGGGTTATGGGCCTGAGGATAGATCCTGGGAGCCTGCCGAGCATGTTCACGCTCCGCAGCTCATCGCTGCCTTTGAGCGCAGCGAGGCCCAAAGAAGGGGGGGCCTGTAGGTTCGATTTCCCGCTGCTGCACAAGGGAGTCTCGAACCCGTCCGCTGCGGTCTCCCATTCATCTCCGGCCGCAGTGGAGCCTGCTCAGCAGAGACGTCGGTCCAAGCGTCTTGCCCACTCCACTACTGTGCAGTGACTTGCTGCTGCCTTTCCTGGATCTGCTATTATAGCCAGTGCTGGAGCAGACGTCTTTGGGACAAGGTCCTGCGTTTTCCCTTCTGAGCATGCCCAGAGTGAGATCTCTCATTGGAGATCAGGGGTCACATGTTCAGGTGCTGCAGCGGCTCCTATTGGTCCGCCAGGAAGGTCATGTAGCTACATGTGTTTGTAACAGTTTCTCATTGGTCCTTGTTCCTGGAAGGTCCTGTGGCTGTTGCTATAAAAGGGTAGCATGGCTGGGCCGCCATGCGCTAATATCAACCATTATATGCTATGCGCCAGTGTGGTCATGTGTATGTGTGGATAGGGACCCGGCTGAAATAAGCCACTAGAATACCGACTTAATCGGTGAGGAGTTTGGTATGGTAGCTGGTCAGGGTCGGTGTCCTAGATGCCCTAGATTACCGGCATAACCGGTAAGGAGTTTTGATTGCCGTATTCAGGGTCTGGCGTTCAGACGCCATAGATTGCGGGTGACTCCCGCGAGGACATTAGCACATGATCACGCTTTATGTACGCTTAGCACTTAACTGTGTACCTGAGAGCCTTACAGGACACAGTGCTTTTTCTCAGCGGCCCTGTGACGTAACAGGGTTCGCTTTCAACGCTAGTCAGCGCCCTAGCGTGTTTTCTTTGCCACTCAGTTGTGTCTAGTGAGTGCGCACACATCGCCATATAGCGCTGCGGCTCTCCTTCTAGCGGCTCTGTGGAGTAACAGAGTTCGCACTCATTGCCACAGCGCATTACGGCATTTATGTTGGCGACTCTGCGGGATAACAGAGTTTGCTTCTTGCGCCATTTTTACTAGCAGCAGGCTCCGCTTGCACGGTGGACCCGGGCTGCGAACGCACCTTTCTACATTATATATTTGGTATGTTCCGCAGACCCATAACACCGAGTTCCAGCAACGTCTGCTGGTCCTTGGTAGTGCTTTGGAGCACAGGTACCTCCTGCTTAGTAACCGTGTCCCAGTAACGTCAGCTGGTCCTCGGTTGTGCCATTGGCTCTTTTCCTTCTGCTGCCCCTCCGGGTTCCAGCACAGTCAGCTGGTCCTCGTTACTTCCATTGTCTCTTGTACCATCTGACACCCGTCCGGGTTCCAGTAACGTCAGCTGGTTCTCGGAAGTTAGTCAGCCTTCTTGTACCTTCAGCTACATTTACAAATTTAAGATTTTTTAAATGTTTTTTTGGGTAATCACTCTGGATCTCCAACAATGAAGACGACGACCCTGATGACCACCCCGAAGAAGATGACGACCACAAGGACGACGAGCATCAAGCCAACCAGCCTGAACACCATCACAAAGAAGAAATAAAAGATTACCCAGAAGAAGATCACCAACAGGACAAAGAAGGTTAAGACAAACTACAAGATACAGAACAAGAGACAGAAGAACAATAAGCAGAAGATCAAAAAGCAGAAGAACATGAAGTATAAGACCAAAATGAAGAGCAAAATATATGCTCTAAATTATAAGCAGAAGAAGAATAAGCAGTGTATGGGGGTGAGTCCGTTCCTCCTCGTGGTGCCCCTGGAAAATGCCTGCTGCTGCAGGCTAAACTGAACACGGACAAATACTGTTGTAATTTAAATCTTTTGTGACAGCAAGAACGGAAGGAAGAAAAATTCTTACTTTTACAGATTACAAGTACAGGAATCTCTGTCACAAATAAGAATATGATGAAGAAGATGAAGATGAAGTAGAATATGAAGAAGAATAATAGTTTAATAAGAACAATATGAGTAATGTTAACAAAAAGATGAATAGCAAGAAGTTTAAGAAGAAGATAAAGAAGGTGAAGATGTTGAATAATTGGATAAAAAAGATGATGCTGCTGAAGATTATGAAGGAGAAAGTGTGGCAAAAGTTAAAAAGGTGAAGAGCATGGAAGTTGTGAAACATACATATTTGCCAAAATAGAAAAAAGGTTAACAATATTGTCAATTTCTTCGTCAATCCGAACATCTTTAAAAAAAAAAATATTAACCCCTTACTGCCATCGGACATACTATCCCGTCCATGGTACCTGGGCCCGTATGACCATGGACGGGATAGTACGTCTCGTGCGATCGGACGCGCTCCCGGGGGGAGCGCAGCCGATCGCGCCCGGGTGTCAGCTGATTATCACAGCTGACACCCATGACTGTGTGTCAGGAGCAGTCACGGACCGCTCCCGGCACATTAACCCCTTGCACACCGCGATCAAACATGATCGCGGTGTACTGGGGGCACAGGGGAGGATCGCGCAGGGTGGGGGCTCCCTGCGCGCCCCCCTGAGACCCTCAGAGCAGCGCGATGTGATCGCGCTGTTCTGAGGGCTTTCTCCCTCCCAGGACCCGGATCCAAGATGGCGCCGGGGTCCTGGAGGGAGGCGGCTACCTCAGTGCCTGCTGAGAGCAGGCACTGAGAAGCCTGCTGCACTGCCTGAGCGATCGCTGGTGTGACAGAGTGCTGTGCACACTGTCACACCAGCGATCTGATAAATACAGTGATGTCCCACCCTGGGACAAAGTAAAAAAGTTAAAAAAATAAAAATAAACATGTTTTTAAAAAAAATCCAAAATAAATAAAAAAATATATATATATTCCCCAATAAATTCACTTCTTCCTGTAAATAAAAAAAACAAAGCAATAAAAGTACACATATTTGGTATCGCCACGTCCGTAACGACCCCCCCTATAAAATTGTCCCACTAGTTAACCCCCTTAGTGAACCCCTTAAAAAAAAAAAAAAAAAAACGAAGCAAAAAATCAATGCTTTATCATCATACCGCCGAACAAAAAGTGGAATAACACGCGATCAAAAAGACCGATATAAAAAAACATGGTACTGCTGAAAACGTCATCTTGTCCCGCAAAAAACGAGCCGTCAAACAGCATCATCAGCGAGAAAATAAAAAAGTTATAGCTCGCAGAATAAAGCGATGCAAAAATAATTATTTTTTATATAAAATTGTTTTTATTCTATAAAAGCGCCAAAACATGAAAAAATGATATAAATGAGGTATCGCCATAATCGTACTGACCCGAAGAATAAAACTGCTTTATCAATTTTACCACACGCGGAACGGTATAAACGCCTCCCCCAAAAGAAATTCATGAATTGCTGATTTTTGTTCATTCTAACCTCCCAAAAATCGAAATAAAAAGCGATCAAAAAACGTCACGTGCTCAAAAATGGTACCAATAAAAACGTCAACTCGTCCCGCAAAAAATAAGACCTCACATGACTCTGTGGGCCAAAATATGCAAAAATTATAGCTCTCAAAATGTGATGATGCAAAAACTATTTTTGCAATAAAAAGCGTCTTTTAGCGTGACAGCTGCCAATCATAAAAACCCGCTATAAATAGTAAATCAAACCCCCCTTTATCACCCCTTAGTAAGGGAAAAATAATAAAATTAAAAAAAAGTATTTATTTCCATTTTCCCATTAGGGTTAGGGTTAGGGTTGCGGCTAAAGTTAGGGTTAAGGTTGGCGCTAAAGTTAGGATTAGGGTTAGGGTTGGGATTAGGGGTGTGTTAGGGTTAGGTTTGTGGTTAGGGTTGGGACTAGGGTTAGGGGTGTGTTGGGGTTAGGGTTGGAGTTAGAATTGGGGGGTTTCCGCTGTTTAGGCACATCAGGGGCTCTCCAAATGTGACATGGCGTCTGATCTCAATTCCAGCCAATTCTGCGTTGAAAAAGTCAAACGGTGCTCCTTCACTTCTCAGCTCTGCCATGCGTCCAAACAGTAGTTTATCCCCACATATGGGGTATCAGCGTACTCTGGACCCAAGAGTTATTGTGCAATTTGTCCTATTTCTTCTGCTACCCTTGGGAAAATAAAAAACTGGGGGCGAAAATATCATTTTTGTACAAAAAAAATTTTTTTTTTGTTTTTACGGCTGTACATTATAAACTTCTGTGAAGCACTTGGGGCTTCATAGCGCTCACCACACATCTAGATAAGTTCCTTGTGGGGTCTATTTTCCAAAATGGGGTCACTTGTTGGGGATTTCCACTGTTTAGGCGCATCAGGGGCTCTCCAAATGCGACATGACGCCCCCAGACCATTCCATCAAAGTCTGCAATCCAAAACGTCACTACTTCCCTTCCGAGCCCCAACGTGTACCCATACAGTAGTTTTCTCCCACATATTGGATATCAGCGTACTCAGGACAAATTGGACAACAACTTTTGGGGTCCAATTTCTCCTGTTACCCTTGTAAAAATAAAATATTGGGGCAAAAAAATCATTTTTGCAAAAAAAAAAAGATTTTTAATTTTTACGGCTGTGCGTTATAAACTTCTGTGAAGCACTTCGGGGTTCAAAGTGCTCACCACACATCTAGACAAGTTCCTTGTGGGGTCTATTTTCCAAAATGGGGTCACTTGTGGGGGGTTTCCACTGTTTAGGTGCATCAGGTGCTCTCCAAATGCGACATGACGCCCCCAGACCATTCCATCAAAGTCTGCAATCCAAAACGTCACTACTTCCCTTCCGAGCCCTGACGTGCGCCCATACAGTAGTTTTCTCCCACATATTGGGTATCAGCGTACTCAGGACAAATTGGACAACAACTTTTGGGGTCCAATTTCTCCTGTTACCCTTGTGAAAATAAAATATTGGGGGCGAAAAAATCATTTTTGTAAAAAAAAAAAGGATTTTTTATTTTTACGGCTGTACGTTATAAACTTCTGTGAAGCACTTCGGGGTTCAAAGTGCTCACCACACATCTAGATAAGTTCCTTGTGGGGTCTATTTGCCAAAATGGGGTCACTTGTGGGGGGTTTCCACTGTATAGGTGCATCAGGGGCTCTCCAAATGTGACATGACGCCCCCCGACCATTCCATCAAAGTCTGCAATCCAAAACGTCACTACTTCCCTTCCGAGCCCTGACGTGCGCTCATACAGTAGTTTTCTCCCACATATTGGGTATCAGCGTACTCAGGACAAATTGGACAACAACTTTTGGGTTCCAATTTCTTCTGTTACCCTTGTGAAAATAAAATATTGGGGGCGAAAAAATCATTTTTGTAGAAAAAAAAGGATTTTTTATTTTACGGCTGTACGTTATAAACTTTAGTGAAACACCTGGGGGTTAAAAGTTCTCACCACACATCTAGATAAGTTCCTTGAGGGGTCTAGTTTCCAAAATGGTGTCATTTATGGGGGTTTCCACTGTTTAGGCAGATCAGGAGCTCTCCAAACACGACATGGCGTTCAGCCAATTCTGCGTTGAAAAAGTCAGACGGTGCTCCTTCCCTTCCAAACTGTGCCATGCACCCAAACAGTGGTTTACCCCACATATGGGGTATCAGCGCACTCAGGACAAATTGCACAATAACTTTTGGAGTCTTGTTACCCTTGGAAAAATAAAAATTGGGGTGAAAAGATCATTTTTGTGGAAAAAAATATGATTTTTAAATTTTACGGCTCTACGTTATAAACTTGTGTGAAGCACTTGGGGGTTCAAATTGCTCACCAAAGATCTAGAAAAGTTCCTTAGGGGGTCTATTTGCCAAAATGGGGTCACTTGTGGGGGGTTTCCACTGTATAGGTGCATCAGGGGCTCTCCAAATGTGACATGACGCCCCCCGACCATTCCATCAAAGTCTGCAATCCAAAACGTCACTACTTCCCTTCCGAGCCCTGACGTGCGCTCATACAGTAGTTTTCTCCCACATATTGGGTATCAGCGTACTCAGGACAAATTGGACAACAACTTTTGGGTTCCAATTTCTTCTGTTACCCTTGTGAAAATAAAATATTGGGGGCGAAAAAATCATTTTTGTAGAAAAAAAAAAGATTTTTTATTTTACGGCTGTACGTTATAAACTTTAGTGAAACACCTGGGGGTTAAAAGTTCTCACCACACATCTAGATAAGTTCCTTGAGGGGTCTAGTTTCCAAAATGGTGTCATTTATGGGGGTTTCCACTGTTTAGGCAGATCAGGAGCTCTCCAAACACGACATGGCGTTCAGCCAATTCTGCGTTGAAAAAGTCAGACGGTGCTCCTTCCCTTCCAAACTGTGCCATGCACCCAAACAGTGGTTTACCCCACATATGGGGTATCAGCGCACTCAGGACAAATTGCACAATAACTTTTGGAGTCTTGTTACCCTTGGAAAAATAAAAATTGGGGTGAAAAGATCATTTTTGTGGAAAAAATATGATTTTTAAATTTTACGGCTCTACGTTATAAACTTGTGTGAAGCACTTGGGGGTTCAAATTGCTCACCAAAGATCTAGAAAAGTTCCTTAGGGGGTCTATTTTCCAAATGGGGTCATTTGTGGGGGGTTTCCACTGTTTAGGCACATCAGGGGCTCTCCAAATGCAACATGGCATCCAATCTCAATTCCAGCCAATTTTGGTTGGAAAAAGTCAAATGGTGCTCCTTCCATTCCGAGCTCTGCCGTGCGCCCAAACAGTGGTTCCACCCACATATGGGGTATCAGCGTACTCAGGACAAATTGGACAACAACTTATGTGGTCCAATTTCTCCTGTTACCCTTGGGAAAATAATAAATTAGTGACTAAAAGATAATTTTTGTGGGAAAAAAATAGGATTTTTTATTTTCATGCCCGGGCATTATAAACTTGTGTGAAGCACTTGGGGGTTCAAAGTGCTCACCAAAGATCTAGATAAGTTCCTTAGGGGGTCTAGTTTCCAAAATGGGGTCACTTGTGGGGGGTTTCCACTGTTTAGGCTCATCTGGGGCACTGCAAACGGAACATGACCCCATCAACGTCTGCATTCCAAAACATTACTACTTCCTTTCCAAGCCCTGCCGTGCACCCAAACAGTTTCCCCCCCCCACATATGGGGTATCAGCGTACTCAGGACAAATTGGACAACAACTTTTGGGGTCCAATTTCCTTGGGAAAATTCAAAAATTTGGGACTAAAAAATCATTTTTGTGGAAAATTGTTTTTTTTTTTTTTCACACCCAGGCATTATAAGCTTTTGTGAAACACTTGGGGGTTCAAAGTGCTCACAACAGATCTAGATAAGTACCTTAGGGGGTCTAGTTTCCAAAATGGTGTCACTTGTGGGGGTTTCCACTGTTTAGGTGCATCAGGGGCTCTCCAAACACGACATGGCGTCCAATCTCAATTCCAGCCAATTTTAGTTTGAAAAAGTCAAACGGCGCTCCTTCCCTTACGAGCTCTGCCGTGTGCCCAAACAGTGGTTTTCCCTCACATATTGGGTATTGGCGTACTCAGGAGAAATTGCATAACAACCTTATCTGTCCATTTTCTCCTTTTACCCTTGTGAAAATAAAAAAAAAGTTTGTAAAAGATCATTTTTGTGGCTAAAAAGTTAAATATTCATTTTTTCCTTCCACGTTGCTTTAGTTCCTGTGAAGCACCTGAAGGGTTAATAATCTTCTTGAATGTGGTTTTGAGTACCTTGAGGGGTGCAGTTTTTAGAATGGTGTCACTTTTGGGTATTTTCTGCCATATAGACCCTCAAAGTGACTTCAAATGAGAGGTGGTCCCTAAAAAAAATGGCTTTGTAAATTTTGTTGTAAAAATGAGAAATCGCTGGTCAACTTTTAACCCTTATAACTTCCTAACAAAAAAAAATTTTGGTTCCAAAATTGTGCTGATGTAATGTAGACATGTGGGAAATGTTATTTCTTAACTATTTTGTGTGATATATTTCTCTGTTTAAAGGGAATAAAAATTCAAAGTTTGAAAATTGCAAAATTTTAAAAATTTTCGCCATATTTGCGTTTTTTTCAAAAATAAACGCAAGTTATATCGAAGAAATTTTACTTCTAACGTGAAGTACAATATGTCACGAGAAAACAATCTTAGAATTGCGAAGATCCGTTGAAGCGTTCCAGAGTTATAACCTCATAAAGAGACAGTGGTCAGAATTGTAAAAATTGGCCCGGTCATTAACGTGCAAACCACCCTTGGGGGTGAAGGGGTTAATGCTATTCCATTTGATTGGGTTAAACATCTATGCCTTTAACACTAGAACTACTGATGGAGTCATTTTGACTCCTTTCGTTTTTTATTTCTCTTCTGTGACTACATTTTTCAGAATTCCGGCTTGAAACTCGGTGACTTTTCCTCAAATATGATGTGAAAAAAGATTTTGTGAGAATAAATAATTTTGGTGAAAAATTTGCGCGTTTTTTTCAAAATTTACCAAGAACTACTGAAGGGAGTCATTTTGACTCCCTACTATATTTTGAGGTCCTTTTGTCACTAAATGTTGCTATAATGTTTTGTGCATAATTTTTTCACTCTGTCTTATTTACCCTGATGTTCATATAGATGTAGTTCAATTTACATGTCAACTTTTCACATTTTCCTTGTGTTTTACCTGCTTGTATTACTGTGTAATGCTGAACAAAATAGCTTGTTTACTCTAGGCTCTTATCTTATGCTAATTTTTGATTCATATATATTGACACATATAAAGAACTGTACGCTTGCAGAAGCATGCAGGAACAATAATTTACAGTTTACTCTATCTGATGAGGAGCTAGATGCATTCATTGCGATATTCTATGCTCGTGGAATATCTGGCACGAACCGTCACTCGATTAGCAGTATTTGGTGTAATGACTGGGGAATACCGTTTTGCAAAGCGACAATGTCTAGGGACCGCTTTGTTGAAATTATGAGGTTTCTCAGATTTGATGAGAAATCTACTCGATCGGAGAGACTGCAAACGGACAAGTTTGCTCTATTTTCTACTGTGTGGGACAGGTTTATTGAAAATTGTATTGCGTGTTACAAACCTGGCCCATACATAACGGTGGATAAGCAACTTTTCCCAAGCAAAACTAGATGTCCATTCACGCAGTACATGCCTTCCAAACCAGATAAATATGGCCACAAATATTGGCTAGCTGTTGATAAGGAGAGCAAATATCTGGCAAATGGCTTCCCTTATCTAGGCAAAGATGACACACGCTGTGCTGAGGACCGTTTAGCTGACCATGTGGTAATGAAGTTATTGGACCCGTTTTTGAAAAAAGGTCGCAATGTTACAACCGATAATTATTTTACTTCAGTAAAATTAGCTAAACAGCTAAAAAGCAAAGGAACAACCATCGTGGGAACACTGAACAAGATAAGGCGAGAAGTGCCTAAAGAAATAAAATCCATGAAAGAGGAATTGTACAACACTAAAGTGTTTAGAAATTAAGACAATTTTACACTTACAGTATATCAAGGAAAGCCCAACAAAAATGTTGTCATTTTGAGTTCCGTCCATCCAGATGTTGTTGTTGCGTCTGATTCCGCTAAAAAAAACTCCAGAAACGGTAAAGTTTTACAATGAAACAAAATATGGAGTAGATGTAGTGGATCAGATGGCACGAAAATATACCACACGAACATGCACAAGGAGATGGCCTGTTCATGCATTTGAAAATGCCTTAGACTTTGCGGGTATAAATGCATGGATAATATTCAATGAGATAACCCACCAAAAATGTCACGCAAGGCATTTTTGCAAACGCTTGTGAGAGAGTTGAGTGGTCCTTATGTCACAGATAGGGAAAAGGGTTCCACGTCCCAAGTTTCTACATGCTCAGAAGTGATGGTTCAAACAAAATTTTGCCAGATCAAAGAAAAGTGCAAGAAAAATAGATCTGTCGGCAATTGTAAGACTTGTGGTAAGTCTTTGTGTGGGCAATGTACTGCCATAAATCAAAGGCAATGCCTAAAATGCGAAACACCAAATGTTTAGAAGGTGAATTCTGCGCCATATTTTCATTTTTATGCTCCTCCACCTACATTTTCTCTGCTTTTTGTTCTTCAGTTGTTGTTTATATGTGTGCACTTGAATAAAAAAAAATGTTTGAAAAACGTCTATTATAATTATTGTTATTTTCTGTAGAAAAATAAGAAAAGCAGAAAAAAAACAATCAAAAGCATTACTGTTGGATCTCACAATAATAATACATTACAAAAAATATAATTATTAATAAATAACCACAAATGAAACTCTAAAAATAAACGAAAACAAGCAAGGAGTCAAAATGACTCCTTTCAGTAGTTCTAGGCGGGGTCACGAGTCCAGTAGTCCTAGTGTTAATGTCTCCTCAACCTCCCCCAATACATTCTACATTACTCTTTGTTGTTTTCCTTCATGTACAATTAACCAACAAGGCAAGAATGGGGTTTTTTTTAATTCCGATATTTTGTTCCCATAGACTTACATTGGATTTCCGGTATCGGTATCGCCGATACTTTTTGGGTATCGGCGATACCAATTCCGATCCGATACTTATTGGTATCGGAAAGTATCACTCAACTCTACTTGAGAATCATAATGGCAGGTCAGTTTTAGCATTTAGTGAACCTAGTAATGGATGTGAATACTTTTCCGTCTAATTATGACAAGAATATTCTTAGAGTGATACCTTTATTGGCTAACCAGAAAATTATGTGTTCGCCAGGTTTCAGAGCACAGGGGCTCCTTCTTCAGGCAAGATTACAAATAGATTAATAAAGAAAAAAGCACATTTAAGAGATACTACAGTAGGACATTGCTCATGAGGTGGGAGGTGTGATGCCTCATAAAGATAAGCCAAGGAAATCGAATAAATGGAGAGGCAGTGGGGATGTTCTTAAGGTACTGCCACACTACACAATCCCGCTAGCGATCTCGTTAGCGTCGCATACTAATGAGATCGCTAGCGGGATTGTTTCTATATCGCTAGTAGCTACCTAATTTAGCGATATCGTTAAGGACGCTATCGCGGTTAGCAATCTCCTTAACGACTTTAGCGGTACAAAAGTACCGCTAAATCGCTAAAAAAGGTGCCACACTCAGCGATTAGATACTTACCAGCGGGACGCCAGCGATGAAAATAGGGTCCGGAACGATCAGGACGACGGACGAGATCACAGCAGGGGCCACGTCGCTGGTAGATGCCGCACACAACAACATCGCTAACGGGATTGCTAAATAGTGACATTTTTTAGCGATCCCGTTAGCGATGTTGTTTAGTGTGGCATACCCTTTAGTTGTCTGCAGTCCTTCTGCTGGAAGTGTGAACTGTGTCCATGTAGTGAGTCATAAATCTAGGTGTTAAATTGAGTCCTAGTGTTATAGTATTGAACACCCTTATAAGTTTTAATTCCCAAATTTTTCTTTCCCTGTCATCCTTAAAATGACCTTTAAGTATTAAGACTTTTAAGTCTGTCATACAATGTCCAGTTCCAAAGAAATGTTTTCCCACAGGCGTGTCCATTTCATTGCTGATTGTATGTCTGTGTAGATTCATCCTTGTTTGTAGTTTTTGCATGGTTTCGCCAATATAGATAGCTCCAGGGCACCTCGTACATTGTATCATGTACGCCACATTGGAGGATGTACATGAAAAGGAACCCATGACCTTATAGTCCTGATTTGTGTTTGGTACGCGGACTGTATTTGTTGGTAATATGTGGATACAAGTTTTGCATTTTTGTTGTTGCATGGGAATGTGCCTGTCACTGATGGTGACGAGAGGACTCTTCTGACAAGGAGATTCCTTAAGTTAGGGGGCTGTTTGTAGGAGAGGAGTTGTAGTTCTGGGAATATGCCTTTCAATTTGTGGTCTCTGTGGAATATGGGTTTGAGATCAGCACCAATTTTCCTTAGGATGCTCATGTGGGGGTTGTATGTGACCACAAGAGGTACCCTGTTGTTGTCCTCTCTCAGTTTGTAATCCAGGAGGTTGCGTCTTGGGATTCTTGCAGCCCTGTGGATCTGTTCATCTATTACCGGTGGAGGAGCTGTAGTCATCATGAACACAACAGATTACATCCAGGAAGCAAACAGACAACTCTTGGATATAAAATACTACACTCCAATTCAGGAAGATCCCACCAAACAATACACTGAGGAACTAACACGTATCATCAATGGATTTGATTCTACTTCATCCTCACTGCTGGAACTAATACAAGGCAATCCCAAAACAGGTACCTTCTACATGTTGCCTAAAATACATAAAGAAGGTAATCCTGGGAGGCCTATCATCTCTGGTAATGGGACTTTAACTGAGAATATCTCCGGCTGGGTGGAGAACATTCTGAAACCCTTGGTGAGGAGCACACCACGGATATTCTTTGCAAATTGTCAGCGCTGGGCCCACTTCCAGAGGACACAATACTAGCCACCATGGATGTAGAGTCTCTCTATTCCAACATTCCTCATGAGGATGGAATCACAGCATGCAAATATTTCCTTCAAAAGAACAATCTGGCCACAGAACCAACACTGCAATTCATCAGGTTTGTGCTCCATCACAACTATATCTTTTGGGAACAATTTATACCAACAGTGTATGGGCAGCGCCATGGGAAGCAAAATGTCCCCACAATATGCCAACCTATTTATGGCGAAACTGGAGGAGGAGTTTTTGTCTTCTTGCTCCATTAAACCTCTTGCATACTTCCGCTACATTGATGATTTGCTAATAATCTGGACAGGCTCAGAAGATGATCTGCTCACCTTCCACAATAACTTCAACAAATACCACCCAACCATCAAGCTCACCCTCAACTTTTCAAAGTCTCAAATACATTTTCTGGACTTGACCATATACATCAAGGACAACGCCATACAAACATCAATTTACCATAAGCCCACAGGACGTCCAGCATATCTTAGATGGAACAGCTTTCATCCAAGACACAAAAAAATCCATCATCTACAGTCAAGCTCTGAGATATATTCGGATCTGTTCAGACAGTAAAGACAGGGAACTACAGCTGCTATCACAAGGGTATGCCACACTAAACAAGATCGCAAAACGGGATCACTATTTTGCGATCTCGTTAGCGACTTAGCTGTGTGTGGCATGTAGCAACTATGTGGCCCCTGCTGTGATCTCGTTGATCGTTCACTAGAGTTCTGGACCGTTTTTTGATCGTTGGCGTCCCGCTGGTGAGCCTATATCGCTGTGTTTGGCACCTTTTGCGAACGACCTCGTTTGTGACGCATATGGGTTTAGCGTCATGGAATGGATAGCAATATCTGTAAGTTCTCTTTTGCGTCACAGAGAGGATCGCAGAAGTTGCAAAGCAGGCTAGCAGGACGCAGAGAGCAGGAGCGATGCTGGAAATTCCTATGAATCAGAAGCACTCAGTACATGCTAATGACATCCTAACAACCGCCAAAGTCGTTAAAGAGATCGCTGACCGCTGATGTGTCGTTTATAAGATCTCCTGTTTGGCAGCTACTAGCGACCTAAAAGAGATCTCACAAACGATCTCATTAGCTTGCGTCGTTATTGAGATCGCTAACGAGATCACTAGGTGTGGCAGTACCTTTAGGAATACATTCCTACAACAAGGATTCCATCCACTGGTAATAGATGAACAGATCCACAGGGCTACAAGAATCCCAAGAAGCAACCTCCTGGATTACAAACTGAGAGGACAACAACAGGGTACCCTTATAAGTTTTAATTCCCAAATTTTTCTTTCCCTGTCATCCTTAAAATGACCTTTAAGTATTAGGACTTTTAAGTCTGTCATACAATGTCCAGTTCCAAAGAAATGTTTTCCCAAGAATCCCAAGAAGCAACCTCCTGGATTACAAACTGAGAGGACAACAACAGGGTACGTCTTGTGGTCACATACAACCCCCCCATGAGCATCCTAAGGAAAATTGCTGCTGATCTCAAACCCATATTCCACAGAGACCACAAATTGAAAGACATATTCCCAGAACTACCACTCCTCTCCTACAAACAGCCCCCTAACTTAAGGAATCTCCTTGTCAGAAGTGTCCTCTCGTCACCATCAGTGACAGGCACATTCCCATGTAACAACAAAAAATGCAAAACTTGTATCCACATATTACCAACAAATACAGTCCGCGTACTAAACACAAATCAGGACTATAAGCTCATGGGTTCCTTTTTTATGTACATCCTCCAATGTGGTGTACATGATACAATGTACGAGGTGCCCTGGAGCTATCTATATTGGGGAAACCATGCAAAAACTACAAACAAGGATGAATCTACACAGACATACAATCAGGAATGAAATGGACACGCCTGTGGGAAAACATTTCTCTGGAACTGGACATTGTATGACAGACTTAAAAGTCTTAATACTTAAAGGTCATTTTAAGGATGACAGGGAGAGAAAAATTAGGGAATTCAAACTTATAAGGGTGTTCAGTACTTTCACACTAGGACTCAATTTAACACCTGGATTTATGACTCACTACATGGACACAGTTCCCACTTCCAGCAGAAGGACTGCAGACAACTATGGGCCCCGTCTCACATAGCGATTCACCAGCGATCCCCACAACGATATGAACTTGTCAGGATCGCTGCTGAGTCGCTACATGATCGCTGCTGAGCTGCCAAATAGGCAGATCTCAGCAGCGATCAGGACAGCGAGTACGCCGGTAACAAGCGACACACGTTGCTTAGTTACCGACATACCAGCGTGCTGGTGCAGGGAGCTGGTAACCAAGGTACACATCGGGTTTCTAGGCGCCTAGAAACCCGATGTTTACCTTGGTTACCAGCTCCCCTGCACCAGCGCGCAGGTATCTAACGTAAACATGGGTTTCTAGGCGCCGCACGGATCCTAGAAACCCGATGTTTACTTTGGTTACCAGCTCCAGCTCACTGGTCTCCCGCCTGTCACATGCAGCGATGCGAGCTGGCCAGCGGGAGACCAGCGATCAAAGAAAAGTCCAGGACATTCAGCGACGATCAGCGATACCCAGCAGGGGGCTGATCGTCGCTGCATGTCAAACTTGGCAAGATGACTTCTGAGATTGCTGTTGCGTCACAAAATTTGTGACTCAGCAGCGATCTCGCTAGCGATCTTGCTATGTGAGACGGGGCCCTAAAGGTACTGCCACACTACACAATCCCGCTAGCGATCTCGTTAGCGTCGCATACTAATGAGATCGCTAGCAGGATTGTTTCTAAATCGCTAGTAGCTACCTAATTTAGCGATATCGTTAAGGACGCTATCGCGGTTAGCGATCTCCTTAACGACTTTAGCGGTACAAAAGTACCGCTAAATCGCTAAAAAAGGTGCCACACTCAGCGATTAGATACTTACCAGCGGGACGCCAGCGATGAAAATAGGGTCCGGAACGATCAGGACGACGGACGAGATCACAGCAGGGGCCACGTCGCTGGTAGATGCCGCACACAACAACATCGCTAACGGGATCGCTAAATAGTGAAGTTTTTTAGCGATCCCGTTAGCGATGTTGTTTAGTGTGGCATACCCTTAAGAACATCCCCACTGCCTCTCCACTTGTAAGAAAATGCTAATTTGATTTCCTTGGCTTATCTTTATGAGGCATCACACCTCCCACCTCATGAGCAAATGTCCTACTGTAGTATCTCTTAAATGTGCTTTTTTCTTTATTAACCCCTTCACCCCCAAGGGTGGTTTGCACGTTAATGACCGGGCCAATTTTTACAATTCTGACCACTGTCTCTTTATGAGGTTATAACTCTGGAACGCTTCAACGGATATTCGCGATTCTGAGATTGTTTTCTCGTGACATATTGTACTTCACGTTAGTGGTAAAATTTCTTCCATATACCTTGCGTTTATTTTTGAAAAAAAACGCAAATATGGCGAAAATTTTGAAAATTTTGCAATTTTCAAACTTTGAATTTTTATTCCCTTAAAACAGAGAAATATGTCACACAAAATAGTTAAGAAATAACATTTCTAACATGTCTGCTTTACATCAGCACAATTTTGGAAGCAAAATTTTTATTTGTTAGGAAGTTATAAGGGTTAAAAGTTGACCAGCGATTTCTCATTTTTACAACAAAATTTACAAAGCCATTTTTTTTAGGGACCACCTCACATTTGAAGTCACTTTGAGGGATCTATATGGTAGAAAATGCCCAAAAGTGACACCATTCTAAAAACTGCACCCCTCAAGGTACTCAAAACCACAATCAAGAAGATTATTAACCCTTCAGGTGCTTCACAGGAGCTGAAGCAATGTGAAAGGAAAAAATGAACATTTTACTTTTTACTCACAAAAATGATCTATTACAAACATTTTTTTTATTTTCACAAGGGAAAAAGGAGAAAATGGACTGATAAAGTTGTTGTGTCATTTCTCCTGAGTACGCCAATACCCTATATGTGGGGGAAAACCACTGTTTGGGTTCATGGAAGGGCTTAGAATGGAAGGAGCGCCGTTTGACTTTCCCAAACTAAAATTGGTGGGAATTGAGATTGGACGCCATGTCGCGTTTGGAGATTCACTGATGTGCCTAAACAGTGGAAACCCCCCACATGTGACCCCATTTTGGAAACTAGACCCCCTAAGGAACTTATCTAGATGTGTGGTGAGCACTTTGAACCCCCAAGTGCTTCACGCAAGTTTATAATGTAGAGCCGTGAAGAAAAAAAATCATATTTTTTCCACAAGCATGATGTTTTAGTCCCCAATTTGTTATTTTCCCAAGGGTAAGAGGAGAAATTGGACCACAAAAGTTGTTGCCCAACTTGTCCTGAGTACGCCGATACCCAATATGTGGGGGGGAACCACTGTTTGGGCGCACGGCAGGGCTCGAAATGGAATGAGCGCCATTTGACTTTTCCAAACCAAAATTGGCTGGAATTGAGAAAGGACGCCATGTTGCGTTTGGAGAGCCACTGATGTGCCTAAACAGTGGAAACCCCCCACATGTGACCCCATTTTGGAAACTAGACCCCCTAAGGAACTTATCTAGATGTGTGATGAGCACTTTGAACCCCCAAATGCTTCACGCAAGTTTATAATGTAGAGCCGTGAAGAAAAAAAAATCATATTTTTTCCACAACCATGATGTTTTAGTTCCCAATTTGTTATTTTCCCAAGGGTAAGAGGAGAAATTGGACCACAAAAGTTGTTGTCCAACTTGTCCTGAGTACGCTGATACCCCATATGTGGGGGGAAACCACTGTTTGGGCGCACGGCAGGGCTCGAAATGGAAGGAGCGCCATTTGACTTTTCCAAACCAAAATTGGCTGGAATTGAGAAAGGACGCCATGTTGCGTTTGGAGAGCCACTGATGTGCCTAAACAGTGGAAACCCCCCACATGTGACCCCATTTTGGAAACTAGACCCCCTAAGGAACTTATCTAGATGTGTGGTGAGCACTTTGAACCCCCAAATGCTTCACGCAAGTTTATAATGTAGAGCCGTGAAGAAAAAAAATCATATTTTTTCCACAACCATGATGTTTTAGTCCCCAATTTGTTATTTTCCCAAGGGTAAAAGGAGAAATTGGACCACAAAAGTTGTTGTCCAACTTGTCCTGAGTACGCTGATACCCCATATGTGGGGGGGGAACCACTGTTTGGGCGCACGGCAGGGCTCAAAATGGAAGGAGCGCCATTTGACTTTTCCAAACCAAAATTGGCTGGAATTGAGAAAGGACGCCATGTTGCGTTTGGAGAGCCACTGATGTGCCTAAACAGTGGAAACCCCCCACATGTGACCCCATTTTGGAAACTAGACCCCCTAAGGAACTTATCTAGATGTGTGATGAGCACTTTGAACCCCCAAATGCTTCACGCAAGTTTATAATGTAGAGCCGTGAAGAAAAAAAATCCTATTTTTCCACAACCATGATGTTTTAGTCCCCAATTTGTTATTTTCCCAAGGGTAAGAGGAGAAATTGGACCACAAAAGTTGTTGTCCAACTTGTCCTGAGTACGCTGATACCCCATATGTGGGGGGGAACCACTGTTTTGGCGCACGGCAGGGCTCAAAATGGAAGGAGCGCCATTTGACTTTTCCAAACCAAAATTGGCTGGAATTGAGAAAGGACGCCATGTTGCGTTTGGAGAGCCACTGATGTGCCTAAACAGTGGAAACCCCCCATATGTGACCCCATTTTGGAAACTAGACCCCCTAAGGAACTTATCTAGATGTGTGGTGAGCACTTTGAACCCCCAAATGCTTCACGCAAGTTTATAATGTAGAGCCGTGAAGAAACATAATCATATTTTTTCCACAACCAGATGTTTTAGTCCCCAATTTGTTATTTTCCCAAGGGTAAGAGGAGAAATTGGACCACAAAAGTTGTTGTCCAACTTGTCCTGAGTACGCTGATACCCCATATGTGGGGGGAACCACTGTTTGGGCGCACGGCAGGGCTCGAAATGGAAGGAGCGCCATTTGACTTTTCCAAACCAAAATTGGCTGGAATTGAGAAAGGACGCCATGTTGCGTTTGGAGAGCCACTGATGTGCCTAAACAGTGGAAACCCCCCACATGTGACCCCATTTTGGAAACTAGACCCCCTAAGGAACTTATCTAGATGTGTGGTGAGCACTTTGAACCCCAAAATGCTTCACGCAAGTTTATAATGTAGAGCCGTGAAGAAAAAAAATCATATTTTTTCCACAAGCATGATGTTTTAGTCCCCAATTTGTTATTTTCCCAAGGGTAAGATGAGAAATTGGACCACAAAAGTTGTTGTCCAACTTGTCCTGAGTACGCCGATACCCCATATGTGGGGGGGAACCACTGTTTGGGCGCACGGCAGGGCTCAACAGGGAAGGAGTGCCGTTTGACTATTCCAAACCAAAATTGGCTGGAATTGAGAACGGACGCCATGTCGCGTTTGTGGAGCCCCTGATGTGCCTAAACAGTGGAAACCCCCACAAGTGACCCCATTTTGGAAACTAGACCCCCTAAGGAACTTTTCTAGGTGTGTGGTGAGCATTTTGAACCCCCAAGTGTTTCACTAAAGTTTATAATGCCCTGGCGTGAGTAAAAAGAAAAAAAAAAAAAATTTCCACAAATATGATGTTTTAGTCCCCAATTTTTTATTTTCCCAAGGGTAACAGGAGAAATTGGACCACAAAAGTTGTTGTACAATTTGTCCTGAGTACGCTGATACCCCATATGTTGGGGGGAACCACTGTTTGGGTGCATGGCAGGGCGCAGAAGGGAAGTAGTGACGTTTTGGAATGCAGACTTTGATGGAATGGTCTGCGGGCGTCATGTTCCGTTAGCAGAGCCCCTCATGTGCCTAAACAGTGGAAACCCCCACAAGTGACCCCATTTTGGAAACTAGACCCCCTAAGGAACTTATCTAGGTGTGTGGTGAGCATTTTGAACCCCCAAGTGTTTCACTAAAGTTTATAATGCCCTGGCGTGAATAAAAAAAATAAAAAATTTCCACAAATATGATGTTTTAGTCCCCAATTTTTTATTTTCCCAAGGGTAACAGGAGAACTTGGACCACAAAAGTTGTTGTCCAATTTGTCCTGAGTACGCTGATACCCCATATGTTGGGGGGAACCACTGTTTGGGCGCATGGCAGGGCGCAGAAGGGAAGCAGTGACGTTTTGGAATGCAGACTTTGATGGAATGGTCTGCGGGCGTCATGTTCCGTTAACAGAGCCCCTCATGTGCCTAAACAGTGGAAACCCCCACAAGTGACCCCATTTTGGAAACTAGACCCCCTAAGGAACTTACCTAGGTGTGTGGTGAGCATTTTGAACCCCCAAGTGTTTCACTAAAGTTTATAATGCCCAGGTGTAAAAATAAAAAATCCTACTTTTATCCTCACAAAAATGATGTTTTAGTCCCCAATTTTTTATTTTCCCAAGGGTAAGAGGAGAAATTGGACACCAAAAATTGTCCAATTTGTCCTGAGTACACTGGTGCCCCATATGTGGGAAAAAACTGTTTGGGCACAAGTCGGGGCTCAGAAGGGAAGTCGTGACGTTTTGGAATGCAGACTGATGGAATGGTCTGCGGGCGTCATGTTCCGTTTGCAGAGCTCCTGATGTGCCTAAACAGTAAAAAAAAACCACAAGTGACATAATTTTGGAAAGTAGACTCCCAAGGAACTTTTCTAAATGTGCCCCCCTTCTGGAACTAATCTTTCCTGTAAAGTAAATTAGTAGTGCATTGAGGTGTGGTACAATTTGAAACAATCCTTCATACACAGGCCAGGTTTTTCGGGGCAGGTGTCGCATTGGTAAGTGGTGTCCTTGCGTATTCCCCTTTTGTAACACACTCGGCACCTTTTTTGCGGCTTACCTTTGCTTCCAGTTGGCGGGACCACCCCCGGGAAATGCTGACCTGGTATGATACGAGCACCTTCAGTTCCAGAAGTACTGGGGCCCGCTCTTTCCTGATCGCCAAACATCAGGGCCTTAACCACTACCTCCTGAAACTGAAGGTACGTCGTATCGCTGTTGCGTGCACATCTGTCATGTGTGCATCGCCACGAAGATCGTCGCGGTTGCACATTCTGTCTTCTCACAGCTGAGTTGCTGTTTCTTTGTGTTTGGCAGTGAGGGAGTTAATTCTGTCTGTGCTCGGTTCTGGGACTGGGTTCAGTTTCTCCCGGCTGCAATTGATTATTTGTTGATTGGTTTCCTTTAAATCCCTGGTTGTCTGTTTAGGGAGTTGCCAGTGAAATTCTTCATGCAGACCACAGATAGGATTGAATCTGTATAGACTTAAGTTAAAGAGCTCCTTAGTTGTTTTAAGCTCAACTTGCTTAGAATTTTATATCCCAGACCATTTATGTTCCTTCTGTGTTTGAGTGTGTATGCGAGTCTGTGTTTTCTCCAGTCTGTCCTATATGTCTAATCTGTGTATTTAGCAGAGATCAGCCCATATCCCTTTGGTGGTAATCAGGGTCCTTCTTAGGACTGATTACAGGGTTCAGGGACTGATAGGAGACTAGGTTAGGCTGGAGACTTGGACCTCTGAACCATTATCAGTACCTCCAAGGTGAGGGATTAGTTAGGACCCCAGTTTTAGGGTCAGGTTAGACCCCGGTCCTCCTCTTTCCTGTGACAGCGTATCAAGTCCTCAAGATTAACCCTGAGTTCAACGGATATCGTGTCAGGTAAATCTATTCTATATTTACATGCTGATGTTGCTAAACTATATGTTGTATAGAGTGTTGTTTCTGTAAGAATAGTTTACTGACATCGTACACATATCATTAGACAGCGTGACAACATCGTGACAGCAGGAAAGCGTTGAGCATTGCCATTTGGACGATGTGCACGGACAGCTTCTTGTACCACACCTTGGCCTTTCTCAAAGCACTGTACGGTTGGAGGAGTTGATCAGAGAGATCAACACCCCCCATGTATTTATTGTACCCCAGTACACAGTCCGGTTTGCGGACCTGTGTAGAGGTACCCCGTACAGTGCTGAGGGCGCTGCCATCACCATGTATGGTGGTCAAGAGAAGGACATCCCTATTGTCCTTGTACTTGACCACCAACAGGTGGTCGCTACATTGGGCTCTGCTCTCACCCTTTCTGAGCATCTGCCCAAGTAGCGTCTTCGGGAGGCCTCTCTGATTTTTGCGGACGGTACCGCAAGCTGCGGTACCTCGCGCAGAGAGGGATTTGTAGAGTGGGACGCTGGAATAAAAGTTATCGGTGTAAAGGTGATAACCTTTATCCAGCAGTGGGTGCACCAAATCCCACACAATTTTCCCACTCACTCCCAGGACGGGGGGACACTCAGGGGGTTCAATCCTGGTGTCCTTTCCTTCGTAAACTCTAAAGCTGTGCGTGTACCCTGAGGTACTCTCACACAGCTTGTAGAGTTTAATTCCGTACCTTGCCCTCTTGCTGGGCAGGTACTGGCGGAATCTGAGCCGTCCCTTAAAATGAACCAAGGACTCATCCACGCAGATGTCCCTTTGGGGCACGTACACTTCAGCAAACTTTTTGCTGAAGTGTTCGATGACCGGCCGAACTTTGAACAGACGGTCAAAGTTGGGGTCATTTTGTGGGGGACACTGTGCATTATCATTATAATGCAGGAATTTGTGGATGGCCTCAAAACGCGTCCGGGCCATGACCATTCGGAACAGTGGAGTGTTGTATAAAATATCAACACTCCAATATTGCCGAAGTTCTGGCTTCTTCAGGATCCCCATATGGAGGACCAGGCCCCAAAACTGCATCATTTCACCTGCGTCTACAGGAGACCAGTTGGAAAATGATGACACGGGGTTTTGCGCCAAAAATTGCCGAGCGTACAAATTAGTTTGCTCCACCACGAGGTTAATAAAATCCTCAGAGAAAAAGACTTTGAAAAAGTCTATTTCTCTGAGGCCCGTGGTGTCAAACTTGATTCCTGATTCTGCCACAAAATCAGGAATCAGTGGCTCGTAATTTTCGGGGGGCGGGGTCCATATGGGGTCCGAAGAGGGGTGCGCTGGTTCATTTTCAGGGGTGGGCGCTGCCTCATCTTCTGTCCTGGGGCGTCTGCGTGGCGGTTCCGCAGGACCCGAGGAGGAAGATGAGGAAGAGGAGGAAGAAGAAGAGGATGAAGAATCTGAAAAGTAAAGAAATGTGGGATCCTCTCCCTCGCTATCAGTGTCGGAGGCAAGGAAAGCGTATGCCTCCTCCACTGAATAGCGCTGTTGGGAAGAACGTGACGAGCGGGACATTTTTTTTGTGAATGTGGTGCTTTGTGTGAACTTTATTTATAACTGTGTGTGTGTGTGGGGGGGGGATAGTGGTTGGTGCAAACTATGCTGAAAGGAAAAAGCTAAAAGAAAAGAAAGAGAATAGGGAAAAAAATGCCTGTGAAAAAAAGTCTAAACCAGCAGGCACGAGCTCTGATAAGTGACCGGTGTCACTTATCAAAGTTCCGCGGCTGCCGGATGTGCGCACAGGAGTGGCGGAAAGGGAAGTGAAAAAAAAAAAAAAAACGGCAGGAACGAGCTCTGATAAGTGACCGGTGTCACTTATCAAAGTTCCGCGGCTGCCGGATGTGCGCACAGGAGTGGCGGAAAGGGAAGTGAAAAAAAAAAAAAAAACGGCAGGAACGAGCTCTGATAAGTGACCGGTGTCACTTATCAAAGTTCCGCGGCTGCTAGATGTGCGCACGGGAGTGGCGGAAAGTGGAGTGAAAAAAAAACCTGCAGGAACGAACTCTGATAAGTGACTGGTGTCACTTATCAAAGTTCCGCGGCTGCTGGATGTGCACACAGGAGTGGCGGAAAGGGGAGTGAAAAAAAAAACAAAAAACGGCAGGAACGAGCTCTGATAAGTGACCGGTGTCACTTATCAAAGTTCCGCGGCTGCTAGATGTGCGCACGGGAGTGGCGGAAAGTGGGGTGAAAAAAAAAAAACTGCAGGAACGAGCTCTGATAAGTGACTGGTGTCACTTATAAAAGTTCCGCGGCTGCTAGATGTGCGCACGGGAGTGGCGGAAAGTGGGGTGAAAAAAAAAAAAAACTGCAGGAACGAGCTCTGATAAGTGACTGGTGTCACTTATCAAAGTTCCGCGGCTGCTGGAAGTGCGCACGGAGGGGGGTGCAAAAGAAAAACGAGCACGAGTGTTGATCGGTGAACTGCGTCACCAATCAACGCTCGGCGGCTGCTAAATGTGCGCAAAGGGGGGGTAAAAAGAGGGGGAAAGGGAAGGGGGAGGGGAGAATGGGGGATTGGGTGGATCGGGCAGGGATCGAGGCTCAAAAACTCACGTTTGTAGTCTCTCTTCTTTCTTCTATCTTCTTTCTTCTCTCTTCTTTCTTCTCTCTTATTTCTTCAGCAGGAGTTGTGGTGTCACAGGCTACTGTGGCACCACAAGGCCCAGCACAGGAGGAGATCTGGCGTGTGACCGCACTGCAGGAATCCTCAGCAAGTGTGAGGACCCCTGCAGTGCGGTCACACAGATCACAGACAGTTTGCAGACAGGTCACAGAGCGGTCACATCGCTGCTGTGACCTGTCATTGGTGGGATCGATGATCACATCGATCCCACCAATCAGAGGAGACCCTTGTTTTGCCGGTTGCTAGGCACCGGCCTAGTAATCGGAGCTCACTGCTCCGATTCCTAGGCAGGTCACCGGCAGGTCAGGAAGCAGGGCACAGAGCGGTCACACCGCTGCTGTGCCCTGTGATTGGCGCGATCGTCGATGACATCGATCGCGCCAATCAGCAGCTGCAGGCCCTACTGGGCCTGTCCTAGGCTCCGGCCTAGGATCGGTGCTATTACTGCACCGATCCAGGCAGGTACAGGCAGGGCACAGCGCGGATACACCGCGGCTGTGCCCTGCGATTGGCGCGATCGATGTGATCGGCGATCGCGCCAATCCAGGGGGGGTCTGCTCCTTTCTATGCCCAGGCCTAGGATCGAGTACATCGGTACTCGATTCTAGCCTGGGATCTCACTGTTTCAGCCCATCGGATTGGCTGAAACAGTGAGAAAGGCTGCGATTGGCTGTTCAGAATTGAACAGCCAATCATAGCGATCGGGAGTGAGGGTGGGCGGTGACAGACCCCGGGATGCTGGCGCCATCTCTCCTGAGGTAAGATGGCGTCGGAATTTTAATGCGATCATTGCGACTTAAGTCGCAATGTCGCATTAAAGGGCTGGACGTACTATCCCGTCCCCGATCATACGGGCCCAGGTACCATGGACGGGATAGTACGTCCGATGGCAGTAAGGGGTTAATCTATTTGTAATCTTGCCTGAAGAAGGAGCCCCTGTGCTCTGAAAGCTTGCGAACATATAATTTTCTGGTTAGCCAATAAAGGTATCACTCTAAGAATACTCTTGTCATAATTGGACCGAAAAGTATTCACATAGATTTTTCTGGCTAACACGGTACCACAATATAATTTATTATTGTACACAGTGAACCTAGTAAAAAAGCCAAACAAAAAACAAGTGTGGGATTGCACTTTTTTTTGCAATTTCACCGCACTTAGAATTTTTTTCCCATTTTCTAGTACAAGACATAGTAAAACTAATGGTGTCTTTCAAAAGTACAACTCGTCCTGCAAAAAACAAGCCCTCACATGGCCTTATTGATGGAAAAATAAAAAAGTTATGGCTCTGAGAAGGGGAGCAAAAAACGAAAACGTAAAACCAAAAATACCTCTGGTCATGAAGGGGCTAAAGATGAGGGTGGGCAGCTCACCACCTACCCGTCCCCAAACCCAGGCAGACTTGGATGCTCTCTAGCAAGCTGCCCTGACCAGCCTCCAAGCTGGGGACCAGGCAACCTATGAGACCATCATGGCAGCATGTCTCGAAGAAGCTGCAGAACATCAGCATGAGCAGGAGCACCAGCTACTAGAGTTGAGCGATACTTTCCGATATCCTAAAGTATCGGAATCGGAATGGTACCGCCGATATCACTAAAATATCGGCGATACCCGATACCGATACCGGAAGTCCCATGTAAGTCTATGGGAACAAAATATCGCAACTAAAAAAAACCCATTCTTTCCTTGTAAACACTAAATATACACACATAGAATACATATATATATATATATACATGTCATTGTGACATATATATATAAATATATGTATAGTTTATACACTTCTACATAGTAAAATATCCTCTGATTTAATTGCCGGGTAAAGCCGGCTTCAGTGAAAAGACAGAAGCACCCGACATGAAATGACACTTGGTGTACATAGGGTTAACCATGTCTTTTCATGTCGTTTGCTATCTGATTTGCACAAACAATTAAATCAGACTATGTGTGCAAAATTTCACACCTGTAGGGGTTAATTAAAGGTGTAAATTCGTTGTAAAAAAAACGGACTTTTTTGCTACGAATTTACACCTTTAATTAACCCCTACAGGTGTGAAATTTTGCACACATAGTCTGATTTAATTGTTTGTGCAAATTGCAAGCAAAACTGTAACTTGACACTGTATTTAGGTTCTGCATTCACAAGCGGCAATTGAATTAGGCTATACATGTAGAGTATGATAATATATATATATATTGTGTCAATCAATGACATTATTATATATGAGGTAATGCTGAAAAATGTGGCTCCCTTTCGACAGACAAGCAGTGAGGGGGCAGTATAACAGAAGGACATTTTTGCCCCCCGGCACACATCTGCCAGACACCAAGCAATCTATAATGATCGCTTGACTTGCCGCTATCCTGCTGCGGGCGAGTATATGGTAAGCACTATTGAAGTGCCTTAACAGGTAAATGAGAGCTGTCATTAGAACTATCAAATATCTATGCTGAATAAAAAAAACACACACTATAAATCATTTTATGAATAAGCAGTTTGACATTTATTTACTGCAAACCATCTAAAATTAAAATAAAAAATGCAAAAGTATCTTACTATCCCATGTCACAGTCATGGGTTCTGTTGTAATCCTTCAAAAGGGTAATGTTTACTGCAGGACGCGTAATGCTGCATGCTCACAGTAAACCCAAAATGAAATGAGTCCTCTCTACAGAGATAAAGTATGGTGTCACAAACATTACACCAGGATCGACAACGATATCACTTGTAGGATGCGGTGTATTGCTAAAAAATGCGTGAGCTGCCAAACAGGCAGCTCAGGCAGCGATCTGGACGCGACACTGCGGGTACATCGCTTAAGGGCCGTCTCACATAGCGATATCGCTACCGAGATCGCTGCTGAGTCACTAGTTTTGTGACGCAGCAGCGAGCTCACCAGCGATATCGCTGTGTGTGACATTCAGCGACGATCAGCCCCCCTGCCGGGTATCGCTGATCGTCGCAGAAATGTCAGGACCTTTTTTTGATCGCTGGTTTCCCTCTGACAGGCACGCATCGCTGCGTGTGACAGGCGGGAGACCAGCGATCCGCTGGTAACCAAGGTACACAGCGGGTTTCCAGGCACCGCGCAGCGCTTGGAAACCCGCTGTGTACCTTGGATACCAGCTCCCTGCATCAGGGCGCTGGTATCCAAGGTACACAGCGGGTTTCTAGGCACAGCCCCGCGCCTGGAAACCCGCTGTGTACCTTGGTTACCAGCGGATCGCTGGTCTCCCGCCTGTCACACGCAGCGATGTGTGCCTGTCAGCGGGAAACCAGCGATCAAAAAAAGGTCCTGACATTTCAGCGACGATCAGCGATACCCGGCAGGGGGGCTGATCGTCGCTGAATGTCACACACAGCGATATCGCTGGTGAGCTCGCTGCTGCGTCACAAAACTAGTGACTCAGCAGCGATCTCGGTAGCGATATCGCTATGTGAGACGGGCCCTTAAGTGGAAAGCTTAATTGATTGCTTTCCATTTTCACTTCAGGTCAGCCAGGGACACCATCAGTGATGTCAGAGGGAACTGATTAACAAAAATAGGGGTTCCCTTCGAAAAAAAAAATGGCGTGGGGTCCCCCCTATTTTTGTTAACCAGCCAGATGAAGCAGACCACTGAGGCCTGGATTTTCAGGCTGTTAAGGAGCCAAGATCCATGGACCTTGCCAGCCTGATAATACCAGGCCACAGCAGTCTGCATATCTTGGCTGATTAACAAAAATAGGGGATCCCCTCGAAAAAAATTGGCGTGGGGTCCCCCCTATTTTTGTTAACCAGCCAGATGAAGCAGACCGCTGAGGCCTGGTTTTTCAGGCTGGTAAGGATCCAATATCCATGGACCTTGCCAGCCTGATAATACCAGGCCACAGCAGTCTGCTTAGCTTGGCTGGTTAACAAAAATAGGGGATCCCCTCGAAAAAAAAACGGCGTGGGGATCCCCCCTATTTTTGTTAACCAGCCAAGTAAAATGCAGACTGCTGCGGCCTGGTATTAAAAGACTGTCAAGGCCCATGGATTTTGGCCCTCAACAGCCTGATAATACCAGGCTACAGCAGCCCCACATTTGGCGCATCAAAAGATGTGCCAATTGTGGCACTTTACCCGGCTCTTCCCACTTGCCCTGTAGCGGTGGCAAGCGGGGTAATAAGGGGTTAATGTCACCGTTGATTGCACGGTGACAATAAGCCCGGTTAATAATGGAGAGGCGTCAATAAGACACCGATCCATTATTAATCCCAAAGTTATTAAATGTTTAAAAAAAAGACAAAGCAAGAAAAAAGTATTTTAATGAAATAAAAGAGACAACACAGTTTTCATTTCTTTTATTACACTCTCATTCCTGCGACGCCATCGATCTCCTGTAAAAAAAGAAAAAAAACAAACCAACAGTATACCACCTGTCCGACGCAGTCCATAACGACAGTCCCACGACGATCCAACTCTGCTACATCGCAATGACAGGCAGAGCCTGTCATCGCGACGCAGCACAGCTGATTACCTGCTTCCCTGGCGGTGACGTCATCGGACTGACTGCTTTACGGCCGGGATTACCCAGCAGTCACTGCAGTTATCGCGAGAAACTGCATGTGACCGCCGGGGAAAGAAGATGGCGGCCATGAAGCAGTCCAGGACGTGACCGCCGGAGATCTTCTGCCAGGTAAGTGCCGCTGACTCCTGACAGACCCGACCGACGGACACTGACAGTGACAGTGACAATCCCGATTCCGGTATCCGATAAGACGAAAATATCGGAACTCGGAATCGGAATTCCGATACAGCCAATATCGGCCGATACCCGATATTTGCAGTATCGGAATGCTCAACCCTACCAGCTACAAAAGCTCCAGAAACCCACCCCAGCCCATTGTGTCCCCTAAGATCCAGGTCCTGAAGCTATAGGATGATGAAATTCCCCTGATGGACAAAGGAGGGGACTTGGACACTTTCTTGCTGGCATTTGAAAACACTTGTCATCAATACCATTTGCCTGAGCACCAGTGGGTCCGGTTCTTAAGGCCGGCATCACACTCACCGTAGAAAAATACAGACCGTATTGTGCGAGCGTAATACGCCAAAATGTTGCCAGCACAACAATCCATATTTCATCCGTTGTCAGGGTGCGGCTGCGTATTTTGCTCATGTAAGCATCCGTATGGCGAGAATTTCTCGCCGGCTTGCAAAACCGACATATAATGGATCCCAATGACAGTTTTTACATCACAAAAGGATATATACACATAGAATACATATATATATATATATATATATACATGTCATTGTGACATATATATATATATTTATAGTTCAAACACTTATACATAGTATAATAGCCGCTAATTCAATTGCAGGCTTTTGTGAAATTACAGAACCCGACATGAAATGACACATGGTTTACATACAGTTAACCATGTCATTTCATGCAGTTTGATCAGGCTCGGACTGGCACACCGGAGAACCGCAGGATTCTCCGGTGTGCCCAGGCACTGACACCTGCTGGCATACTGGCCAGCAGCTGCCTAGGGCCCCCACTACTCCAAGGGCCCCCACTGCTCCAGGGGCCGCCAGCCAGTGGCTATGGGGGCCCTGAGTCAAGGGGGCCCACCCTGTACCAGCGTAACAGCAGCTGAAGACAGGATCCTGTCCCCGCTGCTAAAGCTAAATGAATATTCACGCTTCCCCATGCCCCTATGGGCATGGAGAGGCGTGAATGCCATTGCTCTTTAATAGCGGGCAGCGTTAAAGCCCCACGCATCTCACTGTCACACACACACAGTCACAGACTCACAGCGTAGCACATCCCGGCTTCCTGCACAGCTCTTCCTATCTGAGAAAGCACAGCTGGATGACGTCATCATCCACCACCAGGTTTCAGACAGAAAGCTGCTGGTGAGGAAGAGGCTGACAGAATGTGCTGCTGCTGCGGGGAGGTGAGCTGTGCTGTGTGTGTGCCTGCGCGTGTGTATGTGGTGCGGTGCTTTGTGTGTGATGGTGCTTTGTGTGTGTGTGTGAGAGAGAGGGCTGGTGGGGGGAGGCAATGATGGAGGTGATGGGCAATGATGCTGGGAGGCAATGATGAAGGTGATGGGCAATGATGGTGGGTGAGGTGATGGGCAATGATGGTGGGGGAGGCAATGATGAAGGTGATGGGCAATGATGTGGGGGAGGCAATGATAGAGGTGATGGGCAATGATGGTGGGGAGGAAATGATGAAGGTGATGGGCAATGATGCTGGGGGAGGCAATGATGGAGGTGATGGGCAATGGTGGTGGGAGGCAATGATGGAGGTGATGAAATAAGTGATGATGGAGGTGATGAAATGGACAATGATGGTGGTGGAGGAGGCAATGATTGAGGTGGTGGAATGGGCAGTGATGGGGTGGTGGGGAGAAGGCAATGATGGAGGTGGTGATGAGGACAATGATAGGGGTGGAGAGGGTCTGCATTATACTTTGAGGGGGCTACATTATATTCTGTGGGGGGACTGCATTCTCAGGGGACTACATTATATTCTGGGGCTATATCATACTATATGAGGGGGCTAGAGTATACTCTATGGGGGCTGCATTATTCTCTTAGGGGACATTATATTCTGGGGGGCTACATATTGCTATATGACAGGGCTTCCGTATACTCTATGGGGGCCTGCATTATTCCATCAGGGGACTACATTATATTCTGGGGGGGCTATATTCTACTATATGAGGGGGGCAGCATTATGCCCTATGAGGGTGCTACATTATATTCTATGGTGGGGACTGCGTTATACCTTACGAGGGGGTTGCATTATATTTTGTGGGGTGCTGCATTATATTTTATGAGAGGGCTGCATTATATTTTATGAGGGGGCTACCTGTCTATGTTTCTACCCCAACCCCTGCTACATAATTAAGACATGCACTAGCTTATAGTATACCCTGATATAGCGCGTTTTACCACACAATTGGCGGTCTTGTATTTATTTCTATGTAGCTACATAGTGGGCCCCAAGAATGATTTTCTCTGGTGGGCCCAAAGGTGCTCCAGTCCGATGCCGAGTTTGATATATGGTTTTCACTAACAATTACATGAGTGTATGTGTGCAAAATTTCATACATGTAGGGGTTAATTAAATGTGTAAATTCATTGAAAAAAATGCGTGGGTTGTATTTTCTCCACCAGACAGGAAAAGCCGGCGAGTGGGGGCAGATAATAATAGCCTAGGGAGGCTATATGTAGACAGTAGACATGTGGGAAATGTTATTTATTAACTATTTTGTGTGACATATTTCTGTTTTAAGGGCATAAAAATTCAAAGTTTGAAAACTGCAAAATCTCTAAGATGCACCAATTCTGGCACTTAGCCTCTCTCCTCCCACTTGCCCTGTAGCGGTGGCAAGTGAGGTAATAGTTGTGGGGTTGATGTCACCTTTGTTTTGTAAGGTGACATCAAGCGCGATGTTAGTAATGGAGAGGTGTCAACAAGACACCTCTCCATTACTAAACCTATAGTTGATACATGTTAAATAGACACAGCCAGAAAAAAGTATCTTAATGAAATAAGACACAACACAGTTTGCCATTTTCATTACTCCTAATCCATGCGAATCCCTCGATCTCCTGCAAATCGACTGCCTCACTGTATCATCGGAGGCTCTGTAGACCAGTTACATCTCCCGATGTGACTGCTCTATACGGGAGATCGTCGTGGTACACTCTTTGTTAAATGGATTTCACAGGAACAGGGAGTATTTATGTAGGTTTTTTTTTTTTTTTTTGCAGGAGACTGAGGGTGTCGGGGATTAGCTGTTTGGCAAGTATGAATGTTTTTTTATTTCTATTGAACACAGTAGCCGGATGATGGGACTACTGTCCCATCATCGGCTATTGCGGTCACTGTTATATGACAGCAGACATAGCCGGGTGGGACTAGCACCCCCGCAGACCCCCCTCATATACACACAGACACGCACATCTTCTCCGCTCAGTCTCAGCCCACACACTTCCTTTCTGCAGCGTTTTTCGCACACACATCAGCTTCAAATCTGCAAATCTTTTTACAACTGCAGTTTTGCTGCAGATTTGACTGACTCAATAGAACTCAGAGTGCAGAAATGCTGCAGACCCACAAAAAAATTGACATGCTGCGGAAAATAAAACGCATGTGCACACCAATTCTGGATTCCCATAGATTAACATTGGCTGGGCACTACACTGCGGACTTGGTTCAATTCCGCATGTCCAAAAACGCTGCAAATCCGCAACGTGTGCACATAGCCTAACTCATCATTCTCCCCTGCTCACGCCGATCGCCAGCAGAGTAGTGTAGAATGATGAGAGCCGTGTTCAGCACCCGATGCCGGTGAACAGTGCTTAGTGTAACGCTTCTTCCTCGGTGCCGATGCGTGTCACTTGGATGTCATCCATGTGTGTTATGCGTATGCATGTGCGCGGGACGTTTTGTGGCCCGTGCTGACATTATAATATGGAAATGTCAGCGTGTTTTGCCCACAGACAGTCCGTGGAAACACACTGACATATGCACAAACCCATTCACTTGAAAAGGCAATTAGTGCTCCGTTCCTCCCAAATGGTGTATTGCCACATTCAGCAGAAATTGTGTGAGAAGTTTTGGTGCCATTTTTACCCATTTCTTGTATGAAAATATAAAATCTTTGGCTAAAAAAAAATTTTGGTGGTAAAAATGTAGCTATTTTGCTTTCACTGCCCAATGGTATAAAATTCTGACACACCCATGTCGCTGCACCCCTAGATGAATTAATTGAGAGGTGTAGTACGTAAAATGGAGTCACTTATGGGGGGCTCTGCTGTTCTGGCTTCTCTCTCCCAGAGGGTCATGGCACCTGCAAACCATAACAGTAAAATCTGGCGCTCCTTGCCTTCTGAGCTTTGCACTGTGCCTGAAAAATATTTCCCGATTACATGTAGGGTATTGGTACACTCAGGGAAAAAATGGACCTCAGTGTGTTTAAAAAAAAAATCTTATTAGCCCTTAGAAAAATTAAAAACTTGGGACTAAAAACATTTTAGTGATAAAAATGTAATTTATTCTTTCTTCACAAGTGTTTTATAAAATTCTGTGAGGCATATGTGGTGCTAATATGATCACTGCACCCCTAGATGAATTGGGGAGTGTAGTTTGTAAAATGAGTTCACAAATAGGGGGTTTCTGTTGTTCTAGCACCTCAGGGGCTCTGACAATGTGAGATGGCACACTCAAAACCTTTCAATCCATCAAAATCTGAATTCCAATATGCACTGTGCCTCAAAAGTAGTATTTCATTAAATATGGGGTATCAACATACTCAGAACAAATTGCACAACAACTTTTGGGGTCCAATTTCTCCTGTTACCCTTGTGGAAAAAATATGATTTTTTATTTATACGGCTCTACGTTATAAACTTCTGTGAAGCACTTGGGGGTTCAAAATGCTCACCACACATCTAGATAAGTTCCTTAGGGGGTCTAGTTTCCAAAATGGTATCACTTGTGAGGGGTTTTCACTGTATAGGCACATCAGGGGCTCTCCAAATGCGACATGGCGTTCGATCTAAATTCCAGCCAATTTTGCTTTGAAAAAGTCAAACGGAGTCCTTCCATTTCGATCTCTGCCATGCGCCAAAACAGTGGTTTACCCCCACATATGGGGTATCAGCATACTCAGGAGAAATTGCACAACTTTTGGGGTCCAATTTCTCCTGTTACCCTTAGTTAAAAAAAAAATTGGGATCTGAATTAAATTTTTTGTGAAAAAATGTTAAATGTTCATTTTTTTAAAAAACATTCCAAAAGTTTCTGTGAAGCACCTGAAGTGTTAATAAACTTCTTAAATGTGGTTTTGAGCACCTTAAGGGGTGCAATTTTTAGAATGGTGTCACTTTAGGGTATTTTCTATCATATACACCCCTCAAAGTGACTTAATGTAACGTGCTCCCAAAAAAAAGGTGTTGAAAAATGAGAAATCGCTGTTCAACTTTTAACCCTTATAACTTACTAACAAAAAAAATGTTGGTTCCAAAATTGTGCTGATGTAAAGTAGACATGCGGGAAATGTTACTTATTAAGTATTTTTTGTGACAGATCTGTGATTTAAGGGCATGAAAATTCAAAGTGGGAAAATTGAAAAATTTTCTAAATTTTCACAAAATGTGTTTTTTCACAAATAAACGCAAGTCATATCATAGAAATGTTATTATCATGAAGTACAATATGTCACTAGAAAACAATGTCAGAATCACCGGAATCCATTGAAGCGTTCCACTATGGGATTTTCACCAGCTTGATCGTACAGAATGTATTAACCCCTTCATGACCTTGCCATTTTTTGCAATTCTGACCAGTGTCCATTTATGAGGTAATAACTCAGGAACGCTTCAACGGATCCTAGCGATTCTGAGATTGTTTTTCGTGACATATTGGGCTTCATGGTAGTGGTAAATTTAGGTCGATAATTTTTGCGTTTATTTTTGAAAAAAATGGAAATTTGGCGAAAATTTTGAAAATTTCGCAATTTTCAAATTTTGAATTTTTATTCTGTTAAACCAGAGAGTTTTGTGACACAAAATAGTTAATAAATAACATTTCCCACATGTCTACTTTACATCAGCACAATTTTGGAAACAAAATTTTTTTTTGTAGGAAGTTATAAGGGTTAAAAGTTGACCAGCGATTTCTCATTTTTACAGCAAAATTTACAAAACCATTTTTTTTTTAGAGACCACCTCACATTTGAAGTCATGTTGAGGGTCTATATGGTAGAAAATACCCAAAAGTGACACCATTATAAAAACTGCACCCCTCAAGCTACTCAAAACTACATTCAAGAAGATTATTAACCCTTCAGGTGCTTCACAGGAACTAAAGCAACATGGAAGGAAAAAATGGACATTTTAATTTTTCCAACAAAACTTTTATTTTAGCATCAATTTTTTCATTTTTGCATGGGCAACAGGATAAAATAGATCCTAAAAATTGTTGGGCAATTTCTCCTGAGTACACAGATACCTCAAATGTGGTCATAAATCACTGTTTAGGCGCACGGTAGGGCTCAGAAGGGATGTAGTGACGCTTTGAAATGCCGATTTGATGGAATGGTCTGTGTTGTGAATGGGTTTGAGATGAGTTCTGAGCAGAGGCTCCCTCTGGTGGTTACAAGCGGTGCTAGTCTGTCCAGTGAAGATTGTGAGGACTGGGAATCAGGTGTTACTGATTGGTCTTATATAAGGGAGTCACCTTCCCATCAGGGTTGCCGGTGATCAATTGTTCTGGTCTGGATAATTTATTCCTGTTTCCCTTGTAGCCTGCTGTGTCGTGTCTGCATCTCCTGCTACCAGATAAGACATTTTCTTCTTTTGTGTTTGTGCTATATTTTTGCATTTTGTCCTGCACTTCTGTGGGGGCCTTCAGGGTCCCCTCCGGGGCTTTTGCCCTCTCAGTTTTGTTCAGCCACTGATGTTTGTACTTTTGCTTTTTCCAGTTTTTTCAGTGGCTGCTGTTTTGATTTTGTTACACCAGAGACAAAATTTAGGTGGAAGAGGTCGTGTGATCTCAGGTGTTTTTGAAATTAGTAGAGTTGGTGCCTTTCAGGGTTTTCTGGGACTGCAGTAAGTACCCTTCCTATCCTTTTCTATTTAGTTAGTTTGGGCCCCAGCGTTTGCTCATACTATTTTCTTTCTGTGTCAGTATTTCATCTTGTCTAACCGCCATTACATGTTTGGGGGCTTGCTATTATCTTTGGGGTTCTGCTCCGGGGCAGATAGCTTTCCTATTTCTATCTTTAGGTGTAGTTAGTTTCTCAGGCTGTGACGAGGCGTCTAGGACCAACGTAGGAACGCTCCACGGCTGCCTCTAGTTGTGGTGGTTAGTCAGGGTACTGCAATCTCATAGATTCCAACTGCTCTGGTGTATTGCCTTTTTTACCTGCACTCCTCAGCTACCGAAACATAACAGTATCACCGGCCTAAAAATTGAAAATTGTATGGTACTCACAGAAGGGAAAAATATTGTGAAAGAAAAAAGGTTGTCAGAGTTGTCAGAGATATTTTTCTGTTTGTTGCATTTTTTTTTTTCCCTCTGTATCTCTGGGTGCTGGGGAGGATCTTTTCTCTCAATGGAGTTTGCACAGTTGTCTGGCCGTGTGGATCAGCTTGCCACTGAGGTTCGGAGTATTGCTATCTATCTTGCTGGGTTGCCTGTTGTGGAACCTAAGATTCCCATGCCAGATTTGATTTTAGGGATCGAGCTAAGTTTCAGAATTTCAAAAATAATTGTAAATTGTTTTTTGCCTTAAAACCTAAGTCCTCAGGGAACGCAGCACAGCAGGTTCAAATTATCATCTCTCTCCTGCGCGGCGATCCTCATGATTGGGCTTTTTCCCTGACACCTGGGGATCCTGTTTTGAGTGATGTTGATGCGTTTTTTCAGGCCTTGGGGTTATTGTACGATGAGCCTAATGTCACTGATCAAGCTGAAAAAGCCTTGTTGGCATTAAATCAGGGCTTGATGACGCTGAGTTATACTGTCAGAGATTCCGTAGGTGGGCAGTCCTGACCAAATGGAATGACGACGCTTTGGCAGCCCTTTTCCGGAAGGGTCTGTCTGATAATGTAAAGGATGTTATGGTGGGATTCCCTGTCCCCTCTGGTCTCAATGATTCTGTCATTAGCGATTCAAGTTGACAGACGTTTGCGTGAGCGGAGAGGTATGCGTGGAATGGTGTTGCCTTGTGAGCCAGCTTCTGAGCCCATGCAGTGTGATGGAGTGGTGTCTGGGGCACAGCGTCATGAGTTTCGAAAGCGCAATGGGTTATGTTTCTACTGTGGTGATGCCTCTCATGCTATTTCAGTCTGCCCTAAGCGGGGAAGACGTTTTGCACGCTCAGTTGTCTTGGGTAGTGTTCAGACTAAGTTTTTATTAACTGTCACTCTGATATGCTCTCTGTCCTCATTTTCTGCTCAGGCTTTCGTTGATTCTGGAGCAGCTATTAACCTGATGGATTATGATTTTGCTAAACGTTGTGGATTTCCCTTGATACCCCTACAGAAGTCTATTCCCCTACTGGGGATCGATTCTACCCCTTTGGCTGAGAATAAACCCCAGTTTTCTACTCAGGTGATAATGAGGGTTGAACCTGATCACCAGGAGTGCTGCAAATTTTTGGTTCTGTATAATCTGCATGACATTATCGTGCTGGGTTTTCCTTGGTTACAGTCTCATAATCCTGTTTTGGATTGGAAATATGTGTCTGTAACCAGTTGGGGCTGCCAATGTGTTAATACCAACACTCCTGTTTTTTCTGCCTCCCCCCAGGCTCAGGATGTTCCTGACTTTTTGATTGATTTTTCTGATGTGTTTAGCGAAAGTAAATCTGCATCATTGCCTCCCCATAGGAGCTATGACTGCGCTATTGAATTAGTGCCGGGTAGTAAATTCCCTAAAGGTCGCCTTTTTAACTTGTCTGTACCTGAACATGACGCTATGCGGTCTTATATCAAGGAATCATTGGAGAAGGGTCATATCAGACCATCCTCTTCACCCTTAGGTGCCGGTTTTTTCTTTGTGGCCAAAAAGGATGGTTCATTAAGGCCGTGTATTGATTATCGTCTCTTGAACAATATTACTGTGAAATATCAATACCCGTTACCCTTGATTTCTGACCTGTTTTCCAGGGTGAAAAATGCTACTTGGTTTACCAAGCTTGACCTCAGGGGGGCGTATAACCTTATTCGCATTAAGCACGGGGATGAATGGAAGACGGCATTCAATACCCCTGAAGGGCATTTTGAGTACCTGGTGATGCTCTTTGGGCTCACTAATGCTCCTTCCGTCTTCCAGTCCTTCATGAATGACATTTTCAGGGATTTTGTGGACAAATTTCTGATTGTTTATTTGGATGATATCTTGATTTTTTCTAATGACTGGGACTCTCATGTGAAACATGTTCGAACTGTATTCCAGATTTTGAGAGAGAATGCTCTGTATGTGAAGGGATCAAAGTGTCTTTTTGGCGTACAGAGGATCTCATTTCTGGGATTCATTTTGTCCCCATCTGTTATTGAAATGGACCCGGTCAAGGTTCAGGCCATCTGTGATTGGGTCCAACCTACTTCATTAAAGGCTCTTCAGAGATTTTTGGGTTTTGCCAATTTTTATCGTAAATTTATTGGTAATTTCTCGGTTATTGTTAAACCATTAACTGATTTGACCAGAAATGGTTCTGATGTGGTGAATTGGCCTCCTGAGGCAGTCTCTGCATTTCAGGAACTTAAGCAGAGATTCACTTCTGCTCCTGTTCTACGGCAGCCTGATGTTTCTCTGCCATTTCAGGTGGAGGTTGATGCCTCTGAAATTGGGGCAGGTGCCGTTTTGTCCCAAAAAGATCCAGAGACCTCTAAAAATAACCATTGTGCCTTTTTCTCTCGAAAATTTTCTCCTACTGAACGTAATTATGACGTGGGTAATCGGGAGTTATTGGCCATGAAGTGGGCTTTTGAAGAGTGGAGACATTGGCTGGAGGGAGCCAAACATCAGGTGGTGGTCCTTACGGACCATAAGAATCTGGTCTATCTGGAATCTGCCAAGCGACTCAATCCTAGACAGGCCAGGTGGGCCTTGTTTTTCACACGTTTTAATTTTGTGGTTTCCTTTCTTCCTGGCACTAAGAATGTTAAGGCGGATGCCCTCTCGAGGAGTTTCCTTGCGGACTCTCCTGAGTTATCTGATCCTTCTGTTATTTTGAAAGAGGGTGTAGTTCTTTCCGCCATCTCGCCCAATTTGAGACTTGCTCTGGAGGGGTGTCAGGAGGATAGGCCCGAGCGCTGCCCTGTTGGAAAATTGTTTGTCCCGGACCAGTGGAAAAAGAGTGTGATGTCTGAGATTCATTGTTCCGCATTGGCTGGGCATCCCGGAATTTTTGGTACCAGAGACTTGGTTAGTCGGTCCTTTTGGTGGCCTACCTTGTCTCGTGATGTCAGGGAATTTGTGCAGTCCTGCGGGACTTGCTCTCGCTCCAAGCCTTGCTCTCGCTCTAGTGGTTTGTTGATGCCATTGCCTGTGCCCAAGAGACCATGGACCCATATCTCTATGGATTTCATTTCCGACCTTCCTGTTTCTCAGAGAATGACCACCATCTGGGTAATTTGTGATAGGTTTTCCAAAATGATACATCTTGTGCCATTACCTAAGTTGCCTTCCTCCTCTGAATTGGTGCCGTTGTTCCTTCAGCACGTGGTTCGTTTACACGGCATTCCTGAGAACATTGTGTCTGACAGAGGAGTCCAGTTTGTTTCCAGATTTTGGAGGACTTTTTGTTCTAAACTGGGTGTTCAATTGTCTTTCTCCTCGGCATTTCATCCTCAGACCAATGGTCAAACTGAGAGAACAAACCAGGCATTGGAGACTTATCTAAGATGCTTTGTGTCTTCTGATCAGGATGACTGGGTCTCTTTTTTGCCTTTGGCTGAGTTTGCTCTTAATAATAGGGCTAGCTCTGCCACTTTGATGTCTCCATTTTTTAGTAATTCTGGGTTTCACCCTCGATTTTCTTCAGGACAGACGGAGGCTTCTGTCTGTCCAGGTGTTGACTCTGTTGTGGAGAGTATGCAACAGATTTGGGACCAGGTAGTGGAGAGGTTGTCCCTCTCTCAGGAGAGGGCCCAGCGGTTTGCTAACCGGCATAGGACTGATGGTCCTCGGTTTAAAGTGGGGGACTTGGTCTGGTTGTCTTCAAAGAATATTCCTCTGAGAGTAGCATCTCCTAAATTTAAGCCTAGGTTCATTGGACCTTATAAGATCATGGAGATTATTAATCCTGTTTCTTTTCGTTTGCTTCTTCCAGGGACATTTAAGATCCATAACGTGTTCCACAAGTCCTTGTTGAAGAGGTTTGTTGAGCCAGTGGTTCCTGCTGCTGTGCCTCCTGACCCTGTTTTGGTTGAGGGCAATCTGGAGTATGTGGTTGAGAAAATATTAGATTCTCGTTTTTCTAGACGGAAACTCCAGTATTTGGTTAAATGGAGAGGTTATGGTCAGGAAGACAATTCTTGGGTGTTTGCTTCGGACATCCATGCTAGGAGACTTATCCGTGCGTATCATAGAACTCATCCTGACCGACCTGGTTGCTCAAATGAGGGTTCGGTGACCCCTCCTCAAGGGGGGGGGTACTGTTGTGAATGGGTTTGAGATGAGTTCTGAGCAGAGGCTCCCTCTGGTGGTTACAAGCGGTGCTAGTCTGTCCAGTGAAGATTGTGAGGACTGGGAATCAGGTGTTACTGATTGGTCTTATATAAGGGAGTCACCTTCCCATCAGGGTTGCCGGTGATCAATTGTTCTGGTCTGGATCCTTTATTCCGGTTTCCCTTGTAGCCTGCTTTGTCGTGTCTGCATCTCCTGCTACCAGATAAGACATTTTCTTCTTTTGTGTTTGTGCTATATTTTTGCATTTTGTCCTGCACTTCTGTGGGGGCCTTCAGGGTCCCCTCCGGGGGCTTTTGCCCTCTCAGTTTTGTTCAGCCACTGATGTTTGTACTTTTGCTTTTTCCAGTTTTTTCAGTGGCTGCTGTTTTGATTTTGTTACACCAGAGAACTAATTTAGGTGGAAGAGGTCGTGTGATCTCAGGTGTTTTTGAAATTAGTAGAGTTGGTGCCTTTCAGGGTTTTCTGGGATTGCAGTAAGTACCATTCCTATCCTTTTCTATTTAGTTTGGGCCCCAGCGTTTGCTCATACTATTTTCTTTCTGTGTCAGTATTTCATCTTGTCTAACCGCCATTACATGTTTGGGGGCTTGCTATTATCTTTGGGGTTCTGCTCCGGGGCAGATAGCTTTCCTATTTCTATCTTTAGGTGTAGTTAGTTTCTCAGGCTGTGACGAGGCGTCTAGGACCAACGTAGGAACGCTCCACGGCTGCCTCTAGTTGTGGTGGTTAGTCAGGGTACTGCAATCTCATAGATTCCAACTGCTCTGGTGTATTGCCTTTTTTACCTGCACTCCTCAGCTACCGAAACATAACAGGTCTGCGGGCATCTTGTTACGTTTGCAGAGCCTCTGATGTGCCTAAACAGTAGAAACCCCCCACAAGTGACCCCATTTTGTAAACTAGACCCCCCAAGGAACTTATCCAGATGTGTGGTGAGCACCTTGAACCCCCACATGCTTCACTGAAGTTTATAATGCAGAGCCGTAAAAATAAAAAATAATTTTTTTCCTCAAAAACTGATTTTTTTAACCCGCAATTTTTTTATTTTCACAAGGGTAACAGGAGAAATTGGACCCCAAAAGTTGTTGTACAGTTTGTCCTGAGTACACTGGTACCCCATATGTGGGGGGGAACCACTGTTCGGGCACACTTTGGGGCTCGGAAGGGAAGTAGTGATGTTTTGAAATGCTGACTTTGATGGAATGGTCTGCGGGCATCATGTTACGTTTGCAGAGCCCCTGATGTGTCTAAACAGTAGAAACTCCCAACAAGTGAACCCATTTTGGAAACTAGACACCACACGGAACTTATCTAGATGTGCGGTGAGCACTTTGAACCCCCAAGCGCTACACAGAAGTTTATAGCGCCCGGGCATGAAAAAAAATCTTATTTTTTCCACAAACATGATCTTTTAGTCCCCAATTTTTTTTATTTTCCCAAGGGTAACAGGAGAAATTAGACCCCAAAAGTTGTTGTCCAATTTGTCCTGAGTACGCTGATATCCCATATGTGGGAGAAAACTACTGTATGGGCACACGTCGGGGCTCGGAAGGGAAGTAGTGACGTTTTGAAATGCCGACTTGATGGAATGGTCTGCGGGCGTCATGTTACGTTTGCAGAGCCCATGATGTGCCTAAACAGTAGAAACCCCCCAAGTGACCCATTTTGGAAACTAGATCCCCCAAGGAACTCCTCTAGATGTGTGGTGAGCACTTTGAATCTCCAAATTCTTAACAGAAGTTTATAACGCAGAGCTGTGAAAATAAAAAATCATTTTTTTTCCACAAAAATTTTTTTTAGTCCCCAATTTTTTTTTCCAAGGGTAACAGGAGAAATTAGACCCCCAAAGTTGTGCAATTTTTCCTGAGTATGCTGATACCCCATATGTTGGGGTAAACCACTGTTTGGGCACACGTCGGGGCTCGGAATAAAGGGAGCACTGTTTCACTTTTAACAGCCAATCAGAGCGATTGTAGCCACGTGGGGGTTAAGCCAACCCCCCTGTGGTGAAGCACAAAGGGTCTTGTGCCTGCGGGTCGGGTGACCTTTCAGTGACCCCGGTCACCCGACCCGCTGGAACGCGATCCTTTCATGACACATACGCTGTGTCACAGGTCGGGAAGGGGTTAATAGATGCCATTCTTCAAATCCGACAAGACCACTTGGGCAGCTCCAACAAACACACCTTCACAAGGGAACATCACACCTGTCCTACTCCCAAGGTTATTCTGTGGGGTAACATTGTATTATAGCTGGACCTCTCTAGTCTTCATTTGAGTTACAATAACAGCTTGGTATTACATTGCTTTGGCCGTGGAACCAGAGGTACAGTCATTTCTCCAAAGCACCACAGATGCTATTTTCCACAAAGCTTCCGCCAGGTTGCATGCTGCTCGTGCTCGTCAGTAACCTGTATGGCCTAAATATACAATGTCCTGCCGCATCGTCTAACTAGTTCTCCATCGAACACTACTTGGATATCATTAAATGGCAATTGCAAAGGGAGTTGCCAGTACCATATCTTGAGGATTTGCAACAACCAATAATAACATCATTGATAAAATGCCAAGATGAGCAAGTGCATGTATTTCTGGATATGGCGCTGATAATTTTGTTCCCCTTTTATTTAAAATATACATCATTAACAAGTAGTGAGATGCAACACTATACGAAGCAGACCTCCACAACGTGTCCACACAGAACCGATAGAAAGCCGGTTCACTTATTTCTAGATTCAATTGTATTCATCTTTCAGAGATGATCATTGTGACAGGACAAGAGTGCTGTTAGTCATCTCCCACATGGACTTGCATTGGGGAGATTAGGTCATCACGCTGCTGACCTCAGCATTCTACTGCAGTCACTGTTAGGATGAAGAAGTGGCAAAGAAGGAAGGGAAGGTGAGCAACATGTGGAGCTGAAGAATTTAGGGACTTTTATTGTGGGCAGATGATAATAGTGTGAGGGCACAGTATAATGGGGGCAGTGTGCAAAGATGGGAAAAGTCTAAGAGAGGGCTCATTAAAAAGATGGAGCAAAGTGGGCCAGTGTTAAGGCAATGTATCATAAAAGGGACAGTGTGAGGATCATATTAATGTGCAGGAAACAGTGAGGGGCAATTATTTATTCAGGGGCACAGCATGGGAGATAAGTTCATTATAATACCCCATGGAATTATTTTAAAAGGGCACCACATCAGGATGTACTTCACAAGAACAGAGGGAATTTTGCAGAGGCTAGCTCTTGGTGTGAAGTCTTATCAGTGTCTATACTACAGGATCATGCGATACAAGGTGGGAGCTGACCTGACATTGCAATTGATCACAGTACCAATCTTTGTGGTGCATTCATGTAGTGATGTATTCACATAACTCTGGTGCTGTATTCATGCAAGCACCTCTATTTTTTTGCAGCCCTGGGGATTGGGTCAGTAGGACAGTGTGGCCTTTGGTCCAAAAATGGTTGTGCACCTTTGATTTAGAACATTGTGAACCACATTTTTCATTAAAAAGGCTTTGCTTCAAAATGGCATAACATTGTAGCCAAGAGTAAATGGAAAACCTCTTCTGCTTGATGTCCACCTTTCAAAACAATTCTATAGGTTCCACATACAGTGGCTGATATAATTTCAACACTTACAAGATTTGATTTGTCTTTCTATTTTATAGAGCTTTCTGTTGTTGTGGATGTAAGCAGCTCTACCTATGGTACTGTAGTTCAGTCTCAACTAAGGAAATAGGTGGAGATACCAATCCAAATTCATGTGGCCCTCCAAAGACCTTACTCTAGAGGCCTATGGTGAGTCCTGGGGTTTGGTCTTCCCTCTCATAATTCTCAGTTTATTAATGCCTATATGCATGTTCCATAGCGTTACCTTTGCATTTCATGGTGGCGGCAATTCAAAATAGGTAAAAATGCCTGGGGTCTGTACATGTTCAACTGCAGTTCGTTCCTGAAACACGTTGTTTGACAAACTCCTATATCGATACTAATATAGATTTCTTGCCTGCTGTTCCTCCGCTTTGGTAGTGACATGCAGACCTACAACATCTTGCTTCCTTTTTTATCTACTGTACAATAGTGTTTTTTTATACACTTATATTAATGAATTGTTACGCATTTTCTTCACATGGAAATGCAAAATCTGCCATGGGATTGTTGCAAAGTAAGAGGCTACAGAAGTCCAGTGTAAACAATCAAACCCTTTATTGTGTAAATTACATTAGAGCGCTGTAAAAAATAACCTGTTAAAAGAGTGAGAAACAGTAGATTGGTAGAGGTAGTAGGAAAATTGATGTAACAGTCCACAGATGGTTAACAGGAGTGTGTCAGGCCAAAAGTAATTTTAAAAGCTGATCAAAATAGGTTGACTAAATAAATAACAAAAAATCATTTTTTTTTTAAATACTATAGCCTAGCAGATTTCTACATTAACAAAATCAACACAATACTGATGATAAAATAAGAGCACAAAAGCTACACCACTAAATAGGGTGATATTAAAAAAAATGTTAGGATCCGTGGAGATTATTTTAATGCTTGTTCAATTATGTGAATCTTTTTTTCTGAACTGTACACAGCATGTAATTACCTACAATCATTTCCCCCTACAGTTGTTCTCCATAAAGAAACACTGATGCTGTAAACTTTGCTGATTAATACCAACATAGCATCAGTGACAGTCATGCTTCCTGCCATTTGTCAGATGTTCTTCAATTCTGTGCCAAAATGAAAGAGGACCTCTATTTAATTGTAAGATCACTGAAAGCGAGACTGTTTAATACCATAGTTGTCATGTTTTCAATGTTTTGATAATAATAGACCATATATTATACCATTTAATCACTGTGCCTTTCCAAACATTCACATTAACCAAAGGGTAGGAGCAGACTTGTAATGGAAAAAAACTGGAGATACATGTAACCGGATTATACATATATTTTCATATGTTAAGACATGGAATGCATCCATAACCTAAAGAAATTCTTCTAACTAAAGCAAATCTATTGCCTAGCCAGGCAATAATGTGGAATCCAGATTTAATAAATGGGAATATTTGAGGGGGAAAGGGTGTAATCTAAAGATGGGAGAGGGTCAAAAAAAATTTCTGGTATACCATATAATTTTTTTAAAGATATTGGTATGATCCTCAATAAAACCATAAACTAGGTTAAAATATTTGTTGGAAAAACACGCACACGAGGAAAAAAAAAAAAGCAATTTTTTTTTATTATTTTTCTTTTTAAAACCAAATTTCTATCATAAGCCAATACTATAAAAAAGCTATTTATTGTACAAAGTAAACTGTTGCTCTCACCAGTATTAAAAGGCTAGATTTATATCTGTACATGTAAAATTATTGCTTCTTTTGAAAAATATATTTAGCATGCTAGGATTTTTATACCCATTTCTGCCTTTATAAAAGGTTACAATAGAAAAACAAAAAAAAAACACTAGTAAAGCTTTTGCAATTTTTTTTTTTTTCACAGAACATTTTCTTTCAAGGCAGCAGTAACTTTTCTTGATAATGCATAAAATCATATGTGCAAAAGTTGAGACTCCGAGGCACTGCTGTAGCACATAGTGTCACAGCAATAAGGGGAAAAAAATATTTACCATAGATCTATGGAATAACGTGTAGTCCCAGTCAGCCTGATGGACTGAAGGGTTAAATTGGAGCACACCGCTTCACTTCCATTTACCATCACCCCACCAGAAAAATGTCGCTGCAGAAGAGGTATATAAAGCTTTTTATGTCTCATTTTCCCCCACAACCTGAATGCCACCAACAAAAACAAATAACATTTTTTTTAAACATGCTATAAACAAGAAAAAATATATATATTTATAATCTTAAGACCTCTCTCAAGGTACCGGCTTGGAGAAGGGTGGTTTTTGCAGTGGGGGGATAAATTCATGCATGCTAGTCCATGCGCATCATTTTTTTTTCTTTTGTTTAAATTCTCTATCTAGTACAGTACTAAAATCTGCAGCGGATGTATGGCAATAACAAAAGGGAAGAAGAAAAAAAGAAACAAGGTAACTTGCATAATCTTTCACGCGCAGGTTTAAGAAAGTAGTCCTATTATAAAAAGGTCCTGAGAGTAAAATGAATAAGCTTCCCCCCTGTATTAGTGTTCTTGGAGCATAACGTCAAGTGTTTGTTGTTCATTTCTATCATCGCGTGGAACATTCTCGAATGCAAGACCAGAAACATAGCGAGGGTCTTCAGATTGGGCAACTGCATATTGCTATGCATAGTCACTGAGCAGTCTGGCTTTTAGAGGATCAGTGGTAGATGAATTCATAGCATTTCTTGGGCCTCCTCTGTTACTCCCTTGTCATACTCACAAGTAGTCCTCTGAAGCAGGTAACAGATCAGTGCTTACAATTACATATGGTCCAAATTGTGTCATGCTGTACCTTTCCTTCCATCCAGTGTGTGATGAAAATCTGCTGCCTTAGCAAGTGTCTTAGGTCATCTCAACATCTGCCATTTGTAAAAACACAAAGTCTGAAACTTTAAACTAAACAGGAATTAAAATGATATGGATGTATGGTCTCCTACATCTTCATTTAGTATAAATTGTTAAGAAGCACAGATATACTACTGCACTAGGGATAGGTCAATACAAGTAATGTTTTCTTCATTTTAGTACAAGAGCCTCGGGGACTTGATGATTTGAAGGCAAATTTTCCAGCTGTTCCTCCATGTAACTGTTGGGATCATCACCTTGGGGTCGAAGAAGCTGCTTATCTGGGTACTCACTGTTGTCAAAAGGTACCCGGTGCACACACTGCACATGTGTCTTTAGGTTCCCTTTTTGAGAGGCACTGTATGGACAATATCTGCACTGGAATGGTCTCTCCCCTAGGAAAAGACAAAAAAAAAAAATCACTTTTTTTCACAGCGCAACAGGTTAATTAGCTGCATAAAAAAAAAATCCTGAAAACAACCAAAATTTAGTGCAAAATCTAGATAAAGTCATTACTCACATCACATTCTTTAAGGGAAGCCAGTTACCTGGATTTTTGACCATAGGCTTCAACCACTTTATGAGACTCTAATGACTGTACTGACATGGTTTTAGTTATTGCGCAGAAAAGGATCCCTTTTCTTCTAGTGTGCGCACTGCATAGTGACCCCAAGCCACCAGCCATTTGGGTAGAGCCATTTATCTCATCACACAGAACCGGCTATCTGCTCTGATGACTTTTGCTTTCTGGGCATTCACAGTGACCTGGGCCACATACCCAACGCAAGTATATCTAGGTTCATTGCCCTTGCCCCGGAAGAAGGAATCAAAAGAGCAGACAGTGGCGAGAGTGACTATTAAGCCAAATGGGTCTACGCAAATTACTATTTCAACCAGACTAGTTATAATATAGTACGCACACAGTTAAAAGTTCATCGTCTGCAGTAATCATTGTCAGCTCGCATAACTAAAAATGTGCTTGTACAACTAACAAAGAACCCCATAATATGGTGGAGCAAAATCCAGCTGACAGGTTTCCCTTTACTACAAGTGACCTGGAAAATAACAGTATATGATGCCGAGGTCACAATGAGGAAAGCAGAATGAAAGAAAAACAGATAACAGGAAAGTACAAAAGCAGGTAGATGTAAAAGTGATAATCAAAGAAAAAGGTTCAATGTGTGTCCACACAAAGAAGAGAAGTAAAGTATTACTCTCACACACAGAACTGTCAAAACCTTACAGGCTTTGTACCGATTTCCATAAAGAATCACAATGATGAACAAATAGGAGGTTCTAAGTACAGGGAGAAGCATGGCAAATGTGAACTAATGCGAGCCTGAAGCTTTCATAGAACTGTTAACAATGACATTTTGAACATCACAGAACAATGCCACGTTCCTAACGTAACATGGCAAGCTTAATGTTTAATTAATACATTAACCTTATGTAGAGTTAATTAGAAAGTGAAAATCATTTGGAATCAAAAGAAACCAGCCAGGCAAATTATATTTAGGGCTGAGAAATGCTCCCGTCCTACTCACTTAAACATGCCACTACTGAAAGGGGGCTGACATATGCACATTTTGATTTTATACGTTATACTTATCAACCAATTCAGATAAAGTGTGCTTTATGCATGACATTACATTGTAGGGAACAGTAAAATACATTTGCACACAAATTATGGGTTCAAAATCCCAATTTCTTGCCAATAAATATAGGTTTCCATATATTAGCTCAGTCTATTATGGTGACCATACTGCATCAAAATTGATTAAAGCATCACTCCAGCGGGGTTTTTTTTAATTTCGCCACTGGAGTGGTGCTTAATATCCAAGTCCCCTGGCCCCCGTCTGATACTCTCCTTTCACTGTTTACATCAATTTTTGCCATAACTCAGGTCTGTCTCTCGTAGGTTGTGACCTGTCCGCTGCTCCAGTTTTCATGGAGCGAGCTGGAGGTCACTAATCAATGTATATCTATGATCACCTCGTTCTGGCTCTCATAAACTGGCATTGGGATTCTGGCCAGTCAAAAGCTATGCTCACAAGATGATGCCCCAGGACCGGATTGGCGCTGAAAAAAGGTGAAGATGCCTTAGGGTGAGTATATGATGGAGCAGAGGACTTGCACTTAAAGCACCACTCCAGCGGTGGAAAAAAATAAACCGCTGAAGTGGTGCTTTAAATATAACACTTGCAAGTTGGGAAAGAATGGATTATTCATACCAAACCTGAAAACAAAATACAGTAATTTGTAAATATACATTTCTTACAAATCAGTATAAATTAATATGGAGGATTTTCGTTGCCTTTTTTAATTCAAATAGTACCGTATATGTGCAAACCGTAAAGCGTCTTACTGTACTACAATATAAGAAAATGCACTCTAGGAAACAAGAATCTCAAACCTTCTAAGATTCTTAGAATTCACTTAGGAATAAAAATCCCTGCTCTTCTTGGATAGTATTTGATCTCTTATTCTGCAACAGACGATCAAAAAACTAAATTAAGTAATGATAAAAAAGCACGATCTGCTGTCTCATTAATGTTGGGGCAGCACTATATTTGGATCAAGACAATGGTTCTGTTGTGATGCAAAAATTGTTTCATCAGTAGATAAATCTTTATGGGTTCTCCTTTATGAGCAGGTGAGAGGTCCCTCTCAATAGACTTGGCATTGGAAATGTGTTTATTTAACAGCCCCATTTAGGTCAGTGCGTAAGTGTCCGCTCTTAAAAAGGTCAGGACCCACATACAGTAACTTACTTTTAAAATTGGTCACATTTGACAGGTTACTTAAAAAAAATAATAATGTGGCAACACTCCTTTGTTTAAAGATAAATTAAAATGTATGCAACTTCTCCAACAATTTAACCCCGTCTTGACAGGTGACATACATGTAAGTCACACATCAGATGCAAGTGTATGGAGTGGGATCAGCAGCGGGGCCCTCATAATATCAAGAGGACGGCTGTGTTAACCCAATGCACAGCTCCAAATACTGTTACTAACCCCTGAACTGATACTATAAATCTGTGCCAACAGAATTAAAGATGCACAGTCTCGAGAGTACTCCCGTCAGTACCCCCAGCACACGACTGGTGGAGGGTGGGGGAGGGCAGTTGGCTGGAATTGCAGCCAAGGGCTTGCCGGTACTGTTACTGTCAGAGCGGATGTTCGCGATTCCATGAATTAAATAAAAAAAAAAAAAACAGAAAAATACGATTTTAAAAAAATTTAAAAAATTTGGCATCATTGTATTCGTACTGCCTTGCAGAATCAAGTTGGCGAGTCATTTTCACTGTACAATGAATGCAGAAAAAACAAAACACAGAGGAATTAAAAAATAAATATTTTCACCATCTGATTGCACTTATTTTTTCATGGTACAATATGGTAAAATGAATGGGGTCATTCAAAAGTACAACTCGTCCTGCAAAACAAAGCCCTCATATGGCTATTATGGCTATGTCAACAGGAAATATTGCTCTTGGAAAAGGGGGAAGAAAAAAAAATGAAAGACAATCACCTGATCAATAAGGAGTTTAATATATTTGACCTCGCAGCCTGTGGATGCCATGATTGCATAGCCATCTGGCATATTTAACCAAGCTCTACAGAACGCTACCAGAGTGTTCATGTAGCCTGTTAAGGCTATGCATTTTGTAGAAGTTGGGCTGAAACATCGACCTTCTATTGTCATTTTTTCTATTTGTAGAATTTTTTACTCTATTTTCTGTACGCGATTATTGGAGCAGCCATCTTGACTGAGCTGCTATTAACAGCATTTAGAGGTCTAAGAATACAAAGAGGCAGTGTGCATAGTAGAAATGAGTACACCATCCCCCTTCTATATTTGGCTTGTGTCGGTCATTTTTCTCATTTCAGCACTTACAGATCTGCTTTCCAGCAGTCTCATAAGGCATATGAAACAGCAGTCGGAAGATGTTCAAGACTTTTCTAGGCATGATCTGTGACCTGTGCAGGGTGGGAGCCAAAGTGAACCACGTCCATCATCTACTGTGAATGGTGGATCCAGAGATATCCGTTTATAGGTGATACATAAGTGTAATTCTGCAGGTGAATCCCAATAGCCAGTGAAAACAAGTCATGATTTTATTTATTTAAATATAGACATTGATGTGTAAAATTAGGGGGAAAAAAATAATCAAAAATGTAAATATACAGTCATGGCCAAAAGTTTTGAGAATGACACAAATATTAATTTTTACAAAGTCTACTGCTTCACTTTTTCTAATGGCAATTTGCATATACTCCAGAATGTTATAAAGAGTGATCAGCTTAACAGCAATTACTTGCAAAGTCAATATTTGGCTAGAAAATGAACTTTATCCCCCAAAACACATTTCAACATCATTGCAGCCCTGCCTTAAAAGGACCAGCTAACCTCTTTTCAGTGATTGCTCCATTAACACAGGTGTGGGTGTTGATGAGGACATGGCTGGAGATCAATCTGTCATGATTAAGTAAGAATGACACCACTGGACACTTTAAAAGGAGGCTGGTGCTTGGCATCACTGTTTCTCTTCTGTTAACCATGGTTATCTCTAAAGAAACACGTGCAGTCATCATTGCAATGCACAAAAATGGCCTAACAGGGAAGAGTATCGCAGCTAGAAAGATTGCACCTCATTCAACAATCTATCGCATCATCAAGAACTTCAAGGAGAGAGGTTCCATTGTTGCCAAAAAGGCTTTAGGGCGCCCAAGAAAGACCAGCAAGCGCCAGGACCGTCTCTTAAAAGTGTTTCAGCTGCGGGATCGGGCTACCAGCAGTGCAGAGCTTGCTCAGGAATGGCAGCAGGCAGGTGTGAGTGCATCTGCACGAACTGTGAGGCGGAGGCTCTTGGAGCAAGGCCTGGTCTTAAGGAGGGCAGCAAAGAAGCCACTTCTCTCCAGAAAAAACATCATGGACAGACTGATATTCTGCAAAAGGTACAGGCAGTGGACTGCTGAGGACTGGGGTAAAGTTATTTTCTCTGATGAATCCCCTTTTCGATTGTTTGGGACATCAGGAAAACGCCTCATTCGGAGAAGACAAGGTGAGCGCTACCAGCAGTCTTGTCTCATGCCAACTGTTAAGCATCCTGAAACCATTCATGTGTGGGGTTGCTTCTCAGCCAAGGGAAATCGGCTCTCTCACAGTCTTGCCTAAAAACACAGCCATGAATAAAGAATGGTACCAGAATGTCCTCCAAAAGCAACTTCTCCCAACCCTCCAAGAGCAGTTTGGCGATCAACAATGCCTTTTCCAGCTTGATGGAGCACCTTACCATAAAGCAAAGGTGATAACTAAATGGCTCAGGGAACAAAACATAGAGATTTTGGGTCCATGGCCTGGAAACTCCCCAGATCTTAATCCCATTGAGAACTTGTGGTCAATCATCAAGAGACGGGTGGACAAACAAAAACCTAAAAATTCTGACAAAATGAAAGCATTGATTGTGCAAGAATGGACTGCTATCAGTCAGGATTTGGTCCAGAAGTTGATTGAGAGCATGCCAGGGAGAATTGCAGAGGTCCTGAAGAAGGGTCAACACTGCAAATATTGACTTGCTGCATTAACTCATTCTAACTGTCAATATAAGCTTTTGTTACTCATATGTTTGCAATTATTATATTTCGGTCTGTGATAAAAACATCTGTCAAACACACATAAAAACCAGAGGGCAGCAGATCATGTGAAAATATAATATTTGTGTCATTCTCAAAACTTTTGGCCATGACTGTACATAATATTGAACACTTTGATTTACACAGTAGGCAATTTTTTGTATTGAAATTCTTTTTTGTTAATTACGCTTTAACGTTTTTGAAATATCCATCATGAAAATTTGAATGAAAAATATCAGACAATATAAAACTGATTATTTGTTTTTGTATTTTTCCGCTTGGCCACTAGAGGTCAGCCCAAATAGCAAAAAAAAAAAAATTGTTTCATAGCCCAAAAGAGGATTATCAAAGAGAAAAGTTCTCTGTTATGTAAAATAATAATAAATTATTGGTCAAAATGTATGGACATCTGTCTTATTAGTGACAAACATTTATGTTGATGCTCAAGGTGGCTTTATGAAAAAATATTCATTTATTTAATAAAATATGCAATTTTCAAATACCACTTTTTTTATTTTATTAATTCCTCAAATTTTCTGGTACCTGCTTTTCATCAGGTAAAGTAAATATTCTTATTCATAAATGAAAAATCTGATGGCACGAGTGCATAGCTCATACCAAGAGAGCGGTACAACACATTATAGGGTATCCCGACTACACAAATCCCATCACTATATGCGCTCTTGTGAAGAGTAGTGAGAATTGCCACAGACTGCATCCAGTATGTAAATACAGTAGAAAATAAAATTCATATATTGCAAAAAAAAAATCATTGTTTTGTGGGTCCTTTTAAGCAGAAGTTCAGTGTTGTCCTATTCTGTTTAGTGTAATGTTAGGTTAATTTCTATTTCTTTTTTTTAATTCACACAATAGCTAAAGGGAGCCTGTCAGCAGGATTTCACCTCCCAAACTAGGAAGTCCAGTAACACCTTTACATGGCCAAATAGCTCTTTTGTTACTGAGAAATCGGCAGTTGAATTGATATGTAAATCCTACTGACAGGTTCCCTTTAAAAAATACACACAATTTAAAAGGAATCTGTCTCCAGTTTTGGCCAATATAAGTTACGGCCACAGCCTTTCAGGGATGATATACAGCATTCTATAATGCGGTATATAAGACTACGATCCGACCTGTAAGAGAAGAAAAATAACTTATTATACTCACCTGTGGGGCGGTCCGGTCTGAGGGATGTCGCTCTTCTTGGTCTGGAGCCTCCCATCTTCTTGTGATGTTGTCCTCCTTTTTGCTTCGTGTGGATGACGCGTCCCTGCATCATCCACACAGGCTCCCCGGCATCGCGCTCCAGCGCAGGTGTACTTCTCTGCTCTGTTGAGGGCAGAGCAAAGTAATGCAGTGCACAGGCGCCGGGAAAGTTCAAAGAACCCCAGAAACTGCGCACTGCAATACTTTGCTCAGTCCTCAACAGGGCAGTGCAGTGAAGTACGCCTGCGCATGAGCGCGATGCCGAGGAATTTGTGTGGATGAGGGAAGGAAGCCGGCATCGCAAGAAGATGGGAGACACCAGACCAAGACCTGGAACACCCCTCAGACCAGACCACCAAGCAGGTGAGTATAATAAGTTATTTTTCTTCTCTTCCAGGTCGGGTTGGGGGCAGATATTAAGCATTATAAAATGCTGTATATCAGCCCTGAAAGATGATGACCGTAACTTGTATTGGTCAAAACTGGTGACAGGTTCCCTTTAACCAATATTATCATATTAGTACACTAATCCTAATAAACATAAAACGGTTTGTCACCAATTGAGTTTCCTGCAATCTGTACAATCTAAAACTTTTCCATGATTTCCATAAAATCCTCAGTCTATCAACTCAACATGTACCTTAATTACAGTTGTGCACAAAAGTTTACATACCCCTGCAGAATTTTTGCTTTCTTGGCCTTTTTTCAAAGAATATGAACAACAACAAAACTTTTTCTCCACTCATGGTTAGTGGTTGGGTGAAGCCATTTATTGTCAAACTACTGCATTTAATCTTTTTAAATCATAATGACAAATCAAAATATCCAAATGACCCTGATCAAAAGTTTACATACCCTGGTGATTTTGGCCTGATAACATACACAGAAGTCAATGTAAATGGGTTTGACTGGCTACTAAAGGTAACATCCTTACCTGTGACCCGTTTGCTTATAACCAGTGTGTGTGCATAAAAGCTGAGTAAGTTTCTAGGATCCTGACAGACTCCTGCATCTTTCATCCAGCTACTGACGTTTCTGGATTGGGAGTCACGGGGAAAGCAAAAGAATTGTCAACGGATCGATGGGAAAAGGTAGTTGAACTGTATAAAACAAGAAAGGGATACAAAAAAATATCCAAGGAATTGATAATGCCAGTCAGCAGCGTTCAAACTGTGATTAACAAATGGAAAATCAGGGGCTCTGTAAAAACAAAACCACGGTCAGGTAGACCAACAAAAATTTCATCCAGGTAAATCGTTTGAGATGCAAAGAAAAACCCGCAAATAACATCAGTTGAAATACTGGACTCTGAAAACTAGTGGTGTGGCTGTTTCAAGATGCACAATAAGGAGGCACTTGTAGAAAATTGGGCTGCATTGTCGAGTCGCCAAAAGAAAGCCATTACTGCGCAAATGACACAAAGTATCTTACCTACAATACGCAAAACATCACAGAGACAAGCCTCAAAACTTCTGCAACAAGGCATTTGGAGTGATGAGACCAAAATTGAACTTTTTGGCCACAACCATAAACGATACATTTGGAGAGGTCAACAAGGCCTATGATGAAAGGAACACCATTCCTACTCTACGGAGGTGGATCACTGATGTTTTGGGGATGTGTGAGCTACAAAGGCACAGTAAACTTGGTCAAAGTTGAAGGAAAGATGAATGCAGCACGTTATCAGCAAATACTGGAGGCAAATTTGTAATCATCAGCCCAGAAGCTGCCCATGGGACATACTTGGACGTTACAACATGACAACGATACAAAACACAAGGCCAAGTCGAACAAAGTGAAGGTTCTGGAGTGGCCATCTCAGTCTCCTGACCTCAATATCATTGCGCCACTCTAGGGAGATCTCAAGCACGCAGTTCATGCTAGACAGCCCAGGAATTTACAGGAACTGGAGGCTATTTGACAAGAAGAGTGGGCAGCTTTACCATCTGAGAAAATAAAGAACCTTACCCACAACTACCACAAACGACTTCAAGCTGTCATTGATGTTAAAGGGGGCAATGCACAGTATTAAGAAATGGGTATGTATACTTTTGATCATGGTCATTTGGATGTTTTGGGTTGTCATGATTTAAAAAGAGAAAACATAGTAGTTTGACAATAAATGGCTTCACCCAACCACTAACCATGAGTGGAGAAAAAGTTTTTGTGTTATTCATATTCTCTGAAAAAAGGCCAAGAAAGCAAAAAATCTGCCGGGTATGTAAACTTTTGAGCACAACTGTATAAGATTTAAGAAAAGGAATTTTCCAAATTTGACAACCAAATAGCAACTATAATAAAGGTTCTGGTAACAATCTACATTTTATAATATGGACATAAAAGTTTGCACAATGAGTAGTGAAAATGGCGAAAAATTATAAACTAATGAATCAATCTAAAATGTTTTTATGTTTGGGTGACACTATTCGTACAATTTTATGTTTTTCATTGCAGCTAAACTTTATCCAATCTTCACCATAAACGGAAATGGCATGTTGCAACAATCTACACCTTAACATGTCACAAACTGAGCCTCACTCACCGTCCTCAGTGCCACTGCTCCAAATGCCGCCTATTGTCTGCAGCGCTGACACGTTGATAGCTCTGAAGTTGATACTCGAGCTCAGTGGCGCTAAACACCTCATGCCAGCAACTTGGGCAAAGCCGCTGAGCTCCGTTATTGGCTGCAGTGCTATTGACATGATACCAGTAGTGGCGGAGATTCAGCAGTAGACCCGGAGAGGGCAAGTATAGCGCAGGTTTGTTTAAAAAAAAAAAAAAAATGCATGAGAGGGATGGAGACGATATGGGATACTCACTTTAAGAAGCATCAGCAAAGACTTTTTCGCAACAAAAATTTGGACACAGATAGTTTAACTAAAATTTTTTGGGTTATATCCAAACAATGAGAAACTTAAAGGAAGTACAAAAATTCACAAAAAAAAAATTCCAGCAACACCTCACTAAACCTCCTTTTATCCCATTTTGTCTCACATAATGAAAACTGAGAAAAGCAGTATGTGCATAAAACTATTTTGATACTTCTTAAAGGGAGTTTTCCAAGACCTCTGTCTTAACTAAACAGAGGAGCTGTATCGTAAGCACATATAAAGGTGAGCTCCCAGAGAAGAGCTGTGAAAGGAAAAGAAAAATCTCTTTTCGGCTGACTGAGCACATTAAAAAAAACAAACAAAAAAAATCTCTGAGCCTCAGTTCTCTGTGATCAGTCACCCGAAGGGATTTCCTCTCCTATCACAGCCTTTCTACTGGGTTCATAGAGATGTGTGTGTTTACAATACAGCACCTGTCAGTTGAGACACAGGTCTCAGGAATAATGTTTCTTCAGACAGCAGCCCATTCTTGACACATTAGTAGGACAACAGCTGTTTGAATTATGTGATGGGCAATTTTATTGCATTCTTGAAAAACCCCTTTAATCACTTAATTCAGGTTTTTCATTTAGTCCCATTAGCACAAGTGTATAAAATCAACAACGTAGCCATGTAGTCTGCTTTTACAAACATTGTAGTCTGCCTTTACAAACATTTGTGAAATACTGGGTCGTTCTAAAATCATCACTTAATTATGGCGTAGTATTGTAAAAGAATTAACAGTTGTAACAAGTCAGTTCATAGAATATCTAGGACAGAAGATATCACACGATCAATGGAGTGATGTTATTGAAAAATGGAAGCATTGAGAAATCACATAAAGTGACAGACCACAAAGTTACACCCTTTTGTCAGATGGAGTGGAGAAGTGGAAATGTGTCCTGTTGAGTAACGATCTCACTTCTCTGACAGTCTGATGTACAAGTCTGCGTTCGTCAAATGACCAGAGATATCCCGCCTGACTGCATTGTGCCAACTGTAAAGTTTGGTGGTGAAAAGACATGAGGTCGTTTTATAGAGGTTGGCCTAGGACTCTTAGTTCCAGGTATGAAAATCTTAATGCTTCAGCATACCAAAGCATTTTCAACAAATGTATTCTTCTTTGTGGGAAGAGTTTGGGGGGGAGGCCCTTTTCTATTCCAGGACGATTGTGACGAAGTGCACAAGGGAAGATCCAAGAAGTCATGGTTTGGAGAATTTGGTGCGAGAAAACGTGACTGGTCCAAACAGTGCCCTGACCTCAATCCCATCGAACACCTTTAGGATGAACTAGAACAGAGGAAGTGAGCCATGCTTTCTTGTCCAACATCAGTGTCTGACCTCAAATTCCTGCTCTGGATGACTGGGCAAAAATTCCCACAGACACATTATAAAAATCTCCTAGACAGCCTTCCTCCAGAATAGTAGAAGTTGTTTTAGCAGCAAAGGAGGGACCAATTCTAAATGAATGCTAACAGATCTAACAGATGAAAGATTTTAAAAAGTTACTGAATATGTAATGTGCTTGTGCCTACAATTTTGTCCATATATACGACATTTTAAATTATTATGCAAAGTGGATTTCAGTGTCATAAAGATGTAATTTTTTTAATTTTTCAAATACACTGATGGATGGTATTGTGTCTCAGGCTCTTTGGATCACTGAAATCAATCTCAAACACCTGTGATAATTAGTTTGCCTGGTGAGCCCAATTAAAGGAAAACTACTTAAGGACGTTTCACATTATTAGGCAGGCCACAGTTTTCGAGTAATACAAGAGCGAAAAAGGATCTCTCTGCTGCCAAAAAACATCAATTAATGCAATGCATTGGACAAGGTATGAAAATATTAGTTCACGAAAACTTAAGCATAATCATGGTACTGTGTAGATATTTGTGGCTGATAAAGAGCACAGATGGGTTTGTGCAAATAAAGGCATAATGAGGAAGTTTTCTGCCAGACAAATTCATTGGATTAAGAGAGCAGCTGCTAAAATACCATTACAAAGCAGCAAACAGGTATTTGAAGCTGCTGGTGGCTCTGGAGTCCCATGAACCTCAAGGTGTAGGATCTTCTAGAGGATTGCAGTTGCGTATAAGCCTACTATTCAGCCACACTTAAACAGTGATCACAAGCAGAAACAGTTGCAGTAGGCCATGATATACATGAAGACTAATTTTAAAGAATCTTGTTTACTGATGAGTGCCGTGCAACCTTGGATGGTCCAGATGGATGGAGTAAGAAATGGTTAGTAGATTGTCATAATGTCTCAAAAAGGCTGCAACGTCAGCAAGGATGTGGCAGAGTAATGTTTTGGGCCTGAATCAGGGAGAAAGCTGGTAGGCCCCTTTAGGATTCCTGAAGGTGTGAAAATAACCTCAGCAACGTATATAGTTTCTGACTGACCAATTCCTTCCATGGTACAATGACAATTCTCCATCTCATGCTGCAGAGAATACCTCTGAGTCATTGGCTGCTACGGGCATAAAAGGAGAGAAACTCATGGTGTAGCCTCCATCCTATACTGACCTCAAACCTAGTTAGGAGTATTCTCCAGAAAAAGATCAATGAGGGTGGGAGGAAGTTCACATCAAAATCGCAACTCTGGGAGGATATTGTGATATCCTGCAAAGAAATTCAAGCAGAAACTCTCCAAGAAGTATAAGTTCAATTAATACAAAAATGTGAAGGTAATATGAAAGAAGGGGTCCTATGTTGACATGTAACTTGGCCTGTTAAGATATTTTTGATTGAAAAAGCTGTTGATTTCAGGAAACGTTACCTCTTAATGCTGCAAATTCAACAAATTACCATTTTCAGTTCTTTCCAATCATAAAATGCTTAGAAACTCTGTTGTGCGCAATAATTTGTAACAGGGCATTTGCAATTGTTTTAGTTTTAAAAAAAAATAAATATTGTTTTCATTGGGCGGTTTGGCCAATAAAATTTGAGTGACACTAACATTATGCCGACTCATTTGCATCAACCATTAAGGAAAATCAGAGAAAAATAGCATTTGCATAATAATTTTGAGCATGGTGTAGCCTTGATAAAGAAATGTATGCCGTTTGTCTAAGAAGCTCAACCATGTTCCCTTTTCTACTGTGTGCGGCTGTAAGACAACTGGCAGTAGCAGAAGTCTCTCTGCTGTGCCCAGCCTGCCACAGGAAGATTAGGAAGATTGGGGCTTCAGCATTTGTTCTACATGATCCAGAACAAGAAACTGCAGATGAACCAATAGTGAGGGCAGCTAGATCTCTATTTCATTCATTCATTTTAAGGTTTTGCATTCCAGTAAACACTGAACTTCATCCATAACCAACATTCAAACCTTATTAGTACTCAACGTGTTCTAATTCTCCCAAGTAAGAATTCAAGTCTACTATTCCTAAAGCACATCCCAAGACGACCAAACCAAATATAGCAAGAGAAAAAGGAAGAGGAGGAAAAAAAAGAAGTTCACAATAAAAGTTCATAAAATAAAATACATGGGCTAGTGGTCTGCACATTCACAGAATTCTGGTAAAAAGTAACAAACCTGGCAGAATTTTTTGTTAATCTAAAAGAATTAGATAAAAGTACTGAATTCAAGTAAATAGGGATGATGGAAGGGCATATGGTGACAACCATTCGGGTGTTGTGGAAAATATTATTTCTCATAAAAAAAATTAAAAAAAATAAAAAGATGGAAATGTGAGGAATGAAACGAGCAGTAAGAACCCTATATGGAAACCTATGAGAGATCGTTGCTTTCCTGCCACTACTTGAGAGGACCGATGTGAATCTCCAAATGCCAAGTAATGTAATGGGAATGGGTCCTTCTATACTTTTTCTTTTGCATAGCTGGTTTTCCTTTTCACTATATACTTTATTTAAAGCAATCGACAATATTCTACAGCCCTTGTTACAACTTTTATTTTGTGCTGAAAGACACTGAATGGGAATTTTACTGATGAGCGAATGTGCTCGGATTAGGTGTTATCCGCAGGGCTGTGGAGTCGGAGTCCATTTTGGTGGAGTCGGAGTTGGAGTCCGTGTCATGGAAATTGAGGAGCTGGAGTCAGAGGTTTGGTTTACTGACTCCACAGCCCTGGTTATCCGAGCATGCCTGGGTGCTAACCAAGCGTTTTCGGCGCGCTCAGAATATATGTTCCAGTGGGTGGTCGACAGCTGAAACACATGCTGGGTTTGCTTGCATATTAGGCAGTCCCTGCATGTGTTGCGGATGTCGAATAGCCATGAGACATGCAGACGCGGGGACTCGAACATATTTGAGCACGCAGAAGACACTCAGCACACGGGCGTGTTCAGATAACACCTTATCCGAGCATGTTTGCTCATCACTTGGGAATATTTATTGTTTAGAGACATTCCAGTAATCAAAAAGTATCAGTGGAGCTCCATCGCTGGAACCCCATTGATGGTCAGTATGGGGGGACTTTGGCCCCCGTTTAAATGGAGTAGTGGTTGAACATAGGCTCAATCTACTCTATGGGATCGTCATAGACAACCAAGCACTCAGTACATGGCTTATTACCATGCAGCTATAACTATAACATGCCAAATACAGAGTTAAATTCATTCAATTAAGGTTCTTATTTAACCTTTTAACAACCCATATGTTTTAGTTTTTTATTTAGCCATTTTTTAAATATTTTTTAAGAGGGGGTGGGGTTTTATTTTTATGGTTTTTCAGTTTCGCTTGTTTTGCATTTTTTTTTTATCATTTGTTTTAACGTCACCAATTTCCAAAGACCATAACTTATACATTTTTGAATAGGTTTACTTTTTTGTAAGGAAAAATAATTTGCATTGTTTATTTGAAATGTTCCTAAAACTCACTAGACCCTTCCTCTCTTCAGTTCTTCAAAAGGGGCAAACCAAGGGCACCAGACAATAGTGTCCCAGAAGTGATGATGTTGGGACACAGGAATTGGTGTTCTCTCTGATCCCGGCATCTGCGGGTGCTCCTACAGCCCCTGCATGATCACAATGACAAATGTTTATGTCACAGAAGGAACTAGCACCCAACCATGATGTACATTTTTCTTATACATAGCTAATGGCTTTGTAACTATATGTAGGTTCTTAGAAAACTATGAGGCATCGATACACCACGCATATTGGAAAATTATGTTTCATAATGCAATTTGCTTTATGTCATGAAACTAAAAATCCCCTTTAATTAGAAAAGTACTTGCTTCTTTCTAATTTGGGGTCTTTCAGCTGTACCATTTTAAATGACTGTTCTCTGTGCTCTTCTATGGCTTCAGGTACATTCAAGCACGGAAGTGTGTTCACATTTTCTCTACAGAAGTGGTTAGACTAGAAGTAAGAAGGAAGTGGAAAGGGAGTCTGTTCAGATAGACACTGGACATTAGAAAACAGGAAAGGCACACCACCACACACAGTCCACAGAAACTGCAAGGTCAGGATACGGAGGTACTCTATAGACTTCATGTGTTGGAAAAAAATACTCTTCAGAAAAACACAGACTAAGTCTTTGATTTACAGAAAACACGGAAACTTGGGATATGTGGATTACTGGCTATATTTAAAAAATATATATATGCATACATAAGAGTAGAAATTAAACGTTTGAGTATTGAGCAAATATGCAAAAGGTCATCTTGACACAGATGAGGAAAGGTCAGTGCTTTACTGAGGAGTACTACTGTGCAACTTTTCTCCCCAGCAATCATAAGAAAAACCAAACACTCAATTAGTTGATAACATACTTGTTTTGGGGCATCTGCGGAGGTGGTGTGAACTTCAGTACCTCGGAGTCCATTAGACTCAAATACCACTGTGGGAACAAGGGGTCTTGTTAAACAGAGGAGCATTGAAGCTTTCGTTAGTGTGTGTACATCATTGAGACCATTACAATTCAACCACATTAAAAAGGGAAGGGGAGGGAAGAAAAAAAAAAAAAAAGACACCAGTTACTTGCCTGTGGCCAGTACATACCAATTTACTGTAACACTTTCAGTGAGAGTGTGTGCTAATGGCAGCCTAAGGCCACTGCCCTTTTTAATTCAGATTTCAGTGCTGAAGAAAGCAATCACTGACAACATTAATTATCAGTGTGTGTGTAAAGGGACCCTCTACTTGCATTACTTACCATTTGGCCTCTGTCATTTCACATCAGACTGGCTTATGTATGCATCATTCACACTTCTGCACATAAGCCCAATAGTCTGGAGCTGAGCCTGTCACACAACGCTCGTAGCACATTTTAAGCTCTACCTAACTTGCAATGTTAATAGGCGCAAGGACCAAATTGGTGTAGCTTCAAACAGATATTAAATGGCTGTATTAATTAGGTTTCATTTGTCACTGTCCAGCCTAGAGAGGGCATTTTGCCATAAACCAAAACTGGCATAAGGTGGTGATGATGAGGATGATCATGTAAAACAGGGGTTAATGCTATGCAGAGACGAGTAGCTGGATATCGGTGCGCTTGTGGCAAAATGAATCACTTGCATATTCATTCATACTCATTGTGGTCTTTAGTTAACCTTTCCCATAAAAAATAAAGTAAAATTCTGAAATAAAAGACGTAAAATTACAGCTGATACTACTTAAATGGGAGTATTAATTGCTCAATACCATCCATACCAAGATCAAGAAGACCTCTATCAATACCAATAAAAGGTTATTTTTCAGGTAGGTAACTAGAACAAAGACGTATAGAAGCAATCAATGCAAGTAAGTCCATGGAGCCAAAGCAATACATCTGATTGAACAGGTTAGTATTTGCAATGTTATAATGGAATACAGCGGTAAAATGTATTGCCTAAATGCAAAGAAGATGTACCTGTGTGAGACCTCATATGGGTCCTTAAGTGGCTTGGCTGGGTGAAACATTTCCCACACTCAATGCAAACGTAGTCTCCTTGTCGTGCCTGTGTCCTTAGCATTCCTTTGGTTGATAGAAGGAGGAGGGAGAGGAAAAAAAAAAAGGAGAGACGTTGAGAAGAAAACATTATGCTAGAAGAAAACATCATTAGTATGTCTAATGTGTCATTATGTGAGGCTACCTTCAGGCCCTAGATGACAACTGTCAGCCTTCATCTGGGCTGGGGATGACAGGCCAGGCACACACAGGACTGCGAGAATGCATAAATTACATTGAATTAAAAAACACTCCCCGTGATGTGCCCGCACCAGGACTGGCATGTCAGGTGTGCGCTTTTCAGAGCAGCTGGATCCACTTTTCAGCCATCACCCAGCTTTGTCAAGCAGTGTATCAAGCAAATCAAAGTGACTCCAGCGTGCCAGAGACTAGTCACATGGATAATAGAAAATGAGCAGAACCAGAGATTGCCTGTCCCCCCTGGGCTGATGTACCTTGGAGACAAATGCAGAGTGAGTGGAGCCATCACAGACTTCTCAAACCTTTAGCCCTCACCTATCTGCCTGCTGGTGCTGTTCCGACCCTAGACCTGGGAGGCACAAACTAAAGACAGCGGAGACTGAGAGTGTCTTTCTGGACGTTTGGAGACAGTGGGCACATAACAGCCCTCTCTTCTGCCTTTAGTAAACATGTTTTCTGGCCCATTAGCATTTGTGGAAAACTACTCAGACCTTCCTTTTTTTTAAAGGTCAGTTTACAACATCTGACTTAAAGGGCTAGCTGTTGTCTTTGCTGCTGATCAAGAAAGACATGTCTGACTTTTAGATTTGTGTGTTCGCCGGGGAATCACATTTGCTTCTTTCAAACATATGTTCCTGGAAACAACACAGTTAGAGACAAAAAATGTGTCTAATAAACAGACTATAAAAAATTAATTTCAAACTATTTTGCATTAAAGGCAAAAAAGAAAAAAATTGGTTTTAATTAAAAAAAATATATATTTACTAAATGTGAAAAAAAATCTAATCAAATGTGATGTAAATACAATGGTAAATGGGCAAAACCGGCCCAGCAATAAACGTCATATGAGATTAAGACGACGTGAATAGCAAAGCATAGGGATTTCACATGGATTAAGCTTTTGTTTTACTTTTTGGAGATTAAACAGTTAAAACACGAGCTATATAAAACTGGTCAAATTAATAATATAAAACTAAAACAAAACACAAAGGTTTCATTAGTGATTTACCTATAATATTTCACATTTACTAGATGATCAGAGGCCCCCACATAACATTAGCCAGTGTAGTGGTTTGTACCCTGATGAGTGCAGTTTACAGAATCTACAGCATTTCTCCACTACATAGAGGCAACAGGTCGTCAAAGGAAAAAAGAAGCGTTACATTCCAAGTTAGTCATCACATCTGTATTGTCTGCAGCCAGGAATTCTAGAAGGTTTTAACATAGATTACAGAACGGCCCTAGGAAGATGGAGTTGTAGTTAATGTTGCCTCATAGTCATGTAATGGTTAATTCTTGAAGAAAAAACTCATATAACCCCTATATCATCGGACACTACCAAACTGGCAATGTAGCACAGATACCTGGAGGAAGTAACCCGCTAAAGTCAATCTGTAAAGCTTGCAGCACCATCTGGTGGCCAACAGAGCTTACTGCAGCAGAATGTTCAATTGCCCGTACAACTGCATACATCAGCAAAGAGCAGCTTAGGAAGGATAAAGCCTCAACTGAAGACTCAGTGGGGAAAAACACTTCCATCTGAATGAATGCAACCTATGACTGAAAATAAAGCCAGTTGTCAGTCCACACTGACACCAAAAGCAAGGGAAATCGGAACCAAGGAAAAAGTATGACGGGAAAAGGTCTATAGACTATGTATAACATGTGTGATTCCCTTTATAAACATGCTAATAACGCATACTACTGAACGTGATGTGATGAGTAAATCTATGATGTCCACAACCTGACTGCGCTGTCACAGCTCGCTTTCCAGCGACACACTCCAGTTGCCAAGGAGCAGGAGAGACCGGTCTGTTCACCATGAGGGATGAGATGGACAGACATTGACCAATTCTACCATCTGCACAGATTTCGGTGAAAGATAATCCTGTAAGCCGGTGCTCACTCTCGACAATAACAATAATGTGCAAAAGATAAAAGACATTCAGAAGTACATTTATACAGGAACCTAAGATTCATCGGATCATCAAGGAGAGGTTTAAAGGGTTAGTCTGAAATCCTAAACTAAATTTATTTAATAAATCTTTAAAAACTAATAACTGTTATAAGTGATGGTAAAATTCCCTACAACTCACTCTGTACTACAACTTTGGGTTCTAGATTACCCACTTCCTGTGACGATTCGTTTGAAAATGGGATACATGACGGGATACTCAAAACAAGTCATCTACTGGCTGAAAGAGCTGTCATTCCCCTTCCCGCCCTGAAAAGAAGAGTCTTCGCGGGGCTGTGATATCCTGAATGGAAGGGAATTTTACTGTGACTTAAATTACAAAAGTTACTCATTTTTAAAGATTTATAAATTAAATTTCATTTTTTTTTTTAGACAATTGCAGTTAATGGGCTTACACCATGTTCTCCATCAGGAGTGCTCTGCTCCTCTGCCTCCCGGCTTCCTGCTAGCTAGGGGGTACTGCACTCCTGAAAGGATGAGTTTGGGCCAACGGCAAGGTTGTACTCTCCGATGCTCCGAAGTGAAGCTCCCCAGAGTCATTGCATGGAAGTATCCCTTGTAATAATTAGGAATATTTGCATGTCAGGAATTTCTAGATAGGTGGGTAACAAGAACCGAGAGAGCAGTAATGCTACCTATATTGTATATCCACTGTCAACAGGGCAGGAGATACATTTCTAAACCTGCAACAAGTTTCAGCCCAATACGAAAGGGAATCTGTCACTAGGTTTTTGCTTCCCTAGCTGCATAATGCAGGGGCAGAGACACTGATTTCAGTGATGCATCACTTATTGGGCTGCCTATTGCAGTTTTGATTAATATTAATGTTTCATCTGCAGAAGATATACCAATTATTGGAGTGTTTGGCTCTGATTAATGCTCCCCCAACACTGATTGGCAGCTGTCTGCCTATGCACAGTGTACGCAGAAAGTGTGCCAATCAGTGATGGGGACAGTGTTACAAAGAGCTCATGAATGTGCTTGACAACCTGGGAGCAGTTTTACTAGTCCTCTTGTGATAAGATCACTGTTTTATCAGCAGATTACCAAAACTACTCTAAGCAGCCCAGTAAGTGACACATAGCTAAAATCAGTAACTCTGTCTCTAAATAATTCTCCTCTCAGATTAGGTGGAAAAAAGCTGGTGACAGATTCCCTTTAAAGAAGAAACCTGAGGCCCTATCAACAGTATGTGAGCAGACTACATGGCGGCACAAATTTACCTGCATTATCCAAACTACTATTGGCGCCCCAACTTTGGTACAAGTTGCTAGGTCCTTTGGAATGTAGGTCTTGAAGATATTAAGAATGTCTACTCGCTTCTCAAGGCCCTCAGACCCAGGCTCCTGCTTTATTGTTTGAAAAGGAGATGGAGTGCCCATTGCACTCAGTGGAGTTTGTAAAACTGGGCTCGTCTTGGGTCCAGCACTACTGTTGGACATGCTTCCAAAGTCATTCATAATCTTGGCCTGAGATTCCCTTT
>JARQOD010000006.1:266754130-266821547 GCA_033576555.1 Oophaga sylvatica | reverse complement strand
CCGCGATCAAAAAAATGTCGCCTTTCGCGCGTCAGCGATACCGCGGGGGGGCTGATCGTCGCGAATGTCACACACGCGATATCGGGGGAGCTCGTGCTGCGTCACAAAATAGTGACTAGCAGCGATTCGCTAGCGATATCGCTTGTGGACGGGGGCCCCTTAAAGTTTACCCCGAGTCAAAGCCCCCCAGGTTTCGGGGGTTTTACAGAGTCGTTAGGAAGGTAAATTCCCCCACACAGAGTTTAGAGCGAACTTCTACAACAAGTTAGAGGAGCTTTGTGCGAGGCCTTCATGGAAAAAATAGCTGCTAGGAAACCACTGAAAAGGACAGGCAAAAGCAGAAAAGACTTGTTTGGGAAAAGAAAACAAAAGGAAATGGACATTGCCCAGTGGAAATCTGTTGCTTTGGTCTTTGAGTCCAAACTTGAGATCTACTGCCGGTTCTCATTAAAGCATGGGGAGGTTTGGGGATGGTGTGGGGGGGTGCTTTGCTGGTGACACTTTTGGGGGGGGTTTTTAAAAATTAAAGGCCCATACTAAACCAGCATGGCTACACAGCACTTGCGCAGCATGTTTCTATCGGTTTGCGTTTAGTTGGGCCATCATTTATTTTTTTAAAAGGACAATGACCCCAAAACACCCCCAAGGCTGGTTGGGGTATTTGAAAAAGGAGGGGTGTGGGGTGCTCGCCAGTTTACTGGCCCCCCGTCCAGCCGGCCCAAACGGTTTGGGTTTTTGGGGGGGGGGACCCCGGAGTGGGCAAAAAAAGGAAACGTGCTAGATTGGGGGGTTTAAGTGTTGGAAAAACCATTTTGGTGCTCCTCTTTAAGCTCTCAAAAGGAAAAAGCCCCAAAATGGCAAAGAGTCATCAAGCAAAAGGTGGCTCTTTGAGAACCTGAATAAAGACATATTTTAGTTTTTTCAACTTTTTTGTTAAGAAAATTTTAAAATTTAATTTTTGTTTTTTCTTTTTTTGTGCCCTTTAGTGTGAAAGTACAATTTTTTTGTCTGAAAATACAGAAAAATTTTGAATGAGAAGGTGTGTCCAAACTTTTGGTCTGTACTGTATATGTATTCTATGTGTATACATCTATTCTTTCCATTCTTTATTAAACCTGTCAGTGTGATTTTACAGTATGGCCGGGGAATTATTGCCGGCTTTTCTAAAGGACACCGGTGCATATTTCTCGCAAGTCACACGTGTGGTCCGTGTGTAATCCGTATTTTTCTCGCACCCATAGACTTGCATTGGCGAGTCTCGGCCGATATACGGTGCAAATTCCAGCATGCTGCGGTTTCACTCGCACGTATAAAAATGGACGAGAAAAAAAAATCGGATACTGGGAGCTGCCCCATAGATTAACATTGGTCCAAGTGCAATGCGATTTTTTTCTCGCATTACACTCGTCCGTATTTCTCGCTTGTGTGACTGCGGCCTTACGGTGAATAGTCTGCTCCATTTTCATAGACAGACACCAAGAAATCAAAACTTCTGGGATATATGTGCAGAGACCCCCCCCCCCATCAATCACTAAAATGAAGGGGCACAAGTACTCAGGCAAGTATTGCTCTTCTCCAAGAATGAAGACCATACTCTATACAGAGCCCAGCTTTATTTTTGGACGAGTGTAATGCTTGGCTGAGCAATTCTGCCCCTTAATGGGGGTCTCACTACTCAGTCCCCCACTCACCAAAACTGCTGACACATCAATTTTCTGAAACTAAAGTTACATTTTAACCCATATATTTCTATATTTAGATTTCAAGTATTAGGTTTCATCAAGCCATCATTTTTTTCTTAGATTCTAAGGCTATGTGCACACGTTGCGGAATTGCCATGGAAATTTCCGCGGCAATTCCGCACCTCCCTGCCGCGGGAAATCCGCATATTATAGGTTTGCGTATTCCCGCTAAACACTAGCGTTTTGCAAGCGGAATTAGCTTGCAGAATGCTAGCGTTTTAACAAGCGATCTGACAGGTTGGTCACACGAGTCAAACAAGTGTTTGACTCGTGTGACCAACTTTTTACTATTGATGCCGCCTATGTCGCATCAATAGTAAAAAGATCTAATGTAAAAATAATAAAAAAAATAATAAATAATGATATTCTCACCTTCCCGGCGTCCCCGCAGCCTTCCCGCCTCTCAGCGACGCTCCCGGCAAGTTCCGTTCCCAAGAGTCCTTTGCGACAATCATCCCGATGACGTAGCATCTCGCGAGAGCGCTACGTCATCTGGGTGATTCTCGCAAAGCATCACTGGGAACGCGATTGCCGGGAGCGTCGCTGAAGGCGGGAAAGCTGCGTGGGACGCCGGAAGGTGAGAATATCATTATTTTTTATTTTAATTATTGTTTTTACATGGATATGGTACCCAGGGCTTGGAGGAGAGTCTCCTCTCCTCCAGACCCTGGGTACCATCCGCACATGAACCGCTTACTTTCCGCATGGTGGGCACAGCCACATGCGGAAAGTAATTGTTCAATGCATTCCTATGGCGGCGGAATCGCCGCGGTTCCGCAAAAAAGAATGAGCATGCTGCGGATTCTCCCGCGATGCGATTTCCGCCGCGGAAAAACCCGCAGCATGTGCACAGCATTGCGGAATCTCATAGGTCATAATGAGTTGTATTGTGTAAGCGGTTTTGCGGCAAAACCGCTAAGAAACCGCAACGTGTGCACATAGCCTGACAGTATATTAGTGGAAATAAATTTGATATCAGACTCTCAATAGGCTTTAGATCATCAGTGAGTGTTTTTTTTTTGCATACATAAAAAAAAATACCAGATTGACATCGGTGTTTGGTCAGTCAGTTTTTCTTCATATGCAAAAAAAAAAAAAAAAAAAATTGGAGGTTTCTTAAAGCACCACTTCAGCATTTTTTTTTATTGCATCGCTAGAGTGGTACTTTAAATGTAATTCCCCTAACCGTCTCATACTCACCTGACGCCGCCTTCATCGGTTTCCAACGTATCCAGTCTGACTCCCGCGAAAAGTGAACTGTCGGCAGCTCCAATGCTTCATGGAGCGGCGAGGATGTAACTTTTCAATACATTCCTATGAGAGCCTTGTTCTTTGTCTCATAGACTTGTATTGAGAACTTGTGATGCAACATCTTCTAGTGATTTCTGAGAGCGCCGCACTGCGACATCTGCTAGTGTGATTTCTGAGAGTGCCGCACTGCAACATCTTCTAGTGATTTCTGAGAGCGCCGCACTGCGACATCTTCTAGTCTGATTATTGAGAGCGCCGCACTGCGACATCTGCTAGTGTGATTTCTGAGAGCGCCGCACTGCGACATCTGCTAGTGTGATTTCTGAGAGTGCTGCACTGCAACATCTTCTAGTGATTTCTGAGAGCGTCGCACTGCGACATCTGCTAGTGTGATTTCTGAGAGCGCCGCACTGCGACATCTGCTAGTGTGATTTCTGAGAGCGCCGCACTGCGACATCTTCTAGTGTGATTTCTGAGAGTGCTGCACTGCAACATCTTCTAGTGATTTCTGAGAGCGTCGCACTGCGACATCTGCTAGTGTGATTTCTGAGAGCGCCGCACTGCGACATCTGCTAGTGTGATTTCTGAGAGCGCCGCACTGCGACATCTTCTAGTGATTTCTGAGAGCGCCGCACTGCGACATCTTCTAGTGATTTCTGAGAGGCCGCACTGCGACATCTTCTAGTGATTTCTGAGAGCGCCGCACTGCGACATCTTCTAGTGATTTCTGAGAGCCCGCACTGCGACATCTAGTGATTCCTGAGAGCGCCGCACTGCAACATCTTCTAGTGATTTCTGAGAGCGCCGCACTGCACATCTGCTAGTGTGATTTCTGAGAGCGCCGCACTGCGACATCTTCTAGTGATTTCTGAGAGCTCCGCACTGCGACATCTTCTAGTGATTTCTGAGAGCTCCGCACTGCGACATCTTCTAGTGATTTCTGAGAGCGCCGCACTGCGACATCTTCTAGTGATTCCTGAGAGCGCCGCACTGCGACATCTTCTAGTGTGATATCTGAGAGCGCCGCACTGCGACATCTTCTAGTGTGATATCTGAGAGCGCCGCACTGCGACATCTTCTAGCGTGATTTCTGAGAGCGCCGCACTGCGATGTCTTCTAGTGATTTCTGAGAGCACCGCACTGCGACATCTTCTAGTGATTTCTGAGAGCACCGCACTGCGATATCTTCTAGTGATTTCTGAGAGCACCGCACTGCGACATCTTCTAGTGATTTCTGAGAGCGCCGCACTGCGACATCTTCTAGTGGATTCTGAGAGCATATGTAAAGCGCCATGGAATAAATGGCGCTATATAAATGTGTAATAATAAAATAATAATTTCTGAGAGAGCCGCACTGCGACATCTTCTAGTGATTTCTGAGAGCCCCGCACTGCGACATCTTCTAGTGATTTCTGAGAGCACCGCACTGAGACATCTTCTAGTGATTCCTGAGAGTGCCGCACAGAGACATCTTCTAGTGATTCCTGAGAACGCCGCACTGCGACATCTTCTAGTGTGATTTCTGAGAGCGCTGCACTGCGACATCTTCTAGTGATTTCTGAGAGCGTCGCACTGCGACATCTTCTAGTCTGATTATTGAGAGCGCCGAACTGCGACATCTTCTAGTGATTTCTGAGAGCGCTGCACTGCGACATCTTCTAGTGATTTCTGAGAGCGCCGCACTGCGACATCTTCTAGTGTGATTTCTGAGAGCGCCACACTGCAACATCTTCTAGTGATTCCTGAGAGTGGCGCACAGAGACATCTTCTAGTGATTTCTGAGAGCGTCACACTGCGACATCTTCTAGTCTGATTATTGAGAGCGCCGCACTGCGACATCTTCTAGTGATTTCTGAGAGCGCCGCACTGCGACATCTTCTAGTGATTTCTGAGAGCACCGCACTGAGACATCTTCTAGTGATTCCTGAGAGTGCCGCACAGAGACATCTTCTAGTGATTTCTGAGAGCGCTGCACTGCGACATCTGCTAGTGTGATTTCTGAGAGCGCCGCACTGCGACATCTTCTAGTGATTCCTGAGAACGCCGCACTGCGACATCTTCTAGAGTGATTTCTGAGAGCGCCGAACTGCGACATCTTCTAGTGATTTCTGAGAGCGCCGCACTGCGACATCTTCTAGTGATTCCTGAGAGCGCCGCACTGCGACATCTTCTAGTGATTCCTGAGAGCGCCGCACTGCGACATCTTCTAGTGTGATTTCTGAGAGCGCCGCACTGCGACATCTTCTAGTGTGATTTCTGAGAGCGCCGCACTGCGACATCTTCTAGTGATTCCTGAGAGCGCCGCACTGCGACATCTTCTAGTGTGATATCTGAGAGCGCCGCACTGCGACATCTTCTAGTGTGATATCTGAGAGCGCCGCACTGCGACATCTTCTAGCGTGATTTCTGAGAGCGCCGCACTGCGACATCTTCTAGTGATTTCTGAGAGCACCGCACTGCGACATCTTCTAGTGATTTCTGAGAGCACCGCACTGCGATATCTTCTAGTGATTTCTGAGAGCACCGCACTGCGACATCTTCTAGTGATTTCTGAGAGCGCCGCACTGCGACATCTTCTAGTGGTTTCTGAGAGCATATGTAAAGCGCCATGGAATAAATGGCGCTATATAAATGTGTAATAATAAAATAATAATTTCTGAGAGAGCCGCACTGCGACATCTTCTAGTGATTTCTGAGAGCCCGCACTGCGACATCTTCTAGTGATTTCTGAGAGCACCGCACTGAGACATCTTCTAGTGATTCCTGAGAGTGCCGCACAGAGACATCTTCTAGTGATTCCTGAGAACGCCGCACTGCGACATCTGCGACATCTTCTAGTGTGATTTCTGAGAGCGCTGCACTGTGACATCTTCTAGTGATTTCTGAGAGCGTCGCACTGCGACATCTTCTAGTGTGATTTCTGAGAGCGCCACACTGCAACATCTTCTAGTGATTCCTGAGAGTGCCGCACAGAGACATCTTCTAGTGATTTCTGAGAGCGTCACACTGCGACATCTTCTAGTCTGATTATTGAGAGCGCCGCACTGCGACATCTTCTAGTGATTTCTGAGAGCGCCGCACTGCGACATCTTCTAGTGATTTCTGAGAGCGCCGCACTTTAACACCGCGTCTCAAGATTTCTGACATTAAATATAATGCTGCAGTGCGGCACCGATTTCCGATATTGTCGCCTCAAATTATATCCGACGGTGTCACATTGTGACCTGCAATCCTCTGTGACTAAGGTCCACATGCGTTGGATTTCCAGTCTCTGGTTGCAAGTGTTACACTAACTGCAAACTTCAATGCAAGTCACATGCAATTGCTACTTGTGCAATTTTTTACAGCAAAATCACAGCTCAAAAATAGTTTTGGGCAGCAAACGGCAGACAAGGAGCACAAATGGTTTTGGTCGAGCAACTTTCCTAAAGATTGATGTTTTGAGACACTAGTCACTGTGTAGCCCAGCCTTATTATGCGGCTATTCCTACAGAGACAGTCGCTTTCAAGAGCAAAGTTTCTGGCAGAACCAATAAGCTAGAGTATAAAAAAATAAAAAATTGTGCAAATTATTAATCACATTAAATTATAAGTCGCCTATAAGAGGGTTTCACGAGGATTAAATAAAGAGAAATGGACATCAAGAAAATGTTCTCATTTCTTGACAAAAACGTATACATTTGTGGTGACAAGAAAAAGAACCTGTCCTTCCATGCAAATGAGGAAAAGCTGCCATTGTGTGCCTGCCCCACCCTTTCCTTTTGTGCTAGAATCTTCAGAAAACAGCTTTACCATTCCTAGGAAAGTGAAATCCTTACTAATGACAAGCTGCAGGGACCAATGGGAAAGGCTTCCGAATTGTTAGGCAACTTAGGTTTAAAAGTGAATTACTTCTGAACAGAAAAAACCATCCTCATTACGTAAAACAGGTCCTCAGCTGCACCACTAGGTGGCGCCTTCTCACATTCTATACAGAAGGCTTTCGCTTTGTGTGTGGTCCTCCCCTTAAAATACCAATACAAATTATAGGAAAAACACAAATGTGCCGTCTTATTGGGGTGGCGAATGTCTAAAAGCCATGAATTCAATTTATACTGGGGCAGACATCAAGTTGATTGAAATAAGAGAATAGTTTTCTTTTTCTGACTTGATTTTCCCTCAAGCCATAACCTATTTACATGACAATGTGGCGATATGTGAAGCAAGCAATTAAATACTACAATGCTTCTGTCTGCAATGGCTCTCCCTGCAGAAACGCAAGTATAAAAAAGGTAAAAATTATATATGTTACTTAAGAATCAGAGCAAACTGAGAAAATGCATAACATGGAAAGTAATTGGAAGAAAGAAGCGAATGGGAAAACAAGAATGACGGCATTTTATTCAGGGAGTGACTGATGCAGCGCCGGCAATCCCGCTGCTGTCAGCAGAAAACACTCCAGCTCCAGAGCAGGTCGGGAAACGCAATAGTAAGAGAAGGCTGCACAAGTCCTGCGCCCAACAATCATTGTTTGGTGTATACCCTAAGATTAAGTTGCCATAAGGAGTTTAAGGAGTTTTTCACACTGTTTATTTTTGCTGACAGTTCCAGAAAAGTGGATTGGATTTATAGAAATCTCGAGCCCACTGTGTTTTTTCTTTATTTGGTTTTCCCACAAAATAAACTGACCAGCGAGTCCATTTCTCTTGTTGGTACTGAGTTTTATGTGGATGTTCCCCATAGAATTGCATTAGATGTAGAAAATCCACAGACTAAAAACACATTGCTTTTGTACTGCAGAAACGCACTAAAGCAGCAAGTAATTTGCATGTAATCCATAACGTTTTCTCAAAGCCAAATACCAGGAAGAATGGAAAAAAACAGCTTTATTTAAAACACAGAATGTCAAAGAGACAAAACCACAGCGTCAAAAATGTGATAAAAATGAATGTAAAAAATGTAATAACAATGAAAAAACACAGACAAAATTTACCTAATAGGTCCAAAATGGTGCAAAAAATCTGCATTATCAAAAACTCGCCAAATAGTCATTTTGGAAACGTGGCATAAAGGAGATGTCCTTGCATTAAAAGCATTGTCGGCAACGCTTTCTAATTAAGAGGAAAAAAATAAATATATAGAAGGTATATAGATGCATCCTGGCCAAAGGTATATATTAAACGCAGTGGTGCAGTGTCGCCTCTGATCACTCCAGGTGCTGCTTTAATGCAAAACTGTAAAATTATTTTTCAACTATTCCAGCGTATAGAAGTCTATGGATTCATCAGGATATAACAGGGATCACGAGACACATCCCAGATTTCTATAAAAAGGCAGAAAAGCATCACAGAACTAAACAAAAAATACAGTTTTCTAAAGTTTATAAATGAATTGGGAGGCCAGATAAGTGCACTAGGCGCCCGCCTGGAGTGGAGGTCACAGTCAGTTCAAGGTAAGAGGCAGATAGCCTGGACACAGCTGTTTCTTCAGACTTCTAGAAAACTCAGGCACCCTCCCCTCCCCCTGCTGTCCCATTATGTCTGCTGCTGTAGGACCAAGTCCTGCCCATTATTCCTAAAGAAGCAACAAGTATTACAAACCTAGCTGTAGTGACATGAGCTTCTGAACCTTGGACATTCCCAGAAGCAGCTCAATACAATGGCAGTTCATATGAACACCACAACAAATTAAATATCACACACAATTTTATTAATCACTGCTAACAAATATTTTATTATATCACAGTGCCAATATCTCTAAAGGGACAAGAAATAAATAGAATGGAGTATATGAAGGGGATATCTAGTGCTTACCCATTATGTGTTATTAATGGAGGTCCCCCACAAACACTTCAATGAGCGTTTCGAGTAAGTTGCTTTCTCAAGGGGACCAACTCATAAACAAACTTTTATTATCTTGTCCCTTTCGGAGATACTGGAACTGTATTTGGTATATATGGGTACAGATTACATATTTGAAGCTGAATGTGTTATGAGGTCTCCTCCTACTTACTTGATCCTCATTAAACAATGTTTCTTAAATTACCATACGTATAATTTTTAATATAAAAAATAAAATTGTATTTGATTTTTACATTTGTTGTGAGCAGTTTGTGAACACTTTTGGTGTTCATGTGTAGGCAATAATATTAGAGTAATCCACTCTATACAATAATGGTATATTAATGGGAGAACTTACACATTATTATGTGTACTAGGTGAAGAAAAATATATATGTGTTGTATGAATATTTGTGTAGTTAATGGCAGAAATTAGTGTTCACACAAAGCATGTGTTTATTTACTCTGTGGCTACATGGCGACTTTGGCCACAACATAGATCGTGCAATGTCGTACCATAATGCAGATGAATGGGGTGGCATTGTGACCGGCAGGGCATCATGGCTGCGGCAAGCAAGTGGTAGTACTGTGATGGTCACAGCGGGCAGCGGTCACGTCTGTCACACTGCAGTGTAGCAGCAGGAAACTGCGAGCTTCAGGTGTTTGACCAAAGTAGCCATGTAGCCCCAGCCTTACACTGTAGTATGTTCTGCCTGAGTTACATCTATATGCCCACATAATGCAGACAATCCCCACTTCCTCCATGCCTAACCCTCCAAACAAAAAATTGCCATGACCCATCAGATTAGTGCTACTTCTCACTAAGGGCTAGGGTTGAGCATTCCGATACTGCAAATATCGGGTATCGGCCGATATTGGCTGTATCGGAATTCCGATTCCGAGTACCGATATTTTCGTCTTATCGGATCCTGGAATCGGGATTGTCACTGTCACTGTCCGTCGGTCGGGTCTGTCAGGAGTCAGCGGCACTTACCTGGCAGAAGATCTCCGGCGGTCACGTCCTGGACTGCTTCATGGCCGCAATCTTCTTTCCCCGGCGGTCACATGCAGTTTCTCGCGATAACTGCAGTGACTGCTGGGTAATCCCGGCCTTAAAGCAGTCAGTCCGATGACGTCACCGCCGGAGAAGCAGGTAATCAGCTGTGCTGCGTCGCGATGACAGGCTCTGCCTGTCATTGCGATGTAGCAGAGCTGGATCGTCGTGGGACTGTCGTTACTATGGACTGCGTCGGACAGGTGGTATACTGTTGGTTTGTTTTTTTTCTTTTTTTACAGGAGATCGATGGCGTCGCAGGAATGAGAGAGTAATAAAATTAATGAAAACTGTGTTGTCTCTTTTATTTCATTAAAATACTTTTTTCTTGCTTTGTCTTTTTTTTATACATTTAATAACTTTGGGATTAATAATGGATCGGTGTCTTATTGACACCTCTCCATTATTAACCGGGCTTATTGTCACGTGCAATCAACGGTGACATTAACCCCTTATTACCCCGCTTGCCACCGCTACAGGGCAAGTGGGAAGAGCCGGGTAAAGTGCCACAATTGGCACATCTTTTGATGCGCCAAATGTGGGGCTGCTGTAGCCTGGTATTATCAGGCTGTTGAGGGCCAAAATCCATGGGCCTTGACAGTCTTTTAATACCAGGCCACAGCAGTCTGCATTTTACTTGGCTGGTTAACAAAAATAGGGGGGATCCCCACGCCGTTTTTTTTTTTGAGGGGATCCCTATTTTTGTTAACCAGCCAAGCTAAGCAGACTGCTGTGGCCTGGTATTATCAGGCTGGCAAGGTCCATGGATATTGGATCCTTACCAGCCTGAAAAACCAGGCCTCAGCGGTCTGCTTCATCTGGCTGGTTAACAAAAATAGGGGGGACCCCACGCCAATTTTTTTTCGAGGGGATCCCCTATTTTTGTTAATCAGCCAAGATATGCAGACTGCTGTGGCCTGGTATTATCAGGCTGGCAAGGTCCATGGATCTTGGCTCCTTAACAGCCTGAAAATACCAGGCCTCAGCGGTCTGCTTCATCTGGCTGGTTAACAAAAATAGGGGGGACCCCACGCCAATTTTTTTTCGAGGGGATCCCCTATTTTTGTTAATCAGCCAAGATATGCAGACTGCTGTGGCCTGGTATTATCAGGCTGGCAAGGTCCATGGATCTTGGCTCCTTAACAGCCTGAAAATCCAGGCCTCAGCGGTCTGCTTCATCTGGCTGGTTAACAAAAATAGGGGGGACCCCACGCCAATTTTTTTCGAGGGGATCCCCTATTTTTGTTAATCAGCCAAGATATGCAGACTGCTGTGGCCTAGTATTATCAGGCTGGAAAGGTCCATGGATCTTGGCTCCTTAACAGCCTGAAAATCCAGGCCTCAGCGGTCTGCTTCATCTGGCTGGTTAACAAAAATAGGGGGGACCCCACGCCATTTCTTTTTCGAAGGGAACCCCTATTTTTGTTAATCAGTTCCCTCTGACGTCACTGATTGTGTCCCTGGCTGACCTGAAGTGAAAGTGGAAAGCAATCAATTAAGCTTTCCACTTAAGGGCCCGTCTCACATAGCGATATCGCTACCGAGATCGCTGCTGAGTCACTAGTTTTGTGACGCAGCAGCGAGCTCACCAGCGATATCGCTGTGTGTGACATTCAGCGACGATCAGCCCCCCTGCCGGGTATCGCTGATCGTCGCTGAAATGTCAGGACCTTTTTTTGATCGCTGGTTTCCCGCTGACAGGCACACATCGCTGCGTGTGACAGGCGGGAGACCAGCGATCCGCTGGTAACCAAGGTACACAGCGGGTTTCCAGGCGCGGGGCTGTGCCTAGAAACCCGCTGTGTACCTTGGATACCAGCGCCCTGATGCAGGGAGCTGGTATCCAAGGTACACAGCGGGTTTCCAAGCGCTGCGCGGTGCCTGGAAACCCGCTGTGTACCTTGGTTACCAGCGGATCGCTGGTCTCCCGCCTGTCACACGCAGCGATGCGTGCCTGTCAGAGGGAAACCAGCGATCAAAAAAAGGTCCTGACATTTCTGCGACGATCATCGATACCCGGCAGGGGGGCTGATCGTCGCTGAATGTCACACACAGCGATATCGCTGGTGAGCTCGCTGCTGCGTCACAAAACTAGTGACTCAGCAGCGATCTCGGTAGCGATATCGCTATGTGAGACGGGCCCTTAAGCGATGTTACCCGCAGTGTCGCTGTCCCAGATCGCTGCCTGAGCTGCCTGTTTGGCAGCTCAGCAGCGATCATGTAGCGATACACCAGCGATCCTGACAAGTGCATATCGTTGTCGGGATCGCTGGTGTATCGTTATGTGACACCCAGCCTTTACTCTCCTGTCAGGCAGGAGAGGAACTCATTCATTTGGGGTTTACTGTGAGGCTGCAGCATTAGCTGCGGTCCCTGCAGTAAACATTAACCCTTTCTGAAGGATTACACCGTGGGACCTGACTGTGCATGGGATAGGTAAGAATAATTTTGCTTTTTTATTTTATTTTTATTACAGGAAATGGTTTTTGCAGTAAAATAAAAGATGGTCAAAAACATGTGTCTTTATTTCATTAAAATGATTTTTAATTAAAGTGTGTGTGTTTTATTTTTATTTCATGCAATAGGATTAATAATTGATAGTTGTCTAATTGACAGCTCTCAATTATTAACCTGGCTTAAGGTCACCTTTCAATAGCAAGGTGGCTTTAACCCCATATTAACCCATTCGCCACCGCTACAGGGCAATGGGAATAGACGGGCAAAGTGCCAGAAAGGGCGAATCTAATTATAGATTTGTCTTTCCTGGGGTGTCTGGGGGCAGATGTTAGTAGCCGGGGGGGGGGGCAAAAATAATGGTCCCTCTCTGGGCTATTATTATCTGCCCCCACTCACTGGCTTTGTCTGTCTGGTTGCGAAAATAGGGCGGGAGCCCACGCATTTTTTTTCAGCAATTTTACACCTCATATATATATATACATGTCATTGAATTTGTGACACATATATATATATATTTATATTTGTAGTTCATACACTTCTACATAGTATAATAGCCGCTAATTCAATTGCCGGCTTTTGTGAAAATGCAGAACCCGACATGAAATGACACTTGGTGTACATAGGGTTAACCATGTCTTTTCATGTCCTTTGCTATCTAATTTGCACAAACAATTAAATCAGTCTATGTGTGCAAAATTTCACACCTGTAGGGGTTAATTAAAGGTGTAAATTCGTAGCAAAAAAGTCCGTTTTTTTTACAACGAATTTACACCTTTAATTAACCCCTACAGGTGTGAAATTTTGCACACATAGTCTGATTTAATTGTTTGTGCAAATCAGATAGCAAAGGACATGAAAAGACATGGTTAACCCTATGTACACCAAGTGTCATTTCATGTCGGGTGCTTCTGTCTTTTCACTGAAGCCGGCTTTACCGGCAATTGAATCAGAGGATATTTTACTATGTAGAAGTGTATAAACTATACATATATGTATATATATATGTCACAATGACATGTATATATATATATATGTATTCTATGTGTGTATATTTAGTGTTTACAAGGAAAGAATGGGGTTTTTTTAGTTGCGAATTTTGTTCCCATAGACTTACATGGGACTTCCGGTATCGGTATCGGGTATCGCCGATATTTTAGTGATATCGGCGATACCATTCCGATTCCGATACTTTAGGATATCGGAAAGTATCGCTCAACTCTACTAAGGGCACTGCATGAGTCCTATACTGCGCCAAAGTTTTGGCACGATTTCATATGAAGAATACACTGATGGATTCTGTATGGCCCAGCAAATATGAAACCATGGTACACTACACTGAACACTGCATGTAGCAAGGTGTACTGAACAATCGGAGGTATGCTGTCTTTTCTGGAGCATGCACGGGTCCTTAAAAAGACAAAATACCACTGAAGAGTGAATGAGACCTATGTGATGCTAGGCATGTATTCTCGTGCCTGCATAAACTTCGTAATTCACTCTAAATCCACAATAAGGAACATGGAAGCCTTACAGACGGAAACTAAAGAGGTTTTCCCACTAAGTACATTTGTCACCAACCACAATATAGCCAATAAATACATGATCACTGGGAGTCCAACCCATCAGACCCTCACTGATCCTGAGAATGGGCGTCCCAAAATCCCCTTTGGATAAAGCAGCAGTGCCCTCTTCAAATCTATGGGGCTGCCTAAAAAAGCTACCGTATATTAAAGGGAATCTGTCACCCCATTTTAGCTATATCAGCTAAAGATATGCCTGAATAGTGCGTTCCATAAGTAACCTATCGGTATGTATGATATATCCTGATACCCCCGTTTTGATAGCAAAATACCTTAGCAAAGTTCGTATTTTTGGCTGTCAATCAGGGCGGTCCGGTCCGGAGGGCGGCGTTTTTTGCTTCCTCCCCCTCCCCGCTCCTCGGCTTCTCTTGTGTAGATCCGTCTGTGCATAGCACAGACGGCGTAGTGTTCCCGCAATTGCGCATTTTAAAATCCCCCCCGTGCCTGCGCAGTGTGCTTTGCCCAACAGTGGGCAAAGCATAAAATCATTACAGCGCATGCACAACTCTTTCCTTGCCCAGGAAATGACTGCTTGCCTTGGATGACTTCCAGGGCAAGGAAAGTGAATGACAATAGTTGCACATGCGCTGTAATGTAATGATTTTATACTTTGCCCACTGTTGAGCAAAGCACACTGCGCAGCGCGGGGGGGGATTTTAAAACGCGCAATCGCGGGAAGCAGAGCACAAGAGAAGCCGAGGAGCGGGGGGCAGGGGGAAGCAAAAAACACCGCCCTCCGGACAAAAATACGAACTTTACTAAGGTATTTTGCTATCAAAACGGGGGTATCAGGATATATCATACATACCGATAGGTTACTTCTGGAATACACTATTCAGGCATATCTTTATCTGATATAGCCAAAATGGGGTGAAAGATTCCCTTTAAATCCCAGCAAGCTCCATTTTCGTGGCTGCAGCACGTGGATAATATTTAAAATCTCAGCATCTTGCCTGATACAGTAACCTGCGGTGGATTTCTCATGTGCAATTCTGCAACAAATCCACGTGTGTGAATTCACCCTTAACAATCCAGCATTCCAAAATAAACCCTAATGATTGATACTGCACTCTTACACACTACGACATTTCATGGTTGGGAATGTACTGAATAGTCAGCCAGCTGGGTCTGCTGTCAGGCTCACGGATCTTGTGTTTTGCAGGAATAACATTTACGTTCATATAAGGAACATCTGGCACAGTTCAGCATCTGTAAGATGAGCTAGATTACGCTTACCCTGGAATCCTGATTCCTGACCTTTCATTTACAGCCTTCACCGATGAAGAAAAAACCAACTTACTTATTTTGCAATATTGAAAAGTAATACATTGTTCTCTGGAAACAGAGTTATAAAAATGAGCCTGGTATAGGACGTGTCTGCTGAGTGGCTTCTCTCCATCCTGTCAGCTTGACAACTGAGCCATGCGAGGAGACGCGGTTTAGCAGATACATCTCTCCATTTATGGTGGAACTTATTAAGACCATAGATTAAAGGGAATCTGTCAGCTGGTTTTTGCTACCTCATCGGAGATCAGCATAAAGTAGGAAATGAGACCCTGAATCCGCTGATGTATCACTTAGTTTACTGGGTGCAGCAGTTGTGACTAGGGTTGAGCATTCCGATACTGCAAATATCGGGTATCGGCCGATATTGGCTGTATCGGAATTCCGATTCCGAGTACCGATATTTTCGTCTTATCGGATACCGGAATCGGGATTGTCACTGTCACTGTCAGTGTCCGTCGGTCGGGTCTGTCAGGAGTCAGCGGCACTTACCTGGCAGAAGATCTCCGGCGGTCACGTCCTGGACTGCTTCATGGCCGCCATCCTCTTCTCCCCGGCGGGTCACATGCAGTTTCTCGCGATAACTGCAGTGACTGCTGGGTAATCCCGGCCGTAAAGCAGTCAGTCCGATGACGTCACCGCCGGGGAAGCAGGTAATCAGCTGTGCTGCGTCGCGATGACAGGCTCTGCCTGTCATTGCGATGTAGCAGAGTTGGATCGTCGTGGGACTGTCGTTATGGACTGCGTCGGACAGGTGGTATACTGTTGGTTTGTTTTTTTTTCTTTTTTTACAGGAGATCGATGGCGTCGCAGGAATGAGAGTACAATAAAATTAATGAAAACTGTGTTGTCTTTTTTATTTCATTAAAATACTTTTTTCTTGCTTTGTCTTTTTTTTATACATTTAATAACTTTGGGATTAATAATGGATCGGTGTCTTATTGACCCTCTCCATTATTAACCGGGCTTATTGTCACCGTGCAATCAACGGTGACATTAACCCCTTATTACCCCGCTTGCCACCGCTACAGGGCAAGTGGGAAGAGCCGGGTAAAGTGCCACAATTGGCACATCTTTTGATGCGCCAAATGTGGGGCTGCTGTAGCCTGGTATTATCAGGCTGTTGAGGGCCAAAATCCATGGGCCTTGACAGTCTTTTAATACCAGGCCGCAGCAGTCTGCATTTTACTTGGCTGGTTAACAAAAATAGGGGGATCCCACGCCGTTTTTTTTTCGAGGGGATCCCCTATTTTTGTTAACCAGCCAAGCTAAGCAGACTGCTGTGGCCTGGTATTATCAGGCTGGCAAGGTCCATGGATATTGGATCCTTACCAGCCTGAAAAACCAGGCCTCAGCGGTCTGCTTCATCTGGCTGGTTAACAAAAATAGGGGGGACCCCACACCAATTTTTTTGGCCTATTTTTTAATCGCCAAGATTGGAGACTGCTGTGGCCTGGTATTATCAGGCTGGAGGCCATAGATCCCTGGGCCTTAACAGCTTAATACCAGGCCTGCAGCGTCTGCTTTTCTTGGCTGGTTAACAAAAATAGGGGGATCCCCACGCCGTTTTTTTTCGAGGGGATCCCCTATTTTTGTTAATCCCGCCAAGTAAGCAGACTGCTGTGGCCTGGTATTATCAGGCTGGCAAGGTCCATGGATTTGGATCCTTACCAGCCTGAAAATCCAGGCCTCAGCGGTCTGCTTCATCTGGCTGGTTAACAAAAATAGGGGGGACCCCACCCAATTTTTTTCGAGGGGATCCCCTATTTTTGTTAATCAGCCAAGATATGCAGACTGCTGTGGCCTAGTATTATCAGGCTGGCAAGGTCCATGGATCTTGGCTCCTTAACAGCCTGAAAATCCAGGCCTCAGCGGTCTGCTTCATCTGGCTGGTTAACAAAAATAGGGGGGACCCCACGCCAATTTTTTTCGAGGGGATCCCCTATTTTTGTTAATCAGCCAAGATATGCAGACTGCTGTGGCCTGGTATTATCAGGCTGGCAAGGTCCATGGATCTTGGCTCCTTAACAGCCTGAAAATCCAGGCCTCAGCGGTCTGCTTCATCTGGCTGGTTAACAAAAATAGGGGGGACCCCACGCCAATTTTTTTCGAGGGGATCCCCTATTTTTGTTAATCAGCCAAGATATGCAGACTGCTGTGGCCTAGTATTATCAGGCTGGAAAGGTCCATGGATCTTGGCTCCTTAACAGCCTGAAAATCCAGGCCTCAGCGGTCTGCTTCATCTGGCTGGTTAACAAAAATAGGGGGGACCCCACGCCATTTCTTTTTCGAAGGGAACCCCTATTTTTGTTAATCAGTTCCCTCTGACGTCACTGATTGTGTCCCTGGCTGACCTGAAGTGAAAGTGGAAAGCAATCAATTAAGCTTTCCACTTAAGGGCCCGTCTCACATAGCGATATCGCTACCGAGATCGCTGCTGAGTCACTAGTTTTGTGACGCAGCAGCGAGCTCACCAGCGATATCGCTGTGTGTGACATTCAGCGACGATCAGCCCCCCTGCCGGGTATCGCTGATCGTCGCTGAAATGTCAGGACCTTTTTTTGATCGCTGGTTTCCCGCTGACAGGCACACATCGCTGCGTGTGACAGGCGGGAGACCAGCGATCCGCTGGTAACCAAGGTACACAGCGGGTTTCCAGGCGCGGGGCTGTGCCTAGAAACCCGCTGTGTACCTTGGATACCAGCGCCCTGATGCAGGGAGCTGGTATCCAAGGTACACAGCGGGTTTCCAAGCGCTGCGCGGTGCCTGGAAACCCGCTGTGTACCTTGGTTACCAGCGGATCGCTGGTCTCCCGCCTGTCACACGCAGCGATGCGTGCCTGTCAGAGGGAAACCAGGATCAAAAAAAGGTCCTGACATTTCTGCGACGATCAGCGATACCCGGCAGGGGGGCTGATCGTCGCTGAATGTCACACACAGCGATATCGCTGGTGAGCTCGCTGCTGCATCACAAAACTAGTGACTCAGCAGCGATCTCGGTAGCGATATCGCTATGTGAGACGGGCCCTTAAGCGATGTTACCCGCAGTGTCGCTGTCCCAGATCGCTGCCTGAGCTGCCTGTTTGGCAGCTCAGCAGCGATCATGTAGCGATACACCAGCGATCCTGACAAGTGCATATCGTTGTCGGGATCGCTGGTGTATCGTTATGTGACACCCAGCCTTTACTCTCCTGTCAGGCAGGAGAGGAACTCATTCATTTGGGGTTTACTGTGAGGCTGCAGCATTAGCTGCGGTCCCTGCAGTAAACATTAATCCTTTCTGAAGGATTACACCGTGGGACCTGACTGTGCATGGAATAGGTAAGAATAATTTTGCTTTTTTATTTTATTTTTATTACAGGAAATGGTTTTTGCAGTAAAATAAAAGATGGTCAAAAACATGTGTCTTTATTTCATTAAAATGATTTTTAATTAAAGTGTGTGTGTGTTTATTTTTATTTCATGCAATAGGATTAATAATTGATAGTTGTCTAATTGACAGCTCTCAATTATTAACCTGGCTTAAGGTCACCTTTCAATAGCAAGGTGGCTTTAACCCCATATTAACCCATTCGCCACCGCTACAGGGCAATGGGAATAGACGGGCAAAGTGCCAGAAAGGGCGAATCTAATTATAGATTTGTCTTTCCTGGGGTGTCTGGGGGCAGATGTTAGTAGCCGGGGGGGGGGGGGGGCAAAAATAATGGTCCCTCTCTGGGCTATTATTATCTGCCCCACTCACTGGCTTTGTCTGTCTGGTTGCGAAAATAGGGCGGGAGCCCACGCATTTTTTTTCAGCAATTTTACACCTCATATATATATATATTACACATGTCATTGAATTTGTGACACATATATATATATATATTTATATTTGTAGTTCATACACTTCTACATAGTATAATAGCGCTAATTCAATTGCCGGCTTTTGTGAAAATGCAGAACCCGACATGAAATGACACTTGGTGTACATAGGGTTAACCATGTCTTTTCATGTCCTTTGCTATCTAATTTGCACAAACAATTAAATCAGTCTATGTGTGCAAAATTTCACACCTGTAGGGGTTAATTAAAGGTGTAAATTCGTAGCAAAAAAGTCCGGTTTTTTTTACAACGAATTTACACCTTTAATTAAACCCTACAGGTGTGAAATTTTGCACACATAGACTGATTTAATTGTTTGTGCAAATTAGATAGCAAAGGACATGAAAAGACATGGTTAACCCTATGTACACCAAGTGTCATTTCATGTCGGGTGACCCGACATGAAATGACACTTGGTGTACATAGGGTTAACCATGTCTTTTCATGTCCTTTGCTATCTAATTTGCACAAACAATTAAATCAGTCTATGTGTGCAAAATTTCACACCTGTAGGGGTTAATTAAAGGTGTAAATTCGTAGCAAAAAAGTCCGTTTTTTTTTACAACGAATTTACACCTTTAATTAACCCCTACAGGTGTGAAATTTTGCACACAGACTGATTTAATTGTTTGTGCAAATTAGATAGCAAAGGACATGAAAAGACATGGTTAACCCTATGTACACCAAGTGTCATTTCATGTCGGGTGCTTCTGTCTTTTCACTGAAGCCGGCTTTACCCGGCAATTGAATCAGAGGATATTTTACTATGTAGAAGTGTATAAACTATACATATATGTATATATATATGTCACAATGACATGTATATATATATATATGTATTCTATGTGTGTATATTTAGTGTTTACAAGGAAAGAATGGGGTTTTTTTAGTTGCGATATTTTGTTCCCATAGACTTACATGGGACTTCCGGTATCGGTATCGGGTATCGCCGATATTTTAGTGATATCAGCGATACCATTCCGATTCCGATACTTTAGGATATCGGAAAATATCGCTCAACTCTAGTTGTGACACAATCAGAGTTCTTAGCTGTGTGCGGTGGCAGCTTTTTGAGCTCTGCTACATCTTTCTATGTACATTGTCTACTGACAGTACGCAGTTAATCAAAGAATATGGCGTGGTCGAACAAGGCCTCAAGTGAGCTGTTGTCTGGGCAGTGGTAATCTCTTGGTGATAAAACATTAACTGAATTAATGCTGTCAGATTAATGCAGAAAGATTCCCTTTAAATATATTGGTCGTTAAATAAATAGTATTTTTCTTTTTGCCACACAAATGATATAATCATCTAACTAACTAATCAGTATGTGTATAATTTTTATAATAATAATAATAATAATAAATATTATATAACACACACGTATATAGATAAATTTATATATTTAATATATTTATATAATATCTTCCATGGTTATCTACATGTCAGAATGTCACGGTAAACGGAAAAATGTGGTCTATCTGCAGCCTCTGCTAGGTAGCGCTTAGAGCACATGGTTTTCAAGTAAAAACAAAAGTCTTTAAAATGGAACAACTGTTTTGTACTGTGTGTCCACAGTCCATTACCTGGTGATGATGTTGTTGCTTCTTCAAAACTGTCATCATCAGCTCCATCATCCCCAATGCCATACGCCAAAGAGTCTTCTGGAGCAGAAACAGAGTCAGGACTGCTGGGTCTACTCGCAGAGTCACCCTCACTATTTGATCCATATCTGTCATGCTGAGAGACAGAGCCACTCTCACTCAGACTTCTACGCTCTTTTCGATGAACCCTGGAATGAAGCACCATTTGATGGTACGTCCGGAAAATCTTTCCACACTCAAAGCACTCAGTAGATTTGTTTTGAGAAGATCTGCGGCTCTGCCGGGAAGGAGGTCTAAATTCTAAATCGTTAGGGGGCTCCACGACATTTTCTCCAGGCTGCATGCTGCTTTTTTCTGTGCGACTTCCACTTGAGCAACTGCGTCTCTTCGGATTGCTGGCATTATTAATTTCGGGCTCACGTTTACGTTTCTCCTGATTGACAAGGACATATTCACCTTTGTCTCTATCGTAAGAGACATCTGCATCAGCCAAAGTTTCATCCCATCCCAAGTACTTGACATACTCTGATGGCTCTGCAACTCTGCCTTTGGTGGCTAGCTGCCAAGCTTGATAGCTATTGACTGGGTCAAGTTCAGGTACTCTCTTCCCATTCTCTTCATCTGTACTTTTGTGAGCTTCTACAAAAGGTTTTAATTGCAGATAGTCTAAGAAAATCTGTTTTGCGGCAGCTACCTCTGTTCTCACATTCTGCAGCTCATCGCTTTTATGCGTGGCTTTGTTTTCAGAGAGTTCTTCTATTTTGCAGTGGACCAGGTTGTGTGCGTTAAGGCTTTCCAGATTCGTAAATAAATTTCCACATTTTACACAAACTTCGTACAGACATAAGCCTGTCATCATGGTTTCCTCCTGAACAACGTCATTTATAGTGGCTACCGGTTCACTATCAGATTTGGGTTTGCTTTTGTTCCCAGTCTTTGGACCATGAGACTTCATATGGTTTTTTAGAAACCAAGGCTCCTTAAATCTCCTACCACATATATGGCAACCATGGTCAAATGATCCGCGATGCTTTTTCATATGAGCTTTAAGAAACCATGATTGGCCAAAAGCCTGGCCACAGATTTCACAAGGGAACTCGCCAGAATTAAGTTCACTTTTACCGTTTTCCGAGTATGCATCTCTATTCAATGGAATTGCTGTTGTGATATGGTCTTTCTCAATGTGGTTTAATAACGTTTCCTCACGTAAAGTCATGTAATTGCAAAACCTGCATTTATATGGCTTGTGCACTTGTACAAGATGTTGATCAAGCTCCTTCCTTCGATCATACTTATTTTTGCAAAACATACAGTTGTAGTCACCTGGTGTGTCGTCATCCACGACATCCGAATCTTCCATTTGGAGAGAGCCATTAAGAATTTTGTTACAGGCAGATGTGCTTTTTGTTGGACTTGCACACACTCCCATACCTTCTGATGCACCTAGCTCTCCAACATGAGAATCACCCATTTCAACATCATGAACTTGGCCAAGTGTACCAGTCCTATGGGTGCGGAGGTGTATCTTCAAGTTTCCTTTCTGTGCAGCCCTATGATCACAGTAAGGACATTTATATGGCTTTTCCCCCGTGTGCTTTCGCATGTGCTGAGAGAGGGAGCTCTGGAAAGGGAAACTTTTCCCACATATCACACAACTAAAGGAGGTTGGTTTGTCATCGTCCATCTCACTTTTTGACTTAGCAGCTGATTCACGCAGTTCCATATCAAACGGTTTCTTTTTATCCATTACTAGCCAACCATCAGGTAGGGAGTTTAAAGCCTATCCAGGAATGACAGGCTGGAGACTTCTGTACGCAGTTGAATGCTATTTAATTAGCATAACGTCCGCAATGAACTTTACAAATCTGCATTAACACGTACCACACATGGATCCCTGAAAGAAAGAAAGAACAAAAAAGCATGTTACAGATGGCAATAATTACAACAAAGGAAGACATGTAAATTTGTCACTAGGGAACAATACAAAACAATTGCTATACTGTGCAACAAAACCAAAAAGTTGAGAAACTCCAGTAATTGGACACATAGGCCCCAAATCATCCAGTGAACAGTTTGCTGGAGTAAGAGGCGCTAAATCTATTAAGAGGCATGTGCTTTTTAACTAACTTGGAACTTCTTTCGGCTGTTCTGCGCCAACGCAAGAAATGTACTCTAGTCAGGCACTGGAGTACAATTCTGTAGTGCTGTCCACCACTTTTTGGTGTAAATTATGATGAAGTAGTTGGCTGCTTTCAGCCACACTCCCTCCCACCAGAGCTGGCAGAGACTACTGAAAACAAATGAGCTGATCAATACCTATATATAATGCCATGTGCATGGGAGGAAGTTTGGTGACCGCACACTTATGTACCATGCAGCACCATGTTGGCACGGATATAGGGTTCTCAGTCACAACAAGACCCTCTATTCTTTTTGGATAACTTTCCCTCACCCCACAAAACAGACTCCCCTAATAAATCCTCGGAGCCGGAGAGGAAAGGCGTAGGGAAAGAATTACATATTGCTTGGTGATATCCTTCATATTTGGGTACTGCCCTTCTTAGGGCAGTAGCAATACATGGGGCACGACTGGGTATACCAGCATCAATATCCATCTAACCATGTACCGGTACTGGCACTTTTGGAGGTTCTAATGTCATCAAAACGCACAAGTGAGATCAAACCTTTTTCATTTGGCATGCTTATATTGAACACTTCAGAAGAATAAAAATTTAAAAAAAACCTTGAATTTGTGCAAATTTTAATGTTTGGTCACTATCCACTACCTGACTTCCATCATCCAGCATAGCGTTCATCGATTTATTAAAGCAAAGTTTTACATATGGTACATATCTTAATACATACCTCCACATCCTGATTTATAACCATATTTAAAGACCCATAATCATCTTTACCATCTTTGACATTCCAGTATATTTAGTTTTCAATCTTTTCTCTTGGATTTTGTTTAAGTAACTCCATAAACCAACATTTGTCTACTAATTATAAACAATTTGAAAAATAGTTTTGTTTTTTTTTTTATTCTATTTTCTGTACATGATCATCAAAAACAGGATAATGATCATCGCCCCTAATTTAGTGTTGACTTCTTACAGAGTTACACTTTACAAAAGCCACACGGACCACACAAACCTGTAACCCAGATTTCCATGGGATAGTTTTCTGGGCATGCTCTGATTGGTGCAGGGAGGGGGAGGAGGTGAACTTTGACAATACTTATATTTACAAAACACAATATCACGGCATTCATAACAATTGTTAGCCCTCAGTGTAATCCTGCCACTAACTAATCAGAAGACTACTGAAAAGTGATCTCTACAGAAGAGGACATTTCAGCGTATTGTGGGGATCAATTGTGAGAATAAAAACTGAAAATATATGTGAGTGTCTTTAAAAATATAAAATATTAACATGGTGTACAATAATAAATTCTAAAATTCTATTGTGGTACCGTGTTAGCCAGAAAAATTGATGTGAATACTTTTCCGTCAAATTATGACAAGAGCATTCTTAAAGTGATACCTTTATTGGCTAACCAGAAAATTATATGTTCGCAAGCTTTCAGAGCTCAAAGGCTCCTTCTTCAGGCAAGATTACATTTGTTCCAAATGTAATCTTGCCTGAAGGAGCCTTTGAGCTCTGAAAGCTTGCGAACATATAATTTTCTGGTTAGCCAATAAAGGTATCACTTTAAGAATGCTCTTGTCATAAAATATTAACATAAAATTTTTATTTAAAATCAACAGGTCATTTTCAGATGACACATTATAGCAGTGCGCAACCAGCGGCTCTCAAAAATGTGCTCACAGATAGATGTCTCTGGTCACATGTATTTTCCATATCATGGAAAAAAAAGAAAAATCACGGTGAATAGCCCCGAAGGGGCAGGCAATTATGAATTGTGTGCTGCGTCGTTATTTCTGAGGCAGCCATATTCTGGCAGAATGAATGAGTCGTGACTCGTATGGTACAGAAAAGAGTAGATTAGGTGAACTAGATGCTGCGAGTGCTATTATATTCATTGTAGTTTATGGAGAAGGCAAGCACTTGGCTGGTTCAGCGACCGGCATGCACTACAATAGAGAGCGCTGAATGCACGGCCTCATTCTCTGCCTGACCAACAGCTCACACTCATTGCAGCACATCAGTCAGTGAGCTGTCAGTCAAGTAGATGTAGGTGGGGCTGGGAAGGGAATACAGCCAGGGAAGCAGAGGCTTGGAAAAAGCTTGGAAACACCTAGCGCATTTAAGCCTCATTTGTGCACGAAACAGTGAATTTTCCATCAGGGTGCAACAGAATGAATCAATAAAGGAATGGCATTATCTTTCAGACAGTAACGTGACCTCATAAACAGTTTGAGGGGGTTAGATCAGCTCTGCTATATAAACCACTTACAGCATGCAAACACCATCGTGTCAGGCAGGCTACCATTATAAAAATGTATTACACATAGGCCATAGTGTCACATGTACATAATCATAAAACATCCTAGTGCTAGGCCAAAAACAATCAGCACACACAGTATATATTCTGAGGACAGAGAGCTAGTGTATCTATTAAACAAAAGCCCCCAGTGCTCGAAAAACACAGCCATATGCATACAAGGTGTTCAGTCAGCATGCCCACTGGTCACATGCCTTCAGTACTCGTTTATACAGTTATGAGAAAAGGGCACCCCTGAATTCTCTGGTTTCACACATTAGGACATAATGAAAAAAAGTAGTTTGTCCTTAAAAAAAATCTTTTTTGTACTTATGTTATGCATTTTGGCCAAGTTTTCATTAAACAATGACACTATTTAAAGTGGAATCTGTCAGCAGGTTTATGCCACCTCATCTGAGAGCAGCATGATGTAGGCAAAAAGACCCTGAATTCAACAATGTATCACTTAGATTACTTGGTGCAAACATTGTGACACAAGAGTTTTTAGATTTAGCAATGCAGCAGAGCTGAAGAGCTTCCCCCACTACACTCTGTATGTATATAGCTTAATGGCTTATCACAGTAGGGGGCATGTCAGACCAAGGCTCATGCAACCTGCTAGTCACAGCAATGATAAGCTACTGGTGCTAAAACAATCAGTACAAGCAAACAAAACCTCAGAGCTGAAATCTGTGTTTTAACCCCTACCTCAAGCTGAAGTCAGATTACACAGCAAAAACCTGCTGATAGATTCCCTTTAACCCTTCACCCCAAAGCCTGTTTTTACCTTCAGGACCAGGCCAAACTTAACAATTCTGACCAGTGTCACTTTATGTGCTAATAACTCTGAGAACACTTACCGTAATTGTATCCCAGTGATTGAGAGATTGTTTTCTTGTTTCCCACAAAAATGTTTTTAGCAACAATTTTTTTTATTTTCACAAGGGAAACAGGAGAAAATGCACCACACAATTTGTTGTGCAATTTCTCCTGGAGTACACCAATAACCAATATGTGGAGGAAAATTACTGTTTGGGTGCACGGCAGGGCTCAGAAAGGGTGCAGTGACATTTTGGAATGGAGATTTTGATGGAATGTTGTACAGGTGTCATGTGGCATTTGGAGAGGCCCTGATGTACCTAAATAATGGAACCCTTCCCCCACAAGTAACCCCATTTAGGAACCTAGACACCTGAAGGAATGTATCTAGATGTGTGGTGAGCATGTTGAAACCCCAGGGATTTCACAGAAGTCTACAATGTTGAGCCATGAAAATTAAAAAAAAATATTTTTTTCAAACAAAAAAATGTTCCTTAAGCCCCAAATTTTTTTATTCTCAGAAGGTTAACAGGGGAAAATGAACCCCAAGATTTGTTGTGCAATTTCTCCGGAGTACACCAATAACCCACATATGGTCGAAAACTACTTTTAAGGCACAGTGCATACCTAAAAAGGGAAGAAGGGCCATATTGGGGTTCAGATTTTGCTGCACTAGTTTGAGGGTGCCATATCACACTGACAGATTCGCTAAGATGCAGAATAGCAGAAACTACCCATAAGTAACCTCCTTTTACAAAATACATCCCCAATTAATTCTTCTTGGGGTGCAGTGATCATATTGACACCCCTGGTGTGTCATAAAATTTTATGCCATTAGGCAGTGAAGAAAAAAAATTAAATTTTTATCACAAAAAAATTTTTTAGCCCCAGATTTTACATTTTCACACTGGGAAATGGCTAAAAATGGCACCAAAATTTGTCCCACAATTACTGTTGAATGTGGAAATACCCCATATGTGGCTGCAAAGTACTGCTCAGCCATACGGCGAGACTCGGGAGGTACAGACAGCTATTTTCTACCTGGAGTGCAACTTTGCTCCCCCCTTAAGTGACCCCATTTTGGAAATTATACCCCTTTGGGAATTTATCTACAGGTGTAGTAATGATTTTTACTCCATAGGTATTTTCCAGAAACAAGCAGCAGTGGATGTTACGGAGTGAAAATTGCAAACTGTCATTGTAGTGCCCAGAACATTGCAGTCACCTGTACGTTGTAGTCATCAGTATGTTGCAGTGCCCAGCTCATGCTTCTGGAGACATGCACCTGTAAATTGCGCGGGCAGTCATCGATACAGAAATGCCAAACATGTGGACACTAGGCACTCTGGGGCTCAGAAGGAAGTGGGGGGCGTTTGGACTTGAGAGTGCAGAATTTGCTAAATTTCTTTTAGGAGGGGCGAGGAGCTACATCGCTTTTTCAGAACCTTTGTATAACAGTAATGTGGAAGCTCCCTATATTTCCGTTAACAGATGACGGAGCTGAGTGGGGACTTGCTTTTCTTGTGGATTGAGTTGAAGTTTTTTGTCAGGAACATTTTGCATAATATTTGGGATCACATTTATCAGGCACTCTACGCTGAGCACTTACATCGGGTTACATCTAAATCTATAAGTGACGCGATTCAGACGAAACTCCCGAGGGATTCATTCACTATAGTGTGGCATCTGAGTTACTTTGGACTACGTCTGGCCTGTGTTCAGCGGTGTCCTTTGCAGAAGTGTGCAAAATTGTGTCGGACCGTGCTTTAATGCACACCTAAAAAGACGGACACCGCCAGATCATAGGCGGCAAGACAGCGTCCACAGTGCCTCCATCTGCCTCATTATAGGAATCTTCCACTGAGGGGTCCAGTCTGAATCACATATTTCAGAGATTTAAACGGAAACCTCGGTGTAAGCGCTCAGCGTAGAGTACAGGATAAATGTGAGCTGAGCCTTACTGCCATCTTTGGGAGGAAGAAAGAACAAATCAACAACAGGTGAAGAATTGGTTTTATGAAATTTTTTACCCAGTGTCTCGTACGGTATAACTGATTAGACAACTTTATTCTTTTGGTCGGTGCAATTACAGCAGTACCACATTTATATCGTGTTTTAGGTCTGGCTGCTGTAAGACACTAAAAAATGCATATTTTGATAGCTATAATTTTTACATGTTTCTGCAGTCATGTGAAGAATTGTTTTTTTCAGGACAAGTTGATGTTTTTATTGGTACCATTTTCAGGAACATTCCATTTTTTTTTATCGCTTTCTATTCCAATTTTTGGGAGTCAGAGTGAACAAAAACCAGCAATTCAGGATTATTTTTGGGGGGATAGGGGATGGGGGTGGTTTATGCCATTCAGTTTGCGAAAATTAATAAGGCAGCTTTATTCTTCGGGTCAGTACGACTACAGCGATATAACTTTTTTTATATTTTCACGTTTTTACACAAACTTATAGAAAAAAATATTTTTGCATCACTTTATTATGAGAGCTATAACATTTTTCCGCTGACAGAGCTGTATGGCGGCTTATTTTTTGCAGGACAAAATTACGTTTTCAGAGATACCATTTTTATTTACATTGGTCTTTTATCGCGTTTTCTTCTACTTTTTGTTTGGTTGAATTGTAAAAAAAAAAATGAACTGAAAGGGTTAACTAGTGGGACAGTTTTATAGATCAGGTCGTTCCAGACGTGGTAATATCAAATGTGTGTACTTTTTTTTTTACATAAAATAAATGTATTCATTGCAACAATATTTTTTTTTATTTGTTCTTTATTTTGTGATTTTTATAAAAATATTTTTTTACATTTTTATTAACCTTTTTTTTCTTCACCTTTTTCACAGTGTCCCAGGATGGGACATGAACTTCACATTGATAGATAACTGAACAAATGATCTGCAATGCTTCTGCATGCAGGGAGGAGGCGTGTCAGCTCGTGCTCTCAGAATGAGCTGACAGGCCACCGTCCCTGGATGACCCTGCGGCCATCTTTCAGTCTGGGGTCATCATAGAGATCATACTCATAACGTGGGAGTTAAGAGACCGCAATCAATGCTAGCACCGATCTTGGGAATTACGGCAGGGTATCAGCTCTCAAAAAGTTGACACCCGCATTTGATAAAGGCTGCGCTCTGCGTGTGCCCACGCAGTCTTGGCGATATAATATAATCTACATATACATACACACACAGTGGGTATGGAAAGTATACAGCAGCCATTTGGTAAATTCAAAAAAGTTCATTTTTTGCTCATTAATGTACACTCTGCACACCCCATCTTGATGAAAAAAACAGAAATGTAGACATTTTTGCAAATTTATTAAAAAAGAATAAACTGAAATATCATATGGTCATAAGTATTCAGACCCTTTTCTCAGTATTGAGTAGAATCACCCTTTTGAGCTAGTACAGCCATGAGTCTTCTTGGAAATGATGCAACAAGTTTTTCACACCTGGATTTGGGGATCCTCTGCCATTCTTCATTGCAGATCCTCTCCAGTTCGATCAGGTTAGATGGTGAACGTTGGTGGACAGCTATTTTCAGGTCTCTCCAGAGATGCTTATTTGGGTTTAGCTCAGGGCTCTGGCTGGGCCAGTCAAGAATGGTCACAGAATTGTTATGAAACCACTCCTTTGTAATTTTAGCTGTGTGCTTAGGGTCATTGTCTTGTTGGAAGGTGAACCTTCGGCCAAGTCTGAGGTCCAGAGTACTCTGAAAGAGGTTTTCATCCAGGATATCACTGTACTTGGCCGCATTCATGTTTCCTTCAATTGCAACCAGTCGTCCTGTCCCTGCAGCTGAAAAACACCCCATAGCATGATGCTGCCACCACCATGTTTCACTGTTGGGATTGTATTGGGCAGGTGATGAGCAGTGTCCGGTTTTCTCCACACACACCGCTTAGAATTATCATCAAAAAGCTCTATCTTTGTCTCATCAGACCAGAGAATCTTATTTCTCACAGTTTGGGAGTCCTTTTGTGTATTTTTAAGCAAACTCTACTTGGGCTTTCATATGTCTGGCACTAAGAGGCTTCCGTCGGGCCAATCTGCCATAAAGGCCCGACTGGTGGAGGACTGCACGGATAGTTGACTTTGTGGAACTTTCTCCCCTCTCTCCACTGCATATGTGGAGCTTAGCCACAGTGATCTTGGGGTTCTTCCTTACCTCTCTCACCAAGGCTCTTCTCCCATGATTGCTCAGTTTTGGCTGGACGGACAGGTCTAGGAAGACTTCTGGTGGTCCCAAACTTCTCATTTAAGGATTATGGAGGCCATTGTGCTCTTAGAACCTTGAGTACTGCAGAAATTAATTTTTCTGTAACTTGGTCAGATCTGTGCCTTCCACAATTCTGTCTCTGAGCTCCTTGGTCAGTTCCTTTGACCTCATGATTCTCATTTGGTCTGATATGCACTGTGAGGTCTTACATACACAGGTGTGTGCCTTTACAAATCAAGTCCTATCAGTTTAATTAAACACAGGTAGACTCCAATGAAGGAGTAGAACCATCTCAAGGAGGATCACAAGGAAATGGACAGCATGTGACTTACATATGAGTGTCTGAGTAAAGGGTCTGAATACTTATGACCATGAGATAGTTCAGTTTTTTTGTCTTTAATAAATTTGTAAAGCATGTATTCAGGCACGGTGCCAAGGAGATAAGACATCGGCAATGATCTTAGAAAAGCAATTATTGGTCACCATCAATCTGGGAAGAGTTATTCGGCAATTTCCAAATTGCCGGGTTCAGAGAGCATATTTTTTGTCCGTACATGAATGGACGGATTGTGAGTCTCCGTCCAAACACACAACCTCATGTGTCGATGTGGATGAAAGCTCAGGTCAAGAAACTATGGTCAGTCCAGGCATTTCAGTCCTAAAACAGGCTCTGAAATTGGCGTCTGAACAGAGCCATAAGGACAAAACGAGCAATGTTCATAAAAAAATTGCAAAAACAAAGAACTAAAGCTCAAACACAACAGTTCTCAGCATGTTAAATATTCAAGTTCATTACAGTACAATTAGAAAAGAGATGGAGCTAGTCTGGTTTGATTAGAAGGGTTGTCCAAAAGAAAGCCTTGCATTTCTAAAAACAACAAGGCAGCACAGCACAGGTAAAATTTGCAAATCTGCTTCTGAACAAACTTCAAGACTACCGTATTTTTCGGACCATAAGACGCACTTTTTTTCCTCCAAATTTGGGAGGAAAGTGTGGGTGAGTCTTATGGTCGGAATGTAACGTGGGGAGGGGGCAGCGGTGGAGTGGGATCGCAGAGGCAGGAAAATATCCCCTCTGCTGCAGGACACCGGAGCTGGGGAAACCACTGGTCCCGATACTTAAGTGCAGTGAATATTCATTAGCCGCTTCCCCGCCCACCTGTCAGCTGAGCAGTGAGCCGGGAGCAGCAAATGACAGACCCACATGGTTTCCCAAGCGCTGGATTCCTGCAGCAGCTGGGGAGATCTGTGTCCGAAGGAGGAGGCAGCAGGAGCAGAGTGCAGCAGGAGAGATCACATACCTGACAGAACAGCGATGCTGAATGCTCCTGTGGAGGACCTTTGATGAAGTCATGAAGAGGGCGGGCTGGAGCTCACATGACCACACAAAGCCCTGCCTCTTCATGATGTCATCACAGGTCCTGCAGACACACTGTACAAGAAAGAATTAATTAAAAGGTTAGTAATTACAGCACATAAAAAAACACTCTGCCATCCTGTGGTGGACTATAACTCCCAGCATGCCATAGGATCTGCAGGACATGCTGAGTTATAGTTCCCCATGGGATCTTAAAGCAGCACTCCAGTGTTATTTTTCAGTGCTGGAGTGGTGCTTTAAATATAAGCCCTGTGCCCCCATTCATATACTCACCCTCTAGCGTCTTCACATAGTACTTTACAGAAACCACACTGGTCCCGCAGCACCATCTCCTACCTTTAGCTTCCAACATAATAACATACTATTATGTATAATAACACCACATATAATAGTATGTTATTTATGTTATTAAATATTTTACCACATTTTTTGCTTCAAATATATTTTTCCCTATTTTCCATCTCTAAAACCTGGATGCGTCTTATAGTCCGGTGCGTCTTATACTCCGAAAAATACGGTAAGTCCTTTCGATAGAAGACACCAAAGTGGAAAGGTTTGGCCATAATTGTCCAATCATACACAGCATATAAACACAAACACCACATCAAGGTCTAAAAACTTAAAAAAAAAAATTTGGGTATAGGAACAGCCAAGTCAAAGTCCCAACTTCAACCCAATTGAAATGCTGTGGCAGGACCTTAAGGCTATGAGGCCCATGATAAACTTTTAAAGCCGCACATTTTCACTGCACAAAAAATGCTTCATCTTACAGTTGCAGCAAAGTGGATATTTATAGAAAGACTTGCACTTTTTTTTTGACTGACTTGCGGAGCGCGTTTCAAAAACACTTCCGAGTATGCTGAGTTTTATGTGTAGGTTTATCCCATAGAATTGCATTAGATGCAGAAAGTAGGCAGTTAAAAATGTATATGCATTAGTGCCAAACAAAACAAACACCAACAGATGCAGAAATGATGCAGAAAATCTGCAACATCCAAAGCTCATGGTGGGAACATAGCTGAAGAGCTGTGCATAAACCAATGCCCACAAACATCAATGCATCTAAGTAAGGTTGGTTACCAAAATGAAAACTAGAAATATCCCCAGAGTATGCCAAGATGTCAGACCATGTGAGACTGAAAGTCATTCAGAAAACAATTACTCCAAAAAGACTGTTCTACCATCTATTGATTCATGAGGTGTACTTCATTTTTCACACACTGTTTCTGTATTTCAGCCTAGTTTTCAGTAAATAAATAATGACACTAATCAATCATATGTTGTTGCTCTGCGTTACTTACCCAATTTTAAGATCGTCTAAGTACCAGATTTTGTTTTTTATTATGTCCTGATAGGCAAAACAACAGAACTCAAAAGAGGGTGTACTTTGTTATTCCTCATGACTATGTGAAATTCTAATAAACTTTAGATAATGGACAGTTTAGATTGACCACTACTTTTTTTGTTTGTTTGATTGTTTGTTTTTTTAAGCTAACTACAGAAGTAAAGTTACCAGGACAAAAACAAGCTGGAGTAAAAGAATATCATAAAAAATTAAAATGAGGACTATGGTAAAAAGAAAAAGCTAAATGTTGTGAATTCTCGATCTACCACTGCCTGCCAACATTAGAGCCAAGATACACAACAGATAGCTGTTGGGCGAATGAACGATCGTATGTTTGGCCAACAGCCACCTTACCAGACTCCTCGACCAAGCGCTCCTGTGCTCTCTATTAGTCGATGCCCGACTCCTCTGACCGCGGCTTATGTACCATAGAACAAAAGGATCGTCCTTCAGAAATCTGAGCGTTGAGAGGCGCTATACACATAAGACTGTCGGCCAATGTATGGGGGCCTTCTCAGAAGGTGGAAAGAAGTTCATCTTAAGGGCTCACAAACATGAGTGTATAACACGGCCGAGTGGTAGGTTTTACCAGCTGGCATTCAGACCAATGTTATACTATGGGTAATTGCAGATCTTACGGGTTTTTTTTCTTATGTGCCGAGTGGCTCCGAAATTCCAATTTCGCTCATCCATTAAAGTCTACGGGTGATTGTAAAACATTGGACTGCACTCTGATGTCATTTAAGTGCAGTCTGACATCCAAAAATTCAGACAATGGAGAAATTAAGTTCTCTGTCCTCACACTAGGGTGACACTTGGATCAAACTCTGTCAGAGTCTGAGCCAGTGTCATTAGCATAATTGGTCTTGATGAGAGAATCTACAGCCGTCTGAGCACAACCTAAGGGAGAGTATACGCAAGGAATCATTGAGGATTTGCATTGACTAAAACAGTGGGCTGCAATAGCAGTCAAAAAATACGATTTTTGAGATGTCATTCATGTGCAACTGAATGGTTCCACATGCAAACAGACCTAAAGTAGATTTACAAATCCAGAGCAGGTCCAAATTGTGTTATCATCCTTCACCACTTATTTTACCTTTTAAAAAGCGGAAAAGGTGAAATCTAGTGTAACCTTCCTCAAAATCCACACATTTTTTTGGAGCAGATTTTTCTATGAATGTCTCCAAAAGTAACAATTTTATCTTGCTGAAGAATTTACAGCCACATACTTTATACAGACAGGACTGGGCCAGGTAAATGTCAGGGGGAAGCGGATAAAGCACAAGTGTGGACAAATACTCCTAGAATGTAGCAGCAAATAAACATTTATGCTACTGAGGGCAACTTGAACCATATAATATAATGACAGAAAACTTCTCATTATCAAATAATAAAGCTCTTAATGGAAATGCGAATTATGATAACTTCCAAACGAAGATTAGCAGCTAAGCTCTATTGAGAAGATCACTATAACGTCCGTTCTTTTTTTACCGACTTAATTCACATGCTACATAGACGTTACATTTTTCCAGTGAAAACTGCTCCAGATATCAGCATAAAATGTAGACCCTTGTCGGTAAAACAACAAAACCTAAAACAATTGGTAGTTTATTATTCAGTGTCTGGAATTGCTGCATGAAATGATGCATTCACTATTGGAAGAGTAAGTACCATTGATGACACAACCTCGGGGCTTCTGCTGCTCTCAGGCCAATCAATAATCCATTATGAGCCAAATACATCTCTACTTTTTATACCAAGAAACACATAAAAGGAATCTCTATGTACACGGCTGCAGAGCCATGGACATCATTGTAACAGGCACGGATCTGAAAGCATGCCTTTTCATGATCCCTTTTTTGGCCTCTGCACAGTTGTCCAGTTTAGGCTTCTTTATTGTTCTGCAGTGGCTAATGAAAATGACAAGATCACAGCCAATACAACTGTCTGCATCACCCACCATTCCTAATCAGACTTAACCCAGTGCGCTAGTGCTAAGTATACCATTACCCTGGATGTTTCCGATGCATGCCTCCCAATGATTACTATTGAGGCAGCCTAGTAAAAGAAGAGTTTCAGCAGTCTTGCAACGCACACAAATGGGAAAAACTAATTTTTAATTTAAACTTGACATTTTTTATTCCTAAGCTATTTACTGGACTTTTATTAATGAAGAACTAGAAAAAGGGACTATATTGCTTACCCAAGAGTGTACTTTTAGTGCTCTCTTCACACAAGCACCAGGTTTTCCCATTGTTAAACAGGACATTTGGAGCCGTTAAAGCAATAACAGGTCAGTTTTCACAGCTGCCCTATAAATAGTGATGGCTTCTCTTTTAGAAACGCCTTGCTAATTACCAGTTATATGCGTCAATAATAGCTATTTCTAAAAGATTACCATTCTTGATAGGGAATTACCAGGAGTACTTTATGTTCTATGTTCTAATGTCCGGCAACCGTTTTATTCTGTTGGGTGCTCAGGTCACCCACATGGTTAGCAGAAAGACGGAATGATGACCATCAGCCACTGATATCCCATGTGTATGGTCTGTTTTATCAGTGAATTAAGGATCCGATGCAAGGCATAGAGCACTGAGGAAGATGAGCTGGAAATGCCTGGGAGAAGATTCTAGTTCTTTGTTCTTTCTTTTGTTCTTCTTTGTTTCTATCAATCGATAGAAACAAAAGAGTAATTAAAGTAAAGATGCCCTCCCATTACCTATTTTTCCCCTAAGCCTTTGCATGTGTGTACTTTGCGTTAATATACTCATATCCCAACATCTTATCCAGTATCCAGTGCCATTCTACTCCTCTTCTCAGGGACGTCATCACTCTGCATGACCCGAAAGTGGCTTTTACAATGTAAACTTATGGAGCATCAGGAAAAGACACCTTAGGCCTCTTTCACACTTCAGTCGTGTGATGTCCGCCAAAGTGTGAAAATGGCGGATCCGTCAGAAAAGTGTAAAAACGGATGTAAAATGGATCAGTTTTCTGACGGATCCGCCAAGAAGTGTTCATCCGGAAATGATGAAATTTTCGTTCCGGAAAATGTAAGTTGAGAGAGAGAGAGAAAGAGAGAGACCCCGGACAGTTTTGGCTGCATTTTCTATGGAAGCGACGAATCCGCTGGCGGATTCCGTCAAAGACGGATGCCAGCGGATCCGCCGCCCATAGGCAGCCATTATAGAAAATGGTGGATGCGGCGGCTCCGCCGTAGTCGCCACTATGGCGGACCAAAAAAACGTTGCATTGGACGTTTTTCTGAAACGACGGACGCCAATTTTTTGGCGGATCCTCAAAAAACGGACCTAACGGACGACCATCCATCAAAATCCGTCACTAATGCAAGCCAATGGGAAAAAAAAACGGATCCGCAAAAAAAAAAAAAATGGCGGATCCGTTTTTTTAACATTTTGACGGATTTTGACTGACGTCGCACGACTGAAGTGTGAAGAGGCCATAGGCCGACATTGTAAAAGACTTCTGGCTCACGTAGTGACCTGGAGAGTCTGAAGAGAGGCGACATCACTGAGAAGAGGAGCAAAACGGCAGTAGGTGGGTAAATTAACACACAGACAGTACACAACATAAACATGTACAGACCTAGAGGAAAATAAAGAAGTTAAAGGGAGGGGCTTCTTTAAAAATGTCTAAGGGTGTGTTTCCACGGTCAGTAAATGCTGCGTGTTTGACGCTGTGTACTGGCGCCGCGTCAAACACGCAGCGTCCAGATGTTACAGCATAGTGGAGGGGATTTAAGAAATCCCGTCTCCACTATGCGTAAAAACACGCAGGCGGCAGACCTGCGTTAACGGACATGCGGCGCGTCTTTTAGATCGCAGCATGTCTTTTTCCCTTGCGGCGACGCTCCGGTGTTCAATGAGCACATCCGATTCACGGCGCATTCAGAAGGGGGCGGGGCTTTGGGAGAAGCGGACTTTCTGCTCCGTCCAAAGTGCTGTGGTTCCGGACCGTGGAACCATACCCCAATGGAGATGAGAAATGGCTAATACCTGGAACACTGAATTTGTAATTTTAAGTTAGGGATGAAGGTATAAAAAAAATAAAAAATTAAGTGAAGGTGTCGTTTAGGGATAGACATTCAGGTGTTTGGATAACCCTAGATACACAACAGTGTATATACAAAAAAAAAAAGCTATCAGAAAGTAAAGGTGCTTCCTCACTTTTTTACTTTTAAAACCTAAAATCGATTATTACACACATTACAATCACCAAATGAACCAATTATTCGAAAGGGGGAAAAATAAAAAAAACACGGAGACATGTATTATATTGATCCGTGATGCGATTCAGACTTCCGAAATACAAGTCAATAGGCCCGTAAAATTAAAAAAAAAAAAACATGGATGTCATCCGTGGGTTGTCCATAATTTGGTAATTAAATTGGTAGGAAAAAACAAAAATGTTTTTCTTCATATGAGAAAGAAGCAACAAGGACTGTAAAAAAAAAAAAAAAAAAAAAAACAGACAACCAAAAATGGATCTGACGGGAATAAATAAAAAAACAAAAATAAAAAAAAACAAATTTTTTTTTTAGCGAAACAAAACTGCCGTGTGAAACTGGCCTAAAGGGACAAAAACTACCACTATAAGGAGGAAAAGTAGATTTTTGTGTACTCACCGTAAAATCCTTTTCTCCGAGACACTCATTGGGGGACACACAGACCATGGGTATATGCTGCTGCCACTAGGAGGACACTAAGCAAATCATTAGAACAAAAGATTAGCTCCTCCTCCTGCAGTATATAGCCTCTGCTGGCTCCATCTTGAACCAGTTCGGTACCAAAGCAGTAGGAGCTTATAACAATAATGCAATATGTCAACAAATCAAAAATAGACAAATTCAAATAAACGAGGCTTTAATTTAAACAAGGGTGGGAGCTGTGTCCCCAATGAGTGTCTCGGAGAAAAGGATTTTACGGTGAGTACACAAAAATCTACTTTTCTCCTTCGCCTCATTGGGGGACACACAGACCATGGGATGTCCCAAAGCAATCCCTGGGTGGGAAGCCATCAAAAGATGGAGCCTCGTAAAACTTATGCATAAAATAAAACACATAACTAGTCAATGTACAACTTACAGATGCGCAACAGCTGATTGCAGAATCTTTCTGCCAAACGCACGCATCTGAAGAAACTTGAGCATGAATTTGATAATGCTTGACAAAAGTATGAAGACTGGACCAAGTCGCAGCCTTGCACACTTGCTGTGTCGAAGCCTGGTGCCTAATGGCCCAGGAGGCCCCCACAGATCGAGTGGAGTGTGCCTTAATCCCAGCCGGGATAGGCTGACCTTTAACACGATATGCCTCTTGGATCGCCGAGCGAATCCATCTGGCTAACGTGGCCTTTGAAGCAGGAAGACCCTGTCTGCGTCCTTCTGGAAGTACAAACAGAGCGTCCGATTTTCGGAAAGATGCCGTCCTTGAAATGTACCTTGGAGAACTCTCACCAAATCCAAGGTGTGAAGAGCCTTTTCAATACGGTGAACCGTGCCGGACAGAATGAGGGTAAAACTATCTCCTCATTGATATGGAAATCCGAAACGACCTTAGGCGTGAAAGAAGGAGAAGTTCTAAGAACTACCTTGTCCTGGTGAAAAATGAGGAAAGGAGCTTTACAAGATAAAGCTGCCAACTCTGATACCCTTCTGATAGAGGTAATTGCCACTAAGAAGACAACCTTCCAGGAGAGAAGCGATAAGGACACTTCTGACAAAGGTTCGAAAGGTGATTCCTGTAAAGCACTGAGGACCAAATTAAGATCCCAAGGCTCTAAAGGCCTCTTGTAAGGAGGAACAAGATGTGATACTCTTGGATAAAAGTCCTGACCTGAGGCTTAACTGCGATCCGTCGTTGGAAAAGGACGGACAAAGCAGAAATCTGTCCCTTGAGGGAAGAAAGAGCTAATCCCGAGTCCATTCCTGTTTGAAGAAACTCTAGAATGACAGGGATAGAGAAATCCAAAGGGGAACGACCCCTATCTTTACACCAGGAAAAAAATGTCTTCCAGACCCGATGATAAATGCGGGCGGAAGCCGGTTTTCTGGCATTAACCATTGTTGAAACAACCTTGTGAGAGAAACCAGCCTGACCTAGGATCCAGGCTTCAATGGCCCTACCGTCAAATTCAGAACCCTCGAATTCTGATGGTAAATTGGACCCTGTGACAGAAGATAAGGATGATCGGGTAATTTCCCGGGAACGTCTGCGACTAGCCGTACTAGTTCTGCCTACCACGGGTGGCAAGACTAGTCCGGAGCGACCAGAATGAGAGGAACACCCTCCGCCTTGATACTCGAATCACCCTGGGGATTAACGGAAGGAGTGGGGAGATGTATGGAAGGCGAAATTGATTTCAAGGGAAAATCTGAACCCTGGCATTCAATCTGCATGCCATGAGATTCACGTCCTGTATGCCCTAATGCTGGCAAACGAACTGTTTTAGAGCTAACCTGATAGCTCTGAATTCCAGGATGTTGATTAGAAGAAGAGTCTCTGGAGGAGACCCTTGGCTCTGAGCCGTGCGATGGAGGAACACTGCTCCCCATCCGAGGAGAGTGGCCACCACCAGCCAATGGACTGGCAGAAAACCCTTCCCTTGACTCAGGAATAAAGTTTGTCCATTGCTTTAAGGAGCTTCTGACTGTGTAAAACAGACGGAAGCGGAGACTTAAAGACGTGGGACTCCTGTCCCAAAACAAAATTAGCTCCAATAGGAGAAAATGAAGCATTACGAGATCCTTGGACCTGGGGGGACGTGACTGAAAGAGATATGTTGGGGGGAGGAATAAATATTCGATCCTGTGGCTGGAGTGTACAAGATCGAAGACCCCTACCTCTTAAACAAGCTAGGCAGCCGCCTACCCTGCCTAAGTCCTCGTCCCGGCCAGGAGTCATTGGAGGACTGCTTTTGAACAGAGGAATTCCTATTTTCTGTCTGAGAGAATTTGTTTCTCCAGGGTTGAGAGTACTTAGATGATGGTGCGAACCCCTATCACTGTGAGATGAACGGGGTGCTCGAGCCGAAGTCGAAGTGGCGGACCAATTAGAGGAGCCACGAAAAGACCGGGAAAGACCCTGGTATTGATACCGAAAAGATCGATTACTTCTGCGCTGCGGAAGAAATTTGCTCTTGCCCCCAGTGGCGTCAGAAATAATCTGATAAAGACGGTCTCCAAAGAGACGTCCTGGCAGATAGGGCAATGAAGTTAAAGATCTCTTTGAAGCAGCGTCTGCACTCCACTCACGAAGCCATAAGGACCTCCGAATGGCGATAGCATTGGCGGCTGTGCTAGCAGCGCAATTAGCTGCATCTAGGGACGCATGAATCATGTAGTCACCTGCCCGAGTAATCTGATAGGCCAGATTACGTGCCTCGGGTGAAAGAGAGATCTCGCCAATTGTTTTAACTAAGTCCTCAACCCAAACCACCATGGCCTTGCTACCCAGGTGGCCGCAAAGGAGGGAAAGAGAGAAGCTCCTGCCACTTCAAAAACAGATTTAGCAAGGTTGTCAATCTGTTTATCAGATTGGTTCCTAAAGGGTATGCCACACTAAACAATATCGCTAACGGATCGCTAAAAACGTCACTATTTAGCGATCCGTTAGCGATATGTTCAGTGCGGCAGCTTCCAGCGACGAGCTTCCTGCTGTGATCTCGCTCGTCGCTGGAATCGCTCCGGACCCTATTTCTCGTCGGCGCTCCGCTGGGTAAGTATCTAATCGCTGTGTGGCACCTTTTCTTAGCGATTTAGCGTACTTTTGTTACGCTAAAGTCGTTAAGAAGATCGCTAACGGCGATAGCGTCGTTAACTATATCGCTAAATGTGGCCGCATTTAGCGATATAGAAACGATCCGCTAGCGATCTCATTAGTATGCAACGCTAACGAGATCGCTAGCGGATAGCTTAGTGTGGCAGTACCTTAATGGATGAACTATCTGATACAGAGAGCAGGGTCTTTGAAGCTAAGCGAGATACTGGAGGATCTACTACAGGAGATTCAGACCACTCCTTCACTACAGTTGTTGAAAATGGATAACGAGCCTTCAGAGACTTCAGCCCTGAAAAACGTCTATCTGGACGCTCCCTATGTCCCTGAACAATCTCCGTGAATTCAGGGTGATTACTAAACACCTTGTGAACACGGTTAACTCTTTTGAAAGCAATAGGATGGCTTGGTTGAGACCCTGGTTCCTCCTCTAATTTGAGGATCTTATTAATTGCCTCAATGAGAGAATCTAACGATTCCTGAAATTCTGGCGAGTTGGGGTCATCACCAATGTCCGACTCGTATTCAGAATCATGATCTTTATGATATTTGGGAGAAAGGGAGCGAGAACGAGAGCTCGCCGATGCTGAACCGCTAGATGGATTGGGAGATATATGATGGCGGCGTTTTCTGGACGACCGCCTTGCGGACCTAGAAGGTCGGCCCCTGTCAGATAAATTCTCTCTAAATACTAACGGCTCCCTTTCAGGAAAAGGGACGCCCTGAGTAGAAGTGGAACCGCGGAAGGAATCCAAAGCCCTAGTCTGGCCACCCTGAAGGACCAGGCTGTATAGGATCAGGAATAGGCAAATACTCCTGAACCATTGTAGGGGGCTCCTGAGCAGGAGGAACACTGGGCTCTTGGGCACATGATGCACATAATTGAGACCCCCACATTGAAGGTAGTGAAGCGTTACATGTAATGCAGGCAGTATACACCACAGTGTAACTCTTGTTAGCCTTCTTTGCCTCCTTTGATTGCGACATCTTATTGCAATTTTAAGGGCCTGCTGCAGCAGAAAGGGTTAATCGCTGTGCCGTCCCGGTCACAGCAAACACTCACCCAGATCCTGTGTGCCCAAGCCAGGAGGATACTGACGACTGCCAGCGCTGCTCCACAGAAAAGATGGCGCCCGAGATCTTATAGAAGCACTTCTCGTGATACACGAGGAGCGTCAGAGGAAGTGGGAGGAGAGGGGGCGGGATCCGGAGAGAGCCCACGTGATCTAACGCTGGCCAATAGCGTTAGAGATGGGCGGAGCCACTCGGCCCGCCCCTTCCCTGAGGCCTATCCCTGCCTGAAGCCGGGGACTAAATTTAAAAAATGCGGCCTACACAGGCCTGAAGCCGGGGCCTAAATTTTCGCGGCCTACCCCGGAACCGAAACCGGGGAGTAAATTTAAGGCCGTGGCCGCGGCGCGAATATAGCGCTAGCGGCGCACTTATGGCGCTAGTGGCGCGGCGCAATACCGCTGCGACCGTAATAACACGCCAAAAACGGTTCCTGAGACAAAAGTCGCCCTCCAAATAAACTTACTGCGGGGGCGAAGATGGAGACTGGAGGACTACCGCTTTTATGGCCATACCTTCAATCCACCATCCCCTTTTCTTAGGGGGGTGAAGAGGGGATCCTCATACAACCAGACCGCCCGTACTTCCAGGAGAGGTGAGCGGAACATCCACACCAGGTGCCACGTAAGTCCATCAACCACATCGTGGGATATCTCCTGGGGAGAGCGGCCCATGTCAGGGAAACTGTCGCCCCATGGTAGCGTGGCAGGAGGGATTCGTGGAGGCGACACTCGCACGATGCCGCCTGTTGTTGGTTTCTGGGAGATCGTGACTTTTCGTACAAGTCCCGTCGCCCATCCGTGCGTGAAGTAAGAAAAATAAAAAATAAAAAATGTAAAGAAAATGGGGTCTGAAGGCAGACCCTAGTGCCTCCTACAGACACTAAGCAAGAACTGGTTCAAGATGGAGCCAGCAGAGGCTATATACTGCAGGAGGAGGAGCTAATCTTTTGTTCTAATGATTTGCTTAGTGTCCTCCTAGTGGCAGCAGCATATACCCATGGTCTGTGTGTCCCCCAATGAGGCGAAGGAGAAATAATTAACAACCATGGTGTTTCATTGTGTATTTAAATGTTCAATCCGCAGCAATGAGGCATTATATTGCAGTTAAACATTATCAAACTAAAGAAAAGGATTGCAAAAATACTCAAAAAATGGAGCAACGTGGCTTTGTAAGCAATTTTAATATTGTTCTGTAAAGTGAAACTGCCTGAGAGTAGGAGACAAAGGAAATATTAAAAAAACACACCCAGCCAAGAACAGCAGTAGTGCATATGCAGCTTAGCAATGGCTTTCCACACTATCCGGCTCACAGAGCTTCCTGCTTTCTAGGTATGCCATATTCCAGCAGTTAACATGACCTAGATATTACTTGTGTATCTACCTGCAAAGACTGCACAAAGCTCACCCGCTCTGTGAAGGGGACAAATCAGTGCACGAGTACTGTACTGAGAGCAATCCTTGACAAGTGCATGCAACTTCATTTTAATCATAGTTCCTAACATTTACGGTAGGTTGGACAAGACGCAGTAAAAACCAAACATGACATTAGGGGAATACATCATCATAACTGCCATCAATATACAAATTCACAGAAAGGTAAAGGGGTTAGTGCATAGCGGCTTTCATTCTGCTTGTATATGTAGACAAAGCCATGAAAAATCACGTGTGTCTGTCATTTTAAGAATTAGAAGAATAAAGCATTTTGACCTGCTGAGGCTCCAGCCGGCACTCTTACACTGTAGAGCTGCGGTTAAACAGTGTTAATAATGGTTTCTTGCTAATGCGCTCGACATCACAAACAGAATCCCTAGTCTCCTGGTAAATTTGCAGAGTATTAATGTCGTGAGCAGATTTGCAGTACATTGCTAGGAGACAGATCAGGACTCAAGAAGACTACAAGTCACTACCGCGAACACATCTGCAAACAATGCAGAAGACAAACCGCGGCTCGGAAATAGCTGAAATTTTGCTGGACACTATATGTTGTATATGTATGTAATAGACGATACATATACATGAGCAAAACAAAACAATATTGTGAAAGTATGCATAAAAATATTTTAAAAAAAAAGTGTGTCTTGATAGACAGATTCACAGTCACATAAATGGGTGAAAGTGATTTTCTGCACCTGCTTACAGTCAACATAGACAGACATTAATAGAAGTATGGATCTCACATAGTAGTTTGGGGATTTCAACTTTTGGCAAAGGCTGCAACCTAGGAGCAGGTTTAGTTTGTGAGATTTCTCACCTGATAGATCTCACCATCAACTGGAAGAATTATCACTTTGAAGAATGCTGGTGATTTCCGTTTTCATTATCAATTAAACCCTCTCAAGGCTTCATAGACCAGAAATTGAAATCATTATGGGTCTCGGAAGATGGCAGCACAAGCACAATAACAAATTTACAATTTAGGTTTTCCCACTTAAATAAAAATGATGAACATTTAGCATCTCCATGATCCTACTGCCCTGGAGTATAACATCGCCAGATCACTTTTACCATATAATGAACATTATAGAAACAAAACCCAAAAAACGTTGCAAGATTGTGCTTTTTTTGCAATTTGGCCGCATTTTGAATATTTGTTCTCGCTTTCCAGGACGTTACATGATAAGGTGGATGGTGCCATTTAAAAGCACAACTTGTCCTGTAAAAAAACAAATCAACGTATGACTATTGATATGTAAAAAAAAAAAAAAAAAAAAAAAACTTATGGCTCTTGGAAGAAAAAACAAAAGCGCCAATACTGAAAATTGTCTGGTCTGAAAGGGGTTAAACTAGGGTGAACTCACTGTGTTTTTCAAGCAAATGTTGCTTCAGTAAAAACTTAGGTGGTATTTTTCCTTCAGTGCCCTTTTAAAGCCCGCGTCTCACATAGCGATACACCAGCGATCCCGACAACGATCAGGATTGCTGGTGTGTCGCTACATGATCGCTGCTGAGCTGCCAAACAGGCAGCTCAGGCAGCGATCAGCACAGCGACACTGTGGGTAACGTCGCTTAGTTACCCGCAGTGTACCTTGGATACCAGCGCCCTGATGCAGGGAGCTGGTAACCAAGGTACACGTCGGGTTTCCAGGTGCTGCGCGGTGCCTGGAAACCCGCTGTGTACCTTGGCTACCAGCTCCCTGCATCAGGGCGCTGGTATCCAAGGTACACATCGGGTTTCCAGGCACAGCCCCGCGCCTGGAAACCCGCTGTGTACCTTGGTTACCAGCGGATCGCTGGTCTCCCGCCTGTCACACGCAGTGATGCGTGCCTGTCAGCGGGAGACCAGCGATCAAAAAAAATGTCCAGGACATTCAGCGACGATCAGCGATACCCAGCAGGGATCGTCGCTGAATGTCACACACAGCGATATCACAGGGGAGATCGCTGTTGCGTCACAAAACTAGTGACTCAGCAGCGATCTTGCAAGCGAGATCGCTGTGTGAGACGGGGGCTTTAGCGATAGGCCCATCGCAGCTCCCACTTCCTCTTGATTACATATATTTCCAAAGAAGGAAAGACAGTGATGCAATCACTGATTGGGCGCCGGGCTCATGTGTCGTAACCGCATGTGATCCCAGGGAATGCCGACACTGCTGGAACGGCATTGGCACAGGAGGTGCGTAGGAGTGTTTTTATTTTATCGAGGCTTGACATGGGGAATGAGAAGGAGTTGTCCACTACGTTAATGTTTATTTAGTTGGGTTTTTTTTTCAGGCAGTTACAGAGTACGCCTGCCTGAAAGAGCAGCCATGTGAACAGTATGTGCTATAGCGCATCCTGTCCAATCGTCTCGCCTATATGCTATAGAGGCAATTGTGCGCCACAGTATTTTGGTTATTCATACACTGGAGTATAAAATTCCTGACACTGTGCAAGTGTACCTAGAAAAACTGATGCGGTTTTGAAGGAAAAAGGTGGTCACATCAAATAGTGATTTCTATATTGCTATCTATTCTTCATTCACTTAGCACTTTGTTAAATAATAAAAAATAAAGTATTATTAATTCTGTTTTTAAAAGGATTTTTAATTTGCACTATTTTTTACAGACTTGCTAAAATGTTTGCACAGTACTACTATATACTTTATAGATCGTACTATGCAAATTTTTAAGCAGGTGTGGAAAAATATCACATGCCTCCCAGATAGGCTTGCATAGCAACATCTTAAACATTGGATTCATCAGTCCAGAGGACCTGCCCTGTTTTCCTAACAGAATGAACTTGGTTTGCCAATCATTCTTTTTTCCCACCTGCCTAAAAATTTTGCACGGTAATATGTAATATTACATAAATATATACGTACACACACCAATAGTTAAATTGCAACATTAAGAAGGAAACGTCATGGAATTATAAACATGTGGCTTGGCACTGCACAGTAGAAAAACGGCTCCTGAGACATGTTGGAGGCATGGAATACCACAGGGTCAGTGATTGAGCCATTCTGTACTGCATGTAAAATAGGATATCATATACCAAGCCTTAAAAGGGGTATTCTGATCTCCAAAATCCTATTCCAATACGTAGTAAGTGCAGTAAAAAAAATATTAGCAAATACCTTCAATTACAAATGTAGTATACTTTTTCAGATTTGCTATGTCATGTGCAGGGCATTGCAGTAGCAGCTTAGGTGTCCATGGTTATGACCACTAACAACTGTCACTATATGAGTGGTTGTAGCCATGGATACCTAAGTTACTGCAATGCCCTGCACATGGGGTAAGCAAATCAGAAGAACTATACCACATTACTACTTAGAGGTACTTGCTAATATTTTGACACTCACTACATATTGGAATGGGATCTTGGAGATGGGAATAACCCGTTAAGCATCAGAGTCTACACAAACCAGCAGTAGGTGTTTGCACGATTTTGAGCTACTAACCAGGCATCCAGAATTGGTAAACCAATTACGAGCCAAAACATCAGTGCGTCTGACCTCTGAAATGCTTATTTGGCTACGTGGGGTAAAAACGCTCACATACAAAAGTCAATATCTTATGGAAAGCCTCCCACAAGAGTGGGAGCGGATACTGCAAGAAATTAAAACCAAAAACCCTGGCCCAGATGCATATTAACCATATTTTTGGAATAGCATGAATGAGTACTATATACATAGGAGTTATATTACAGTACAAAGAGAACCACACAAGAGAATATTTTAGGCAAATGAACGCATATGTAAGTATCCAAATCTCCACAATCACTAGAGGTCATGAATAAAAGCATGCAGGCACCCACTCTGCAAGTAAGCGGAGTCACATATTTGTCCTGATTCTATGAACAGTACTATTGTTTTGCACAGTCACATAATACACAAATGCTTTCAGGTCCACCTATAGAAAATGGGCATTACAAAACATAAAATGATGGCTGAATCTCATCAGCCTCGGGGGACCGGAACAAGGGACAAAGACAAGCTCATTGCTAAATGCATTTCTTAGCAAGTGCCAGCTATTGAGGCTTAGCTGCCTCGTCATTCTTTATCCTTGAATATTATTCAATGTACCTTGTTCAGTGCTGTGCGCAAGACAGTTATTAATCACAAAAGCACCATACAATGCAAGCAAAATAAAACCATGAGTCAAGTCATGATACTAAAAGAAGTCAAAAATGGAAACTGCTTCATACCAAATACCGACTACAAATGTACATACAAAGGCAGATTACGTGACCCAAGTTCCACTTTGCTATAACAATCTATCCAGGCATAGTCTCAAGTATTGCTAAATCTGCCAAAAGTACCGTAAAAATATGTCTTGCCAGGGGAAGTCTGAAAGCTACACCATTAATTTATGGTTTAACAAAGGCTCTTTAATTCAGCAGACATTGCTTCTACTACACAAGTAAATCCCGTTACACAACGAATAAGCATGGATTACTGAATGACCCTGTGATCAAACGCAAGAGACAAAGAAACTTTTGCAATCCACTATAGTAAAAAAAAAAAAAATTCATATGCAATCGTTGGTGAAAAAGAAAACGTGTCAGACCACTATATGAAGAAAGACAGATGAACATTTTCTATGTTATTAATTACAAAGGTAACTAGGTTTGTCTATAACACCAGATAAGGCTGTGTTTCCACGGTCAGGAAACACTCAGTAATTGCTGCGTGTTTGACGCTGTGCGCTGGCGCAGCGTCAAACACGCAGCGTCCAGATGTTACAGCATAGTGGAGGGGATTTCAAGAAATCCCGTCTCAACTATGCGTTAAAATACGCAGGCGGCAGACCTGCGTTAACGGACATGTGGCGCGTATTTTTAGATCGCAGCATGTCCTATTCCCTTGCGGCGACGCTGCGGCGCCGCAAGGGAAATAACACAGGGCTATGTAGCGCTGTGGTGATTCCGGATGTGTTCAATGATCACACCCGGATTCACCGCGCATTCACAAGGGGGCGGGGCTTAGGGCGAGCGGACTTTCCCCTCCGTCCAAAGCGCTGTGCTTCCTGATCATGGAAACACAGCCTAACAGGGCCAACTAGGGGACTTTAAACACACAATGTCCTGGCATAGAGAAAGAAAAACAATGAATAATATTGCTTAAAGATTATTCCTATTCATTTCTGTTGAAAAATGACACTGTTCATACAGTCAGCCTTGTGATTGTTTTTTTTATTAGCTTCTGCATATAAAAGTGACCCGTCAATATTTCAGGCGTTTCCGGCTATGAAGACACTCCATAATTTATAATAGAGATCAATGTGAAAGCTGCAAAAAACACAACAGAGACAAAAAGATGCTTAAGCATTTACCGTAGTTAGCTGTTTTGAAACATTTTCGTATCATAAAACGCTAGGATTTTATTCATTGCTCAATGGACTTAAAAAATAAAATAAAATTGAGACTCACCCACAAAAAATTGAAAAAAAAAAAAAAAAAAGTGAAAATGTTTACAGAAAATGCTCCAGCAAGCTGTAACGAAAAGCTGGCGAAAGGGTGTAAGGGCAAAAGAACAAAAATTGCTACACAGAAGGAAAGTTTCATTAAGTGGTAGCACCTTGAAAAACTCATCATTTTGGACCCACTTAAAACCTATGTGCGCATTCAGCCTTACATTTGCCAAGAAAACTAACTTTGTATATGCAGATGCTGTCCAGGGGGTCCTAAGCCCTGTGCCTCTCCCCATGCTGTCACTTGATGGCTCCAGTGTTGGGAGATTTCAGTGCTGCACTGTAAGGGTAAGCCCCCACGATCAGTAAGAGCAGCCTTTTGGATGCAGCTCACTTGCTCTGCTTTCTACATTAGAAGCACAGTGGATGGGATTTATAGAAATACCATGCCCACTGTGCTACTATTTAACGCTGCGTAAACTCACCTGCGGTGCAGGTTTACAAGCTGCAGCAAGTTAATTATCTGCCGCGCAGTTGCACCCATAGCCATTCATTAGATGCGGTAAATCCGCATGGTTCACTGAACACACGCAGATTTAACTGCGTGATTAGAAAGCAGCGTTTTGAACGAAGCGAAAAGACGTACGCCGTGTCCAAAACGCCGCTAATTGCTGATCGTGAGCACATAGTCTAAGGGTTCGCTCTCATTGGCGTTTAAAATCAGCAAGTACAATGTGGGTAAAAGAAAAAATTCGCACTGCACTCGCAACAATGTATATATAATGCACACTCATGTACATGCATTCAGTAAAGTTTCTCGGAACGTACAAGTCTGACAATGACCAATAGAAAGTAACTGCTGGGAAAATGAACTTTGATTGCATATGTCATTGGGCCCACATGTGCCCAGTAGGAGGTTCCGAGCCATGCTAGTGCTTCTGACCCCTGTTCAAATCAAATCCAGGCGTGCCCTTCTGACTGGCATACTTTTTTGGGGGCTACATGGACTGCACTATTCTATACATAATTAATATTATATTAAAAAAAATGTTATGCATGGCATTCTTCACTGGCATCTTTGATGAGATCAAACATATATTTCGAGATGCTAAACAAGTGCCACTATAGCAATAAAGGTGCCATTTATAGCATGGGCAGCACGGTGGCTCAGTGGATAGCACTGCAGCCTTGTTCGAATCCCACCAAGGACAACATCTGCAAGGAGTTTGTATGTTCTCTCCGTGTTTGCGTGGGTTTCCTCCGGGTACTCCGGTTTCCTCCCACACTCCAAAAAAAAAAAACATACTGATAGGGAATCTAGATTGTGAGCCCCATCGGGGACAGCGATGATAATGTGTGCAAACTGTAAAGCTATATAAAAAATAAAAAAAAAATAAAAAAATAGCACAACAGCATTAGGTAGGATCCGTTACACACATGCAAGGATTTTATTTGGAAATTCAAACTGCAGCCTCAGGCTATGTTCACATGATGTGTTACTGAAACTTTTTTTTAATGTAAATTTTGAGCTGTGTTTTACAGTACCAGCAAAGTCTATGAGATTTCAGAAATCTCATGCACACACATTGGTTTTTTTTTACCTGACCGATTTGGAAAACTGCTTTTTTTTCTTTTAAAAAAATGCAGCAGGTCACTTCTTCCAGGGTATTTGCAGTTTTTTCACCCATATGAAACAATGGGCAAGGGCAAAAGTGCTGCAAAAAACGCAGGTATCAGTTTTTGCTGCATTTTTGGTACAAAAACCTGAGGAAGTTACATCATGCTTTCTTTTGTGCCACTAAACTTTACCAACATACACAAGAGACAACAAAAATGCAGCAAGAAAAAAAAAAAACCGCAGCAAGCGTTTACTGACAAGTGAGCAGGTTTTGGCTGCTGAAAAAAAAACGCAGCAAGCGTTTACTGACAAGTGAGCAGGTTTTGGCTGCTGAAAAAAAAAACGCAGCAAGCGTTTACTGACAAGTGAGCAGGTTTTGCCTGCTGAAAAAAAAACGCAGCAAGCGTTTACTGACAAGTGAGCAGGTTTTGCCTGCTGAAAAAAAAACGCAGAGCATTTACTGACAAGTGAGCAGGTTTTGCCTGCTGAAAAAAAACGCAGCAAGCGTTTTGACAAGCAGGTTTCCCTGCGGGAAAAAAAGCAGCAAAAACGCAACGTGTGAACATAGCCTTAGTGTGAAAAGAGCCCAACAGCGAATATTAAAAATGTGCATTTAAAACATGAATACCTGTACTATGGCCATAGGATAAATTTGTGAGTGCTGCCCTTCAGCAAACCACAGGGTCACTTTCCTGCTATCCAGGTAACTTAGATGGGCTGCACAGCTAAAAGGACTTGTTTCGTGAGTGCCATGAACACAGTGCCAACATCGCTGTGACAGGTCAGAGAGGAGAGTATATGGTGTTTTATTTTACATGGGGCATTGATGCATTAAAAGGAGGTTGACTATGTAGTGGAAAACCTATTTAAGCCCCCTTAAAAAAAACAAAAAAACAAAGGCTCCAAAGCTGAACAGTTCCTAGAAGAAAACAAGCATGATCTTAACTTGATCTTTTCAACTTAAAGATTTTCTGTATAAGAACAGTGAGGAAATCTATAAAGATTACAATAAAGCAACAAAAACTGACTATCGAATACTGGTGTCCACCACACTGAAAGCACTGGCATACTTACTGTGCTTGAGAAAATGGCTAACTATCATAATGTACTTCTTCAAATATTTCTTTGCCTTTCAGCATTAAAAAAACAAAAATAAAAAATAGCAGTGCCAAAGATTATCCCATGCCGACAGAGCATCGAGGAAAATACAGCTTTTTATAAAAGTGAAGTGTACTTTCATAAAAGGCATGCTATTCAAGGTTGTTTTCCAACTAGTGTTCAGAAATCTAATGGGCAGAGGTTATTTTGCAAATGGAAACATTTAAATGGATATTTGCATTTCATAATGGGAACGCAAACTGCTGTATTCCTCATGCAGAGATAGAAAGGAAATATCATTTCTAGTGTAAATACGAAAAAATACAATATAAAATATCAAACTTCTGCTAACAAAAACAAGAAAAAGTACATTTTTTGCATAAATATACAGTTTTGAGTCTTTCTACCAATCACATAAACAGCAAGTTATGTACTTGATGAAATAAAATAACTTACCGTATTTTTCGGACTATAAGACGCACCGGACTATAAGACGCACCCAGGTTTTAGAGGTGGAAAATAGGGAAAAATATATTTGAAGCAAAAAATGTGGTAAAATATTTAATAACATACTATTATATGTGGTGTTATTATATAGTATGTTATTATGTTGGAAGCTACGGGTAGGATATGGTGCTGCGGGACCAGTGTGGTGTCTGTAAACTACTATGTGAAGACGCTGGAGGGTGAGTATAAGGCCGGGGTCACACATGCGAGAAACTCGCACGATTTCGTGTGAGTCTCTCGCATGAACACCCGTAACTGCCGCCGGCACTCAGACTGGATCGTGCGGCTGCATAGAAATACATGCTGCATAGAAATAGAGACAGATGATAGAGACAGAGTTGATAGAGATAGATGATAGAGACAGATGATAGAGACAGAGATGATAGAGACAGAGATGATAGAGACAGAGATGATAGAGACAGATGATAGAGATGATAGAGACAGATGATAGAGACAGAGATGATAGAGACAGAGATGATAGAGACAGAGATGATAGAGACAGAGATGATAGAGACAGATGATAGAGACAGATGATAGAGATGATAGAGACTGAGGTGATAGAGACAGAGTGATAGAGACAGATGATAGAGACAGAGATGATAGAGACAGAGATGAGAGACAGAGATGATAGAGACAGAGATGATAGAGACAGAGATGATAGAGACAGAGATGATAGAGACAGAGATGATAGAGACAGAGATGATAGAGACAGAGATGATAGAGACAGAGATGATAGAGACAGAGATGATAGAGACAGAGACGATAGAGACAGATGATAGAGACAAGATGATAGAGACAGAGATGATAGAGACAGAGACGATAGAGACAGATGATAGAGACAAAGATGATAGAGACAGATGATAGAGACAGATGATAGATACAGATGATAGAGACAGATGATAGAGACAGAGATGATAGAGACAGGTGATAGAGACAGATGATAGAGACAGAGATGAGAGACAGAGATGATAGAGACAGAGATGATAGAGACAGAGATGATAGAGACAGAGATGATAGAGACAGAGATGATAGAGACAGAGATGATAGAGACAGAGATGATAGAGACAGAGACGATAGAGACAGATGATAGAGACAAAGATGATAGAGACAGAGATGATAGAGACAGAGACGATAGAGACAGATGATAGAGACAAGATGATAGAGACAGATGATAGAGACAGAGATGATAGAGACAGAGATGATAGAGACAGATGATAGAGACAGAGATGATAGAGACAGGTGATAGAGACAGAGATGATAGAGATGATAGAGACAGAGATGATAGAGACAGATGATAGAGACAGAGATGATAGAGACAGATGATAGAGACAGATGATAGAGATGATAGAGACTGAGGTGATAGAGACAGAGGTGATAGAGACAGATGATAGAGACAGAGATGATAGAGACAGAGATGAGAGACAGAGATGATAGAGACAGAGATGATAGAGACAGAGATGATAGAGACAGAGATGATAGAGACAGAGATGATAGAGACAGAGATGATAGAGACAGAGATGATAGAGACAGAGACGATAGAGACAGATGATAGAGACAAAGATGATAGAGACAGAGATGATAGAACAGATGATAGAGACAGGATGATAGAGACAGAGATGATAGAGACAGAGATGATAGAGACAGATGATAGAGACAGATGATGGACAGATGAGAGACGATGATAGAGACAGAGATGAGACAGAGATAAGGACAGAGATGATAGAGACAAGATGATAAGACAGATGATAGAGACAGATGATAGAGACAAGATGATAGAGACAGATAGAGACAGATGATAGAGACAGATGATAGAGACAGATGATAGAGACAGAGATGATAGAGACAGGTGATAGAGACAGAGATGAATGAAGAGCAGAGATGATAGAGACAGATGATAGAAGAGACAGAGATGATAGAGACAGAGATGATAGAGACTAAGAGACTGATATAGAGACAGATGATAGAGACAGATGAGAGAGACAGATGATGAGACAGATGATAGAGACAGATGATAGAGACAGATGATAGAGACAGATAAATAAGACAGATGATAGAGACAGATGATGACAGAGATGATAGAGACAGAGATGATAGAGACAGATGATAGAGACAGAGATGATAGAGGACAGATGATAGAGACAGAGTGATAGAGACAGATGATAGAGACGATGATAGAGACAGATGATAGAGACAGATGTAGAGAAGTGATAGAGACAGATGATAGAGACAGAGATGATAGAGACAGATGATAGAGACAGATGATAGAGACAGAGATGATAGAGACAGATGATAGAGATAGAGATGATAGAGACAGAGATAGAGACAGAGATGAGACAGAGATAGAGACAGAGGATAGAGACAGAGATGATAGAGACAGAGAGATAGAGACAGAGGATAGAGAACAGAGATGATAGAGACAGATGATAGAGACAGATGATAGAGACAGAGTTGATAGAAATGTGACAGGTATGCGTTTCATGTGCACATGATGCGCTGCACAAAAAAACGCAAGTGTGAAAGTAGCCTAACCTTTTAATTAATTCTCTTTTGTACAGTGTGTCTGAAGGACCTGTGATGACATCATGAAGAGGCAGGGCTTTGGTCATGTGATGCTCCAGCCAGCCCTCTTCATGACCTCATCACAGGTCCTTCACAGGAGCATTCAGCCTCCCATCAGCACAGCCCCAGGCTGTCAAGTATGCCAGCTGCTCCTGCTGCCTCCTTCTTCTTCAGACACCGATCTGCCCAGCTGCTGCAGGAATCAGGCGCTGGGGAAACTGTGTGGCTCTGTGATCTGCTGCTCCCCGCTCAGCTGATAGGTGGGCAGGGAAGCGGCTGATTAATATTCACTGCACTTAAGTAGGGACCAGGGGTTTCCCCAGCGCTCGTTTCCTGCAGCAGAGGGGATATTTTCTTGCCTCCTGCTGATCCCACTCCACCGCTGCCCACTGCCCCCCTCCCCACATGTTACATTCCGACCATAAGACGCACCCACACTTTCCTCCCATAAGTGCGTCTTATGGTCCAAAAAATACGGTATGTAGCGGGTGTCTGCTGCCTCACAGTATAAACCTGCTGTCAGTATTGGGCCAGTTAACGAAAACCATGGGAGGCAAGTACATGCACACAGTAAAAAAAAACAAAACACTAACTACTAAGCCACAACTAACTATGATAACCGGTACAGAAGAGTTAGCCAGGAATATCAAACTTATTATAGGGAATCATCAGGTTTTTGATACTTCCTCTGAGAGGTGCATGATGTAAGGGCAGAAATCCTGATTTCAGTGATGTGTCACTTACTGGGCTGCCTGCTGCCATTTTGATAGATCTACAACAAACAAATACTACTGATATTATCAGTTCTCTAAGTGCTGAGCTCTGTATAACCTGGCCCACACCACTGATTGGCAGCTTTCTGACTATGCACAGTGTAAAGGGGCGGGTATTAGAGAGAACATGAATATGGAGGACTACACGGCAGCAGGTTTACTAGTCCTCTAATGATAAAAGTCACTGTTTTAATCCAAAATAGATCAAAACTACAGCAATCCGCCCAGTAAGTGACATTGCTGGAATCAGGGTCCCTATCGCAACATTAAACTCTAAGATTAGATGGCAAAAACCTAGTTGCAAATTCCCTTTAAAATAATTGGTAATTGGAGTCAGAAAATAATGATTTGAACATCACTCCATCCTGAAGTCTTTCGGCTGAAATGGCTCGGTCTAAAAGATGAATGTTTTTATGGGACATCCCTTTTATTGTAATAAATGTATGATTTCCAATGGGATGAGTGGTAGAGACCCCAAGTGATCTACAGAATGGAGATTCTAAAGTCCCCTTTGTGAATGAAACATTAATAAGCACGTGAACAATGCGCTATTAACTTGGATAAATTCTAAAGAGACTTACCTGAGCAGCAATCACAGATGCTCATCAACGCTTCATGCACACTGGGCTGAGTCCCATGTTCTCAGGATCAGTGCCCACTGCAATCATACATTTATCATATGGCCTGTTTAACCCCATGTTAAAGTGAATTTGTCACGAGATATTCACAATATCAACAATAACTATTAGATATTAACTATTAAATAGACCTGATGATGCATGTGCACTTACTCTGAAAATCCATGCCAGAATGGCTGTATAAGCCAGATAAACTCAGCATTTAAGAGTCTGGCTCGACTCAAAAGCTTAAATGGATAAAAACAGCTGTACTAGCACGGATTTCCTAAGTAAGTACACCAGCCTCATTAGGTTTAAGAGATGTATTTAAAGGAACATGCAATTTGTCTTGTAAAATTTGGTAACCGATCCATTCCAGTGCTCAAATACATAAAAGGTTGTCAACACGTTACAGAGTCAAAATCCAATATTCCATAAATAAAGTGAGCATAGTAGATCTGTCACCATGCTGCCCTAGTTTACAGATAGGTTTGGCTACTAGCAATTATCACATCAGGCTCATAGTTCTGAATCCGCTATACTCATAAGGAGAGGGCTGCACTTTACTGCTAATAGAAGAGCAGACCAGGGCGAAGTAACAGAACAGATCCATAGCAGCTAAATCCATTACTTCCTTGTCTCCGTTAAAATAAACATGCATGCTCAGCCAAGCTTGCATGTTTATGGCTGCATGGGAGCTGTCAGTCATATGAGTGATCAGAGGACAGCTGTTGCACGTGTATAGTAAGACTCAGTACTGCAGTCACATTTCAAAAAGCCTTGGATGGAACAAAACCAGACAGTGGCCATTTTCTTATTTAGAGAGAAAGAACACTAAGAACATCGGACTCCAGTGACTAAACCCTTGTGAACATGACATAAGGGAAGAATCATGGGAGAACTACAATCATTTATTTCCTAGCACTATTAAACATTACAGCCTTTCTGACATTTCACTGTATTTATTTGTAGACTAGGCACATATTGGAGGAAAAATTATTTATAAACCGCTGTTTACCATAAGCAAATGAAGGCAGACTAGTCTGGGGAGGCATTTGCTCACCAAGGCTGGCCAGGCCTCAATAGTGGCAATCATACCACCTTGAGGCGTAATTGACAGTTCCTGTGCTGCGTCATCTTCTCATGTGTAGGATGTACAGGACTGAGAAGATGGGGAAGATCAGAAAATGTCAATCACACCCAGGGACGTGTCACTACAGCCACAGATGCCGGACTAGTGTTCTGAGAAATCACCTTTCCAGATTATTCTCGATAAATATTTGAACAATGGCACATAAAGGCTGTGCAAGGCACATGATGTCTGATTTAATTCAGCCATCACCTGCTGGGAAAGATGCGGGCTTAGTGTGCGAGCCCACACTAAAGTCAGGGATGTGACGTAAATGTACATCATATGTCATGAAGGGGTTAAAGAGGACCTTTCACCAGGTCAAAAGTGGGCAGATTTTGCCCATTTTTAGTTACTGCTGCTCCAGTAATTATTGTGATTTTTTGTTTTATTTTATACATGCAATTTAGTGTCTTTTTATTAAGGCAAGTTTCACATTGCGTTTTGTCTAATCCGTTTAATGGATCCGTTAAATGGATGTGCTGAAATTAGCCAAATTTTGTCTACATTTGCCCTCGCGTTAACGCATGTGACTGCGTTTATGTCATTTTGATGTCTGTTCCTGAAGCATCCGTTTGTCTGCCTTCAGGCAATGTCAATAAAGTTGTTCAATTTTTTATTTTTTTTTATGGGTGGATTTTTCTGAGTGGGTGGACTCACATTCTCCATTTTGGAAGCACTGAGTGAACTTCTGCTGCAAGCAAGATGTTTGCGTCTCAGCTTGTTAAGATTTCGCTTGATGCAGTTGCGACGTGGTCAGAGAAGGTGTATTTCCCAAAGAAGATATTGGATTCATGAAGTTAATTTTTTCCGGAATACATATGGTTCCTTTCAAACCCTGTGTGTTAAAGGGATGATCCCAAAGTTGAAGTTTCAGCGTTATCTTCGGATGTCCATCGAAACGTTTGATATTCTGCTCTCGAATGTGAAGGATGAGATACATCATCAACGCAGCACTTTCCGGGAAAGTATTTCTGCAGAAGAACGTTTAGTGGTGAGTCTGAGGTAATTTTCCTTTTCTTTACATTGTGCCAGAGTCAAATACAGGATATCGTTGTGCATGTCTTGTTATGTAATACACGTAGCCAACTGTACTAGTCCTTTTCCAGCTGCCTTTCTGTTTGTTGTCCGACAAAATCTGTACCGTATGTCCATAGTCATATATTTATTTATTTTTTGCAATAGATACCTGGTTACGGGAGAAACTTTTGCGTCACTGCACTTTCAATTTAGGTTGGGGAAATCGACCATTTGCCAACTAGTTTGGGAAACGTGTGATGCCATTTGGAATAACTTACAACCACTTGTACTACTGACCCCGACAACAGAAATGTGGCTATCGATTTCCCAACATTTCAAGGTTGTGGCTAATTTTCCCAATTGCATTGGTGCAATGGACGGGAAGCACATTCGGATTCAGAAACCAGTGCATAGTGAATCCCTCTACTATAACTATGAAAAATACTTTTCCATTGTGTTAATTGCACTTGCGGAAGCGAGATACCGGTTTATTGCAGTGGATATCGGTGCTTATGGACGGACGAACGATTCCAGAGTCTTCGAAGAGTCCAACATGGGGGAAGTTTTTGCACAGCAACCGCTTCAACATACCCTCAGCACGACCTCTTCCGGGCACGGGAGGCCCAAGTTTGCTCTACGTTTTAGTTGGGGATGAGGCGTTTCAACTCGGAAAAAATCTCCAAAAGCCGTACTCAAGCCGCAGTTTAAACTACACCAGACGCGTTTTCAATTATCGCTTGAGCCGGGCAAGGCGTTACGTGGAATATACATCCGCCATTTTGAGGTCAAAACACCGAACCTTACTAACTTGCTTGCAACTACAACCTGAAAATGTGGACCGTGTACTGAAGGCTTGCATCTGAATGCACAATTTTGTGTCCAGACATGAAACCCTGCTGGTTGACCCCAAAGACTGGGAGTCGAACCTCATGAGCATTGATTCGACTGCTGTTCGTTCGACAGTACAGGTTATGAAGATTCGTGATCAATTTGCTAATTATTTTATCCATGAAGGTCTGGTTCCATGGCAAAACATCCATGTGTGATACTTTTAAAACCTGTCATTTATTGCTATATGTGCAATACGATACGATACACTTTATTGATCCCGGGGGGAAATTACAGTATTACAGCAGCAATACAAACAGCAGTACATAAAATATTAGGACACAAATCTTGCACAGGTATACCAACATTACATAATAAATAAAAGTGTACACAATGTTAATTGACATTAGTAAACCAGCCATCAGTCATTATTTTCTACCACCCTTAGGAAATTATTATACATCCCCATAGCAGTAGGTACAAACGATTTCCTGAATTTCTCCTTCTTGCACCTTAGTAGGATTAGACGGCTGCTGAAAGTGCTCTTCTGCTTCAAGAACAGCTCGTATAGGGGGTGTGTATTATTGTTCATTATAGCCCTACACTTCTTCTGAATTCTATCCTCCAATACCTCCTCAAAAGAGTCAAGATGGAGGCCAACAGCAGCACTTGTCTTCTTGATTAGTTTGTTGAGCTTATTAGCGTGTGGCTAGTAATTTTTTTATCTTTTTGTTTCTTTAATTTGTGATACCTTATGAAATGTTTAAAATTTAGTATATTTTTAAACTTATTAAATTATTAATAATAAAACTTAACATTTTAGTAATAAAACAGTTTACTAAAAATTATGGAAAACAATGGTCTTCCACTCAGAATGTTGGTAAACATTTTAAACATATGAATCCAAGACGGACGTACAAAAATATTCAAACTTTACGTATTGAAATTTACACAAAACTTGCCAAGGCTATATATCCGAACTCTGTCATTTTTTTGCAAATTTACAGACTGTGGTATTGCGCGGGCGTATTGTCGGCCCAAATGTACGCTGGACTGATACATTGCCTGTGCATTTCCATACCAGGTTCATCCTGGCCTCTGAATTATGTTGTTGCTTGGTATGACGGCATGTCCATGGTGCAATGTCCTGCACTTGTTTTTGTTCTTGAGGAAGCGAGTTCCTGAGGGCCCAAAAATTAATCGAGCAGTAAATTTCTGTGCGGCGGTATCTTTTCGGCTACAGGGACATACGATAAAAACAGAAGCTTCCACTCATTGGCTGCATACAATGATTCTCGCGATTGCAAGTCCTTAATTTCCCGCCTTATCTCTCTGTATTCACTGCGACAATGATCTTCAAACCGTTTGAATCCATCGACAATTACGGCATCGACTTCATCTTTGGCAGATGACCGCTTGAGTCTGCGCTGTGCTTGCAAACAGGCACTGACAACAGGAACCACAGTACTACTGTCCATTAATCGTGGCTCGCTTAAGACAGACATCTTCAGTGCCCGTCTGTTGGCTTGTTTCCTGTCGAGATGGCTCCGGTGCCTCTGCTTCTTGTGGCGCAGCTGTACTGCAGATCATTCTACCAAAATAAAAAAAAATTGATGTTCAGAAACACTTGTTGCTCTCACACATTTTACCAACACAAACAAAAACTTTATGTTAACTTACGATCGCTGGGACAATGTTTTCTGTAGAAACAGTAATTGCTCGTAATGAACATACGGGGTGACTCGTTTGCCAGAAGATCGACTTGGGGTGTTTTGGCTGTTCCGGTAGTCCCGGACAAATCTATCTCTAATTGATCTCCACCGGCTATGGACTGCAGCGGCTACAATTAAAAATAAAAAACCACCAAAGCTTTAATTCTCTTTATCTTTTAACTGAACATAGTAACAATTTAAGTTAACCATTACCAATTTTTTTTTTTGAGAGGAGGCTGACTTCCTCAGATACCGAGGGTCCAACTCGCAAATTATCTTCTCCCACAATCTCCGGTTTTTAGTAAGATCATTGTACGAACTGTCACTTTGATCCCATATGGACGGATTTGCTTCCACCAATGTTATCAGTGTCTCATTTTCGATGTCCAATGGTTCTTCATCAATCTCAATGTGCCTTTTTTTTTTTTTGGATGGCTGCTTGAACTATGTGAACACAAATATTTTGATAATTTTAACGTGGATTTTATCAGAATACGTTTATCACATCCCCCACACAACAAGATTTTTAAGTTTCCATTTTTAAGCTCTTTGAAAATTTTTAACACTTTCAGCTTTTTACAAATTATATTATAATGTTATTTGTTTATGTTTGTAAGGTGTACATGTACTGTTTGTTTTAGTTATTGTTATTAAATGAATGGAGGTTTTTTTTTAAAAAAAAAAAAAAAGGTTTAAACGTTGTGTTGTTTCATGTGTTTTATCTGTTTTGTATCTATAAAGGTTTGTTAAAAAAAAATAAATAAAATTAATTTTGGTTGGTTAAAAATGTTTACTTTGTGTGATAATTACCATTCTAGGTGAGGTGATGAAACACGGCGATGATGTTTTTTTTTTCTTTTTGAATAACCTAAAATTTAGAAAAAAAAAAAAGTTTTACGATTCATGTTGCCATTTATGTTTACAACTTATTTCCTGGCATGTACCTTTTTGGCCGCTATAGACTTTTTGTTTTGGGGGGGCTGGTCGGTTTCGGATCTGAAGAATCCTATTTGCAAGAAAAACATGATTACACGTGATTCCCCTCAATACAATAGAGAACACATTATTTTTTGGCTTTTTATAATGGCAATACTTTACCAATTCCGATGAGAACACGGCAGACACGCTGCTGCGGCTTGATCCCTCACTATCGGACATTTATGTACATATAAAACCATACATTTAATACACATACATCGGATGGCCACTACACAATCAAAGGATGTATATATAAATATATAAATTGTACTTACATTGCCTTAGGTCGCTCACAAACTAGACACCCTGTGCAGCTGGGGATCTGAAGACTGTTTGCAGGCTGCATGCTCCAAAATGGCTGAAATCATATTTCCTGTCACATGACCACATGGAAAACCCTCATTAACGTAATCCAACGCATGGATTCATTTGGACATTTTGCTTGATTTGCGTCTGGCTGCGTTTGCAATAGACTTCAATGGCAGAAATAACGCTTCCGTTACCCGTGCGTTCGCTGTACTGGACACGAAAACGCCGCAGGCTGCGTTGGAAGGTGCGTCACAAAAAAACGGAATGTTGCAAACGAATGTCAATTTTGACATGTGTTACACTATTGTAAGTCTATGGGTGCGTTACAATGTCCATTACATTGCGTTTTGGCTACTTAAAATTGTGTCCGTTAGACGGACTGCCCTGGCGCAATGTGAACCCAGCCTAAGTACTGATTATTATCATGAGGGAGCAGTGTTCACAGGGTAATCACGCAGAACAGTGTAAAGAAAACGGACCTCAGATAATCAGTGAGCTCCGACGCCTTTGTAAAGTCCATGGAAAGTAGCACTAAATAAGGCCCATATCTCTGAAGCCATATGGAGGAATTAAAGAACCAAAAAATTCCTTCTCAGGGGAGTAGCAGGAATAAAAAAGAGCAAATACTGGCTAATTTTGACCTGTTTATGGGTCCTCTTTAAATCCAGTGTATGATAATCCAGCACAAGAATGTAATAAAGCGCAGGACTTCATAAGACCAGGAGCAGAAATCTGACATTTCTAATATGGAAAATTAAAAAAAAAATGATTTTTTTGACCAGTACAAGTTTCTACACTTGTTAATGTAGTTTTTTTTCACTTCCTCACTACAAAAATTAGGTCACGTATGTGAGCATATTATAGTTTGGAGGAACAGAGCTATAAAAGGTGGGAATCGATTTATTTATTTACCTCCATATAACTATGATTTCATAGGGTGAAATGCTAAGGCTAGTCTCTGCTGCATATTGAAAGACGATATCCTCGGTAGTGCTTTACACCAAACTATATGCAAATAACAGAGGTTAAAAAGAAGTAATTACTATAATTAATAAATCACCATTCAGACTAAAAGGCAAGTAACATGTACAGGTATTATACATAGTAAAACTCTGGATGTTCCCAGGCACCAGCTTTTTATCACCATGTTCAGATTTTTGCCCTAAAGTTGGTTCTATACTTCGAGAAGCCGACATAGGAAAGCAATATTTCCATCAACAAGAAACATCGCAAATGCACTTAATCGGTGTAAAGCAAGCTTATTATATGCGGCGAGAAAGTGGCCCCATGGGAAAAGATGTTGCACAGAAAGAATTTACGGCACACAAAGTTATGCCCCCTTCCTTTACTATGTTTTACAGATCAGTTCCTTTTAAATTAGTGTTAGGGCCACACTGCAGATTAATGTTAGAGCTACCCAGCAAGATTTGTTGCTCATCATTGAAATCGCAGTGTCGCATCACATCCAATGGTGTTACTATGGTCTCGCATTATGACCTGCGACTGGAACACAGAGTGGCAAACGTTTCCAAATGAGTTGGATTTCAGGACCAGTCGCATGTCGCTTGCAACTTGGCAGTTTTATTTTACAGCAAAATCACAGCTCTAAAATAGTTGCACAAATGTCATCATGTCTCTTAGTCTTTGAAACTCCGTGTTCAGCGCCGACGCATGAAGAGGAGACACCACTGTTCCACCAGCAGTAGCCCTGCTGCAGGTGTCAGGTTAATTGAACAGTGCACCATCAGAAAAAATCCAACAACACACTACTCAAGTCACCCAACCACTGCAATGAATCACTGTCGCAGCTGCTGCTGGTGGAACGGTGAGGTCTCTTTTTCCTGCGTTCACGCAGACCACGAAGTGACCTGTGCCGGGTCTAAGCGGGGACAAAAGAAAATTGATTAGGTCCAGACTGCATTTAAGTCTACTGTCGGACACATACAGTTAGGAGTTATTTGCTCGACATTGTGCACAGTGAGGATGGATGCCGAGATATCCATCTACTGTAGGGACCCTTTGAACAGAAACGAATAACGCATAGTACAAGTTTCTACTGCACTTACATAAACAGTATTCAAGCACATACGTGCCATACGGAGGCTGAAAGAACATACTTTTGACCTCGGTCTGATGAATGCGAGCCTATGACGTAAATCTGGTGACGTATACTGTAGGCTAGTTGCACAGACCTTATGTGCTCTTAGCCTTAGTTTTTGTTTTTTTTTTTTAATTTCAGCGATCCAAGCTCCTGGGGGAAAAAAAAAATCTCCAGGCAACCCATTTAAAAAATAAGTGCTTAATTAGAAAAAATAAAGAGTGCCAATGCAAAAACAAATAGAAACGGTACCTAAAAGATAGATATGGGTCCAACAGATGCTCAGTGTTAATCTGTGCTGCGTAAGCTATTATGGTTTAAAATTCTGTACACATTAGATTTAAAGGAATCGACACAATGTCCTTGGTGCTACAAACCTTTCTTTGCAAAAGTGAGTTGTAAAAGATGGCCAACCATTATATGTTTATGGTGGCCTCCCGATTCAACACAGCAGATGATGGTTATAACCAGTAATTATTATTTTCATAAAAATTAATACAAAAGATATTTTGCCAGCAGTAAATTTCTGCATTAATGACATGCTGCTAAGAATTGCCCAATACTGACATACTAACAAATGCCGAGATACATAGAGAAAATGTCTGTGCCATAATAAAAAAAAAAAAGCTGCTCCATTTATATCAAATATACAGTTACTTGAAGCATTTGTTACCACTGGTATGCTGGCAGCTCTGGAACCTGACCTTGAATTGAAGTACTGATTGTCTCCGTCCATTTCCACACTAAGAAACTGGACCTTCTGCCATAGTGGGACTGCAAGAAATTCTCTTTTGAAGCTGAAATAAAGCAAAACATCATTGGATTACAAATTCATAAAAATCTAAATTTTATGGCAACATTTCACGTTTTAACTCACTAACACGTAAAAGCAATTTAATCAGTTATGCCTTAAAAGTAATATGCCTAAAATACAAAAGCACCACACAAGATGTCGCCTAGATGAGGGATATAATCCCATGCCACTACAATTACAGGCCACTGCCTCTATTGGACCCCACAATCATAGGAAATGGCAGAGCAGAATAATTGGATCTGATGAAGAGAACAAATCGTTCTCGCAATGCTTGGCCCAGGAATAGTTTACGTCCTGGACCCCCTGCAAAGCTGCGCAGGTTCTTTGCACACATTCGGTATATGTTAAGCTGTGCAATTTTGGTGGGCATCATTTATTCAGAAATGGAAATGTGTGGCAGCCTTATGCACAACATGAACAAGTGAAGAAACACACACCTTTAGGGTATGTTCACACTGCTTGTTTTTTCCAAGGGTCAAAATTGTCAGATGATCAAGCAGGAAAGGCCTCAGGTAACTCTCCTCTTGAATTGGTAAACTTTAAGCGTCTTTTGCTAGTATTTTTTCTGGTCGTTTCCAGACAGTTTATTTCCACCAGCAAAATTGGGACCAGTTATTATTAGGCATGCAGCTGGAGGGATTTTCAGGCTATATTTTACCTTTACACGACTTTAAGCTACGAAGACAACTAAAATTGTACATGCAGCGAAAGCATAAAAATGAAAAAAAAAAAAAAACGGGATCTCTAGCTGTCCCACTGAACTGCATTCAAATTATTGAGCCTCTTCCAAGTAGAAAACATCTGAAGAATGTACGTTATTCACAATAATAATGCATTACAGGGTGCAGGAGCCCCTTGATAAAGGCGGAGGCAGCACATCCACCCTATCCATTAATGGTAGGTGTGCGAGTGGTTGTTTCATCAGTATGTTGCACCTGTGCGGCCTCCACCTTTATCGTGGGGATGCTGCATTCTGTAATAATAATCTTTATTTTTTTTATATAATCTTTATTTTTATATAGCGCTAACATATTCCGCAGCGCTTTACAGTTTGCACACATTATCGTCGCTGTCCCCGATGGGGCTCACAATCTAGATTCCCTATCTGTATGTTTTTGGAGTGTGGGAGGAAACCGGAGTACCCGGAGGAAACCCACGCAAACACGGGGAGAACATACAAACTCCTTGCAGATGTTGTCCTAGGTGGGATTTGAACCCAGGACTCCAGCGCTGCAAGGCTGTAGTGCTATCCACTGAGCCACCAATGCCTTAGTATTGTGACTAGTGAGGAGCAAACATGCTCAAATAAGATGTTATCCAAGCTTGCTCGTATGCTAACAGAGCGTCTTCGGCGAGCTCGAAAAATATGTTCAAATCCTGGCGCCTGCATGTCTCGCGGCTGTTTGACGGCCGCAACACATGTAGGAATAGCCTGTTTGTTAGGCAATCCCTGCATGCGAAACATGCAGGAGCGGGGACTCAAACTAATTTTTCAAGCACGCAGAAGACACTCGGTTAGCACACGAGCATGATCGAATAACACCTAATCCGAGCATGTTCGCTCATCACCATTTGTGACCTGCCTTTTTCTGTGGTGCTTATTTTAATAATGTCCTTTTCAGTGAGTCACTTTTAACCTTTAGCTCCGATCACAGCAGTGTACCTCGCCATCTCTGATCGCTGCAGGTAAAGGCAGATAACAGCTGTAGGACATATTCAGCAGACACCATGCTCCGAGCAGGCTCACACACCGTGTTAGCCTGTGGTGGGAATCTCCTCCATACGGCTCAGTTTACATTCTGGGGGCTATGCATGCCATATATATTTAAAGCATCAAGACAACTCATGCCGTTATAAACAGATCCAGGGACATAAAATGCTCGGCATATCTGTGACAAGCCGCAGTTGTTCATTTCTTTTATTAAATGCTTGAGGGTTGATGGAAAGAACACCTCTCCAAATGCATGTTTATAGCCACCTTGAATTTAAGGACTCATTTTGCTTGTACATAGTTAAAAATAACTAAATGACATCCATAAGTTTTACAATTGATTGGACTCCACATAATTATTGCTTTTCAGCAGTAAATCCCCTGGAGGGGGGGGAATGCAGCTGCCACAGACCAAGATGCACTAAAGAGCTATAGAGTAAAAAGGCTTACAGGGAATGTATTCCTGGGAGCTACACAGAAATGGAAATATCCATCAAGAAACAGGAGCGAAAATAATATACTGAGCAAAACCAGGTCACAAATGCACACCAGTATCAAAATCCAAGTGTATACTTCTAAAATTATACATTACACAAATATATATATATACACCACACACACACACACACACACACAAAACTGTCTATGTTCAGCTTCACCAAATAAAACCACCGTAGGAAGCATCATCATAGCACAATCAATTATTTAATCGCACAAGCAAATGGAACATTTCTAGTCAATTGTGAAGAGACTACACAAGCACAGTATATGAGTACAGGCTTCACCTTATATTACACTTGGCTTCTTGCCATTACCAACTATTATATGTCCACATGTATACTAACTACCCTTGCAAGCTGGATCTAGTAACCCTTGTCTTAATCTACAGGAAACAACCAAAATACATTAGAACTCCGTGACACCCTGCATCTACCCCAATAGTGAAAGTCAAGCTGCGTATATTTCCTAAACCTAAAAATCGAAAAGTACAGTAGTAGGTGTTTCTTAATAGCTCCCGTACACACATTTGGTCAATATCTATGTAGCATGCTTTAGCAAACCATTGACAATGTCATAT
>JARQOD010000006.1:266704236-266754030 GCA_033576555.1 Oophaga sylvatica | reverse complement strand
GGATGGATGCCGAGATATCCATCTACTGTAGGGACCCTTTGAACAGAAACGAATAACGCATAGTACAAGTTTCTACTGCACTTACATAAACAGTATTCAAGCACATACGTGCCATACGGAGGCTGAAAGAACATACTTTTGACCTCGGTCTGATGAATGCGAGCCTATGACGTAAATCTGGTGACGTATACTGTAGGCTAGTTGCACAGACCTTATGTGCTCTTAGCCTTAGTTTTTGTTTTTTTTTTTTAATTTCAGCGATCCAAGCTCCTGGGGGAAAAAAAAAATCTCCAGGCAACCCATTTAAAAAATAAGTGCTTAATTAGAAAAAATAAAGAGTGCCAATGCAAAAACAAATAGAAACGGTACCTAAAAGATAGATATGGGTCCAACAGATGCTCAGTGTTAATCTGTGCTGCGTAAGCTATTATGGTTTAAAATTCTGTACACATTAGATTTAAAGGAATCGACACAATGTCCTTGGTGCTACAAACCTTTCTTTGCAAAAGTGAGTTGTAAAAGATGGCCAACCATTAATGTTTATGGTGGCCTCCCGATTCAACACAGCAGATGATGGTTATAACCAGTAATTATTATTTTCATAAAAATTAATACAAAAGATATTTTGCCAGCAGTAAATTTCTGCATTAATGACATGCTGCTAAGAATTGCCCAATACTGACATACTAACAAATGCCGAGATACATAGAGAAAATGTCTGTGCCATAATAAAAAAAAAAAAGCTGCTCCATTTATATCAAATATACAGTTACTTGAAGCATTTGTTACCACTGGTATGCTGGCAGCTCTGGAACCTGACCTTGAATTGAAGTACTGATTGTCTCCGTCCATTTCCACACTAAGAAACTGGACCTTCTGCCATAGTGGGACTGCAAGAAATTCTCTTTTGAAGCTGAAATAAAGCAAAACATCATTGGATTACAAATTCATAAAAATCTAAATTTTATGGCAACATTTCACGTTTTAACTCACTAACACGTAAAAGCAATTTAATCAGTTATGCCTTAAAAGTAATATGCCTAAAATACAAAAGCACCACACAAGATGTCGCCTAGATGAGGGATATAATCCCATGCCACTACAATTACAGGCCACTGCCTCTATTGGACCCCACAATCATAGGAAATGGCAGAGCAGAATAATTGGATCTGATGAAGAGAACAAATCGTTCTCGCAATGCTTGGCCCAGGAATAGTTTACGTCCTGGACCCCCTGCAAAGCTGCGCAGGTTCTTTGCACACATTCGGTATATGTTAAGCTGTGCAATTTTGGTGGGCATCATTTATTCAGAAATGGAAATGTGTGGCAGCCTTATGCACAACATGAACAAGTGAAGAAACACACACCTTTAGGGTATGTTCACACTGCTTGTTTTTTCCAAGGGTCAAAATTGTCAGATGATCAAGCAGGAAAGGCCTCAGGTAACTCTCCTCTTGAATTGGTAAACTTTAAGCGTCTTTTGCTAGTATTTTTTCTGGTCGTTTCCAGACAGTTTATTTCCACCAGCAAAATTGGGACCAGTTATTATTAGGCATGCAGCTGGAGGGATTTTCAGGCTATATTTTACCTTTACACGACTTTAAGCTACGAAGACAACTAAAATTGTACATGCAGCGAAAGCATAAAAATGAAAAAAAAAAAAACGGGATCTCTAGCTGTCCCACTGAACTGCATTCAAATTATTGAGCCTCTTCCAAGTAGAAAACATCTGAAGAATGTACGTTATTCACAATAATAATGCATTACAGGGTGCAGGAGCCCTTGATAAAGGCGGAGGCAGCACATCCACCCTATCCATTAATGGTAGGTGTGCGAGTGGTTGTTTCATCAGTATGTTGCACCTGTGCGGCCTCCACCTTTATCGTGGGGATGCTGCATTCTGTAATAATAATCTTTATTTTTTTTATATAATCTTTATTTTTATATAGCGCTAACATATTCCGCAGCGCTTTACAGTTTGCACACATTATCGTCGCTGTCCCGATGGGGCTCACAATCTAGATTCCCTATCTGTATGTTTTTGGAGTGTGGGAGGAAACCGGAGTACCCGGAGGAAACCCACGCAAACACGGGGAGAACATACAAACTCCTTGCAGATGTTGTCCTAGGTGGGATTTGAACCCAGGACTCCAGCGCTGCAAGGCTGTAGTGCTATCCACTGAGCCACCAATGCCTTAGTATTGTGACTAGTGAGGAGCAAACATGCTCAAATAAGATGTTATCCAAGCTTGCTCGTATGCTAACAGAGCGTCTTCGGCGAGCTCGAAAAATATGTTCAAATCCTGGCGCCTGCATGTCTCGCGGCTGTTTGACGGCCGCAACACATGTAGGAATAGCCTGTTTGTTAGGCAATCCCTGCATGCGAAACATGCAGGAGCGGGGACTCAAACTAATTTTTCAAGCACGCAGAAGACACTCGGTTAGCACACGAGCATGATCGAATAACACCTAATCCGAGCATGTTCGCTCATCACCATTTGTGACCTGCCTTTTTCTGTGGTGCTTATTTTAATAATGTCCTTTTCAGTGACTCACTTTTAACCTTTAGCTCCGATCACAGCAGTGTACCTCGCCATCTCTGATCGCTGCAGGTAAAGGCAGATAACAGCTGTAGGACATATTCAGCAGACACCATGCTCCGAGCAGGCTCACACACCGTGTTAGCCTGTGGTGGGAATCTCCTCCATACGGCTCAGTTTACATTCTGGGGGCTATGCATGCCATATATATTTAAAGCATCAAGACAACTCATGCCGTTATAAACAGATCCAGGGACATAAAATGCTCGGCATATCTGTGACAAGCCGCAGTTGTTCATTTCTTTTATTAAATGCTTGAGGGTTGATGGAAAGAACACCTCTCCAAATGCATGTTTATAGCCACCTTGAATTTAAGGACTCATTTTGCTTGTACATAGTTAAAAATAACTAAATGACATCCATAAGTTTTACAATTGATTGGACTCCACATAATTATTGCTTTTCAGCAGTAAATCCCCTGGAGGGGGGGGAATGCAGCTGCCACAGACCAAGATGCACTAAAGAGCTATAGAGTAAAAAGGCTTACAGGGAATGTATTCCTGGGAGCTACACAGAAATGGAAATATCCATCAAGAAACAGGAGCGAAAATAATATACTGAGCAAAACCAGGTCACAAATGCACACCAGTATCAAAATCCAAGTGTATACTTCTAAAATTATACATTACACAAATATATATACACACACACAACACACACACACACACACACACACACAAACTGTCTATGTTCAGCTTCACCAAATAAAACCACCGTAGGAAGCATCATCATAGCACAATCAATTATTTAATCGCACAAGCAAATGGAACATTTCTAGTCAATTGTGAAGAGACTACACAAGCACAGTATATGAGTACAGGCTTCACCTTATATTACACTTGGCTTCTTGCCATTACCAACTATTATATGTCCACATGTATACTAACTACCCTTGCAAGCTGGATCTAGTAACCCTTGTCTTAATCTACAGGAAACAACCAAAATACATTAGAACTCCGTGACACCCTGCATCTACCCCAATAGTGAAAGTCAAGCTGCGTATATTTCCTTAATATTTCTTAATAGCTCCCGTACACACATTTGGTCAATATCTATGTAGCATGCTTTAGCAAACCATTGACAATGTCATATATTCTTTAAACAAGATAAAAATATTTTTGCCAAGTGTAAGGAAGGCAACAAACAATGGTAGGGACATGGGCATTCATTTTAAAATGGTCTTTTTTAGGCTTCACAATTTAACCTTTGCTTTGTTTTCATACAGGTTAAAGTCCTCTCCAGCCGAGTGTTTCAGAAAAGAAAAAAATTCAACTAACAGATAGGAAGGAAAGGGATATAATTGTAGCCATAAAACACTGGTGAATAAGTGAAATTCCAATTTTGTTTTACAATTTGTACAAAGTTAAAATCAACAGTGAGTTTCACAAGCAAAGACTGGTTGCTGTAAGAACGTTGGGATCTGCTCTCTCCAGCAGAAGGGATTCAACATGAAACAAAACCTATGGCCTTTAGACAACAGGCCATGAAGGCCATCTGCTCCTGCTAACTGTACCGGGAGGATCGGAATCACATTTCTTGGCTTCTACCATGATCTCGATAAGTCATTTAAAAAGAAAAGGACAATTACTTTGAGATAGATGGATAGATATGGATAGTTAGATAGATAGATAGATAGATAGATAGATGATAGATAGATAGATAGATAGATAGATAGATAGATTAGATAGATATGGATAGATAGATAGATAGATAGATAGATAGATAGATAGATAGATAGATATGGATGATAGATAGATAGATAGATAGGAGACAGTTAAAACAAACTTTGAGGATACAGCAAGATCAGAGTGCATGCAGTACTTTTCTGGTGGATAAACACCATGACCTGCTAAACGCAAAAAAAAAAAAAAAAAAAACGCTGGCTGAAAGACCACCACAAGATAATACCAAAGAGGCACCAGAAACAGAAAAATACTGCCAGCAGCTTCTTGAAGTGTCTTCAGCTTGAAAAGCTCAGTAGGTAATCTGTTGTCTAAAAGATGTCGTGTGCGCTTGTTCACACATTTTCTGCGCCTTTTCAATGGGAAAAACACAGTTTGACAGTGTCAAAGTGAAAGATTTCTGAAATCTCATGCACACGCTGCTTTTTTTCCCCTTGCACATTAGAACCAAAGCGTTATTCATTGTTGGTTTTTTTTCCCCAAATCTGCATCATGTAAATTATTTAGGCATTTTTCTTAATGAATTTGAAGAAAATGCAAGTAAAAGTGCATAAAAAAATGTGCCGACTGTATTTTACACAGCGCATTTCCTGTCAATCTGTTTTTCACAGCAGAAAGATCTGATGGAAATACTGAATGTGTGTGCATACCCTTAGGGCTCAGGTATCAGGTTTTTTCCTTGTACGCAAAAAGAAACAACTTTCATCTGTGTTTTTCAGAGTTTCATTAGGCTATAGTCCCTCAATTAGTTTTTGGTGAGTTTTTTACACTGAAATAAAAAAAAAATGCAAGTAACCTATTTTACTTAATGGGTGTGGAAAATATGAAACATCAAAGCTCATTGCTGTAACATAGCCTCAGAGTTTCATCAGTTTTTCTACGATGATATGATAAAGTTGAGAACCATTAATCAATTTTTTTTTTCAAATCATACATTCCGTTAAAAATGGACATACACATGGAGGCCCTCCAAGAGTGACAAAAAAAATCAGACAGATCTCTGTGATTTTGTGCTGATCACTAGATGTGCAAAAAAACACAGACATGTGAACAGCTCCATAGACTATAATGAGTTTTAGCCATGAAAATCATGGATTGAACTTGTACATGAAAAATTGCCGTCTAAATAAGTCCCAACCTACGTCCACATGGTCAGTAACCATTAGCGCTTTGGACACTGCACATGTCCGCTACGTCCAAAGCACTGCCGGCTTTTGAACGCAGGTGATTCCACATGTGTTCATTGAAACGTGCGGAATCATCTAGTCCAATACATTGCACTGGTGATATTTATCTTGAAATAAATAGACCTGCTGTGGTCAGGAAAGACGCGCCGCATGTCTGTCTCCGCAAGTAAGCAGCGGGCGGCGATTCACGCATAGTGCACATGGGATTTCTTGAAATCCCATCCACTATGCTGTAACATCTGGCCGCTGTGGATGTACGCAGCAACCAACCCGCAGTGTTTACTGACCATGGGAACACACCCTTACACTGCATCTTGCAAATTACTACAGCCCTAGAGTACTAGCATTTCCGTCATACCCAACAGACATGAGAGGGCCCTTCGATACTACCGTAGTTACAGCTTTGCTTCCCCCGAGTCATAACTTATGTTATATACCTGCTTCCAATGAACCTTCTGGAATCAAGACATTATACAAGATAGATGTTTGTACGGATGTATGCATGTATGTCTGTAAAGGGCAATTATATATCATACAAATACAGATGGCAATACATATAAGAAAAGTTAGCAGAACCTCACAATTTCAGAAGGCCTTGCAAATAATATAAGGTGTATGGGATTGCCTTGACTATCCTCTAAAGATAGATATTGAGCAATAAACTGACAGGTTCTTTTGGAAAAAGGCTGTTCCTTTTTCTCACGCAGGGCACTGCATGGTAGACCACACTTTAGTGTCCGCCTTAACACTGTCACTGCCAAAACGTATTGTCGAACAAAGTCCAAAGGAACTCTGGCTAGCCCATTATACTGAAAAGCTATGTTGTCGCTTCTGGCCAAATCCTATCTTCCAGAGATTAGGATGAAAACCCTGACAGTGCTTGTCTGGTGCTCATTGAAACACAGTACATAATCTTGGTCAAAAGTGTTGCCACCGTGGAAATCAGGGCTGTGGAGTCGGTGTGATGGAAATTGAGGAGTTGGGAGTCGGAGGTTTGGCTTACCATCTCCACAGCCCTGGTATGAGGGAGTAGGAGTCGTGGGGTCTGAGTCATGGAAATTGAGGAGTCGGAGTTGGAGTCGGAGGTTTGGCTTATCGACTCCACAGCCCTGCTGTTAATTGTTCCAGAAAATGAAATATTTCTCCCATAAAATTATTGCAATTACACAAGTTTTGTTATACACATGTTCGTTTACTTTGTATGTATAGGAGCAACATACAAAAAAAAAAGCAAATTGGACATAATTTCACACAAAACCCCTAAAATTGGCTGAACAAAATTGTTGGCACCTTTGCAAAATTAAACAACCCTGATTCAAGCATGTGATGCTCGTTCTAACTCACCTGTGGCAAGTAACAGGTATGGGAAATATGAAAATGACACTGTTTGAGTTATTTAATATGAAAATCACACCTTAAACCAGATAAAAAGAGGAGAAATTTCCTGAATCATTGCATTGTGTCTACCACACTAAGCAAGGAGAACAAACAGAAGAGAACCAAACTTATTGAAAAATATCAACAATCTCAAGGTTACAAGTTCATCTTCAGAAATCTTAAAGTTCCTGTTTCCACGGTAGGCAACATAATGAAGTTTACAACCCATAGCACTGTAGTTAACCTCCCTGGACATGGACAGCAGAGAAAAATTGATGAAAGGTTGCAACGCAGGATAGTCTGAATAGTGGATAATGTGACCCAATCAAATTCCAAAGAAATTCAAGCTGTCCTGCAGGCCCAGGGTGTATCAGTGTCAGCGCAAACTGTCCGTGGACATTTGAATGAATTGCTATTGCAGGAGACCCAGGAGGACCTCACTGCTGGCCCAAGACATAAAAAAGCTAAACTGCAGTTTGCCAAAATGTTTGTGAGTAAAGCCCCCGTCACACTAAGCGAGATCGCTGAAGCGTCACAGACAGCGATCTCGCTATGTGTGACACGCAGCGACGATCAGCCCTCTGCTGGGTATCGCTGATCGTCGCTGAATGTCCTGGACCTTTTTTTCATCGTTGGTCTCCCGCTGGCCAGCGCGCATCGCTGCGTGTGACAGCGGGAGACCAACGATCAGTGAGCTGGTATCCAATGTAAACATCGGGTAACTAAGGGCAGCGCCGCGCCTAGTTACCCGAAATGTACCCTGGTTACCGGCTCTCAGCGTCTGCTGTAGAGCGCTGAGAGCCAGTATCTAGGCTACATATCGGGTAACATAAGAAAAAAAGTTGGGGCGAAAAAGCCCTAGCCAGCTCACCAACCAAGTCGAGGCGCGGAGTAAAGTCCAGACCATCAGACGTGCAGCTCAACCAGAAGAAATAGGGATCACTCCAGCTTCAGACGTGAATGCTCTTTAATCGTGAATGTAAAATACAATCATGAGAGAAACTCCTCCATAAAAGTGGATGCGCTATGGTAGAGTAGGAGACGTCTCTTACAATCTCCACCTCTTTTGGATATCCGTAACTGTTCTATACCGATGTGATTTATTTATCAAATTATCTGTAAAGAATGTAATTTAATTTATGTAGGTTGCACTACCAGAAAACTGAAGACAAGAATCTCAGAACATATACGAGATATCATTATTAATAATAAGGATCTAGAAACAAAAAATATATCAATGGCATCAAGGCATTTCATCACTTGTCATAATAGTGAAATTAAATTAGGGAAGCCTTTTGGATTCTCAATCTTGGAACGAGATTCCCTGAAGGTCTTAATAGGAGAAACGATATTATGTATCACTATTAGTTTGTTCTTATTTTTAATCTATAGTCATTATTGTAGTTCTTATTATGTTAGAGAAAGGTATATATATATTCCTGTTAGCTAGAATGTATAAATATAAATTTGTGCAAATTTATTTGAATGAATGCAACAGGACCTATCGAATTCAAATCATGTGATACCAACAAATGTCATGATTGGTTCCTTATTCCTACATATAGAAATGAAGTGGTTATTCATTCAGCTGTGACAAAGACCCAGTCTCAGGTCGAAACGCGTTGCTGTGTCTCCTACGCTACACCATAGCGCATCCACTTTTATGGAGGAGTTTCTCTCATGATTGTATTTTACATTCACGATTAAAGAGCATTCACGTCTGAAGCTGGAGTGATCCCTATTTCTTCTGGTTGTACATATCGGGTAACTAGGTGCCGCGCGGTGCTTAGTTACCCGATATGTACATTGGATACCGGCTCTCAGTGCTCTACAGAAGAAGCTGAGAGCCGGTATCCAGGGTACATATCGGGTAACTAGGTGCCGCGCGGCGCTTAGTTACCCGCTGTTTACACTGGATACCAGCGTGCTCGCTGGTTCTGATCGCTGGTGAGTCTGCCTATGTGACAGCCCACCAGCGACCACAAAGCGACGTAGCAACGATCCCTGCCAGGTCGTATCGTTGTCGGGATCGCTGCTGCGTCACTGAGTGTGACGGTACCCTAAGCCAAAATCCTTCTGGGAATGTGTCTTGTTGACAGATAAGACCAAGATTTGAGATAAAACACATCATTCTAGTTATCAAAAAGGGAATGAGGCCTACAAAGAAAAGAACACAGTATCTACAGTCAAATAGATATGGTGGAGGTTCAAAGATGTTTTGGGGTTGTTTTGTTACCTCTGGCTCTGGGTGCCTTGACTGTATGCAAGGCATTATGAAATCAGAAGATTACCAAGTGATTTGGGGTTGCATTGTAGTGCTCATTGTTGAAAGCTGGGTTTGCGTTCTATGCCATAGGTCTTCAAGCAGGACAAAGACCCCAAACACACTTCGAAAAGCACCCAATAAGGAATGGAAAAGCGCTGGAGAGTTCTGAAGTGGCCAGCAATAAGTTCAGATATAAATCCCATTGAACACCTGTGGAGAGATCTTAAAATTGCTGTTGGCAGAAAGCACCCTTCAAATGTGAGAGACCTGGAGCAGTTTGCAAAAAAAAATAAAGAGTGGTTCAAAATTCCAGTTGAGATGTGTAACAAGCTTGTTGATGGTTATAGGAAGCGATTGATTGCAGTTATTTTTTTTACAAAGGGTGTGTAACCAAATATTAAGTTGAGGGTGCCAACAATTTTGTCCTGCCTATTTTTGGGGTTTTGCATGAAATTATGTCCAAATTGGCTTTTTTCCCTCTCTGTTTTTGTGTTGTTCCTCTACACACAAAGGAAATAAACATGTGTATTGTAGCCTTTCCGGGGGTTTTAGCTCTGAGATCGCTGTCTGGGTAGACAGAATGGCATGGAAACAGTTCATTCAGACAGCAATTATGGTAAAAACTGGCCGCAACCAGTTTTATTAAAGTCCACAGCACACAGATAAAACAAAGCATAAACAAAAGACCTGGGCTTGTCTAGCCACTAATTACACTTATATAATGTCCCTTTCTATCAGGAACCCAGACTCTATCAGTCTGTGCCCAAAACAACACATATGATATATGTTACCAGTATGGAGTCTCCCAGATACTCCTCCTTATGTCTGAAGGTCCACCCGACTTCCAGACTTGAGAAAGATCCACTCCTATTCAGTAGTCATTATGCTGGAGGTTCACAGAGACACTCCTGTGTCCGGGGTCCTTCCTGCACCCAGACTGAGACGGCTCCCCTCCTCTTCGGTAATCATCAGCATGGAGGTTCACAGAGACACTCCTGTGTCCGGGGTACATCTAACCCAGACTGAGATGGCTCCCCTCCTCTTCAGTAATCATCAGCATGGAGGTTCACAGAGACACTCCTGTGTCCGGGGTACATCTAACCCAGACTGAGATGGCTCCCCTCCTCTTCAGTAATCATCAGCATGCATGCTCACAGAGACTGCTTCCTTGTGCCAGGACACCTCTCTGTGTCCAGGCTGAAGACAGCTCTAACACTCTTGGAGACACCTTCTGTGCCTGGACCCCTTGTCCAGACTGAATGAGCTCTCTGACTGTGTCCGCAGACACCTATTTCTGGCTTCCTAATTAACAGCTGATTGGCTTCAGGTTTGAGCTGCAAGTGTGCAATGAATGCAAGGTGTAGTGACCTTTCTCTACCACCAGGTCTACAAAGCCACCCATTTCCCTTATAGTTAGCAAAGAACCTAGGTGAAATGTACACCCCATTCACCACATATCCTCACTGTCTCACATATCCCCCCCTCTTCTCCAGACCGGAGGGCTGGTCATCCAGACCGGAGGACTGGTCAACAAACCTAAAGAGACAGTGAACACAGCTCAAGTCATAGCCAACATCAGCTTCATCTTTATCTTCCATTAAGCAGGGTTTCTATACCCTTACACACACACACACTGTGTGATGTCACAGTCATGTGACCAGTCAACTGAGGAGAAGGAACATGGACAGTCAAAACATACACACTGATCCATTAAATGAATGCCAGCCAGCGCTGCATTACCCACCCGTCCCCTCTGCATACAACTTTATCCTAGGTATTTAGACACATACCCCTTGGGTGGGTTTGTAGGTGACTGGACCCGCCCAGCTCTCCAAGTCACCTGGAAGCCTCCCAATGTATAGCACAAGTCTCAGCAGTAGATCTGCTGAACCAAAATATATCCAGGCTTCCATCACAGGGCCACCCACCTCTGCGATACATACCGTCCATCCATCACATGCCTCCATGCATATCCTGAGGGCCATACCCCAGTGCCCCCTCTGTTCAAATTTGTGGGGTCGAACACCTGCCACCCGACCAGAGATCCCCCTCGGTCGCCTCTGCCAGTCACCCCGTCTCAGTTGATTTTGGGCACTATGCAATATCACCTCTTTGTTAGGCCTTTCCCGCCCCCAGCGGTCAGAATGTTGGCCTTGTCCTTGTGTCGGTGTCACCTCACCCGACCTTTCTTTCCCGAACTGACTCCTACCGTCGTTGCGGTCACGAGTCCATCGTCCAGTCAAATTTACTGGTAGTTCTGAGTCTGACTCTCTGTCTTTTCGTCCGCCACCGGGTCTCACACTCAGCCGTGAGCTAACAGAAGCGTCATCTCTACCCCTCGTTGTTTTAGCACGTCTACTGCCAATCCCCAGGGAAGCCTCTCGTCTCTCCCTTTCTTGGGCTGGAAGTAGTCGCTCTCTTTGTCCCAACTGTAAAACATCTACAGATGGCATCTTCTGTCTGGCTGTAAGGTCAGCATCAGCCCTCTTCTCAGGACTCTCAACCTCCTCTGCCACCATGCCTTCCTCACTTGCACTGGTTGCTCCATTGTCATCAGATGATTCATTATCACTCCCACTATCCCTGTCGGACCCCTTTTTCTCAGCCACATCCGACTCACTTTCAGGGCTAGACACTTCACTCTCATTCTCATCCTGCTCACCCTCAGGAGCACACAATTTATTTTCATTCACATCTTGCTCACTGTCAGGGTTATACAACTCATTCCCATTCACATCTTGATCTGGAACCTTAGTTAACATGTTATCCTCAACATTAACTTCACCATCTGGTCCCTCAAGTATGTGACTATGTGACAACCCCAGCACTATACCTCCATATAGCTCAGGTACCAGGAGCTGACTCACGACCTCTCCCTGGACTTCAGTGTCCCTATACAATAGGTTATTGTTCATGGCAGCATGAGGAAACCTCTCCTCAGAGCCAGGCTCTTGGGGAACCTCATTCAGAACAATTACATTTCCCGGTGCCGTTTTAAGAATGGGGTCTCGCACCGGCTCACTCCCAAAATTGTCACAGGAGCCAGGCAGGTCAGGGACACTCGGTTCCCGAGAACCACCATCCTCGTCTTCCAACATCACCTGCAAAGAAATTTCATCTTTATCACGGTCATCATCAGTGTCATCACTATTATGATTAGCATCATCATCATTATCACATAAGTTTAACGGCCCATTAGCATTGTGTTCCGCCCCTCGGGACTGCGTACCCTCAGTAGGGGCTTCATCACACTGTCCATCAGAATCACCCTTCCCCAGAGATCCTTAGACCGGGGAAAGTCATTACACAACACAACGGGGTGCACCAGGTTCTTCACTACCCCCCCTTCACATGAAACCTCCCCGAGTTTAGGGACCAAGTCCACGGCAGTCTCTGGGTAGACTTTGGTGTCTCCATGGATGCACACCATACTCAAGTGCTTATCAGGGATGAAGTTCCTATCAATCAGGCTGTCACATACGGAAGTCACTGGACTCTCTGAGTCCAAGAGGGCCTGCGCTGAGCAACCATTTGTAACCACCGGGGACACCTGTGGTCCAGTCTCTTCGGTTGCGGTGGTCACACGCACAGGTTCTGCGCAGAGAGAGAGGGATCTGCCAACATCACGGCACATAGGCTCCCCTCTAGTGGACAGTTGGCTGCAATTTCACGACATCTCCAACACTGTCCATCACACTCTTCCACCCACATGTCCCCTCGGGCCTGAACCCGCTTATCAGCATACCCCATGTCCCCAACAGATGGAACGCTCTTACCGGGAGAGTTCGACGTCCGGGAACTCTGAAGTGACGTCCTCTCAGACGGCTGTACCTCAGGAGAACATGCTCGGGTGTAGCGGTTCACTGTAGGACATGCTCGGGTGTAGTGGTTCACTACCACCTTTTCAACTCCATAATCAGGCCTGCTGACTGCAGACTCCCAACTGTATCTCCAGTCATGAACTCCTCTGGCATGGGCTGTCACCGTAACACCCAGCCGGGTAAGAATCTCCACTTTCATCTTAGCATAGTCTTGGCTGTCCTGCTCGCTCAGGTCAGCATATGCCCTTTGGGGCTCTCCAATCAGATATGGTGCGACCATCATGGCCCATTCAGATAGGGGCAGATTCTCCTTCTCTGCCAGTCTCTCAAACCTAGTGAGATATACCTCCACATCATCACGAGGTGTCATCTTTTCCAAGGACCGTCTTACCGCTCTCTTCACAGCGGACAAGTCAGGTGACTTTGCAACATTACTTTGGGACGATGCACCACAAGTCCCCTGCAGTGCTGCAACCTGTTCAAAAAACAACCGGTTATTCTCCTGCTGCTGCTGCAGGATTTGCTGCTGGTACTGCTGCATTTGCCGCTGGTACTGCAGGCGCTGCTGCTCCATGCTCTGCTGCATGCTTCGCTGGGCCTGTACCAGGTATTCAATGAGCTCCTTCACACGGCCGGACTTATCTGTCTCAACCACGGCAGTTTTATGTTGCACATTAACTTGCGCCATTTGTTCAAACAGCGCCTCCATGCTGTCATCCATGCTGTCAGACTTCTCTGTCTTAACAACGGCAGTCTTCACTCAAGACATACACACACTCTACAGTCTTTTCCATAGAAAAATTTAGCTCCGCTGTGCAGACACTTTTTTTTTTTTTTTTTCTTTTGCAAAGTCTATTAGGGCTACTGTCTCTCCAAGACTGCTCCAAACAGACGTTTCTGCTGACACACACTTTTTTTTTCCTCTGTTGCTATTTCAATAGACTTCACCTTTAATGCTGTCTCTTGCCACTGTGCTGCATGCACACTCCAGCACTAACTGTACCAGGCCCTGCGCTGCCCGCATTCTCCACCAATTGTAGCCTTTCCGGGGGTTTTAGCTCTGAGATCGCTGTCTGGGTAGACAGAATGGCATGGAAACAGTTCATTCAGACAGCAATTATGGTAAAAACTGGCCGCAACCAGTTTTATTAAAGTCCACAGCACACAGATAAAACAAAGCATAAACAAAAGACCTGGGCTTGTCTAGCCACTAATTACACTTATATAATGTCCCTTTCTATCAGGAACCCAGACTCTATCAGTCTGTGCCCAAAACAACACATATGATATATGTTACCAGTATGGAGTCTCCCAGATACTCCTCCTTATGTCTGAAGGTCCACCCGACTTCCAGACTTGAGAAAGATCCACTCCTATTCAGTAGTCATTATGCTGGAGGTTCACAGAGACACTCCTGTGTCCGGGGTCCTTCCTGCACCCAGACTGAGACGGCTCCCCTCCTCTTCGGTAATCATCAGCATGGAGGTTCACAGAGACACTCCTGTGTCCGGGGTACATCTAACCCAGACTGAGATGGCTCCCCTCCTCTTCAGTAATCATCAGCATGGAGGTTCACAGAGACACTCCTGTGTCCGGGGTACATCTAACCCAGACTGAGATGGCTCCCCTCGTCTTCAGTAATCATCAGCATGCATGCTCACAGAGACTGCTTCCTTGTGCCAGGACACCTCTCTGTGTCCAGGCTGAAGACAGCTCTAACACTCTTGGAGACACCTTCTGTGCCTGGACCCCTTGTCCAGACTGAATGAGCTCTCTGACTGTGTCCGCAGACACCTATTTCTGGCTTCCTAATTAACAGCTGATTGGCTTCAGGTTTGAGCTGCAAGTGTGCAATGAATGCAAGGTGTAGTGACCTTTCTCTACCACCAGGTCTACAAAGCCACCCATTTCCCTTATAGTTAGCAAAGAACCTAGGTGAAATGTACACCCCATTCACCACATATCCTCACTGTCTCACAGTATGTATAACAAAACGTGCGTAATTGCAATACATTTCTGGGAGAAATACTTCATTTTCTCTAACAATTTCAAGGGTACCAACACTTTTGACCATGACTATAAATGGAAAACTGCCCCAACAGAGGTGTCTAGCAGTATGTTTTTACTCCCCTTGGAGAGCATACATGCCCACTTAGTCATCTAAAGTTGTGCCGCCTTAAAAAAATAAGCAGGTTATTAAACAGGAAGACGATTATAAAAGAGAAAAAGCAAACACTTTCCATGTCAGAAATCTCCATAATCAAGACCCAAAATACAATTATAGAATTGGTTATGGACAGTGTAAAATGATCGAATATTCTTTTCTCATTTATGTCTGTAACTGGTACTAAATACATCAATAAGTAAAGCACATAAGGGTGGTGCCCTGCACATAGTGAGAATAGACAGGACCCATCTATATATAAAGCATATTCCTTTGTTATCAAATAGCAGATTTTGCAGGGGAGGGAGCAAAATAGATGAGCACAGTTTAGATATATGACACACATACAGGTTCAATTTATGCTCGGTGCAATAAACAAAGCCATGGAAAAATAGGGAAAATAATTTCATTGTTCTGGCTCCTCCATATGGTATTGAGCACAGACTAGCAAATTAACAAAGACAGGATAGAAAAACATTATAACTAATCCGCACTGAAACGGATTACAGAACTGCCAGCAGGATCTCCAACCCAAAACTCATCACAAGAGAAATACAAGTAGAGGGATAAAAAAAAAAACCACAACCTGCCTATCACTGCAAGGGTATTTTTAGCCCAAAACCAGAATAGCTGAAACTACGACACTATATAAACCTGCTATATATACCTGGAGCAGCACAGGAGGAGCTGCAGGGAAGGTGGGCACTGGGATTCCAGATTAAGCTGTATTTCTACTAACTTCTTTAGAGCTGGCAGCCTATTTATCTCATTGACAACAAGACTACGACAGTGCTTGCAGCAGAGGGAAATCCAGAATATTTAGCACAGGGCAGCGCTCTCAGGATCTTCCTCTTATTGAATCGAATTGTGGCCTGGCTTTTATTTTGGCATTATAGCCTACTTAGGCTACTGGAGCCCGCAGCGATGGTGAAATGAAGCGCCTGAGCAAAGTCAGAAAATCCACCATTCGTTCCATGAGCTAAGTAGTTATTACCATGATATAATCCATGCCGTTACTGTTCTTTGTAAGTCTCCAAGTGGTTTGCGGGATTTTGGCTCCTACAGCTGTACACTTGTATTTAGTGTGTGGAATGGCGTGCAATTTGATTAATAAGAATAAGAGCGCTCACATCAGTCAGAAGAGAGAATGGTCACACAAATAACAAAGAGGTATCAGATAAGTGTCGGAAAATGCCACAACTAGAGCGCGGGCATTTCCAGGTTATTCCTGGCAGTGCACTGATACATATGGGTGTATTACAGAAAGTACACGATAAGAATATAAAAAGCTACCAAGACGTTTGTACATATGAAAGCAGAAAGCTAAAGGACAAACACAGGCAGCCACACTGAGCCTGAGGCAGGGGTGCACTAATTTATAGACATCTCATGCCCACTGGATTTTTTTTTTCTTATTTTTCTTTAGGCAGCGTAAACTGACCTGTGGTGCACATTTCAAATAAGCAGCATGTCAATCTGTGTGGCGAGTAAGTTGAGTTTTATGTGCAGCTTTTCCTCATAGAAGGTCTTTTTTCTTTTTAGGTATCGTAGAAAGATTAGCTAAAAGATTTGCAGTACCCCGATCCGACATCCATTTTGGTAGTCTGTAGCAGCAGGACCAGGGCAGCGTGAACTCCGGAGGTCAGAACTCGAATGCCAGCATCCTTGTAATTACTAGGACCTACAATGTCAGGACTAGTGTGAGCAAAAGGGGCCCAGGATGTCCTCTGAAGGAGCACCAAACTGGAGGTCACACCACAGTGTGAATGCTTTAGCTCATCTACTATAGACTGAGGCAGTTCTTACTGTGGTCTAGATATCACTCAAAATGGTTCCACTATTTCTCAGTCCAGTCCATCAGAATTTGTCCATTTAAATAGTGCAGGGTTTTATTTGCAATAGGCAAAATATTTTAAAGGGGTATTGCCGTCTCAGACATTCATGGCATATTTAAAGGATATATGCCATAAGTAACTACAGTAATTAGTTCAGTCTCAGTGGTAGGAACACAGTTGTCTCTATTAATATTTAGAGGCATTCCGAATATAGCCAAATACTATCCAGTGCACATGCCATATACGAGGTAGGAATACATATTTGTGTCCTTACAGAACAACCGTCAGAAAGTGGAGTAACAAAAATGCAGCTATTTAAAAAGGACTTGACATCAAATCACATTTTCTATTTACCGTAGTTCCATGTCCAACAGCACCATGTTTGTAGATATTGCTTCAAAATGGTAATACATGGAGCGGTCATTATTACAGAACCAGGAAACCATTTTATATAAATTTATTTCTCAATTTCTTAAGCCACTATACAGAGGGTGAAAAAAAAGAAAAAAGAAACACACCATCAATACAAAAAAGGGCAAGTTTTGACCTGCACAACTGAAGAGGACAGTCGGCTTCTACCGGCCCTGCTCCAAGCAATGGTTCACACATGGCCTTTCTAATTCGGCAACAATCGCACAGCACGAATCTGGTGACAAGTTCCCCTGAAATCACCAAATTATACATCAGGTCTTAAATGGAAATAAATATCAAAACTGCTGAAGTATAATTACTATGTGAAATACACTTTTATAATTACATATTATACAATTATACAGCAGACACACAAGACTCTGAAATGGATACACAAATTATCTGTATATTGATTTTATGTTCTAAAAAAGCATACCCACCCTACCACCCCCCCAAAAAAGCAGGACTTCTTTAACTTCTACTAGTGTCCAACTAGAATGACTAAAATAATGCCCAGGCCTTACCAGACAGACAGGCAGACCAAAAAAAAATGACCGAACCTCACCATCAGTCCATACTTAACCCCTTTATTCCATCAGACGTACTATTCCGTCCATGTGACCCTGGACCTAATTCCCATGGACGGAATAGTACGTCATGGGCGATCAGTTGCGCTCCCAGGGGGAGCGCAGCTGATCGCCGCCGGGTGTCAGCTGTATATCACAGCTGACACCCAGCACTATGTGTCAAGAGCGATCACGGACCGCTCCCGGCACATTAACCCTTGGCACACCGCGATCAAACATGATCGCGGTGTACCCGGGGCACAGGGGAGGATCGCGCAGGCAGGGGGCTCCCTGCGCGCTCCCCTGAGACCCTCAGAGCAGCGCGATGTGTCGCGCTGTTCCGAGGGTCCGTCCTCCCTCCAGGTCCCCGGATCTAAGATGGCGCCGGGGTCCTGCAGGGAGGCGGCTTCCTCAGTGCCTGCTGAGAGCAGGCACTGAGAAGCCTGCAGCACTGCCAGAGCGATCGCTGGTGTGACAGAGTGCTGTGCACACTGTCACACCAGCGATCTGCTAAAATACAGTGATGTCCCACCCTGGGACAAAGTAAAAAAGTTAAAAAAATAAAAATAAAAAGTGGTAAAAACAATCATAAAAAAAAAAAAATATTCCCCAATAAATTCATTTTTTCCTGTAAATAAAAAAAACAAAACAATAAAAGTACACATATTTGGTATCGCCGCGTCCGTAACGACCCCCCTATAAAACTGTCTCACTAGTTAACCCCTTTAGTGAACCCCTTAAAAAAAAAAAAAGAAAACGAAGCAAAAAATCAATGCTTTATCATCATACCGCTGAACAAAAAGTGGAATAACACGCGATCAAAAAGACCGAGATAAATAACCATGGTACCGCTGAAAACGTCATCTTGTCCCGCAAAAAACGAGCCGTCATACAGCATCATCAGTGAAAAAATAAAAAAGTTATAGCTCGCAGAATAAAGCAATGCAAAAATAATAATTTTTATATAAAATTGTTTTCATTCTATAAAAGCGCCAAAACATAAAAAAAATGATATAAATGAGGTATCGCCGTAATCGTACTGACCCGAAGAATAAAACTGCTTTATCAATTTTACCACACGCAGAACGGTATAAACGCCTCCCCCAAAAGAAATTCATGAATTGCTGATTTTTGTTCATTCTAACCTCCCAAAAATCGAAATAAAAAGCGATCAAAAAATGTGACGTGCTCAAAAATGGTACCAATAAAAACATCACCTCGTCCCGCAAAAAATAAGACCTCACATGACTCTGTGGGCCAAAATATGCAAAAATTATAGCTCTCAAAATGTGGTGATGCAAAAAACTATTTTTTGCAATAAAAAGCGTCTTTTAGCGTGACAGCTGCCAATCATAAAAACCCGCTATAAATAGTAAATCAAACCCCCCTTTATCACTCCCTTAGTTAGGGAAAAATAATAAAATTAAAAAAATGTATTTATTTCCATTTTCCCGTTAGGGTTAGGGTTGCGGCTAAAGTTAGGGTTGGCGCTAACGTTAGGATTAGGATTAGGGTTGGGATTACGGTTAGGGGTGTGTTAGGGTTAGGTTTGGGGTTAGGGTTGGGACTAGGGTTAGGGGTGTGTTGGGGTTAGGGTTGGAGTTAGAATTGGAGGGTTTCTGCTGTTTAGGCACATCAGGGGCTCTCCAAATGTGACATGGCGTCTGATCTCAATTCCAGCCAATTCTGCGTTGAAAAAGTCAAACGGTGCTCCTTCACTTCTGAGCTCTGCCATGCGCCCAAACAGTAGTTTACTCCCGCATATGGGGTATCAGCGTACTCTGGACCACAAGAGTTATTGTGCAATTTGTCCTATTCTGTTACCCTTGGGAAAATAAAAAACTGGGGGCGACAAAATCATTTTTGTAAAAAAAAATGATTTTTTTGTTTTTACGGCTGTATGTTATAAAACTTCTGTGAAGCACTTGGGGCTTCATAGCGCTCACCACACTTCTAGATAAGTTCCTTGTGGGGTCTATTTTCCAAAATGGGGTCACTTGTGGGGGGTTTCCACTGTTTAGGCGCATCAGGGGCTCTCCAAATGCGACATGACGCCCCCAGACCATTCCATCAAAGTCTGCAATCCAAAACATCACTACTTCCCTTCCGAGCCCAGACGTGACCCATACAGTAGTTTACTCCCACATATTGGGTATCAGCGTACTCAGGACAAATTGGACAACAACTTTTGGGGTCCAATTTCTCTATTTACCCTTGTGAAAATAAAATATTGGGGGCGAAAAAATCATTTTTGTAAAAAAAAAAAAAAAGGATTTTTTATTTTTACGGCTGTACGTTATAAACTTCTGTGAAGCACTTCGGGGTTCAAAGTGCTCACCACACATCTAGATAAGTTCCCTGAGGGGTCTATTTTCCAAAATGGGGTCACTTGTGGGGGGTTTCCACTGTTTAGACACATCAGGGGCTCTCCAAATGCGACATGACTCCCCCAGACCATTCCATCAAAGTCTGCAATCCAAAACGTCACTACTTCCCTTCCGAGCCCCGACGTGCGCCCATACAGTAGTTTACTCCCACATATTGGGTATCAGCGTACTCAGGACAAATTGGACAACAACTTTTGGGGTCCAATTTCTCCTGTTACCCTTGTGAAAATAAAATATTGGGGGCGAAAAAATCATTTTTGTAAAAAATAAAAGGATTTTTTATTTTTACGGCTGTACGTTATAAACTTCTGTGAAGCACTTCGGGGTTCAAAGTGCTCACCACACATGTAGATAAGTTCCTTGAGGGGTCTATTTTCCAAAATGGGGTCACTTGTGGGGGGTTTCCACTGTTTAGACGCATCAGGGGCTCTCCAAATGCGACATGACTCCCCCAGACCATTCCATCAAAGTCTGCAATCCAAAACGTCACTACTTCCCTTCCGAGCCCCGACGTGCGCCCATACAGTAGTTTACTCCCACATATTGGGTATCAGCGTACTCAGGACAAATTGGACAACAACTTTTGGGGTCCAATTTCTCCAGTTACCCTTGTGAAAATAAAATATTGGGGGCGAAAAAAATCATTTTTGTAAAAAAAAAAAAAAGATTTTTTATTTTACGGCTGTACGTTATAAACTTCTGTGAAGCACTTTGGGGTTCTAAGTGCTCACCACACATCTAGATAAGTTCCTTGTGGGTCTAGTTTCCAAAATGGTGTCATTTGTGGGGGGTTTCCACTGTTTAGGCAGATCAGGAGCTCTCCAAACACGACATGGCATCCAGCCAATTCTGCGTTGAAAAAGTCAAACGGCGCTCCTTCCCTTCCAAACTCTGCCATGCACCCAAACAGTGGTTTACTCCCACATATGGGGTATCAGCGCACTCAGGACAATTTGCACAATAACTTTTGGAGTCTTGTTACCCTTGGGAAAATAAAAATTGGGGTGAAAAGATCAATTTTGTGGAAAAAATATGATTTTTTAATTTTACGGCTCTACGTTATAAACTTGTGTGAAGCACTTGGGGGTTCAAATTGCTCACCAAAGATCTAGATAAGTTCCTTAGGGGGTCTAGTTTCCCAAATGGGGTCACTAGTGGGGGGTTTCCACTGTTTAGGCACAGCAGGGGCTCTCCAAATGCAACATGGCGTCCAATCTCAATTCCAGCCAATTTTGGTTGGAAAAAGTCAAATGGTGCTCCTTCCATTCTGAGCTCTGCCATGCGCCCAAACAGTGGTTCCCCCCCAATATGGGGTATCAGCGTACTCAGGACAAATTGGACAACAAATTTTGTGGTCCAATTTCTCCTGTTACCCTTGGGAAAATAAAAAATTAGTGACTAAGAGATAATTTTTGTGGGAAAAAAATAGGATTTTTTATTTTCATGCCCGGGCATTATAAACTTGTGTGAAGCACTTGGGGGTTCAAAATGCTCACCAAAGATCTAGATAAGTTCCTTAGGGGGTCTAGCTTCCAAAATGGGGTCACTTGTGGGGGGTTTCCACTGTTTAGGCTCATCTGGGGCACTACAAACGGAACATGACCCCCATCAATGTTTGCATTCCAAAACGCTACTGCTTCCTTTCCAAGCCCTGCCGTGCGCCCAAACAGTTTCCCCCCCCCCCACATATGGGGTATCAGCGTACTCAGGACAAATTGGACAACAACTTTTGGGGTCCAATTTCCTTGGGAAAAATCAAAAATTTGGGACTAAAAAAATCATTTTTGTGGAAAATTGTTTGTTTTTTTTTTCACACCCAGGCATTATAAACTTTTGTGAAACACTTTGGGGTTCAAAGTGCTCACAACAAATCTAGATAAGTTCCTTAGGGGGTCCAGTTTCCAAAATGGTGTCACTTGTGGGGGGTTTCCACTGTTTAGGCATATCAGGGGCTCTCCAAACACGACATGGCGTCCAATCTCAATTCCAGCCAATTTTAGTTTGAAAAAGTCAAACGGCGCTCCTTCCTTTACGAGCTCTGCCGTGTGCCCAAACAGTGGTTTTCCCCCACATATGGGGTATTGGCGTACTCAGGAGAAATTGCACAACAACTTTATCTGCCCATTTTCTCCTTTTACCCTTGTGAAAATAAAAAAAAGTTTGTAAAAGATCATTTTTGTGACTAAAAAGTTAAATATTAATTTTTTCCTTCCACGTTGCTTCAGCTCCTGTGAAGCACCTGAAGGGTTAATAAACTTATTGAATGTGGTTTTGAGTACCTTGAGGGGTGCAGTTTTTAGAATGGTGTCACTTTTGGGTATTTTCTGCCATATAGACCCCTCAAAGTGACTTCAAATGTGAGGTGGTCCCTAAAAAAATGGCTTTGTAAATTTTGTTGTAAAAATGAGAAATCACTGGTCAACTTTTAACCCTTATAATTTTCTAACAAAAAAAATTTTGGTTTCAAAATTGTGCTGATGTAAAGTAGACATGTGGGAAATGTTATTTCTTAACTATTTTGTGTGACATATCTCTCTGTTTTAAGGGAAAAAAAATTCAAAGTTTGAAAATTGCAAAATTTTCGCCATATTTGCATTTTTTTCAAAAATAAACGCAAGGTATATCGAAGAAATTTTACCACTAACATGAAGAACAATATGTCACGAGAAAACAATCTCAGAATCGCGAAGATCCGTTGAAGCGTTCCAGAGTTATAACCTCATAAAGAGACAGTGGTCAGAATTGTAAAAATTGGCCCGGTCATTAACGTGCAAACCACCCTTGGGGGTGAAGGGGTTAAATCAGATGTTTTGTTTTTTTTATTTTCTTTTCATCCTTAAAGGCTTGTGCACACGTGGCAGATTTTACACTTCAAGAAAAGTTTCATGCTTACTAATGCGACCAAGAATTTTCAAATGGTGACAAGGCTTTCACCTTCATTTGTGACTTGCCATGCTCTTTTATATAAAAGATAAAATAAATAAAAAACACCCTTCTCCTCCATCCTCTAGTAAATTTGCATGTCTGGATTGCCACAGAAGATGACGCTGGATGTGATTGAGTGGTGGGGGACAAAGAAGCAACCTACAATGGAGATGTGAAGTGCATATTTCCCTGTCACATTCCGACTAGACATGTCTGACTTTCTCAATACAAATGTCGGCACATGACAGCAGGTAAGCAAATCGTATACTTGTGGTCATGTGACTGCCCACTTTCACTGGCAAGTCCTAACAGTGTGCGCAGTGCACAGGGTCAGGATTCAGTAGTCTAGAGTCATATATGACTGCAAACTTGTCAGAACACCAAACAACTCCTTTAAGCATCATTGGTGTTCAGTAAGACCACAGACGACAGAGATGCATTTTGTTGTTCATATTTTAGGTCCAATTTAATTTTTTTGTAAGGCTTAATTCAGATGCCCATGAAATACGAGTATAGACTGCAATGTCTGAACAGATTGTGGGTCTCCTGACCTGAACTCAACAGCATGCTGGGCATATATGAGGCTGTCCAGTTCAGAGACCCCCACCCAGTGCACAACATCACAGCCCGTACTTGAACCATATTTTAGACATCTGAATTTGACCAAATGGTTTTTAGTCTAATACTTGGACATAAGGACTAATTTTCTACATATATACTATCTGACATATAGAGAGCAAAGAAAAAACAACGCACACATTGAAAATAGGACAGGCAAAGATTTTTGTTAACCTGACTATCAACTAGTGGCGTAGACCAAGCGGCCACTATGGGGCCCGTGAGTTGGGGGGGTACGGTGTCAGCATACATGTGTTTTGCAAGCGTTTTTATGCATGCATTTGAACGGGTGAAAAAAACTGCAAAAAAATATATATATATCAAAGTTTAATTTAACAAAAGGAAAAAAACGCTGCAAATACTCAATGTGTGCACAACCCCTAAATGTATTGGATAGATTACATTAAAATTGTGTAGTCTCCTCAAGCAGGGCCCAGAATATATTGGTGTATCAATGCACCGACTAAACTGAAATTTATACATTCAGCCAATGCCCTACACTGCCTAATTCATGCCAAGTACATATTGTATCCATAGCTGGATGGGGTTATTTCTCTAGCCTAGAATTTCTCTCTACAAAAGCGAGCCTAATGTGATCCAGCTCCACACACACGACAATGACAGAAGAGCCAGCCTCATGCACAAGGTGGAAGGATGAGCATTTACAAAAAGACAGAATGTTCTCAGAGTCCCCTTCACCATGATGTCAATGGTGTAATCCATGGGAGTGGCACACTACTGATGTAATCTGTTTTATGAAGAGGAGCTTTTATTGGAAACACCAGCTTATTATACAACAGGACATGAAGCACACATACTAAATGATTTATGATGTACTACTCGTTTCATAACAAAAATCACATTACAACAAAGACTTCAGGGCGAAAAGGAAAAGGAGCTAAAAGCAGAAGTGCTTTTTTCAGATAGCAACTGCTCAAACTGTGAGATTTGTCAAGGTGGGACCTATGGGCTGCCTGAAGTAGGACAGAGTGAAGTGTAGCATTAGTCTATGTGTGCACGTTGCGGAAATGTCTGTGCAGATATTAAGCATCTCTTGGAAGAAAACGCAGTGTAAATTCCATGCGTTTTTGATGCGGATTTGTATGTGGCTTTGCTTGCGGATTTGTTAGCTCAATAAAGATATCAATGTAAAAAAAAAAAAAAAAAGTCATTTTCAAGTTCAATCTCCATTGTTGATGTGCTTCAGCCAAGAGATAGGCTCTATTCTAGATTCTCCGCTCACACATTCTTCCTCCTTCTGACATCATTTTCTTTTACAAATCCGCTGCATTTGTGCCACCAAATCCGCAGCAAATCCTCATCAAATCCGCAGCAAATCCTCAAACCTTTTTACACCTGAGTTTTTGTTGCAGATTTGAGTGACTCAATGGAAGTCAATGGGTGAAAACGCTGCAGATCTGCAAAAAGAATTGACATGCTGTGGAAAATAAAACGCTGCGAACCAGGACAGAATTTTCCGTATCATGTGCACAATTCTGGGTTCTCATTGATTAACTTCTACAGGTGTCCAACTAGAATGACTAAAATAATGCCCAGGTCTTACCAGACAGACAGGCAGACCAAAAAAAAAAATGACCGAACCTCACCATCAGTCCATACTTAAATCAGAAGTATGTTTTGTTTTTTTTTAATTTTCTTTTCATCCTTAAAGGCTTGTGCACACGTGGCAGATTTTACACTTCAAGAATTGTAACATGGTCATCAGACTTTTGCGTAGTCAGTTCGCAGTAAATGCTGAATAGATGAAAACGCTCACGTCGTATCCGCAGCAGCTGTCAGAGCTCTGCCGCCCAGGAGCCGTACTCACAGTTCGGCTACAGACTTCATCGGGATTTTAGTTTATCACACTAGGCCACCTGCACTCCCATTGTAGTCAATGAGAGCGAGATACTCTTGCTCATTTACAAAGCTTGTTCATTACATGTCCAGTGCTTTCATCTCCATTAAGAGAAGTAGAAAGAGAAATTGATGAGCACGAGAGGAAATTAAATTGGACAAAACACAAATTTTACTATGAACTGGGCCCGACATCTGATTAGGCAACACCTTTCTGGAGAAAAAAAATGAATATGATATTCTCAGCGTTTTCAATCATAAAACTACTACACACTGCATCAATGACTTGAGTATGTGTGATCTAATCCAGCTGATTTTGTGACCTGTACATCTGTGTTTGGTGACAAGGTCAAGAAATCTTGTGAACCACCATGTTAAAGTAAACAAACAGAGGGTCAGACATCTGTAGCAGCACAACACTACCACTTACAAAGCAAAGTGCCTACTTTCTGAAAGGCCGTTCACTGCATTGTACGTCACTTTCCAGTATACACTTACCAGCAGAGGGATATTATACGGTAGATACTTCAGATAATATTTTCAGGCACTTCAAAATGAGCATAAAAGAAGCCCTAGCAATACTGTGTAGGCATCATTAGAAGGTCAATGCCATCTCAAAGTATCGGCTTATTAAGAAATGCCATCGGTTTGTGGCAATAATCCTGGTTTAGCACAGCAGCCCCTTGTTATTCCACGCATCAACTGCTGTATAAACACTTGCCATTAATTTCAAAATTCTGACAATATGCAGTAAAGCTGCTTGTCGTAGTGGGCCGCAACTGTAAAATAGCCACTACATTGCAACGCGCCCGAACCGTAGGTTCATATGAGCGTATAAATAATCGGTCTAAAATAAAGGGAGAACAAGGCGCACCAACATGTGTAATCAATTAGTAAAAATAGTGAGGTGCAGCAACAGTAGCCAATAATAATGGACAAGAAAAAGAGAAAAAGCACTATTGCAAAAATGCGCACATTAAACCCAAAATGCTTGATAAATATAATAGATTTTATTAGCACACAAGAGACCAATACATTTAAAACATAATGACATGATATAAAAGCAAGATAGTTATAATACGAAAACACCCTGTAACAATATAAATAGGAAAACCCCATCAACCAATATGGCTCATGAGGACATAATAAGTGTACATGGACCTAATATAAGGCGGTTGAGGCCATAAAAAAATGACCTGATATAGAAAACCATGGACCATGATCACCATAAGAACCCAATATAAGGATACTCAATGTCCCAAGTATACAATCATTTTTTTTTTTTTTTTTTTACAGCAGCTTTTCATAATTTACAATATACAGTTTCCCATGTTCAAGAATTGCAGTGTCTCCAAAAAAATTGAATACTATATTGTGGCTCCATATGGCATCAGATTTTATTTTTTCTTTGCGCACCCTTAGGGCCCCGTTACACATAGTGACTCACCAGCGATCCCGACAACGATATGAACTTGTCAGGATCGCTGGTGAGTCGCTACATGATCGCTGGTGAGCTGCCAAACAGGCAGATCTCAGCAGCGATCAGGACAGCGACTATGCGGGTAACAAGCAATGCACGTCGCTTAGTTACCCGCAGTGTACGTTAGATACCAGCGCGCTGGTGCAGTGAGCTTATAACCAAGGTAAGCAGCGGGCTTCTAAGTGCCGCGCGGCGCTTAGAAACCCGCTGTTTACCTTGGTTACCAGCTCCCCTTCACCAGCGCGCTGGTATCTAACGTACACATCGGGTTTCTAGGCACCGCGCGGCGCCTGGAAACCCGATGTTTACCTTGGTTACCAGCTCCAGCTCGCTGATCTCCCGTCTGTCACACGCAGCAATGCGCGCTGGCCAGCGGGAGACCAACGATGAAAAAATGGTCCAGGACATTCAGCGACGTTCAGCGATACCCAGAAGGGGGGGTGATCGTCGCTGCGTGTCACACTAAGCGAGATCGCTGGCTAGGTCGCTGTTGCATCACAAAATCATTGATGTTTCAGCGATCTCGCCAGCGATCTCGCTTAGTGTGACGGGGCCCTTAAGCCCCCGTCTCACATAGCGATCTCGCTAGCTAGATCGCTGCTGAGTCACTAGTTTTGTGACGCAGCAGCGAGCTCCCCAGCGATATCGCTGTGTGTGACATTCAGCGACGATCAGCCCCCCTGCTGGGTATCGCTGATCGTCGCTGAATGTCCTGGACATTTTTTTTGATCGCTGGTCTCCCGCTGACAGGCACGCATCGCTGCGTGTGACAGGCGGGAGACCAGCGATCCGCTGGTAACCAAGGTACACAGCGGGTTTCCAGGCGCGGGGCTGTGCCTAGAAACCCGCTGTGTACCTTGGATACCAGCGCCCTGATGCAGGGAGCTGGTAACCAAGGTACACAGCGGGTTTCCAGGCACCGCGCAGCGCCTGGAAACCCGATGTGTACCTTGGTTACCAGCTCCCTGCATCAGGGCGCTGGTATCCAAGGTGCACTGCGGGTAAATAAGCTATGTTTACCCGCAGTGTCGTTGTGCTGATCGCTGCCTGAGCTGCCTGTTTGGCAGCTCAGCAGCGATCATGTAGCGATACACCAGCGATCCTGATCGTTGTCGGGATCGCTGGTGTATCGCTATGTGAGACCCAGGCTTTAGACTTGAAAGTGCAAGTCTCATCCAATTTACAGAAGCTGCTAGTGAACACGGACCTTTTTTTTTTTTTTTTTTTTTAACATGCAAATTCGATCAGTGGGTGGTGGAGGGGGGGGTGAAGGCGCTCATCTGCACTGTTCCATTGAATAACATTGCTACATGCTATCTGTTTGCTTTCACAGACACTAGACAGCACTCAGACTGAAAACACAGTCATGTGAACAAGCCTAAGGTGTGATGAGATGGGCTTATGAAAAAGAAAAGAAAAAGGATCAACATAATTTCATTCAGAAAACTATTTTCATCCTGGTGGCATCCGTGTGTCCAGATTTTATGTCCATGTGACATCCAGATTTTTACATCAGCACTTTTAAATGTACATGGTCAAATACAATTTCCTAAGATGATGGCAATGTATGCAATTTGAACAATTGACTGAAATTGGTCAGTGTGTTGTTCGATTTTTACACAGCATAAAATGCTCATTTGAATAAGTCTTAAGGTTGGTTTCACACTTTTAGCCTAAGTGCACACGATCAGGAATAATTGCGTTTTTTTCGCGGTTTTTCCGCGGTTTTCCGCGGTAAAAACGCGATAAAAACGCAAGCATTAAGCATCCTATACATGTTAATTGATTCCGCATGTTTTGGCCACATGTTGCGTTTTTTTCCGCGAAAAAAACGCTTTGCGGAAAAATAGCAACATGTTCATTAATTTAGCGTAACCGCGGTGATTCCGCCGCCATAGGAATGCATTGAACCGCTTACTTTCCGCATGTGGCTATGCCCACTATGCGCAATGTAAGCGGTTCATGTGCGGATGGTACCCAGGGTCTGGAGCAGAGGAGACTCTCCTCCAGGCCCTGGGTACCATATCCCTGGTAAAACAATAATTAAAATAAAAAATAATGATATTCTCACCTTCCGGCGGCCCCCGCAGCCTTCCGCGGCCCCCGCAGCCTTCCCGCCTTCAGCGACGCTCCCGGCAACTTCCGGTCCCAAGAGTGCTTTGCGAGAATCACCCAGATGGCATAGCGGTCTCGCGAGATGCTACGTCATCGGTGTGATTTGTTGCAAAGCACTCCTGGGACCGGAAGTTGCCGGGAGCGTCGCTGAAGGCGGGAAGGCTGCGGGGGCCGCCGGAAGGTGAGAATATCATTATTTATTATTTTTTTTATTATTTTTACATTAGATCTTTTTACTATTGATGCGACATAGGCGGCATCAATAGTAAAAAGTTGGTCACACTTGTCAAACACTATGTTTGACTCGTGTGACCAACCTGTCAATCAGTTTTCCAAGCGATGCTACAGATCGCTAGGAAAACGCTAGCATTCTGCAAGCTAATTACGCTTGCAAAACGCTATTATTCTGGCGGGAATCAGCATAAAAAAACGTGCGTATTTCCTGCGGGAGAAGTGCGGGATTGCCGCGGAAATTTCCGCGGCAATTCCGCAACGTGTGAACTTAGCCTTAACATTCAGGGACTCCTGAATGGGTCTCATGACCTGCAATGTGCGGACCGGCCATGGGTCTCGTGACCTGCGATGTGCGGACAGGCCATGGGTTACCTGACCTGCGATGTCCGAAATGGCCATGGGTCTTCTGATCTGAACTCACCAGGCTAACATACGCTTATCTAAAATGTGGGTGGAGTGTAGTCGGCCTAAGGGTACCGTCACACTCAGCGACGCAGCAGCGATCCCGAAAAGATACGACCTGGCAGGGATCGTTGCTGCGTCGCTATGTGGTCGTTGGTGAGATGCCAAACAGTCAGATCTTCCCAATGACGCAGCAACGATCGGCGACCCGTAGCGACCTGTGTAACGATGTGTCTCCTATGTGTCTCAGTGCTTAGTCGCTAGCGAGATTGTTGGTAAAAGGTGTCAAACACACCGATGCATGCTACCCAGCGGGATCTCAAGGACCAAAGAAATGTCCAGGCATTTCTGACAGGACCAGCGGTCTCACAGCAGGGGCCTGATCACTGGTAAGTGTCAAATATAGGGAGATCGCTGCTGAAATTGCTGTTGCTGTTGTGTCACAAAATCTCGCTTAGGCTGCTTTCACACATCAGTTTTTTTGTGTCAGGCATAATCCGTCGAATACCTGAAGGGACGGATCCGGCGCTGAAATGAAAAAACTGATGCAACGGATCAGTTTTTTTGCTGGATCCGACCTGAACTTTTGAACCCGGAAAAAGAAGTTTTGCAGCCAGAAAACAAATGCAGGTTCGCATGTCCGGAGAGAGCAGCAGCAACCTGGGGAAACTGTTCAACAGCATCCTGAACAAGAGGATCCTCAGTTTCCTCACCGAACATAACGTCCTCAGCAAGAGCCAAGCAGGGTTCATGCCAAACCACCGCACCACTGACCACATCTATACCCTGCACAGCCTCATTCAGAGACACATCCACAATACAAAGAACGGGAAGATATACGCCTGTTTCGTGGACTTTAAAAAGGCCTTTGATTCAGTGTGGCACCCGGGCTTATTCCTGAAACTGCTGGAGAGCGGAATAGGAGGAAAGACCTACGATGTTATCAAAAGCTCCTACACCGAGAACCTCTGCAGTGTGAGTGTGAACGGTAAAAGAACGGCTTATTTCCAGCAGAGCCGTGGAGTCAGACAAGGCTGCAGCCTAAGTCCAACGCTCTTCAACATTTACATCAACGAGCTGGCTACCGCTCTGGAATCTTCCACAGCACCAGGTCCCACCCTCCACGACACCCAGGTGAAATTCCTGCTGTATGCAGATGACCTGCTGCTTCTGTCACCAACCGAGAAAGCCCTCCAAGACAACCTGAAAATCTTGGAGAAATTCAGCTCCACCTGGGCACTACCGGTCAACCTAAAGAAAACCAACATCATGGTGTTCCAGAGGAGAAAGAGAAAATTAGACCAGCACCCTTCATTTGTCCTCAACAACTGCGCCCTTACAGGAACAGACAAATATACCTACCTGGGCCTAGAGATTCACCGGTCAGGAAGCTTCAAACAAGCCATAGAGACCCTGAAAGACAAGGCTTGTAAAACCTTCTATGGCATCCGAAGGAAACTTTACCATCTGAAGCCACCAGTGAGGGTCTGGTTAAAAATCTTCGACTCGGTCATCGCCCCAATCCTCCTGTATGGCAGTGAAGTCTGGGGTCCTCACACCTACCCAGACTGGTCAAGATGGGATTCCAGCCCAACAGAAATATTCCACCTGGAATTCTGCAAGCACCTTCTCCAAGTCCATCAGAGCACCTCCAACAGTGCCTGCCGGGCCGAGCTGGGCAGATTCCCTCTACACCTAACGGTTCTAAAGAGGGCACTGTCATTCCGGGCTCACCTACGTAGGAGCAATCCAAGCTCCCATTACCATAAAGCCCTGACACACGTAGGTGAAACAGAAAAACTAGGACCCTCGGAACAGCTCACCCAAACCCAACCTGACCAGAACACCAATCACAACAACCTGACAAAAGCCGAAATCAGGACGATGGTAGACGAAGGCCAGGAGAGGTATGTCAGTGACTGGAAGAACGACATCATCAGCTCCCAGAAACTGACCATGTACCGGAGTCTACAGAGAGACTACAGTCTGGCCCCATACCTGGAGAAACTCCCAGACCCCAGAGACCGCCAGATCCTGAGCCGGTATAGACTCAGCGCCCACAGTCTGGCCATCGAATCCGGCCGACACAGGCAGAGCTACAAGCCCAGGGAGGAAAGACTATGCCAACACTGTGACCAGGAGGCCATAGAGGACGAAACCCACTTCCTGCTACACTGCTCCAAATACTCAGCAGTGAGGGACACTCACTTCAGGAGACTCTCACATCTCTTCCCGGATTTCATCACCATGAAGGAGGAAGAGAAAACATATATCTTGCTGGGGGAAGAAGAGAGAGCAGCGGAGATAGCAGCGCGGTATGTGAGCGAATGTCATAGACTGCGAGAAAGAGAACTATGATATGCCATGGACTTCTATAGCCCCCACCCCGGATCTGCCCCCATCACCCCTCCCTATGCCATGGACTTTTATAGCCCCCACCCTGGACCTGCGCCCCCATCACCCCTCCCTATGCCATGGACTTCCATAGCCCCCACCCTGGATCTGCCCCTACTCAACATCCCTATCCCCCTTTGGTACACTTGCTTTGGCAAAACTAATGTGTATTTAGTCCTGCCAATAAAGCTTATTTGAATTTGAATTTGAGTGGAAAAAGTAGTAGTAGTAGTAGTAGTAGTTAGTAGTAGTCCCTGATTTCCAGAATCCGGATCAGTCTTTTGACGGTTTGCACAAAAGACTGGTCCGGTTCCATTCACTTATATTATTTCCGTCAGCCTGATGCGCCGCTTCAGGCACTATCAGGCGGCTCCGAAAAAAAACAAAAAACGTTGCAGTCATTGCAACGCAATGACATCAGGAACGATCCGGCGCTAATTAAAGTCAATGCTAAAAAAACGCATCCGGTACCGGATCCGTTTTTTTAACAACACGCCGGATCGTGCCTGAAGTCAAAAAACGGATGTGTGAAAGAGGCCTTAGTATGACGGGGGCTTAAAGGTGAGCATACATATCCACATACTGGACTTCTCAATACACATGAATTCTCAGCTGAGAGTTCTTGTGTTTTTAAAAGGGGATAGAAGTGTTAAGATGCATTTAAACATGCTGAAAGAGGCCAGTAAACCACTGCCAATCTGTTTATACAGTCAATCGGCAGTGATTTATCGGACAGGCCAACTATATTTATAGGCAGCGCATCATTTGTTTACAGAGGATGAAGTACTGCCGATAATGATTTTAACGCAAGCATGAATGAAGCAAATAACCTGACAAACAAGCTTTTTAATTGTTCATCAGGTAATTGCTTGAATATTTACACAAGCAGATAATCGGGAAGAAGCCTTTCTTAAGCCTCCGTCTCACACAGCGATCTCGCTAGCGAGATCGCTGCTGAGTCACTAGTTTTGTGACGCAACAGCGATCTCCCCTGCGATATCGCTGTGTGTGACATTCAGCGACGATCAGCCCCCCTGCTGGGTATCGCTGATCGTCGCTGAATGTCCTGGACATTTTTTTGATCGCTGGTCTCCCGCTGGCCAGCACGCATCGCTGCGTGTGACAGGCGGGAGACCAGCAATTCGCTCGTAACCAAGGTACACAGCGGGTTTCCAGGCACGTGGCTGTGCCTGGAAACCCGATGTGTACCTTGGATACCAGCGCCCTGATGCAGGGAGCTGGTAACCAAGGTACACAGCGGGTTTCCAGGCACTGCGCAGCACCTGGAAACCCGATGTGTACCTTGGTTACCAGCTCCCTGCATCAGGGCGCTGGTATCCAACGTACACTGCGGGTAACTAAGCGACGTTACCCACAGTGTCGCTGTGCTGATCGCTGCCTGAGCTGCCTGTTTGGCAGCTCTGCAGCGATCATGTAGCGATACACCAGCGATCCTGATCGTTGTCGGGATCGCTGGTGTATCGCTGTGTGAGACGGGGGCTTAAGAATTATTGGCTCGTCTCTACACTGGCAGCGGCTTTTCTTCCGCATAAAGGGATAAGGCTGTGGTTCCACGGTCCGGAACCACAGCGCATTTGACGGAGCGGAAATTCCGTTCCGTCTAAGCCCCGCCCCCTTTCTGACGCGCGTTCTTTCCGTAGGTGTTCAGAACACCTCCGGAAAGAACGCAGGGCTACATAGCCCTATGTGAAATTCTGTTGCGTCGCCGCAGTGTCGCCGAAATACGCTAGGACATGCTGCGGTCTGAAAAGACGCGCCGCATGTCCGTTTACGCAGGTCTGCCGCCTGCGTGTTGTTACGCATAGTGGAGACGGGATTTCTTTAAATCCCCTCCACTATGCTGTAACATCTGGACGCTGCGTGTTTGGCGCTGCGCCAGCGCACAGCGCCAAACACGCAGCGTTTCCTGACCGTGGAAACTCACCCTAAGAGTTTGAATTTTCTCCCTTATCTGTTGAGAGAAAGTTGGGAGGGGGCATAATTAGATATGTGGCTGTTTTGGGTGACTTTACATTATACCCATTATAGCCTATGGTGATATGCACAATTCCATATTTTTTCACAGGCCTTTTGTCTATGCAAGACTCAGGGAGACATGTCCGTTTTTCCACGTATCACAGATGAAAAGTGCCAATACAAGCCCATGGGTCCGTGAAAGACACTTACAGCACATGGATAGCACTGATCCACAACACTGATGATACCAAAACCATTTTTAAACATGAACATTTGAATGAGGCCTGAATGTGTTTTTAGTTCGTCTGTTTTAAAGTAAGAAAACAAGCCTCACTTTACTTGCTTTCCACAGTCGTTAGCCGATATGGCAGCGGCAGTGCCGTCGTGACTACAGTTATGCTAATTTTCTTAATTTTACAGAGGATGCCTGAACACAAAAAAAAAAACTAAACTTTCACACCCATTTAAAGCTAAAAATCAGAATGACTTTATCTAGAATTGTGTTGGTCTTCACCCAGATACATTGCCATTTTTTTAAATCAGTTTCTCTTTGCCTCTCCTTTATTGCATGGCTGAAGGACTGAGACGCTATTGAATAATTAGAATGCAGCCATGACTTTACCTGCCTAGGAAATAAAATCATATTGCCAGCTTATTTACCAAGAATTTATATTTAGCATCAAAACAAAGCCTTAAAGCCATAATAGAAATTACAATTAAACAATGGTTATTCTTTCCGGCTCAGTCATAAATGACATGAAAACATTCCAGGATCTCAGAAGCCAATGAGGCCTTAGAAAAACACAATGCAATTAGGGTTTCATATTCTAAATACTCCACAGGATTGCATGATCACAAAGACAGCATAACCTAAACACTTGTACATAGTATCACCGCTGCATGGAAATGATGCAACCGCTGCTGCAGAGAAGTATTGCACTTTCCTAATCTACGGGATAAATGCAATGCTCATGCAGAGTTGTCAGCTTGTGTCAATCAGCAGGGCTTTTGTTAAATTAGGGCACTGAGAAACACCTCTTTGTTACAAGGCTGGACTTTATTTACTCTGCTCCTACAGCAGATCTGACACTTGCTTACATGGCTTTTCTGTGCTGCAGCAATACTACATATATTATCATTGTATAAACATGGCTAAAAGGCTCCAGCTGGACACCGGGATAAGCAATAGCATATAATGTAATCAACTAATGGGCACATTTAACATTTCAGAATAAGGCACCGCAGAAGCACTGGTACTCGTGGGGTGGGTGGTGGTCCCTCAGCTTCCCCCTCCACCCCCATTTGTTAATAACCTTGCTTAACAGGAGTTATTTCAATTAGTAAAATTATCTTCAAGTAAAACACATGTATTTTGCAAGCCACATTAGAGGAAATGTCATTACTGTATCAGAAAATCTGTGCACAGTATATATACACACACAGGAATTTTTTAATATTTTTTGGCGAAATATGACAACTATGTGGCCACAATTCATCAAACAGCTTTCATCAAAATTATAGCATACATGTTTAAAATTCTGAAACTTTTGGTATTTTATGGCTGTCACATTTTTTTTTTTTAAGCTGGCGTAGCTTTACTTGGAGGAGCGCTGGTTGAGCCCGTACAGTAAATTCATGTTTTCCGCCACTAAAGTGCCATCATCTACGACAACTGTACTCCAATCCCTGACTGTAGTAAAATTGCGTACAACTAAAAAAATGTGCCGAATTCATTAGGAGGCGTTCACGTCTTAATAAATCCTGCGTATCTTTTCTCCGAACACGCTTCATCAAGACTGGAATACAAAACGACAACCTTTATGAATTGGAGCCTGTTATTTTTTATTTTTAAATAACTGTGCTCTTCAAAAGTGATATTTATTGTTAAAAGCAGAGGACGAATGTAGAAACTAGAAGTAGTATGCAACACAAAAAAACAGTCTTTGCATCAGATAAGCCAAAAGCTCTAAAAAGTCAAATACAACTGAACAGAGAAACAAAACAGCTGGATAATATCGGTCCTCCATCCATCACTCAATAGACCAGGCATACCAAGACTATTAAAAAAAACAGCAAATAATGACACTTTCCACGATACAGTATTTGTGAACGCACCAGATTTTGTTTGTGCAGGTAGCATTCATTTTAAACAATCAGTCCACTTCCCCCAAAAATATTTAACAGATCAGGAGTCGTTTAGCTCCACAAGGTGGGACGTGTAAACCCTTCTCAAGCATAGACCGTATTATGAAATCTTCTCATTCATGTGTTCCAAAATAATTATATTATGATGCACAGTTTTCCCTAAAAATAGTTTCACTCCACAAAGACCCTGGTATAAAAAGTGCCATCGTTTTCAAAGTCATCGCATAATTACAAGTTTGTCAATACATCTGACAATGAAATAGCTGAAAAGTGTAGAGATCAATTCAGAAAACTTCTGACAGGTAATACATTTCGATTGGAGGGCGTTCAAGTGCCACACCAATCATTACAACAAAGGGACAGAAGTCAGTTAGTTAAACGCTGTGCCCTTTTAACTGATCAGCAGGCACAAGCAGGGCACAATACTAACTATGAACCCAAACACCACTAAGTCCATGGCCCTAAATCATCATTGCTGTTTCTCCAGTTATCTGGACTAATTTGCTGCTTTTTAGCGGCTTTAGTATTTGAAACTTACTTGCGCCACTTTTTAATTTGCCTCTCAAAGTTTTTTTAATTTTTCCTTCACAACTTTGCCTGTCCAGCCATTTTAGACAGATTCAAGAAATTGAACGTTTACAAAATATAAAAATTTTTTGATGCATCAAACTCCATGAGTAAGGTTTCTGGCAGAATACTCAACTGGGCACATTTTTTAAACTTTTTAAAAAGGATTTGCGACTTTTGGTGCTGAAAATTTGCCAAAAAAAATGTTAAAAAGCATTTTTGATTTTGTGACGTATTCATGGACCAAGTGCACCATTTTGAACAATTCGGTGCAAAAAAACTTCAATGAATACCACGAGACAAAAGAAGAAAGAAAAATGACTTCAATAAATTGTAAAATGATGTCTTTAAAGCCAGTGATACCATAATTTATTACCAGCCAAGAAAAAGCGATACCTGTTCAACCAAATCCAACCCAAGGCTAACAAAGACTGAAAAATGTTACTTGCATTAAAAGTTTTCACATCTATATTAAAAAAAAATAAAATAAAACCCAAGAAGATAACTACAAACACACAACCAGGTGATAGCAAATCACAAACTGGAACTGTTGCTGTGACTTTAATTCCAGGAATGTTGAAGTAACTGATAGCAGGAAATGCAATAATTATTGTAGGCATATGCCTGTATCCAAGGACAAAAGGGTAAAACAGCAGCAGGAAAATGTAAAATTATCTCCTATGCATCAAGCTTCTATGTCACTTGAAAGCCAAACCCACTTCAAAAAAAAAAAAAAAGTAAAATACGGGAGCATTGTATAACACTGGCCTAATTCTGAACTCAAAGACCTGAATATACAAAACTGGGTGTGATGCAATAATACAAATGTTAATTATGTTCTCCCTGCCACCAAACTCCAAAAGCATCAGGAACTTACAGGATATCTATTCATTTCAGTAAACTACACTACCCAGATAGCATACCATCCTGTTTTTTTAGAGAACAGCAGCAACTGCACGGCTTAAATAAAATTAACAATATGTAATCAGATGCATGTGAATGCTGGAAAACAGAATAGCACCTCTGCCTGCAAATAAGAAGTTTGGTGAGGAGCCTGTGGAATGTCAACTCCTCCACATAAAGGCCCAGGGGATGCAAGCTACTAAATAACAGAATATCTGCACACATTTAAACTTTCATCATCATCATCTACGTACAGCAGAGGTTGTTTTTTAGTGGGTGCAGCTGCTGTAAAAGTCATCATCTACTGACTCATTGGGAAAAGGAGCAAGAAAGGATTTCTCTTACTCACCTTACTGGTTTGCCAGCATCAGTGACCTCTCCTGGTTACACAGGGCTGGTAAATAAATAATAATGGTAATACTACAGTAACATTCCTTCAATCTAGCAATAATGGGTCTGACTTATCAAATATTCTGAACTTACATCGAAACGTTTATAGATGTTCTAATGTGGCCATATTCACATAGGCTGCATATCTGTACTACAGGTCCTCCTCAAAGAAATCTGGAAGATAATCTACAAGATATATTGAATATTATTAACTCACACAGAAGTGAGATCCTACTGTCCAATCCCACGTAAATACAAATCTCCATGCCTAAACCTAAATTCACACACGAGTAACAAATAAAAAAAAAATAAAGATTTTCATCCAGTAAAAAAAGAAAAGGACAATTTTTGATCTGCATGCAATCCGTTTTCTACATCAGCAATGATGGAAATATACAAGACCAAAAATTGTTTCCTATGTAAATAACGGCATTATATATCTGTAAAATTCGGATGGCGTGCGGTTGATCTATATGAAATCAAATTTCTTTTCTGCTCACTACAGACTTCCAACAGGCAAGTGTTATCCAAAATACGGAAAAGAATAGAGCATGCTGAAAGTTTTTCAAGTGGACATAGGATCTGTATGGGAAAAAAAATTGTCCATTTGAACACACCTATTGAATAACATTGGTCCTAATATCCTAGTGATGTTATTTTTTTTTTTTTAAGCGCACACAGCACTTGGGCAAAAAATATGGTCATGTGAACAGTGTTCAGCAGAATTCATATATCTGTGTGTCAGAGTTTAAGCACAGGCCATAATGGGTGGACTATCCATGGGTCTCCTGACCCGAATTTGTTTATGAGGGGGTCAAGTTCAGGACTAGAGGCCGGTGGCCAGTCCGTGCTCGGACAGTGACACATGGAAGTGTGATTGTGGCATTAGCATGTAACTACAATTGTTCAGGTTTCATTTCCTAAGTGATGATGCCTGATGTGTGCCATATTAACAAACCATGGTGAAATGTAGATATATAAAGTAAGACCTCTGATATTGTATGCTCTCATAGGACATTTCTCATTTTCGCATGAAAAATAATGATTTAAACATTCAATTAAAAAAAAAAAATCCTAGATAAAATTTAACAAATCAATTACCACTATGTTTATTAATCAAAGCAGTCGGACTAAAAATTTATATTTTCTACCTCTAACACTGAAAGAATCTAAATTACCATGTGTTTTTAGAGACAATAGCTGGACTTGCCAAAAAAAAAAAAATACAATAAATGCAAAACTTAACGTTTGGGTCATGCTGTGTTAAAGGGTTTGTCCAGACCATTTTTATATTAACATGTGGAATCCTGACAACGTGTAATATGTGATTTGCATACTTCCGATCACGTGCAAAAAAACTTTCTCTTCGACCGTGTAGGAGCAGTCATGTGATGCCCACGAGTGTGAAATAGAGCAGATGCCAAACAGTGAGTACATTACGTGTAATAGGGTTTAGTGGGTCATGCTGCATTTAGACAGAACGCTAATTCGAGAATGATCGTTCCTCGATTGGACTAACAGGTTGGGTCGACCAAGCAGACCAGGAAACACCTAACAGTTTAAAAATCATTATAAGCAGCAAATCGCCTGCGTAAACAGGACATGTGCTACAAATAACATGATATTATTTTGCGCCCAGAACATTCCGAGTACACAGAATTGTTGTGGGCCAAGCTAAAAATGCCATTAAGCAACCACAAATTGGTGTGCAGGTAGCCCATAGGTAGCCATTTAATAGCAGCAGTCCACAAGTATAAACCCAGCTTTAGACTCCCTTACCAATTGCATAAAATGACAGACAACCCTGTAAGACTGTAGAACAAAAGTTCAAGTTTCCAGTAATAATTGTGTATATTCTTGTTTCACATCATTTGCTGACTGGACATTTAGCCAGAAGACCAGTAGTGACACGGTTGTATACATACAGACTTTAATAAAACAAATATTAACGTTCAAGCAATGAAAGCCTACACAGTAAAGCTTCCACTTTGTACATTCAACATGATACAATTACAAAACACTGTCTACTTTCTGGGCATAGGTTATAGTACTGAAAACTGGACAACATCAATGTCAGCGCAGCTCCAAATACAGCATGGCACGCTGCAGACAATGTGCAGTGTTTGCTGGAGGTTATAAAAATATAACGTACCGACTCCTGAACTGTGTGGTGTGGTTTACACATTAACCATCCTAGCAAGCCAAAATGAAGTGCAGCAAAACCTCTCGTCTTTTAAGAAGCAGCTGTTACTATTTAGACATCTGAAAAGCATAACTACCAGAAAGACAGCACAATCACTGTCCCGCTCTCATCATAATAAAACGGTTAACCCAAATGGCCCAATAAATTATTTTAAAGGCTCAGCCACATCTCAGATGGCCTTCCAATTACCAGATGAACACACCAAATCTCAACTGCAAACCAACCATATCTGAATGCAGCGTCGGTGATGAGCCAAGTGACCAGCTCTCCTAGGCCATCATGTAACCTGCATGGAAGTGGGATTATAAAGGTACACAACCTCAGAGTTTGAGTTATTATTATTATTATGTAATCAAATATTGTTTTCCCTCTTGGAAAAGAATATAGTCAAAATTCTACTATACATATCACATGTATTAAAGAGTTTTGACACTTCACACGCCAATTGACGCTTCTACAGAAATACAGCACGTCGTTTTCCCAATAGACATGCTTGCACACTTCCGAGAGGAGCTTATTCCGGTTCACATGGACTCATGATGCAGCAGAGTCATCCACACCTGCAGCACAGCAATGACTGCGATAACACTCAACAATATTGCTTGGGTGACACATTAAAGGCAACATGCCAAACACAGCTGACACTTGTTACATACAGCTCCAATGTAATGAAAGTAGCTGAAAAAACAAGCCCTATTTAGGCACGGAAGCAAGATATAGGGCTCGCCAGCTGCAGAGGTACAATTTTAGGAGTCTATTTATCAAGCTCTGATGTCAATACTCCAAAACTTTTCATGGAACAGCAGATGGATCATGAGAGGCTGAGCAGTGTCTCTAAATACCGACTCCATTTCCAATAATCAAACCCAAATTGTATTTTAAATAATGTGTACTACCTGTCAGACATGATTACAACAGTTTAACAGAAGAAACGCAATTACATAACTTCTCGCAAAGCTTTGGAAAAAAATACCTGACAACCAATATGGCTTCACAGAACTGCCAGGTCAAGGTAGTGGAGAAGATGACTAATCTCAAAGAGTCTAATAAATTGTTGTCTAAGGATCCTTTTACACAGACTGGCAACCTTTACCATTCGGTGATCATTTAATTGCCTGTTTACACAGGCAGACCAAAGTAAACGATGTCTACTTAGCAATATGTAATAGATCACTCAGTGCCGTTGATCTCATATCTACAGTACGATGCACCACCGAGAATGAAGATTTTCTGAGCAAAAGAACATTTCACCCAATGAATGATCGGCAGCCTGATTACACAGCAATATTGTGAATCGTGCAGTTTTATGAATGGGGAATACAATACATACAATTATCCTTTCTATATACTTTTAGTACTTGAGGATTCAGTCATGCATTGTATACCCTAATTGATTAGCCCTCAACAAATTACAATATGCTTAAACCTCATGCGGATCTGCTGGCATAGCGGCAGGAGGAACCAATTTTAGCATTGGATTTCTACCATGGATTCTTTGACAAATCCACGTGAAATGTGCCTATGGCAAATTCCATAAGTCAACCATGTCTAAATATATTTTTCGCACTTCTGAACAAAAATGGTCTTAAAATGTAACAGTCAATTTTAAGTTCAAGTGCATACTTTTTAGATCGAAAAATGCCTAAAAAAAATGACACCGAGATTATGTAACATATGCCAAAATTGCAAGGGTTGACTACATCACCTCAAAACATCAGACACTTCTAAACATATATAGTCAATTTATAAGAGGAGACATGTTCAGACACATGTTACAGGAAGAGATGCCATAAGGCCAAGCTGCACTAAAGATCATTAAATCTGAGTTCATTGATCTTTGGGCCGTCCCAAAATGCAGGGTCACGTCTGACCAAGTGCTGGCAACCATATGCCGCATCAAAAACTGCCTGCTACCACACAAGTTACATAGCTTGTCAAAAACAGATTAATACGTTTTTTTTTCCAGAGGAAAACACAAAACAAATGTGAGAAAAGATTAAAAAGAAAGAAGCAGCAGAGAATACATATTCATCAGGTAGAAGCATAATAACAGTCCCGCCCTGCATGCCTTTTACATCAAGACATAGTTCTACAAAAACTATCAGATGTTAAAAAAAAATAAAATCCTCAACAAATCCCTGGAGCCAAGCAGCTATTGACAACTATCCGAGCTGGATGCATGGCTACTAGAATGGCTGGCAGCCAACTGAACCATAAAAAAGCCAAAGTCAAGGATACTAAGCCCGTCCCATGGTAATAAAGAGGGTAGTCTCTCGGAGAAGGTGGTGTTAAAATAACTTTCTGCCATGCCCACTGCTCTAAGCAATCCAAGCTTTCAAAGGGAAATCGCAAACTCACTAGATTTCTCAATTTGTACCTTCCTGCCAGAAAAGTCACAGCCGGGTAGCTGAAGTGCACCCAAAGCACCACCTGTGGGACGAAGACTAAACAGAGGGCCAGGCACTGAGCTGGGTGAGCGTCCTGCCATTGTTTGCTGCTCCATTCCAGAAAATAGCAATTGTGCTATATCCAAACACACAAGAGCTCTGCCGAGAACAACGCTATTTCACAACAGACTGACAAATCCCTTTTCTTACCAGCACCATTTATTAAGAACTTCACTGCATCGTCCACATTAACCTCTACTACACCAAAGCAATTGTGAATTGTAGGCAAGTGCTGGAGAAAATAAGAAAAAAAAAAGTGGTACAACAAGACAGATCTCACTGCTAATATGGAAATCCAGGAATGAATATACATTATGTTGGGTGGCTGGATGCAGATAATTGGCATTCCTGGCAATAAAAGGTCGTTTCATAACAAAAGGAACATGACGTAAAATGATCTGCCCACTTCTGTACAGTTCTAGCCTTGGTGGGGAACATATCAAGTGATTATCATTATTTTTCTTAACAAAGGTCATCCTGACCCTAGAGTCTCAGGACCCTCCAGAAAGTAACAGCAGACATGGTTGGTAGATATTGGTCCCAAACACAGCACAGAATTTTAGTTCTCAGGACCCCAGATCGCTCACGATGACCCCCGCCTGTAGCCTGTGGATGCCTCCTTACTGATGACCCCACAGGTGCTACTGAGGTCACACAGACAATGCATGAGGCATGATGTGCAGCCAGAAGCCTGCCCCCCGTGTCATGGATCCATCTCCACACATCTGCACAGGCTGGCCACAAGTTCCTGAGGAGTGCTGGCCATGAATGATTCAGGCTGCATGGGGGGCAGCGCTATAGGGGGCTGCTTCCCTCCTCTTTGTTGTAGAAAGTTACACAGGGGCTTTCACTAGTCCTGCACTTGGCCAGGCCGATCCTCCCTCCTTCCCTCCTCGGGAAGACAATACATCGTGTGCCCCCTCCGGAGAGCCATGGCTGCCACGCCTCACCCTGCACCCTGGGCAACCACAACAAACTTCCTCCTCTCCATTTATTTACCTCTCGGATGTGAGTGCAGCTCCAGTGTAGAGGGCACAGTAAGTCCGGCTCTGGCATCTGGACTGCCCACAATGTCCAGCTCCAGGGACAGGGGACAAATGGAAACTTCTCAGTACAAATGTGGCGGCTCCGGAGTCTGCGGCCACACGGAGAGCGGAGCCGGAGTACGGGGCTTTGTTGGGGGCCAGAAGTTGGGCTTTGCCTGTTTGTTGAGCTTCTCTCTCACTCCCAGTACACAGAGTGACGCGCTCACTAGAGGGGGAGCCGCTCCATGCTCGCCGCCCAGCTATGCAGGAGCTCCGCCCCCGGACACTGCACGGCAACGGCTCCCAGGCCGGCCAGGTACGGGAGGGAACGCAGTCAGAATGGTGTTTGCGACGAATTACCACAGCGCACCTCCACTGCGGCGATACAAGAAGAAAGTGATAACGACCAATCAGGTGGCGTCTTACGTTTACAACCTGCACGGGAAATATAACAGCTAAATTCTTATTGGGCCTCTGAAGTGCTCTACCAATCAGTTGGCGTCTTATGTTTACAACCAGCACTGGAAATATAATAGATTCATTCTTATTGGTCCTCTGAAGTTACTGCTGACCAATCAGGTTGCGTCTTACATTTTACAACCTGCTCCTGACGTGTGATAGCGGAATTCCTATTGACCGCTTAAGTCTTACATTTTGTAAGCATAATAGTGGACTTCTTATTGGTCGCCTGAGAGTTAATGACCAATCAGGTGGCGTCTTACTTCCAGCGCTAGTGATGTAAAACGCCACGATTATAATGGTAGGCAACCCCAGCAGACCTATAAGAATAAACCTGTCATAGTTTAAGACAGCGCATGTCATGAAATGCATGACCAATCAAGTGGCGTTTTACATTTATGCACCTGCACTGGATGTATGCAAGCTGAATTCCTATTGGTTGACTGGAGTTTCCAGAGATGGGAGGAGCGGGCACGTATTGCTGCCGGCTTGTCTCTTCACTTCACAGCACAATAAGCCTCTCATGCAGGGGGAGGTCCGCATAATCCTCACACTAGAAACTATCTAGTACTTGTGCTAATGTAGAGGACTAGTATGTGTCTGCATTCTCCTCATATAAGGGGCACATTTCTGCCCCCCACCTGCCATTAGGCTCCACATTAGCGCCATACACTTGTGGAGCATCCCTGGGGGTTTAAGCTGCTTTCATGAAAGCCAAATAATTTCTAAAGGATTATATATTTTTTGTGGGTGAAGTTGGGTGGGGGATTAGCGGAGCATATAACGTGCTATGGGCTCCTGACAGACATTCCTGCACTCAATGTGCCTTTTGTGCTGGGCAGAACTGACCATTATTCATGGCATTCAGGGATCTGTGCCGGCAAGCTGCCCTTCTTATTCTTCCATGCTGCTCGCCTTATGGGTTATGGTGTACACTATTAACACGTCTAATTGTTTGACGACTAATTTCCACATCTGCTCACAGTTTATGATTGTGGTGCACGGAGCCGGCGATATGGTACTGGGTCTAGTTGGCCATACACCAGTGCGCCCCAGTCTGACGCCCACTCCCAAACTGCATCCTAACAAGTGCGAACAATTACGCACAAAATTATAGTTACTGTATGGGCCGAGTCTAGGACTACACGGTGACAATAAAATGGCAGTATCACATTGCCTCTAATGAGCGCCTATGGCGTCGCACTGCGACCTCTGGCAGCTACGACACAGTTGCACTTGTTTCCAAATGTGTTGGATTCTCTTCCGCTGGTCACATCGCACGCAACTCACCAAAGACTTCAATGCAAGACATGCAACTGCAATTTGGCTTTTTTTAAGGAAAAAAAACAGCAAAAATCACCACATTAAAATAGTGGCATGACAGCAAGGCGCAGACAAGTTGTAAAAGGTTTTTTTTTTTGTCGCGTGGCATGTCTGAAAATTCCACATCACCATGTAGCCCTAGCCTTAAAAAAACAACAAAAAAAGATCTTAAATCCAACCTATATAATCTAATGTTGAGGGGTTCCCACAATATTCCACAGCACATCCGACCTGTAGTTTTCCCTGTGACCTAGCGGTGTTTTGGGACGGGAGTAGACCAAAAAAAACTGCATTCGAGTCTTTGGTCTCAGACTTTCGCTCCAATTTGCTCCAGCGGTCGCATTGGACAGAACATATGCCATGAGACTGTCATAGAAGCCCTAACATTACCAGAGAAAACACATACAGAGCATTTTTTTTTTTACTTCACTAGTAGACAGTGTCGGACTGGGATATCAAGGGCCCACCAGTAACAATGACTTTGGGGGCCCACTTTTCACCTGCATACAAATATTACACTACCCTCCTGCACAAATTTACCTATATCTCTATATAATAATAAACTAGGTAGTTTGGTTAATGAATGATGAGATGCTGCTTTTTTCTGTACAGAGTAAATCATGTGAATCATGCCAAGTACTGCCCATATAGTACGGGTGGGGACCCCTGTCTGCACAGGGGCCCACCGGAGGATTCCCCTGTTCCCCTATGGGCCAGTCCGAGCCTGCTAGTTGATTTCGCTGCTGGTCCACAGCAACCACCACCGTGTTGCATATTAATTGTGGACTTTAACAGCCCATTATTGTCCACGGGGAAAATCCATAATTAATCTTAATTATTTACATAGGTAAGATTGACATGCAGTGGATTGAAAAATTTGCAAAACAGGTAATTTCTGAAAATAAAACCAAAGCTAGCATCAGATTACAAAAACCCCAACCACTGTGCCAGGACTGTATTCTGTTGTGTAGTTTCCATAACATAAAAAAAAGAAATGAAATCAGAAAAAAACTACATTGTCGCTTGTTTTTAAAAATGTATCTTCCTGTATAAAAAGCCCTTCTGGGGGCGATATCTCTTTTGGTTGGAGCCAAGAACTTTAATGACACAGAGATAACTATATATAAACAAACATTTTCCAAGTCAAATCATTACATGGATTTTCAGTGAATAAAGAAACCTGTTGACTTTCCGTACAATCACAGGAGTGGGCTCCAGACATTGATACAGTGGGGAATGACTGCTAGAACCACTCTTGTAGCTTGAACAATGTCCCTATTGATGACATATCATCATGCACACATGTGAACATAGAACTGGGGAAACCAAACAGCGAAGAAGCCGTAAAGAATTCTTCAGGTAATTATACAATGAGTTTTTTTTATTTTTTTTTAAATAATAAACCCTGGTACTCTTATGTACAAGGAGTAAATGTACACCAGAAAAATCTAACATGTAAATTGCTCTTCAGGTTTCTGCTACAGATTTGCAGTTTACGCATCTCTTCATTCAATAGGGCCAATACACACACGACACTAACCGCTTTCAGTAATGGACAGAATCCATCCAGAAACTCCTTACATATGGTAGGTGACATGTCACTTGCCAAAATAGTATTTGAAACTGTGCTTGGAAAAAAATGCTACCTTATGAACGCCAATATGATGACCCCATTTAAAAAATGGGGTAGTGTGAACATACCTATTAGGATATGCTTCACATGGCTTTTTTGGCATGTGAAAGATCACACTGAAAAAAAACAGCCTGCTTTTTATGTACATATTTTATATAGTTATTCACTCAAACATGCATAGTGCGTGCTAGGTTTTGAAGAAAAAAAAGCAATACGCACACATAACAAACCCAAAATAGCACAATTAGCATCCAGCTTCTTTAAAAATAATGACATTTTTCTTTCAGCACTGGGTGTGACACGGTCCTCAAAGATATTACAAATTTTGGTAAATACATATGAACATAATGCGCCATTTTGAAGCAAAATGAAAGGCGCACACCACTTAAGGGATATTGTCATGGCCAGTGTCAGACTGGGGTGCCAAGGGCCCACCAGTAACATTGACTTTGTGGGGGGGGGCACTTTTCCACTGCACACAAATATTACACTACTCTTGTTCACAAACTTACCTATATTTCTATATAATAATAAACTAGATAGCTTGGTTACTGAATGAAGATTTTTTCTGTAGAGTAAATCAAGTGAATTATGCCAGGTACTGCCCATACAGTGGGGCTGGGGGCCCAGATCTGCACAGGGGCCCACCAGGGGATTCCCCTGTTACCCTGTGGGCCAGTCTGAGCCTGGTCATGGCTAGTGAATATAGCCAGAGTCCACTGGGCATGGTTTCTAAAAAGTCACATAACCTGAAGTTTGTCACACCTGTTGGGACCATTGCCCTGTTACCAACAAAAATGCCATGTGTGTCAATGACATCAGAGAAAGTCTTAACTAGATTAATAAGAACAAGCAGATTAAAAAAATAGCATTAATAACCCCCATGAAACTTTCAATGTGTATGACAAGTTTCTGCCCCACCTTTCAATGTCACTTTACAGAGCAGATTCCTGTATCTTAGAAGAACATGCTAATGCACTGGAGGGGTTAATATGACCACAGTACTCCATACACTAGCTCAGCTGGAACACTATGACCAGCATACAAGTCACCAGAACCCCAAAAATAGGAGGCAGCATCACCTGTGTGTCAGCACTGCAGCACACAGAGGGTCTGCTCATCTCCTCCCCTGCCACAGCTACCTGTGATGAACATGCTTGTCCCCCCACACAGGTAGCCTGCCCCCTTCTCTCCCAGTGCAGATTCCTTTTATCGGGGACTATGGAATATGGGTGACAGGATAAGTAAATACAGATAAGCCATTGCTGGGAGGGAGGATGGGAGGCTCTGACACTGTGTGGAGTAACAATAAGCCCCTACACGGATTGGTGTGCTACCTTGTCCCTCTGCTCTCAGGGAGGGGATAGGCAAATCAAGGCTGCTTGCAATTCTCCATATCCAAGTCATGTCTTCCCTAGAAATATCCATCTGCCCTGCCATACTTGTCCTTCCCGCCCCTCAGCAGCCACCTAACTACTATACACAACATAATCACATCTTCTGTATATCCTTTTGTTTCTTCACTGCTAGCAGGAAATAGTGAACTGCAGCATTGAGAAGTGGGGGATGGGACAGGGAAGGGAGTTGTGTGCCTCTGCCCAAAATGGGACTTTGACCTTATATCGATCTACAAAAGATGTCGGAATTTAGAAGAAGAAGGGAAAAAAAAACAAACGGTGCCCGTCACCAATCCACAAGTAATGGGCAATTTCATTATTTAATCATGCGCCAGCAATCGTGTTTCCTTAAGAAAGAACTGACCTATTTTTGGCTGGAGATAAACGATCATGTTAACAGATGTTAATCTTGTAATCTGGTTTTCCTGTAAGCACTTCACATACCCGCTTTTCAGACATTTCTATATATATGTATAGTGGTAACATATTCTAGATGGCAGGTCACTGGAGAATTCATTATTTCTAATTAGGATCGATGCAACTCCCACGGGCATTCATGGACGAAATCTACAGGTTTCCTAAATATTTACACTTCTATACTTTGATATTTACATTTACTAGATACAATGTACCATACGACTAAATGGCCATGACATAAGTGACTAGCAAACAATAGGTAATCAGATCCAGCCATGACATTCCCCAGGGTAAAGCTTATTATAATCATCATTTACGATCGATGGCTCTTAAGACACAGCGACACTTTCTTAGTAAAATACAGGAGCCTCTCTAATACTTAATTGCTGGAGGTTAGCTAGGCTAGGAGCAAACAAGGGCTGATTGTCATTCTACACCAACCTCCATACATACTCAGCCCATTTCAATACCCCACCCAGTTAGCTTTTCACAAAGTTTCCCAAACTTGTCCAAGCACATAGATCCCCAATTAGATCCTTATGTGGATCTGGCTTAGATCAAAAGTAAAGTGCATTAGCATAAAATAT
>JARQOD010000006.1:266663012-266704136 GCA_033576555.1 Oophaga sylvatica | reverse complement strand
CCAGGAGGTCCCTTCCAACTCTACCATTCTATGATTCTATGATACATTGTGAGGCTTTTTCCAGGGCGGTCTTGGTATCAATCCATACTTTAGAGAATTCCTCTGCAAAGGTGTCAGCTGCAGGGACACCAGAGGGGCCAGAGATGGGAAGAGGGATTCCGGGTTGCAGTCCAAACACAATCTGGAAGGGAGACCTTCCAGAGGATTCACTTGATTATTACACGAAAACTCGGCCTAGAGCAGTAACTTGACCCAATAATCATTATGCGCATTGACAAAGTGAAGCAGGAAACCGGACAAAATTAGATTGGTCCTCTCCACTTGTCCATTGGATTGAGCATAGTAAGCAGAAAAAAAGTCCAGTTCTACCTTCATTAGTTTGCAGACCACTCTACAGAACTTCGTAGTGAACTGAACGCCCCTGTCGGACACAAGGTGGAGAGGAAATCCATGGAGATGGAAAACGTGTTGTATGAAGTATTCAGCAAGCTCAGGAGCAGACGAAAGCCCAGGCAGAGGAACGAAGTGAGCCATCTTCGAAAAACGATCCACCACAACCCAGACAGCTGAGCAGCCAGAAGAGATGGGAAGATCCATAATAATAATAATAAATAATCTTTATTTATATAGCGCCATCATATTCCTCAGCGCTTTACAGTTTAACAGTTTCAGAACACAAGTCATAAGTAACAACGTTAATACAATAATTAAAGCAAAATAAGCCGCCCCTGCTCGTGAGAGCTTACAATCTACAATAGAGCTTACAATCTACAATAATAAAGTCTATTGCGATATGCTGCCAGGGAGCAGATGGAATAGGAAGTGGCAGAAGCTGCCCAGACGGCAAGCGTTTTGCAGTTTTATTATGGGCACACGAAGGACAGGCTGCGTCATACTCCTGGATATCCTTGCCCATGGTAGGCCACCAATAATAACGGGAGATAAGTTGCAAAGTCTTTTTCTGATCGGCATGACCGCCTAATTTAGAAGAGTTTCCCCACCGAAGGATACGATTCCTGTCCGACATGGGCACGAGAGTTTTTCCTGGGGGAAGCTGAGAGAGATTGGCAGAGGCTACTGACACTAACCTGGACAGTTCGATGATATGTTGAGGTTCTTCCTCTAAGTCGGGAGGCAGGAAAGCCCTGGAGAGTGCATCGGCCTTGACATTCTTGTCAGCTAGATGAAAATGAAGAACAAAATTAAATCGATCAAAAAACAAGGCCCACCTGGCCTGGCGGGGATTCAACCTCTGTACAGACTTGAGATAAGCAAGGTTTCTATGATCGGTGAATATGACAACCTGATGGACTGCTCCCTTGAGGAGGTGTCGCCATTCTTGCCAACAATTCCAGATCTCCAACGGAATAGATCCTTTTAGAAGTGGAAAAAACCTTCGAGAAAAAAACATGAAATCATACAGTCATGGCCAAAAGTTTTGAGAATGACACAAATATTAATTTTTACAAAGTCTACTGCTTCACTTTTTCTAATGGCAATTTGCATATACTCCAGAATGTTATAAAGAATGATCAGCTTAACAGCAATTACTTGCAAAGTCAATATTTGGCTAGAAAATGAACTTTATCCCCCAAAACACATTTCAACATCATTGCAGCCCTGCCTTAAAAGGACCAGCTCACCTCTTTTCAGTGATTGCTCCATTAACACAGGTGTGCGTTGCTTCTCAGCCAAGGGAATCGGCTCTCTCACAGTCTTGCCTAAAAACACAGCCATGAATAAAGAATGGTACCAGAATGTCCTCCAAGAGCAACTTCTCCCAACCCTCCAAGAGCAGTTTGGCGATCAACAATGCCTTTTCCAGCATGATGGAGCACCTTGCCATAAAGCAAAGGTGATAACTAAATGGCTCAGGGAACAAAACATAGAGATTTTGGGTCCATGGCCTGGAAACTCCCCAGATCTTAATCCCATTGAGAACTTGTGGTCAATCATCAAGAGACGGGTGGACAAACAAAAACCTAAAAATTCTGACAAAATTAAAGCATTGATTCTGCAAGAATGGACTGCTATCAGTCAGGATTTGGTCCAGAAGTTGATTGAGAGCATGCCAGGGAGAATTGCAGAGGTCCTGAAGAAGAAGGGTCAACACTACAAATATTGACTTGCTGCATTAACTCATTCTAACTGTCAATATAAGCTTTTGTTACGCATATGTTTGCAATTATTATATTTCTGTCTGTGATAAAAACATCTGTCAAACACACATAAAAACCAGAGGGCAGCAGATCATGTGAAAATATAATATTTGTGTCATTCTCAAAACTTTTGGCCATGACTGTACAAGTAGACGATTTTTGAGAGAAAACCGCTCCAGCGCCTATGGGGGAAGCATCTACCTCATGGAAAAATTGTTTATCAGAGTCCGGTCGATGGAGAACAGGCGCGGAAGAGAAGGCCTCCTTCAATAAAGTAAAGGCATCTTCCACCTCTGGGGTCCAACTCTTGGGATTAACATCTTTCTGAGTCAAAGCCGAGATGGGTGCCACTTGAGTAGAGAAGTGTGGTATAAATTGACGGTAATAGTTGGCAAATCCCAGGAACCGTTGTTTTGCTTTAAGCCCGGACGGTCGAGGCCACTTGAGGAGAGCGGATAACTTCTCCGGATCCATCTTTAGACCTTTGGATGAGAGTATGTAACCGAGACAAGGCAGGGAGGATTGGTTGAAGACGCATTTTTCAAACTTAGCATACAGTCTTTGTAGGACCTGGCTGACATGCCTCCGATAAGTAGCTAAGTCTACGGAGAAAATCAAGATGTCATCCAAGTAGACAACAACACATGAATAGCGGAGATCTCTCAAAATGTCGTTTCACAAACTCCTGGAAGACCGTGGGTGCATTACTGACGCCAAATGGCATTACCAGGTATTTATAGTGTCCATCTCGAGTGTTGAAGGCTGTTTTCCATTCGTCTCCTTGACGTATACGAATCAAGTTGTAGGCCCCTCTGAGGTCAAGTTTGGTGAAGATCTTGGCCCCTCGAAGATGGTCAAACAGCTCTGAAATAAGCGGTAACGGGTATCTATTTTTTATCGTGATCTGGTTTAACCCCCTATAATCGATACAGGGCTGTAAAAATCCGTCCTTTTTCTTAACGAAGAAGAATCCTGCCCCTGTCGGAGAAGATGATTTTTGGATAAATCCTCTAGTCAGGTTCTCCTGGATGTAATCCGACATGGCCTGGGTCTCTGCATGGGAAAGAGGATAGATTCGCCCTAGAGGGGGTGATGTTCTAGGAAGCAGATCAAAGGAACAGTCATACGACCTGTGTGGAGGTAGTCTCTCAGCTTCTTTTTTCCCGAAGACATCAGAGAATGCCCAGTAAGAGGATGGTAGCCCTGGTAGGGCAGCTAGCTGAACTGAAGGAGCAACTGGACAGGTGGGAGAGATGCACCGATCAGAGCAGGAATCTCCCCAGCGCAGGATTTCTCCAGTCCTCCAATTTAAAACGGGTTCTTGGGTTCGGAGCCAGGGTAAACCTAGAAGCAGGGGGTGAGAAAAACCAGGCAAAACGTAAAAACAGATTCTTTCAGAATGCGTTAGACCTACCCAGAGTTCCAATCGCATAGTCTTGAACCGAACAAGCTCCGTGAAGGGTTTGCCATCCACGGATTTGGAAGGCGCTGAACTGGAATCTGGTAACGGTCCACAACCGTTTGCTGGATGATATTCCCGGCGGCTCCGAAATCCAAGTGACATAGTTCCGAAAATTTAACTGTGCCGAAGGACACCAGGGAACAGTCATTTGCAGAGATGGAGAGAGATGATCCTTGCCCAGGGTAGCCTCTCCTACCCACCCTCTGGAGTTTCCCGACCTCCCTGGACAGAAGCGGATCCGATGCTCAGAACTGCCGCAGTAGAAACATTTCACTTCCACGCGGCGCGCCTCATGGCACAGTCTGGCCAAGCTCACTTGCATCGGTTCAGGAAGAGAGGCTGGAGACGGAGACACAGACGTTTTCTGGAAACTAGGATCCATATGATAAGGTTTCTTCTCCCGCTTGGATTCTCTAGAACGTTCTTGAAACCGAAGATCAATCCATGTTGCCAAGGGTATCAGGTCATTCAGATTAGCAGGAGTATCCCGACCCGCCAGCTCGTCCTTTATTCTCCTGGATAAACCTTACCAGAAAGTAGCCACCAAGGCCTCATCATTCCAGGATAACTCTGAGGAGTGGGTTCGGAAACAAACTGCATACTGAACCACCATGAGACTCCCCTGGTGCAGACGAAGAAGCGATGAAGCTGTTGAAGAGGAACGGCCAGGCTCGTCGAAGGTCCTGCGGAACGCCTCTAGAAAAGACAGGAGGTTATTAAACAAACACAACGGATTTAGCCAGGTGAGGGCTTCTCCAGCGAGGTGTGACATAATGAAGCCCACCTTGGCCTGTTCAGAAGCAAACATGTGCCCCAGGAGCTCAAAGTGCAGTCTGCATTGATTTATGAACCCCCGACACTGAGTGGGATCACCAGTAAACCGAGGGGGAGCTGCCAGACAAAGACCTTTACCTGCCGTATAACAGGTAACCTGGAAGCCAGTGATTGAGACGGGAGTAGCCGAGGATATCACCGAGTCAATACATTTAGACAAGCTGTGCAGACAAGTTGTGCTCATCTTTCCTGGCGAGTAAGCTCTTGACACAACACTGCAGCTGGAGGTGCGTGGGACCAAGCGGGTTCCATGGCCAGAGCAATCTGCAACGAATGGAAGCAGAGGCACAGGTGTTGCAGTGCACAATCTTTTATTGCTATTTTTGTGGAACCACGGGAACACGGACTGGGGGCTCCGAAGAGGGCGTGATTATGCAAGCCCCAGACACCCATAGTAAGACCCCTTGAACAGGGTCAGATTGGAATGCTCAGGGGCATTCTAACTAGACCCCAGACACTTGGAAGCTAGCTCAGCGGAACAGGTGAACAGGCAGGGATAACAGGTAGCGTTGAACTTGACTGACGGGAAGCAGGAGCACGGGACGGAGCTGGCACAGGCAGTACTGATGTCGTCGCAGGTAACGAAGGGACGGATTGCTGAGCAGAATGGAACTTGCACAGGCAGCACTGGTATCGTCCCGGGTATAGCGTAATAAGCCGCAGGTAGTCTGAGAAGACAAACAGTATTAGCTGTGTACTGGCAGGAGACTGGAAAAGCACAGCAGATCACAGGCACGTCAGAACACAGAACCGGAAACTAGCAACAGGAAACACTTGATGCTCTGGCGCCCTCTCTATGGCAGAGGGGCCAGAAATACCACACACAAGAATACTATTGGTTAACCACATTTTTGAAAAATGCGATCTGTCTCTTTAAAAGAACGAGAGTGCGCGCGTGACCTAAGCCTCATACCCAGGGATGTGCTGGCAGCGTTCCAGGAAGCAGAAGCAGGGGAGAAAGCCGAGACAGGGTGGCAGAAGGCAGACTGAGAGCGGGGTCCCCAATGGGGGCCCTGCGGAGGTACAGGCACCACAGCATGGGGTTGGGGACCCGGGCGGGCACAGATATTACATGTTAGAGGGGAGGTCACAGAGCAGGCGGTTGCAATAGTCAAGGCGGGAGATGATGAGGGCATGGATTAGGGTTTTTGCAGATTCTTGGTTGAGGAATGTACGGATCCGTTAAATATTTTTGAGTTGAAGTTGGCAGGATGTGGAGAGGGCTCAGATATGTGGTTTGAAGGAGAGATCAGAATCAAGGATTATCCTAAGGCAGCGAGCTTGTGGGACTGGGGAGAGTGAGCAGCCATTTACTTTAATGGATAGGTCCATTGGGGGGTCGAGTGAGATTAGGGAAAGATGATGAATTCTGTTTTGTCATTATTAAATTTAAGAAATCTAGCGGAGAAGAAGGATGAAATAGCGGACAGACATTGTGGGATTCTGGATAGTAGGATGTGATATCTGGTCAGAGATGTAGATCTGTGTGTCGGCAGCATAGAAGTGATACTGAAAGCCGTTGGGCTCTATGAGCTGTCTTAGGCCATACACACAATCGTATACACTGCTCAAAAATTAAAGGGAACACTCAAATATCACATCCTAGATCAGAATGAATGAAATATTCTCATTGAATCCTTTGTTCTGTACAAAGTTGAATGTGCTGACAACAAAATCACACAAAAATCATCAATGCAAATCAAATTTATTAACCAATGGAGGCCTGGATTTGGCGTCACATACAAAATTAGGTTCTAGAGTGGCCATCTCAGTCTCCTGACCTCAATATCATTGAGCCACTCTGGGGAGATCTCAAGAGCGCAGTTCATGCTAGACAGCCCAGGAATTCACAGGAACTGGAAACTTTTTAACAGAAAAGTGGGCAGCTTTACCATCTGAGAAAATAAAGAACCTCATCCACAACTACCACAAAAGACTTCAAGCTCTCATTGATGTTAGAGGGGGCAATACACGGTATTAAGAAATTGGGTATGTAAACTTTTGATCAGGGTCATTTGGATGTTTTAGGTTGTCATTATGATTTAAAAAGAGAAAACACAGTGGTTTGACAATAAATGGCTTCACCCAACCACTAACCATGAGTGGAGAAAAAGTTTTGGTGTTATCATTCATATTCTCTGAAAAAGGCCAAGAAAGCAAAAATTCTGCCAGGGTATGTAAACTTTTGAGCACAACTGTATAATATCACACTGCTTCTCTGTCTGGGGCTCTGCACCCTCTATATATACTGTACACATGTGTATACACACAATCATATATATAATCACACTGCTCCCTTTTCTGGGGTTCTGCACCCTCTATGTACTGTACATGTGTATACACACAATCATATATATAATATCACACTGCTCCCCTGTCTGTTGCTCTGCACCCTCTATATACTGTACACATGTGTATACGCATAATCTATATATATATATATATATATATATTGTAAGCTTTTCAGGGGATATAGCTCTGAGATCGCCGTCCGGGTAGACGGAATGGCATAGAAACAGTTCATTCAGAGACAGCAGTTCTGGTAAAAACTGGCCGCAACCAGCTTTATTAAAGTCCACAGCAAACAGATAAAACAAATCATAAACATAAGACCTGGGCTTGTCTAGCCACTTACTACACTTAGATAGATTTCCCTATCTATCCGGGTCCCGACTCTAACAGCCTGGGCCAAAACAACACATATGTTCAGCATTTACCAGCATGGAGTTTCACAGAGTCTCCTCCTTGTGTCTGAAGGCACCTTCAACGTCCAAACTTGAGAGAGCTCCCCTCCTATTCAGCAGCTATCCGCATGGATTCTCACAGAGACTACTACTGTGTCCGGGGTACATCGAGCACCCAGACTGAGACAGCTCATACTCCTGGAGACTGCTTCTTGTGCCTGGACTCCTTGTCCAGACTAAGCGAGCTCTCTGACTGTGTTCGCAGACACCTACTTCTGGTCTCCTAATTAACAGCTGAATGGTTTCAGGCCTGAGCTGCAAGTGTGTACTGAATGTAAGGTGTAGTGACCTTTCTCTACCACTAGGTTTACAAAGCCACACATTTCCCTTATACCATACAGCACAGTACCTAGGTGAAATGTACACCCCATTCGACACATATTCCTTCACTGTCTCACATATCCCCCCCCTCTTCTCCAGACCGGAGGCTGGTCATCCAGACCGGAGGGCTGGTCATCCAGACCGGAGGGCTGGTCATCCAGACCGGAGGGCTGGTCAACAATCCAAAAGAGACAGTGAACTCTGGACCAGTCATGGCCTTCATCAGCTTCATCTTCACTACTGTCATCTGTATCTTCACCTGAGCCATAGCCAACCTCAGCTTTCTCTTCATCTGAAGCATCCGCACTACCCTGTACCCTCCCAGGCCTATGCTGTCTGCGGGCCTCGGGTATCCTGCACGGTTTCATCTTGACCTTAGGGCCGGGCTCAGTTTCGATATAGTGCCTGGCCAGAGAAGTACGACCCGGCACATCAGAACACTTCTGCTGACTCTTCCTCAGAAACTCACGTACCTCCTGTCCTTGGTGCACTGACCATGTGTCACCAACTATCACAGAAGGTATAGGGTTTTTTTTACTTTTCTCTAGTTCCCCTTGAACCTTCTTTAGCACATCTACTTTCTCACGAAGATACTCATGGCTTTCATCACACTCCTTCATCACAGTTTGGAGTTTTTTCTGAGAAGTAATCAATTCATCTGGTACCTGTGCAACCACTTTTCCTTGATCCTGCAAGGTACTATATACACTTTCCCCTTCATTTTGTGCTCTCTGGAGCAACTGCTGGAACCGCTCACGTTCCCGGCGAAAAGATGCCACATCCAGTTCACACTGCTGCAGCTGCTCGCGTAACGCAACATTCTCAGTCTTCATTTCTTTGGTGGAGACCTCATGGAGACGCATCTTCTCCTGTAGCTGTTGGACGTCCTTTACGTCCTCGGCCCCTTCTTCAGGCTCTTCTGGTAGAACATGCTCAGAAGCCCTACCGTCAGTCTTACATTCTACCTCTTCAGTCACATCACTATGGTATCCAATATCTCCATTTATTCCAGCTTTCAAGTTCTCCTTGATAGCTGCATCTGTATACTCAGAACCCGCCTGGCTCTTCTCTTCCACCACGTTCTGCATCCCATCTGGGCTCCCGTGTATCTGCAGCGGCAACGGAGTGACACACCGCTTTTCCCATTTGTTGGGACGTGGCTCCGATGTAGACTCCATGAAAGTGCGCTTGAGCTCACCAATGCCAGCCTGATGTCTCAAAATCTCATCTTGTGATTTATCCAGATCCTTGGTATCACTCGGGAACACTGCTGGGGCTCCGGGCGCCGAACTTCCAGCCTGAGCTTCACGAGTTGCAGCTACTGATCCGGACCGTAACCCGTCCACGCCGCTGTCTTCGGCAGAAACAGATTCCTGGACAGAGTCAGTCCCCATATCTTCAGTCTTGTTCCTCACAGCTTCACTTGAGACCTCAGCTTCTGATGAGGCATCTGGCTTGGTGACCACCACTTCCATGGCTTTTTCCACCTCTGCAGCATTACCTTCAGAGTCCTGGGCATGATGCAGCTCCATACCATACATTGATAACTTCTCATCTTCAACAGCATCCACTTGTGCTGTGTTCAGTTTCAGAGTCCTGCCTTTAAAGCTCAGCTCTCCTCCTTTCACCTTGGTCTTCGCCAGGGAACCGGCCAACTGTAAAACATCTTCAGATGCCATCTTCTGTCCGGCTGTAAGGTCAGCATCAGCTTTCTTCTCAGGACTCTCCACCTCCCCTGCTACCATGCCTTCCTCATTTGCACTGGTTGCTTTATTGTCATCAGATGATTCACTATCACTACCACTATCCTTGTCTGACCCCTTTTTCTCAGCCACATCCGGCTCACTTTCAGGGTTATACAATTCATTCTCATTCTCATCCTGCTCACTTTCAGGGGTATACAATTCATTCTCATTCACATCCTGATCTGGAACCTTAGTTAACATCTCATCCACAACATTAACTTCACCATCTGGTCCCTCAAGTATGTGACTATGTGACAACCCCAGCACTATACTTCCATATAGCTCAGGTACTAGGAGCTGGCTCACGACCTCTCCCTGGACTTTAGTGTCCCTATACAATAGGTTATTGTTTATGGCAACCTGAGGAAACCTCTCCTCAGAGCCAGGCTCTTGGGAAACCTCATTTAGAACTCTTATATTTTCCTGTGCCGTTTTAAGAGTGGGGTCTCGCCACTGCTCACTCTCAAAATTGTCACAGGACACAGGTAAGTCAGGGACACTCGGTTCCCGAGAACCACCATCCTCGTCTCCCAACATCACCTGCAAAGGAATTTCATCTCTATCACAGTCATCATCATTATCAATATCATTATCATGATTAGGATCAGTATCATCATCACTATCATGATCATCATCATTATCAGTATCAGCATCATTATCATGATCATCATCATCATTATCAGTATCAGCATCATTATCATGATTATCATCATCATCATCATATAAGTTTAACGGCCCACTAGCATTGCGTCCCGCCCCTCGGGACTGCGCACCCTCAATAGGAGCTTCATCACACTGTCCATCAAAAACATTTTTCCCCCAGAGATCCTTAGATCGGGGAAAGTCATTACCCAATATAACGGGTTGCACCAGGTTCTTCACTACCCCCACTTCACATGAAACCTCCCCGCGTTTGGGGATCAAGTCCACGACAGTCTCTGGGTAGACTTTGGTGTCTCCATGGACGCACACCACACTCAGGTGCTTATCAGGGATGAAGTCCCTATCAATCAGGCTGTCACATACGGAAGTCACTGGACTCTCTGAGTCCAGGAGGGCCTGTGCTGGGCAGTCATTTACAACCACCGGGGACACCTGTGGTCCAGTCTCTTCGGCTGAGGTGGACACACACACAGGTTCTGCGCAGAGAGAGAGGGATCTGCCAACATCACAATACATAGGCTCCCCCTCTATTGGACAGTTGGCTGCAATTTCACGACATCTCCAACACTGTCCATCACACTTTTCCACCCACATGTCCCCTCGGGCCTGAACCAGCTTATCAGCATACCCCATGTCCCAACAGCTGGAACGCTCTTACCGCGAGAGTTCAGCGTCCGGGAACTCTGAAGTGACGACCTCTCAGACGGCTGGTCACGGAGACAGTCTTTGCTGGCGAAGGCCTTCTCCATCAGGCTGACCAGACGATTGGCGTCCTGGTGGTCTCCTTGTCTGACCTCTGGCTGTACCTCAGGAGGACATGCTCGGGTGTAGCGGTTCACTATCACCTTTCCAACTCCATAATCAGGTTTGCTGACTGCAGACTCCCAACTGCATCTCCAGTCATGAACTCCCCTGGCATGGGCTGTCACCGTAACACCCAGCCGGGTAAGAATCTCCGCTTTCAGCTTGGCATAGTCTTGGCTGTCCTGCTCGCTCAGGTCAGCATAGGCCCTTTGGGGTTCTCCAATCAGATAGGGTGCGACCATCATGGCCCATTCAGATAGGGGCAGATTCTCCTTCTCTGCCAGTCCCTCAAACCTAGTGAGATATACCTCCACATCGTCACGAGGTGTCATCTTTTTCAGGGACCGTCTTACCGCCTTCTTTACAGCGGACAATGCAGGTGACTTTGCAACACCACTTTGGGACGATGCGCCGCAAGTCCCCTGCAGTGCTGCAACCTGCTCAAAAAACAACCGGTCATTCTCCTGCTGCTGCTGCAGGAATTGCTGCTGGGCCTGCTGCATGCGCTGCTGGTGCTGCAGGCGCTGCCGCTCCATGCTCTGCTGCATGCTCCGCTGGGCCTGGACCAGGTACTCAAGGAGCTCCTCCATACTGCCGGACTTATCTGTCTCAACCACGGCAGTCTTATGTTGCACATTAATTTGCGCCATTTGTTCAAACAGCGCCTCCATGCTGTCATCCATGCTGTCAGACTTCTCTGTCTCAACAACGGCAGTCTTCACTCAAGACATACACACTCCACAGTTTTTTTCCACAAAAAATTCAGCTTTGCTGTGCAAACTCTATTAGGGCCACTGTCTCTTTAAGACTGCTCCAACAGACTTTTCCTTTGCTGCTGCACACTCTAAGCCACTGTGCTGCACGCACATTCCAGCACCAATTGTATCAGCCACTGTGCTGCCCGCATTCTCCGCCAATTGTAAGCTTTTCAGGGGATATAGCTCTGAGATCGCCGTCCGGGTAGACGGAATGGCATAGAAACAGTTCATTCAGAGACAGCAGTTCTGGTAAAAACTGGCCGCAACCAGCTTTATTAAAGTCCACAGCAAACAGTTAAAACAAATCATAAACATAAGACCTGGGCTTGTCTAGCCACTTACTACACTTAGATAGATTTCCCTATCTATCCGGGTCCCGACTCTAACAGCCTGGGCCAAAACAACACATATGTACAGCATTTACCAGCATGGAGTTTCACAGAGTCTCCTCCTTGTGTCTGAAGGCACCTTCAACGTCCAGACTTGAGAGAGCTCCCCTCCTATTCAGCAGCTATCCGCATGGATTCTCACAGAGACTACTCCTGTGTCTGGGGTACATCGAGCACCCAGACTGAGACAGCTCATACTCCTGGAGACTGCTTCTTGTGCCTGGACTCCTTGTCCAGACTAAGCGAGCTCTCTGACTGTGTTCGCAGACACCTACTTCTGGTCTCCTAATTAACAGCTGAATGGTTTCAGGCCTGAGCTGCAAGTGTGTACTGAATGTAAGGTGTAGTGACCTTTCTCTACCACTAGGTTTACAAAGCCACACATTTCCCTTATACCATACAGCACAGTACCTAGGTGAAATGTACACCCCATTCGACACATATTCCTTCACTGTCTCACAATATATATACCGTAATATCATGCTGCTCCCCTGTCTGGGGTTCTGCACCCTCTACGTACTGTACACATGTGTATATACACAATCATATATATAATATCACACTGCTCCCCTGTCTGGGGCTCTGCACCCTCTATATCCTGTACACATGTGTATACACAATCATATACAGTGCCTTGCGAAAGTATTCGGCCCCTGGAACTTTTCAACCTTTTCCCACATATCATGCTTCAAATATAAAGATACCAAATGTAAATTTTTGGTGAAGAATCAACAAGTGGGACATAATTGTGAAGTTGAAGTTTGTGGAAATACAAAAACTGAAAAGTGGAGCGTGTAATATTATTCGGCCCCTTTAACTTAATACTTTGTTGCGCCACCTTTTGCTGCAATTACAGCTGCAAGTCGCTTGCGGTATGTCTCTATCAGTTTTGTACATCGAGAGACTGAAATTCTTGCCCATTCTTCCTTGGCAAACAGCTCGAGCTCAGTGAGGTTGGATGGAGATTGTTTGTGAACAGCAGTTTTCAGCTCTTTCCACACATTCTCGATTGGATTCAGGTCTGGACTTTGACTTGGCCATTCTAACACCTGGATACGTTGATTTGTGAACCATTCCATTGTAGATTTTGCTTTGTTTGGGTTCATTGTCTTGTTGGAAGACAAATCTCCATCCCAGTTTCAGGTCTTTTGCAGACTTCAACAGGTTTTCTTCAAGAATGGTCCTGTATTTGTCTCCATCCATCTTCCCATCAATTTTAACCATCTTCCCTGTCCCTGCTAAAGAAAGGTAGGCCCAAACCATTATTCTGCCACAACCATGTTTGAAAGTAGGGATGGTGTGTTCAGGGTGATGAGCTGTGCTGCCTTTACACCAAACATATCGTTTGGCATTGTTGCCAAAAAGTTCGATTTGGTTTCATCTGACCAGAGCAGCTTCTTCCACATGTTTTGTTTGTCTCCCAGGTGGCTTGTTGCAAACTTTAAAGGTCACTTTTTATGGATATCTTTGAAAAATGGCTTTCTTCTTGCCACTCTTCCATAAAGGCCAGATTTGTGCAGTGTACGACTGATTGTTGTCCTATGGACAGACTGTCCCACCTCAGCTGTAGATCTCTGCAGTTTATCCAGAGTGATCATGGGCCTCTTGGCTGCATCTCTGCTCAGTGTTCTCCTTGTTTGAGATGAAAGTTTAACGGGACAGCTGGGTCTTGGTAGATTTGCAGTGGTAAGATACTCCTTCCATTTCAATATGATCGCTTGCACAGTGCTCCTTGGGATGTTTAAAGTTTTGGAAATCATTTTGTATCCAAATCTGACTTTAAACTTCTCCACAACAGTATCACGAACCCGCCTGTTGTGTTCCTTGGTCTTCATGATGCTCTCTGTGCTTCAAACAGAACCCTGAGACTATCACAGAGCAGGTGCATTTATACGGAGACTTGATTACGCACAGGTGGATTATATTTATCATCATTAGTCATTTAGGACAACATTGGATCATTCAGAGATCCACAAAGAACTTCTGGAGTGAGTTTGCTGCACTGAAAGTAAAGGGGCCGAATAATATTGCACGCTCCACTTTTCAGTTTTTGTATTTCTACAAAAATTTAACATAACCAATAAATTTCAGTCAACTTCACAATTGTGTCCCACTTGTTGTTGATTCTTCACCAAACATTTACATTTGGTATCTTTATGTTTGAAGCATGATATGTGGGAAAAGGTTGAAAAGTTCCAGGGGGCCGAATACTTTCGCAAGGCACTGTATATAATATCACACTGTCTGTTGCTCTGCACCCTCTATATATACTGTACACATCTGTATACGCACAATCATATATATATATATACCGTAATATCACACTGCTTCCCTGTCTGGGGTTCTGCACCCTCTACTTATTGTACACATGTGTATACACACAATCATATATATAATATCATACTGCTTTCCTTTCTGGGGCTCTGCACCCTCTTTATTACTGTACACATATGTATACACACAGTCATATATATAATATCACACTGCTCCCCTGTCTGGGGCTCTGCACCCTCTATGTACTGTACACATGTGTATACACAATCATATATATAATATCACACTGCTCCCCTGTCTCGAGTTCTGTGTGGAAGGAAAAAGTGTGGAAGAAAAAGATGCACAAGCAACGGGGATAACCGCAGCCTTGAAAGGATTGTTAAGAAAAGGCTATTTAAAAATTTGGGGGAGATTCACAAGAAGTGGACTGCTGCTGAAGTCATTGCTTCAAGAGCCACCACACACAGACATATCCAGGACATGGGCTACAAGTGTCCCTCATGACCAATAGACAACACCAGAAGTGTCTTACCAGGGCCAAGGAGAAAAAGAAATGGACTGTTGCTCAGTGGTCCAAGGTGCTGTTTTCAGATGAAAGTAAATTTTGCATTTCATTTGGAAATCAAGGTCCCAGAGTCTGGAGTCAGAGTGGAGAGGCACACAATCCACGCTGCTTGAGGTCTAGTGTGAAGTTTCCACAATCAATGATGGTTTGGGGAGCTATGTTATCTGCTGGTGTAGGTCCACTGTGTTTTATCAAGACCAAAGTCCACGCAACTGTCTGCCAGGAAGTTTTGGAGCATTTGATGCTTCCGTCTGCCGACAAGCTTTTTGGAGATGGAAATTTTATTCTCCAGCAGGACGTGGAACCTGTCCACACTGCCAAAAGTACCAATACCTGGTTTAAAAACAACATCACTGTGCTTGATTGGCCAGCAAACTCATCTGACCTTAACCCCAAAGAGAATCTATGGGGTATTGTTAAGAGGAATATGCAAGACACCAGACCCAACAATGCAGATGAGCTAAAGGCTGCTATCAAAGCAACCTGGGCTTCCATAACATCTCAGCAGTGCCTCAGGCTGATCGTCTCCATGCCACGCCGCATTGATACAGTAGTTGATGCAAATGGATCTCCGGCCAAGTATTGAATGCATTTACTGAACACATATTTTAGTAGGCCAATATTTCATAATTTAAAAGCATTTTTCAATCTGGTGTTATAAAGTTTCTAATTTACTGAGATAATGACTTTTGGGTTTTCATTGGCTGTAAGCCATAATCATCAACATTAACAGAAATGAACACTTGAAACATATCACTCTGACTCTATACAATATATGAGTTTCACTTTTTGTATTGAAGAACTGAAATAAATTATTTTTTATGATATTCCAATTTTGTGAGAAGCACCTGTGTATATATATATAAATATAATATATACAGTACAGACCAAAAGTTTGGACACACCTTCTCATTCAAAGATTTTTCTTTATTTTCATGACTATGAAAATTGTACATTCACGCTGAAAGCATCAAAATTATGAATTAACACATGTGGAATTATATACTTAACAAGAAAGTGTGAAACAACTGAAAATATGACTATCTCAGTAGGACTCAGTAGGACTATCAGCTGTGTATCCACCAGACTTCTGCACAACACAACTGATGGTCCCAACCCCATTTATAAAGCCAGAAATCCCACTTATTAAACCTGACAGGGCACACCTGTGAAGTGAAAACCATTTCCGGTGACTACCTCTTGAAGCTCATCAAGAGAATGCCAAGAGTGTGCAAAGCAGTAATCAAAGCAAAAGGTGGCTACTTTGAAGAACCTAGAATATAAGACATATTTTCAGTTGTTTCACACTTTTTTGTTAAGTATATAATTCCACACCAGGATTGGCAAATTCGCCACTGGTGCCCTGTGCTATTCACAGATGAAAGAAGGTTCACACTGAGCACATTTGACAGACGCAACAGAGTCTGGAGACACTGTGGAGAGCGATCTGCTGCCTGCAACATCCTTCAGCATGGTGTGGGGTGGCATTTCTTTGGAGAGCCGCACAGCCCTCCTTGTGCTCTCCAGAGGTAGCCTGACTGCCACTAGGTACCGAGATGAGATCCTCAGACCCTTGGTGAGACCATATGCTGGTGCGGTTGACCCTGGGTTCCTCCTTATGCAGGACAATGCCAGACCTCATGTGGCTGGAGTGTGTCAGCAGTTCCTGCAAGATGAAGACATTGAAGCTATGGACTGGCCCGCCCGTTCCCAGACCTGAATCCGATTGAGCACATCTGACACATCATGTTTCGCTCCATCCACCAATGTCACATTGCATTACAGACTGTCCAGGAGTTGGCGGATGCTTTAGTGCAGGTCTGGGAGGAGATCCCTCAGAAGACCATCTGCCGCCTCATCTGGAGCATGCCCAGGTGTTGTAGGAAGGTCATACAGGCACAGGGAGGTCAGACAGGAATGTGGAGGCCACACACGCTACTGAGCATCATTTTGACTTGTTTTAAGGACATTATATTCTACTTTAATTTTGTGGGTGACTCCAAATCCAGGCCTCCATTGGTTAATAAATTTGATTTCCATTAATGATTTTTGTGTGATTTTGTTGTCAGCACATTCAACTTTGTTCTAAACAATTCAATTAGAATATTTCATTCATTCAGATCTAGGATGTGTTTGAGTGTTCCCTTTATTTTTTTGAGCAGTGTATATATATATATATATATATATATATATATAATCACTTCATACTTGTTACACACATAATAATGCAGAGCACAGGGACAATATGGTCTCAGTGCTCAGTCATCACAGTCCCTGCCACTTAGAGTAGTGAAATGGCAGCTAAACTCACATTTCCGTATGAAGGATGCTTGACATCCATGTTTTATGAGAAGCAAGTTAGCTAGCCAGGATTATGGCAAGTGTCACAAACAGCTTTCAGTGTCTGCCTGGTGTAGCTAGTGACTTTCATGTATTGTAAAACGTTTTGGAAAGAATGCAGATAGCTATTTTTAATAATGATAAGTGTCTCTCTGGAAGTCATTTAATGTCTAGATCAGGGGTCTCAAACTCGGCAGAGTAAAGGGGTCGCACATAAAAAAAAATTTAAGCTGGGGGCCGCATTCCATTCAAACTTAATACAGTACAAAATTATTGTTAAACAATTGTTTATTTGAACTACTATAACAATTCTCTCCCTCAGGACCTCCCCCTCTATCTGTTCAAATAAGTTGTCAGCTGCGATGTTCAGCTTACCGTATATACTCGTGTACAAGCCGACACGAGTATAAGCCGACCCCTTATTTTGCCATAAAAAAACTGGGATAACTTATTGACTCGCTTATAAGCCTAGGGTGGAAAATACAGCAGCTACTGGTAAATTTTCAAACATAAAAATAGACACCAATAAAAGTAAAATTAATTAAGACATCAGTAGGTTAAATGTTTTTGAATATCCATATTGAATCAGGAGCCCCATATAATGCTCCATACCGTTCATAATGGCCCCATAAGATGCTCCATACAAAATACGCCCCATATAACGCTGCATAAAGGTTAATAATGGCCCCATAAGATGCTCCATAGCATAATATGCCCAATATAATGCTGCACAAAGGTTAATAATAGCCCATACGATGCTCCATATAATGCTGCACAAAGGTTAATAATGGCACCATAAAATGCTCCATAGAATAATATGCCCCATATGCTGCTCCATAAAGATTATGGCCCCATAAAATGCTCTATAGAATAATATGCCCCATATGCTGCTCCATATAGATTATGCTCCCATAAGATGCTCCATATATTTTATGCCCGTATGATGCTCCATAGATTATGCCCCATATGATGCTCCATAGATTATGCCGCCATAAGATGCTCCATATATTTTATGCCCCCATAAGATGCTTCATATATTTTATGCCCCATAAGATGCTCCATATATTTTATGCCCCATAAGATGCTCCATATATTTTATGCCCTACAAGATGCTCCATAGATTATGCCCCATAAGATGATCCATATATTTTATTCCCCATAAGATGATCCATATATTTTATGCCCCATAATATGCTCCATATATTTTATGCCCCCATAAGATGCTCCATATAATTTATGCCCCATAAGATGATCCATATATTTTATGCCCCATAAGATGATCCATATATTTTATGCCCCCTGTGAGGAACTAAGCCGACCGCCACACGGTAGCCCGGGTATCACAGCTTCTGATACCACCGCCGCTACCAAATGTGACGGACGATCCCTTTCCTTCCACGTCACCAATGGGACGTAACTCCACAGGTACAGCTCTCCGGCGCCCCCCTTTGTCTCTCAGGTCAGTAAGAGAACTGCACCTAGAGCAAATGGCCGCCGGGGAAGGTGTCCTGTTACCCACTGGGTATTCTAAGATTCGTGATCAGAGTAAAAGCATCAGCCCAAGATTAATTTTATGGTTTAATTTGCCTTAAGGGCGCACTAGATAATTACAGGAATATACAGTAAAGCTATACAACGTAATTACAATGGATTTGCAGTCAGAGTAAGAATACAACAATAATGTACAAGGCTTAAAGGTATTAGCTATAGATCAATATTACCGGGTTGTATTATGGTCATGGGGAGGCATGGAGCTCTGCGTTCCCCAGGAAAGTCTTCAGTTGCTGGACAGCCCCCAATGCATGTGCTGCAGCTCCATTTGGCAAGTCTGTCCCTGGTGCTTCTGTGTGTGAAAATGGAATGAGAGACCAGCCTCTTCTTGGCTACAGCTTTTAACCCTGCTAGGCCCTTCCCCATTTGCTTTGAAGCACGCATATTAACTGGCCTGCAATTCATATGGAGCAGGAAACAATGGCTTGAGCTTGAGCTAGTTACCATACGACTGACCATATTATTCAGACCCTGGCCTAAACCAATTAGCATGTAAAGGCCTATTGATTCATAGTGGACATCAAAGCTGGCCGTACTGAATATGCTAATAGGCCCTGTGTAGCTAAAAGTCTGTGGCTGTGTGAACTGACAAAATGGAGGCTGGTACAGGCCCTATACAAAATGGCGACAACCTTTTCCTTACACCTCCCTGCTTTTGAGGGCACTAGGGGGTATCACATTCCTGTGTTCCCCCGTGCGCCCTGCCGCACCCTCTCCTTGCTGGGACAACCCATCAGCGTTACCATGGTCACTGCCTTTTTTGTGGCGAATGGTGAAATGGTACTGCTGGAGAGCGAGGCTCCAGCGTAGCAACCTCCCATTCGTCCCAGAGACCGTGTGTAACCAGCTGAGGGGGTTGTGGTCTGTTTCCACGGTGAATTGGCGTCCGTACAAGTATGGCTGCAGACGCTGCAGGGCCCACACAATTGCCAGACATTCCTTCTCCATCGTGGAATAGGCCACTTCCCTCGGCAGGAGCTTCCTGCTCAGGTACAAATGTGGTGTTCATGGCCCGTAGTGTCAACCTGGCTGAGCACAGCACCGAGGCCGAAGTCGCTGGCGTCGGTCTGCACTAAGAATGGCCGCGTGAAGTCGGCTGCCTGTAGTACCGGAGAACTAGAAAGGGCGGTCTTGAGCGCTTGGAAAGCTGTCTCGCAGGCGACTGTCCAGTCGACTGCGACGGGCAGCCTTTTCTTGGTGAGGTCCGTCAGGGGCTTGGCCAGGGCACTATAGTGTGGAACAAGCCTCCTATAGTACCCAGCAGTACCCAAAAAGGACATCACCTGCTTCTTGGTCCTGGGGGTGGGCCAGGATGCGATGGCATCCACCTTCCCGGGCTCTGGCTTCAGAGCTCCCCCACCTACCCGGTGTCCCAGATAGTGGACCTCACTCATACCCAGCTGGCATTTTTCCGGCTTAATGGTCAAGCCTGCTCGCTGGATCCGCCCGAGCACCTGCGCCAGGTGCTCTAGGTGATCCTCCCAGGTGGCACTGAAGATGGCAATGTCATCCAGGTACGCGGTCGCATACCCTTCCAGTCCCTCGAGCAGCGTGTTGACCATCCGCTAAAAAGTGGCAGGGGCATTCTTCATGCCGAAGGGCATCACCGTGGACTCGTACAGTCCGAATGGGGTGATAAAGGCAGAGCGTTCCCGTGCCCTAGGGGTCAGGGGAATCTGCCAATACCCCTGCTCAGATCCATGATGGTCAGGTACTTGGCCCCGGCCAGCTGGTCGAGCAGGTCATCGATGCGCGGCATTGGGTACGCATCGGTGACCGACACAGCGTTGAGCCCCCTGTAGTCCACGCAGAACCGCGTAGTTCGGTCCTTTTTAGGGACGAGGACTACAGGCGAAGCCCACGCGCTGTTGGACGCTTGGATCACCCCCAGCCTCAGCATCTCGTCTATCTCTTGGCGCATCTGCTGCTGCACCTCAAGAGAGACCCGATATGCTGAACGCCGGATTGGGGGGTGGTTACCAGTGTCCACGTCATGGACGGCTGCCTCAGTCCTTCCGGGCAGGCTGCTGAACAGCTCCCGAAAGGGGTGCAGGGTGGCCCCCAGCTGGGAACGTTGGTCCTCCGAGAGCTGGTGGCCAACCCCCACATCCTCGATGGATCCACCCGACTTGGCTTGGGTGAGCAGATCGAGGAGGGTTTCTGCCTCTCCTTCCTCTGGAAGGTTGCACACTGGGTGAGCATAAGCCTCCCGCTCATGATGGGCCTTCATCATGTTCACATGGAAGGCCTTCCTCCTTCCACGGGCGTGGTCCAGGGTGACCAGGTAGGTGACGGCCTTGAGCTGCTCGTGCACGAGGTATGGACCCTCCCAGGCCGCCTGAAGCTTGTTTTGTGGTACGGGGACCAGTACCCACACCTTTTGACCCACCTGGTAGGTCCGCTCACAAGCATTCTGGTCGTACCATCGCTTTTGGTCAGCCTGAGCTTGGGTCATATTGTCATGCACCAGCCGCGTCAAGGCCATCATTCGGTCCCGGAAGCGCACGACATACTCAATGACCGACACTCCAGGGGTGGCTAAATCCCCTTCCCATGCTTCCTTCACCAGAGCAAGGGGCCCCCGTACACGTCGCCCGTACAGGAGCTCAAAGGGGGAGAACCCCGTTGAGGCCTGTGGAACCTCCCGGTAGGCAAACAGCAGGTGTGGGAGATACCGCTCCCAGTCTCTCCGTGGGAGTCGACCAACATCTTCAGCATCTGCTTTAAGGTGCCATTGAACCGCTCACACAAGCCATTGGTCTGTGGGTGATACGGGCTGGCCACCAGATGTTGCACCTGTACCTGCTTACAGAGAGACTCCATCAGCTGCGACATGAACTGGGTCCCTCGGTCGGTGAGCATTTACTTGGGAAACCCCACTCTGGGAGAAATCTCCTGTAAGGCAGTGGCCACTTTGTCGGCCCGAATGGACGACAAAGCTACCGCCTCCGGGTACCGGGTGGCATAGTCCACTACCGTTAGTATGAAGCATTTCCCGGAGCGGCTGGGAGTGGACAGAGGTCCAATGAGATCCACAGCCACCCTCGAGAAAGGCTCTTCGATGATGGGCAGAGTTACCAGTGGGGCTTTGGGGCGCGGCCCCGCCTTCCCCACCCTCTGACAGGTGTCACACGAACGGCAGTAGGCTATCACCTCGGTCCTCATTCCAGGCCAGTAGAAATGCTGAGCTAGCCTGGCCCTGGTTTTAGTGATCCCTAAGTGTCCGGCCATTGGAATCTCGTGTGCGATCCGCAACAATTCCGCCCTGAACGGATGGGGCACCACTAACTGTCGGTCCCTGGGCCACGCCTCCGGTGAACCCTGCTGGACCGTTACCCGGTACAGCCGTCCCTGGTCCCAGACCACTCGCTCGCGGTCGGACTCCAGGGGAGGCTGTGCCGCCTGTTTCTTGAGAGTCTTCAGGCTAGGGTCAGCTTCCAACGCTGCCTGAAATCCCTGACTAGATATGGCAAGAATTGATGAGACTGCCCTGTCCTCTGTCAGTTCCCCGGGATCTGTCTCCTGGCTACTGTCTGACTCGGCAGCCACTTGGTCAGAGAGGGGGAAACCGTCGGACCTCCGCGAGGCTCCTTGGGCTTCAGCACTCCCACTCCTGGTAACAGCGGCCACGACCGCTGAGACCACGGGTAGCGCCTGCTTTCCCTCCTCCTCTGACCAAGTCGCCGGGTCAGGCAGACTTCCCTGACTTCCTGACATCCCGGATGTGGGGAACTCCTGACCTGGGGTCCTACCTGGTGGCTCCTCTCCCGGGACACCCCTCCCCCATGGCCTGTTCCTCTTCCTGCAGGGGCCCTAGACTCAGCAGGCTGGATTCACTTAGGGGCCCTACACTGCCCATAGCAGCCCCTCCCTCCACCTCTGAGCTCTCCCCTACAGCCTCCTCACCTGTCCTCACTGTGAGCCCTGTGTGTGTAGTGTCAGTGCATGGCTTACCATCAGGTTTCACTCCCTCCTCCACTGTTGGAGGCACATTCAATACATTAACATTAGCATTCACAGTAGAGTCATGACATTCTTTGGGAGCCGGACTTGGGGGTTCAGTGGCCACATACTGGGACACTAGCCGCCCCAAATCGGTCCCAAGCAACACATTTGCAGGAATATTCGGCGTTACTCCCACCTCCCGCATCCCCCTCCCGGCACCCCAATCCAAATACACCTTGGCAACGGGCAGCGCCGGTTCAACGCCTCCAATTCCGGAGACGGAAAGGGTTTTCCCAGGTACCAAGTCTTGAGGGGACACCACCTCAGGGCGTACCAGGGTTCGTTCAGCGCCTGTGTCCCGCAGTCCATGACCGTTGAGCGGCCGATGGTGACGGGTTGGTAATTGTCTAGGGACCTCCCACCACCCCTCCCACACACAAAACAGTGGACGGTTTCTGGGACAGGGATGGGGCCTTCTGGCGCTGGGGACATGCAGCCTTAAAGTGTCCTGGCTGATTGCAATTATGGCAACGTCTGGGTTCTGTTCCTGGCCTGGAGAGGGCAGCCGGGGGGTACACCCCTTGCACTCTGGGGGCTGGATATGGGGCTGGGGCAGGATTGGGCTTACCCCCTCTCCAGGTGCTGCTGGCAGGCTTTTTTGGCTCCGGCGCCCTGTTGTTGGCATACTCGTCTGCCAGGGCAGCTGTAGCAGAAGCCCCCTTTGGTTTCCGGTCACGGAGGAACTGCTGGAGGTCCTCTGGGCAGTTCCACAAAAATTGCTCCACGACAAACAGTTCCTGGACCTCCTGGCGGGTAGTGAGCTCTAGACCCGAGGTCCAGTGCTCCGCAGCTCTCAGCAGGGCCCGCATGTGGTCGGTCCAGGTGTCCTTTGAACCCCGCTGCAGGCTCCTGAACTTCCTGCGGTACGACTCCGGGGTGAGGTTGTAGTGCTGGATCAGGGCCCGCTTGATGCTGTTGTAGTCCTGCTCCTCCCCGGCAGGTAAGTCCCCCAAAACTTCCAGGGACTTACCCTCAAACGGGGGGTCAGGTACCTTGCCCACTGATCCGGGGCCAGATGATGTTGGAGGCATGTCCTCTCAAAAGCAAGCAGAAAGGAATCCAGGTCTCCATCCTTTTCAAGTAAGGGAAAGTCCTCCGCCCGGACCTTGGGAGCCCTTGTCTCCGGTGGGCCTGGTGCGTCCAGTGGGGGCCCGTGCTGAGCCATCTCCAGTCGGTGCCGGCGCTCCGCAGCTTCACGGCGTTCTGTATGCTCCCGCTCCGCTGCACGCTCTGCTGCTGCTTGCTCACGCTCCGCAGCTTCACGGCGTTCTGCTTGCTCACGCTCTGCTGCTTTCTCTGCCGCTGCTTGCTCACGCTCTGCTGCTGTCTCTGCCGCCACCAGGAGTCTTTCATAGGCGGCGTCATTACCAGCCTCGAGCTGTGCCATAGCCGCTTGGAAGAGGGTCTCCGATCTGGACAGGCTGGGACGGGCATGGGGTGGGCAGTCCACTGTAAGACTGAGCACGGGGGTCGGGCTCCTTGGGGAGCCTGGCTGAGCTCCCCCTCATCGGTATCGAACCCCTCATAGGCCACAGCATTGGCCTCCCCCTTTGCCCTACTCCCGGTGCCTTCCGCCATCTTGGGAACCTTTGGTTACTGAAACACAGCTGCAACCCTGACCTTGCACACAACTTGTTATATTTACACTCTGACCGTCTAGTGCTGGGCTGACCTTAAGACCCCAGCAGTGAAAGTACTGCTGGTAGTCTCTAGTGTCTGGGAGTAGGGGTCCCACGCACACTATTACTCTGATCCCACTGCTGCCACCAATTTGTGAGGAACTAAGCCGACCGCCACACGGTAGCCCGGGTATCACAGCTTCTGATACCACCGCCGCTACCAAATGTGACGGACGATCCCTTTCCTCCCACGTCACCAATGGGACGTAACTCCACAGGTACAGCTCTCCGGCGCCCCCCTTTGTCTCTCAGGTCAGTAAGAGAACTGCACCTAGAGCAAATGGCCGCCGGGGAAGGTGTCCTGTTACCCACTGGGTATTCTAAGATTCGTGATCAGAGTAAAAGCATCAGCCCAAGATTAATTTTATGCTTTAATTTGCCTTAAGGGCGCACTAGATAATTACAGGAATATACAGTAAAGCTATACAACGTAATTACAATGGATTTGCAGTCAGAGTAAGAATACAACAATAATGTACAAGGCTTAAAGGTATTAGCTATAGATCAATATTACCGGGTTGTAGTATGGTCATGGGGGAGGCATGGAGCTCTGCGTTCCCCAGGAAAGTCTTCAGTTGCTGGACAGCCCCAATGCATGTGCTGCAGCTCCATTTGGCAAGTCTGTCCCTGGTGCTTCTGTGTGTGAAAATGGAATGAGAGACCAGCCTCTTCTTGGCTACAGCTTTTAACCCTGCTAGGCCCTTCCCCATTTGCTTTGAAGCACGCATATTAACTGGCCTGCAATTCATATGGAGCAGGAAACAATGGCTTGAGCTTGAGCTAGTTACCATACGACTGACCATATTATTCAGACCCTGGCCTAAACCAATTAGCATGTAAAGGCCTATTGATTCATAGTGGACATCAAAGCTGGCCGTACTGAATATGCTAATAGGCCCTGTGTAGCTAAAAGTCTGTGGCTGTGTGAACTGACAAAATGGAGGCTGGTACAGGCCCTATACAAAATGGCGACAACCTTTTCCTTACACCCCCATAAGATGCTCCATATATTTTATGCCCCCATAAGGTGCTCCATAGATTATGCCACCATATGCTGCTGCTGCAAATAAAAAAAAAAAGACATACTCACCTCTCGTCGCTGGGGGCCAGGTGCCGGTGTCACCGCTGGCTCAGGGCCCCGGCAAATGCGATATTCACCTGTCCCCGGTCCACCGCTGCGCGCGGCTCCATCGTCCGGCACCTCTGTCAGTGACTGTTCAGGCAGAGGGCGCTGCGCGCACTATGTCATTGTGCCCTCTGACCTGAACATCACAGCTAGAGGACACAGCTGTGTGCAGCGGTGAACCGGGGACAGGTGAATATCACATATACTTACCCCCTCTTGGAGCGTCTCTGCAGTCCCCCTGCTTCTCCCGCGGTCTCCGGCAGCTATTCTTCCTTCATCGGTCAGGTGGTACCGCTCATTAAAGTCATGAATATATTCATATTCATGACTTTAATGAGCGGTACCACGTGACCGCTGAAGGAAGAAGCCTGAGATCGTGGGAGAAGCCGGGGGTCTGCAGACGCGCCAGGGGGGGTTGGCATGATGTGAAACCCCCTCCCCCACCGAACCCCTGGCATATGTCATTACACAGCTCCAGAGGGATGTCATCACGCAGGGCCACAGCTACTATGGAGCGGTGCACTCCTCCTCTTGAGACGTGGTGCAGATGCCTGCCTCAGGGGCTGCATGCGGCCCGCGGGCCGTGTGTTTGAGGCCCCTGGTCTAGATACTGCCTGTATATTATCTTTATGCTTTAATAAGCTAAACATGGAATTCTAGGCAGGTCTGATCAAACTAATTTAGTTAGCCTAATCTGGGGCATTAAACTTATTTTCTATGTTAACACTTGCTTCATAGGCTCCATCTTTAGTTCCTTAATTTTTATTAGTAGAAAAACAGCTTTTCTTCATTACGATGATGGACACTCAAATGTAAACCAAGTGATCCCCATTATACAGTGGGTGCAGAACGTATTAAGACCCCTTTAAGTTTTTCACTTTTTGTTTCATTGCTGCCATTTTGTAAATTCAAAAAAGTGCATTTTTTTCTCATTAATGTACACTCTGCACCCCATCTTGACTGAAAAAAGCAGAAATGTAGAAATATTTGCAAATTTATTGAAAAGAAAAACTGAAATTTAACATGGTCATAAGTATTCAGACCCTTTGCTCAGACACTCCTATTTAAGTCACATGCTGTCCATTTCCTTGTGATCCTCCTTGAGATGGTTCTACTTCTTTATTGGAGTCCAGCTCTGTTTAATTAAACTGACAGGACTTGATTTGTAAAGGCACACACCTGTGTATATAAGACCTCACAGCTCACAGTGCATGTCAGACAAAATGAGAATCATGAGTTCAAAGGAACTGGCCTAGGAGCTCAGAGACAGAATTGTGGCAAGGCACACATCTGGCCAACGTTACAAAATAATTTCTGCTGTACTCAAGGTTCCTAAGAGCACAGTGGCCTCCATAATCCTTAAATGGAAGAAGTTTGGCACCACCAGATGTCTTCCTAGACCTGGCTGTCCAGCCAAACTGAGCAATCGTGAGAGAAGAGCCTTGGTGAGAGAGGTAAAGAAGAACCCGAAGATCACTGTGGCTGAGCTCCACATATGCTGTAGGGAGATGGGAGAAAGTTCCTCAAAGTAAACTATCACTGCAGCCCCCCACCAGTCAGGCCTTTGTGGCAGAGTGGCCCGACGGAAGCCTCTCCTCAGTACCGGACATATAAAAGCCCACATAGAGTTTGTTAAAAAACACATGAAGAACTCCCAGACTATGAGACATAAGATTCTCTGGTCTGATAAGATGAAGATAGACCATTTTGGTGATTTGGCTGTATGTGTGGAGAAAATCAGGCACTGCTCATCACCTGCCCAATTCAATCCCAGCAGTGAAACATGGTGATGGCAGCATCATGCTATTGGGGTGTTTTTCAGCTGAAAGGACAGGATGACTGGTTTCTATTGAAGGAAACATGAATGCGGCCAAGTACAGAGATATCCTGGATGAAAACCTCTTCCAGAGTGCTCTGGACCTCAGACTTGCCTGAAGGTTCACCTTCCAACAAGACAATGACCCTAAGCACACAGCTAAAATAACAAAGGAGTGGCTTCAGAACAACTCTGTGACCATTCTTGACTGGCCCAGGCAGAGCCGTGACCTAAACCCAATTGAGCATCTTTGGAGAGACCTGAAAATGGCTGTCCACCAACGTTCAACATCCAACCTGACGAAACTGTAGAGGATCTGCAAGGAAGAATGGCAGAGGATCCCCAAATCCAGGGGTGAAAAACTTGTTGCATCATTTCCAAGAAGACTCATGGCTGTACTAGCTCAAAAAGGTGCTTCTACTCAATACTGAGCAAAGGGTCTGAATACTTATGACTAGTGTTGAGCATTCCGATACCGCAAGTATCGGGTATCGGCCGATATTCGCGTTATCGGAATTCCGATACTTAATTCCGATACTTTTTCTATATCGTATACCGGAATCGGAAGTTCCCATAATTCTTTGAGAGGCAATGTCATTTTAGTCAGCCAATGAGGAATCCTACGAAGTGTGGGCACATCCTGTAATGCTGCGGTCATCTTAACTAATGGCATGGCTGTGATTGGCTGCTGAAATGATGTCAGAATGCACTATAAAAGGCGCCGCAGCCATTTTAGCGTCACTGTGCTGTGAACTCAGTAAGGGACAGAACGCTGCTGTGCTGACTCTGAGGGACAGTTAGATATTGCGATTTTGTGTACTACTGTGCTTGAGGCAGGCTAGTTTACCAACCGCTGTGTAAAGCTTCATTTTGCCAGTGTTGTTTTAACAGCTCTGTGCAAGGTGTGTGTGTGACAGTGCAGGTGACGCTGCAGTTTGCTCTGCATCCACCGCTGTTTGTAGGCATCTGCACGTGTCACTGACTCTTTTTTTTTTAAATTTTATTTAGTGGAATTGGTGCAGCTCCATTATATTAGAAAAAAATCAAATCTATTAGTGTGACGTGCTTCCATCCGTATACAATACATTGGTTGCAAACACTATAGAAGTACAGAAAGGAGCTTTTCACAGATAGTGAATAGTTGTGTTTCAGTGTTCACTGCAGTCTGTGAGGTTTTGATTTTTTGAGTGCAGATCACGCTCCAGTTAGTTCTTCAACCACTGCTGGTTGTAGTCTGCTGAGCGTGTGTCACTGCCTCATCCTTCACATTTTTCTCTAATTGGTGCTGCTCCATTTTAGTGGAAAAAAATCTAATCTATTAGTGTGACGCGCTTCCATCCGTATACAATACATTGGTTGCAAACACTATAGAAGTACACAAAGGAGTAGCCTTTCACAGATTGTGGACAGTTGTGTTTCAGTGTTCACTTCAGTCTGTGTTTTTTACTTTTTTGAGTGCACATCACGCTCCAGTTACTTGTTCAAGCACTGCTGCTTGTACTCTGCTGAGCGTGTCTCAGTGGCTCATCCTTTTCATTTATCTCCAATTGGTTCTGCTACATTCCATTTAAAATAAATCTAATCTATTAGTGTGACGCGCTTCCATCCGTATACAATACATTGGTTGCAAACACTATAGAAGTAGACAAAGGAGTAGCCTTTCACAGATTGTGAATAGTTGTGTTTCAGTGTTCACTGCAGTCTGTGAGGTATTTTTATTTATTTTTTTTTTAAAATGCAGATCACGCTCCATTTACTTCTTCAACCACCGCTGCGTGTACTCTGCTGAGTGTCTGTCACTGGCTCATCCTTGTCATTTTTCTAAAATTGGTGCTGCTTTATTCTATTTAAAATAATTCAAATCTATTACAGTGACGTGCTTCCATCCGTATACAATACATTGGTTGCAAACAATATAGAAGTACACAAACGGGCCTTTCACAGCTACTGAACATGGGTTTTTAATTTTTAACTAAAATATGTATTTTTTCAAATGACACAAATATAAGTAATGTTGAAGAGGAATAGTCCTACATCCATTGTTTGCACAATATTACAGGTGTACATCATGTCCCTTAATCAACAATGTATTATTATATTTACTTGTATGCTTTTATTTAAAAGCCAAGAACACAGAAGGATAACCTTCGCACTGCAGCTGTTGTCAAAGTTCAACCCACATTATGCACTTCCAACATTGCAGCATTTGAGGCATGATGTGAGTTGGATTGGTCAAAGTTATGGAGTGAGAAGGTTCACCATCAGTACCCTATAGCATAAGTATGCTTTTGTGTTAGCATTTGTGTTAGACATGTGGATATCTGCCATAATATGTCACAATTATTTAGTTACAGATTTGTTACCAACACTAATCATTGAATGGTTTTAAATTTGACGTTTCACTTGTTTACAGCTTAGAAATAAGGGTGTAGCCTGATATCTATGTGTAGCACTAGCCACTTTAACATGTCATGTTTTTTTCAACATGTGTAGCTAGGTAGCAGTAATTTTTGCCGGACACACAGCAGGGGAACAGCAGGCGTTACTGAACCCCACTATCACTATAGCTTGTGTATTGGTCTGTGGACACGACACTTCTGAGCAGCAACTGGCAGTGTTGTAGCCCAGGGAGTATAGCTCAGGTGGTAGAAAGATGAACATAACAGGAGACATGGAAAACGTTGCCAACCAGTTAGTTAATCTGAAACCGGACAGGCAAATTCAGGCGAGATCCATGCCTAGTTCATTTTCAGAAAAGTAAGCCGTTCTACATTATCGTAGGATAGTCGCATGCAACGGTCTGTTAGTACACCACCTGCAGCAGTAAAGACGCGCTCCGATAATACACTGGCAGCAGATCAAGCCAGCACCTCCAATGCATACTGGCTAAGCTCTGGCCATGTATCCAGCTTAGAGACACAAAACTTGAATGGGGAAGAGCCATCTGGGAGTACACTGAGAGGGCAAGACATGTAGTCTGTCACCATCTTACGGAAATGTTGCCTCCTGCTGACTGGAGCCGTCTCGGATGGTGTAGACATTGGTGGCGCTGCCACAAAACTTCGACACATTTGGAACATACTGTTCTTGCCCTGTGCAGAGGCGCTGCTTGTGCTCCCTCTTGTTGCAGAGCTGTCTCCACTGCCTCGACGCACAGAGCTGCTTTGTAAATCAGTAGCAGCAGCAGTGCTCTCGGCTGGAATGGAGAACATTATGGATTGCACCAGTGTGTCTTGGTACTTCCGCATTTTACGCTCCCGGTTCAACGGTGTGATGAGGCTTTGTAAGTTGTCCCGGTAGCGAGGGTCTAGGAGGGTGTACACCCAATAATCAGACGTGGTGTGAATGTGTTCGATGCGGCGGTCGTTTCTCAGCCACTGCAGCATGAAATCAACCATGTGCTGCAGACTCCCAACTGGCCAAGAAACGTTGTCCCCTGCAAGAGGCGTCATCTCCGCCTGCTGTGCATCACCCCACCCTTGGTCTACATACTGACTAGAGCATTGTCTACCTCCCTCTGGAGCGATGTCTTCCTCCTCCATTGACTCCTCCTCATCCTCCTCACAAAGTCCTTCAAATACATATAAATTTACAAAATTTAAAACTCAAAATTTAAAAACTTTGTATCATAATTCTGTAACATCAGTTTATGGAAACACAATAGCATTACAAAAGGATAGACAAAAAATGTACATTATGTGCTTTGTAAATACATTAAAAGTTTGTAATGGTTATGAAAATATAGACAGCGACTCTGGAGGTTCAATTGTTGATACAGCATGGTACTTTGAAAGTCCTCCAGCCCTTTGTGAGGAACCACGTTGCGCTGACTGTCCAGAAGGTGATGGAATTTGTGACTCCTCATCCTCCACCTCTTCCAAAACCTCATGCCTTAGTGCTTGCAGTGTTTTTTGAAGCAGGCAGATAAGGGGGACAGTCAGGCTGACTAGTGCATCATCTGCACTCGCCATCCGCGTTGACTCATCAAACGCACGCAAAACGTGGCAGATATCCTTCATAGAGTTATTCGCCACTCATTACACTGGCAGTGGCTGCCCATTCATTATAGGATCCAATTCTAATTACTGGTTCTCACCAACAAAGCTCTCCACAGCGCAGCACCCCCCTACATCTCCTCCCTTATTTATATTTATCGGCCTAACCGACTGCTGCACTCTGCAAACGACCTTCGACTAACCTCTGCACTAATCCGTACCTCCCACTCCCAACTCCAAGACTTCACCCGCGCTGCGCCAATCCTCTGGAATGCTCTACCCAAGAAATTAGGACTATCCGCAATTTGGATGGTTTCAGGCGCTCCCTCAAAACACATTTGTTCACAGTGGCCTATCACATTCACTAATCAAAGTCATTCTATGTGTAATTCTGTGTGTGTAGCCCATTCACTATCTCCATGCATCCCTCACTCCCTTAAAATGGCTGGACCATCATTGTAAAAACACCATTGTATATAAACACCTGTACTTTGTATCTCCCCCACCTCATTGTAGATTGTAAGCTTTCACCAGCAGGGGCGGCTGATTTTGCTTTAATTATTGTATTGTTAACGTTGTTACTTATGACTTGTGTTTTGAAACTGTTAAACTGTAAAGCACTGCGGAATATTATGGCGCTATATAAATAAATAATATTATTATTCTTATTATAGAGGCCCACTCAGTAGTGGTGAAGTGTGAACGGCGCAAATTGCGAGTTGACTGCGCCTGATGCAGCTGATACTCCATTACTGTTGGCTGCTGCTCACACAACCGCTCCAACATATGTAACGAGGAATTCCACCTGGTGGGTACGTCACATATGATGCGATGTTCATGAAGGTGAAATCTGCGTTGCAGAGCTGCAATCAGCGATCTGGCCATGCTGGAACGTCGCAAGTGAGCGCACTCTAGGCGGACCTTGTGCAGCAGTGCATCAAGATCCGGATAGTCCCTCAAAAAACTCTGCACGACCAAGTTGAGCACATATGACAGACATGGTATGTGAGTGAGGTTGCCAAGGCCCAGAGCTGACACCAGATTTCGGCCATTGTCACACACTACCAAGCCTGCCTGTAGATTCTCTTCCAAAAACCACACGTCGCTCTCCTGCTTTATGGCATTACAGAGCTCCTGCGCTGTGTGGCTAAGATTCCCCATGGAAATTAATTTCAGGATGGCCTGTTGACATTTGGACACGGCTGTGCTCATATCGGTCGCAACAGGTAAACGTTCACGGGTCCATGTGGAGGTAGACCGTGACGGCTCCTGCAGCGATGATTCTGAGGAACTGGAATAGGAGGAGGAATCAATGTGTACAGACTTGATTCCTGCAATCCTTGGAGTTGGCAGAACACGTACAGCGCCACTCGCAAGATCAGTACCCGGCTGCACAACATTGACCCAATGGGCAGTGAGGGAAAGGTATTGTCCCTGGCCATGGGTGTTAGAACCCTCTTGTTAGGTTTTGTTTCAGTTTGCTGGTCACATGACCTTTTTTCCCTATTTAGTCTGGCTCCGCCCTTCTGGCTTTGCTTGACTTCATTGTATTATCTACTGTTAAGCTAGCCGGGTGCTTAGGTGCCTTAATCTGTCAGTTTTGCTTGATGTTAGGATCACAAAGTATTTATTTTTCTGTTTAATTATCCATGCTACAATTTATGTTAGGAGGTGTCCACCTTTTCTCACAGTCCCTAGATCTTGTAGGGATTACTCCCTCGCAACTATAGGTCTTCGTTCACACTAGATGAGGACTTTAGCGGGTCTGGTCGCAGGATCAGGTTCCCCGTTACATCGTAGGATTCAGCTTAGTTGTATTGTAGGGACAGAATTCCCTTCTTTCCTTACTGGTTGTAGCAGATCATAACAATGGGTACTGGTCCACGCATCGGTGGTCAGGTGGACCTTGCTACTGAGGGCTTTTAGTAGCGCATGTTTAATTTTTCCCTCAACATGCTTTTGCAGACCAGGGACGGCTTGCCTGCTGAAATGAAATCGGCTTGGCACATTGTATTGTGGGATTGACAATGATATTCAGTTACGGAAACTGTCTGTCTCCACCAGCCTGAATCACAGCATTTCAAGGGACAGGAGTTTTGCAATGCCAGCATTCAGAGCCTGTGCTCGTGCATGGTTTGCGGAGTATGGCCGTCTTTTATCCCATGCCTGTGCTACCGATGGCTGTTTTGTGGCCTGGGAGTGTGAGGATGACAGGGAACTTGCTGCTGTGTGTGGAATAACAGTTTGTCTCTGGACAACAGTGGCCGAGGTTCTTCCATGGCGATCCTGTGAGGAAGCAGAACCAGCTGTGTGTGAGCTCGATGAAGAGGCTTCAACACAACCTGAAGATGTAGGTGCTGCTGTAGGTTGGCCTACATCTCTAGTGTGTCTTTGTAACTCAACTACGTGCTTTGTCCGCACATGTTTCCACATATTTGTGGTATTGAGGTGACTGACACTTTTAGCTATTTTTAATTTTTGATTACACAGCTTGCATTTCACATAGCAAATATCATGTGCAAGTGTGTGAAAAAAGGACCACGCAGTGCAAGTCCTGGGAGCGCACGTTTTGACTTTTGGAAGACAACTGCTCCGAACAGGTGCCAAACTGGAGGCTACAGGCAACCGAGTCTGCAGCCTAACTCTCCCTCCTGTTTGTACCGTTGGGGCAATGTCTTCCTCTATCTTCCTTCTATCACTAACCATTTCTCTAGGCCTCTCCCAGCTTTCAACCAAAGTACTGGTTCTCACCCACAAAGCTCTCCACAGTGCAGCACCCCTCCTACATCTCCTCCCTCATTTCTATCTATCGGCCTAACCGACTACTGCGCTCTGCAAACGACTTTCGACTAACCTCTGCACTAATACGTACCTCCCACTCCCGACTCCAAGACTTCTCCTGCTCTACGCCAATCCTCTGGAATGCTGTACCCCAAGAAATTAGGACTATCCACAATTTGCATGGTTTCAGGCGCTCCCTCAAAACACATTTGTTCAGAGCGGCCTATCACATTCACTAATCAAAGTCATTCTATGTATTCTGTGTAAGTGTGTGTGTGTCTCTAGCCCATTCACTATCTCCATCCCTCAGTCCCTTAAGATGGCTGGAACATCATTGTAAATGCACCATTGTATATAAACACCTATACTTTGTATCTCCCCCATCTCATTGTACATTGTAAGCTGTCACGAGCAGGGGCGACTTATTTAGCTTAAATTATTGTATTGTTAACGTTGTTACTTATGACTTGTGTTCTGAAACTGCTAAACTGTAAAGCGCTGCGGAATATGATGGCGCTATATAAATAAATATTATTATTATTCCTCTGAGCTGCTCCCACCACCTTCCTGTTCCTCATGCCATGTTGGGTCTTGGACCTCATCATCTCCACTACCCTCTTCCAACACCTGCTGTTGGGTGGTCTGGCCAGCACCATGCTCAACAGAAACTGGCACCTGGGTCTCATCATCATCAGATGCGTTCTGCGGTGTGCTGACCATCGGCACTGTCTCACCCGCCTCTTCAGATTCAGAGAGACACAGCTGTTGCGCATCACTGCATACTCCCTCTTCACATTACAGAATGCTGCTTGGCTGGGCCCCTGTTTGCAAGCCAATAGATTCTGAGAACAGAAGCAGACACTCAGCTGGCTCCTGTACAGAACTCTCTGACTGCCTGGGCAATTTGCCAGGCGGTGAAGAGACAGATGGTTGCCCAACAGTGCTGTGGTCCTGAGAGGAGGTGGAAGCAATTGAAGTCGATGCATTGGCTGACATCCAAACAACAACGGCTTCAATTTGTTCTTCCCGCAGCAGGGGGGTACTCCGAGCTCCTACAAAAGTGCGCATAAAGGAACGCTCACGGGGAAAACTGGTGGATGCTGTGTCACTGGGGGCCGCAGCAGCCACAGAATCCCCACGTCCTCTCCCTGAAGAAACTCCACGACCACGTGCCTTACTCCCTGCCTTCTTCATCTTGGTAGATTGATAAAGAAAGTCTGCAAAGTTATAAGGTCTAAGTGTGGTTATTCCGCAGAGACTGCAGTGAACACTGCACACAACTGTTCACTACCCAATGCGTCTCAGCAGGAAGGCAGTCTGTGCGTCAAAACAAAGGCACAAGCATACATCCATGTACCCTGTTTATAAAGCTATATAAAAAAAATTATGTAGTAGTGACGCACACTTTATTGAGGTACAGTATTACATCGCCATTCACCATCTGTGGCTATGCAGTCTCATCTATATATACCTTATCTATCTGTTGTCATGCTTCCAAGTCGACAGTCAGCCATAAATAGCAATTTTCACTATGCACTATGCACTTTTTAAAGGTTATGTTTGTTAATAAAAATGATTATTGCCACATATTATGAGTATTACATGATGGAAATTGTATAATTTTGTATAAAATATTTAGTGACATTATTCAGCAAATGGAACATTTTAGTAATATCACAGATAACTTGTAATGCTGATGATGTTTTGAAGTCAGACATTCATTGTCTATACAATAAAAATGGTGTACATACTGTTACTTATCCATCATTAATGGATTCAGATATGTACTTGTATGCTTTTATGTACAACCGTATAGCAGATTCCTTAACTAATTTATTTTGTGGTTTGCATTGCTGTTCAACATGTTAATGTATGTGTTTATGTTTGTCAATTCTTTATTTATCTAGATATTAGTTTAAATGAAATCATCATCTTATGGTAGTAAAGGTTATCTTTCTCTTGTTTGAAGTATAGACATTTAAAATTGACAGGTAACAAGGAAATTACTTGATCTAGTATTTAAACATCCTCCTTGACCCTGGGCTCCAACACCGCCAGTTGTTGCTCGGAAGTGCTGTTAGCACAGTCAACACTTGCTCCTGTGTTACTGGGGTTCAGTAACGTCAGCTGGTCCTCGGTTGTGCCATTGGCTCTTTTCCTTCTGCTGCCCCTCCGGGTTCCAGCACAGTCAGCTGGTCCTCGTTACTTGCATTGGCTCTTGTACCTTCTGCTACCCGTCCGGGTTCCAGTACCGTCAACTGGTTCTCCGCAGTGCCTTTGGCCTAGGTGCCTCCATCTCGGTATCCGAGTTCCAGCAACGTCTGCTGGTCCTTGGTAGTGCTTTGGAGCACAGGTACCTCCTGCTTAGTAACCGTGTCCCAGTAACATCAGCTGGTACAAGATTGTGCTACAAATACAAGATACGGAACAAGAGACACAAGAACAATAAGCAGAAGATCTAAAAGCAGAAGAACATGAAGTATAAGACCAAAATGAAGAGCAAAATATATGCTCTAAATTCTAAGCAGAAGAAGACTAAGCAGTGTATGGGGGTGAGTCCGTTCCTCCTCGTGGTGCCCCTGGAAAATGCCTGCTGCTGCAGGCTAAACTGAACACGGACAAATACTGTTGTAATTTAAATCTTTTGTGACAGCAAGAACGGAAGGATGAAAAATTCATACTTTGACAGATTACAAGTACAGGATTCTCTGTCACAAATAAGAATATGATGAAGAAGATGAAGCAGAATATGAATAAGAATAATAGTTTAATAAGAAGAATATGAGTAATGTTAACAAAGATGAATAGCAAGAAGTTTAAGAAGAAGATAAAGAAGGTGAAGATGAAGAATAATTTGATGAAAAAGATGATGCTGCAGAAGATTATGAAGGAGAAAGTGTGTGAAAAGTTAAAAAGGTGAAGATGAAGAGCATGGAAGTTGTGTAATATACATATTTGCCAAAATATAAAAAACGTTAACATTGTCAATTTCTTCGTCAATCCGAACATCTTTAAAAAAAAAAAATTTTATGCTATTCCATTTGATTGGGTTAAACATCTATGCCTTTAATGTCTCCTCAACCTTCCCCAATACATTCTACATTACTCTTTCTTGTTTTCCTTCATGTACAATTAACCAACAAGGCAAGAATGGGGTTTTTTTAATTTCGATATTTTGTTCCCATAGACTTACATGGGACTTCCGGTATCGGTATCGGGTATCGCCGATATTTTAGTGATATCGGCGATACCATTCCGATTCCGATACTTTAGGATATCGGAAAGTATCGCTCAACTCTACTTATGACCATGTGATATTTCAGTTTTTCTTTTTAATAAATTTGCAAAACTTTCTACATTTCTGGTTTTTTTTTGTCAAGATGGGGTGCAGAGTGTACATTAATGAGAAAAATATGAACTTTTTTGAATTTACCAAATGGCTACAATGAAACAAAGAGTGAAAAATTTAAAGGGGTCTGAATACTCTCCATACCCACTGTAGTTATAAGCCACATTCTGAGTGACGTAAAGTTAAGAGTCATCTTCATAATCAATGTTTTATTGAGCTGATGAAGTGAAAAACAAAGAAACTTTGCAAATAGCCTTTTTAGAGTGGTCTCCTGACATGTCATTGCAAGGACATGTTCACACTATCAGTATTTTTTCAGTATTTCATATCAGTATCTGTAAGCCAAAACCAGGCGTGGGTGAAAAATGCAGAAGTGGTAACGTGTTTCTATTATACTTTTCCACTCCTGATTTTGCTTACAAATACTGATGTACAATTATGACCAAATACTGAACGTGTGACCGTGGCTTAATGCTTTTTCTCTGATTGTTCCTCTCCTGATTTTGACTTGCAAATATTGATGAAAATACTGACCAAATACTGAACATATGAAAGTGGCCTTAGAATAAGTTCCCACTAGCGTTCAGCATTCGGTTGTAGGAAGAGAGGAACAAAACTGTTGCATAAATCATATAACTCATTAAACCCTTCACACCGGAGCCCATTTTAGTTTTTTCCTCCCCTTCTTCCCAGAGCCATAACTCTTTTATTTTTCTGTCCACATAGACAAATGAGGGCTTGATTTTTGCGGGGCAAGTTGTATTTTTGAATGATACCATTAATTTTACCTCATACTGTACTCAAACTGTAAAAAAAATTCCAAGTTCTGTGAAATTGTGAAAAAAATACAATTCTGAAATCGTTTTTTGTTTTGGGAATTGCTTTTACAGTGATCATAGTGTGGTAAAAATGACCATGTAGTATGATTCTCCTCATCAATACGATTATGGCAATGCCAAACATGTCCAGTTTTTTTTATTATTTTAGCGGTGGAAAAAAAATCTGAAATTTGCGAAAAAAAATTTTGAGTTACGGGACGAGACAACGTTTTGGGATAGATTTGACTTTTTGATCACTTGCTACAGCATTTTTTTGTGAAATTGTGGCTATCAAAAAAATTTAATTTTTTATAGGTCTTGAATTGTTTCCGTTTACGGTGTTTACCGATCGGATTCATTGTTTTTATATTTTGATAGATCGGACTTTTCTGAATGCGGTGATACCAAATATGTTTTTTTACCTTTTTACTATCTTTATTTTCATTGGGGAAAAGGAGGGTGATTTGAACTTTTATTTATTTATTTTTTCATATTTTTTAAAACTTTTTTTTACTCTTTACTGATTTTGTTAAGGGGCTTAAAGATGCTATTGTCCGATCGCTTGTGCAATATGCAGAGATGCCACAGCATTGCTGCATATAGCAGAAATCACAGTGTCCTTTGTCTCTTTCACAGGCAGAGTTTCGTAATGACAGACACGGGAGTCATCAGCTGGCCTCCTGCTGTCATGACGATCCATTGGCAACCCGAGATCATGTCACTGGTGTGCCGATGGGCGGAAGTAAGGATTCTCGCTCTCGTCGAGTTAAATACCGCTGTCAGAGATTAACAGGTTAACAATCGCAGGCGGAGCTCCGTTCCACCTTCCATTGTTAGCAGCAGTTCCTGGCTGTAATACACAGCCATCACCTGCAGGGTATGTGGCCAGCTCGCTGCATGAGCCCACACCATACACCCACTTCTGACTTGCGCCATATACAGGTGCATCTCTCGAAATTAGAATATCATCAAAAAGTTAATTTATTTTAGTTCTTCAATATAGAAAGTGAAGCTCATATAATAGGTAGAAACAGAGTGATCTATTTCAAGTGTTTATTTCTGTTAATGTGGATGATTATGGCTTACAGCCAATGAAAACACAAAAGTCATTATCTCAGTAAATTAGAATACTTTGTAACACCAGCTTGAAAAAAATGATTTTACAATCTGAAATGTTGGCCTGCTGAAATGTATGTTCAGTAAATGCACTCAATACTTGGTCGGGGTCCTTTAGCATCAATTACTGCATCAATGCGGCGTGGCATGGAGGCGATCAGCCTGTGGAACTGCTGAGGTGTTATGGAAGCCCAGTTTGCTTTGATAGCAGCCTTCAGCTCGTCTGCATTGTTGGGTCTGGTGTCTCTCATCTTCTTTTTGACAATACCACATAGATTCTCTATGGGGTTAAGGTCAGACGAGTTTGGCAAATCAAGCACAGTGATACTGTTGTTTTTAAACCTGGTATTGGTACCTTTGGCAGTGTGCACAGTTGCCAAGTCCTGCTGGAGAATGAAATTTCCATCTCCAGAAAGCTTGTCGGCAGAGGGAAGCATGAAGTGCTCTAAAATTTCCTGGTAGACGGCTCCGCTGACTTTGGTCTTGATAAAACACAGTGGACCTACATCAGCAGATGACATGGCTCCCAAAACCATCATTGATTGTGGAATCTTGAGGAAGACTGTTGTCAAAACGTGTTGATCTACCCTTCTCAGAGTGTACAATGCTTTTATAGCTTTACAATAAAAGTTATTTTTAAGCCGTCCCAAGCCATTGCTGGATCCCCTTTTTTTGTTTTTCTCCTCTCCTCTCCTGATCACCTGTATTTGCTGCGACCTGATCCACGTGAGGCGTTGGCTGGCAGCAGGGAGTCTGTGCACAGATCATGGTAAGCTTACTACACCTCATTTTAACCCCTTTGCCTCCGAGGGTTATTTGCACATTAATGACCGGGCCAATTTTTACAATTGTGACCACTGTCTCTTTATGAGGTTATATCTCTGTAAGGCTTCAACGGATCTTCACGATTTTGAGAATGTTTTCTCAAGACATATTATACTTCATGTTAGTCATAATATTTCTTCGATATAAATTGCATTTATTTATAAAAAAATGGAAATATGGTGAAAATGTTGAAAATTTAGCTATTTTCAAACTTTGAATTTTTATTCCCTTAACCCCTCTCTGACATCTGACGATACTATCCCGTCCATAAAACCCGTGACAATCTGACCATGGACGGGATAGTACGTCATAGCGATCAGCTGCGCTCCCGGGGGGAGCGCAGCTAATTGCCGCCGGGTGTCAGCTGATTATCACAGCTGACACCCGGGACTGTGTGCCAGGAGCGGTCACGGACCCGGCACATTAACCCCTTGCACACCGCGATCAAACATGATCGCGGTGTACCGGGGGCACAGGGGAGCATAGCGCCCTCCTGCGCGCCCCCCTGAGACCCTCAGAACAGCGCGATGTGATCGCGCTGTTCTGAGGGCTTCCTCCCTCCCAGGACCCGGATCCAAGATGGCTGGGAGCAGGCACTGAGAAGCCTGCAGCACTGCCTGTGAGATCGCTGGTGTCACAGAGTGCTGTGCACATTGTGAGACCAGCGATCTGACATTTTACAGTGATGTCCCACCCTGGGACAATGTAAAAAAGTAAAAAAAATAAAAATAAACGTGTAAAAAAAAAAAAAAAATAAATAAAAAAAAAAAAAATTCCCAATAAATTCATTTCTTCCTGTAAATAAAAAAAATAAAACAATAAAAGTACACATATTTGGTATCGCCGCGTCCGTAACGACCCCCCCCTATAAAACTGTCCCAATAGTTAACCCCTTTTGTGAACCCCTTAAAAAAAAAAAAAAAAAAAAAAAAAATCAGTGCTTTATCATCATACCGCTGAACAAAAAGTGGAATAACACGCTATCAAAAAGACCGATATAAATAA
>JARQOD010000006.1:266640322-266662912 GCA_033576555.1 Oophaga sylvatica | reverse complement strand
ATGGTGTCCAATCTCAATTCCAGCCAATTTTGGTTGGAAAAAGTCAAATGGTGCTCCTTCCATTCCGAGCTCTGCCGTGCGCCCAAACAGTGGTTCCCCCCCACATATCGGGTATCAGCGTACTCAGGACAAATTGGACAACAACTTTTGTGGTCCAATTTCTCCTGTTACCCTTGGGAAAATAAAAAATTAGTGACTAAAAATAATTTTTGTGGGAAAAAAATAGGATTTTTTATTTTCATGCCTGGGCATTATAAACTTGTGTGAAGCACTTGGGGTTCAAAGTGCTCACCAAAGCTCTAGATAAGTTCCTTAGGGGGTCTAGTTTCCAAAAAGTGGTCACTTGTGGGGGGTTTCTACTGTTTAGACTCATCTGGGGCACTGCAAACAGAACATGACCCCCATCAACGTCTGCATTCCAAAATGTTACTACTTCCTTTCCAAGCCCTGCCGTGCGCCCAAACAGTTTCCCCCCCCACATATTGGGTATCAGCGTACTCAGGACAAATTGTCCAACAACTTTTGGGGTTCAATTTCCTTGGGAAAAATCAAAAATTTGGGACTAAAAAATCATTTTTGTGGAAAATTGTTTCTTTGTTTTTTTCACACCCAGGCATTATAAACTTTTGTGAAACACTTGGGGGTTCAAAGTGCTCACAACAGATCTAGATAAGTTCCTTAGGGGTCTAGTTTCCAAAATGGTGTCACTTGTGGGGGGTTTCCACTGTTTAGGCGCATCAGGGGCTCTCCAAACGCGACATGGCATCCAATCTCAATTCCAGCCAATTTTAGTTTGAAAAAGTCAAATGGCGCTCCTTCCCTTATGAGCTCCGCTGTGCGCACAGACAGTGGTTTTCCCCCACTTATGGGTATTGGCGTACTCAGGAGAAATTGCACAACAACTTTATCTGTCCATTTTCTTCTTTTACCCTTGTGAAAATAAAAAAAAAAGTTTGTAAAAGATCATTTTTGTGGCTAAAAAGTTAAATATTCATTTTTTCCTTCCACGTTGCTTCAGCTCCTGTGAAGCACCTGAAGGGTTAATAAACTTCTTGAATGTGGTTTTGAGTACCTTGAGGGGTGCAGTTTTTAGAATAGTGTCACTTTTGGGTATTTTCTGCTATATAGACCCCTCAAAGTGACTTCAAATATGAGGTGGTCCCTAAAAAAATGGCTTTGTAAATTTTGTTGTAAAAATGAGAAATCGCTGGTCAACTTTTAACCCTTATAATTTCCTAAGAAAAAAAATTTTGATTCCAAAATTGTGCTGATGTAAAGTAGACATGTGGGAAATGTTATTTCTTAACTATTTTGTGTGACATATTTCTCTGTTTTAAGGGAATAAAAATTCAAAGTTTGAAAATTGCAAAATTTTCAAAATTTTCGCTATATTTGCAATTTTTTCAAAAATAAACGCAAGTTATATCGAAGAAATTTTACCAATAACGTGAAGTACAATATGTCACGAGAAAACAGTCTCAGAATCGCGCAGATCCGTTGAAGGGTTCCAGAATTATAACCTCATAAAGAGACAGTGGTCAGAATTGTAAAAATTGGCCCGGTCATTAACGTGCAAACCACCCTTGGGGGTGAAGGGGTTAAGACAGAGAAATATGTCACACAATAATACTGTAGTTAATAAATAACATTTCCCACATGTCTACTTTACATCAGCACAATTTTGGAACCAACACTTTTTTTGTTAGGAAGTTATAAGGGTTAAATGTTGACCAGCGATTTCTCATTTTTACAACAAAATTTGCAAAACCATTTTGTTAGGGACCATCTCACATATGAAGTCACTTTGAGGGGTCTATATGGCATAAAATACCAAAAATTTACACCAATCTAAAAATTGCACCCCTCAAGGTTTTCAAAACCACATTCAAGAAGTTTATTAACCCTTCAGGTGCCTCACAGGAGCTGAAGCAACATGGAAGGAAAAAATTAACATTTAAATTTTTAGTGACAAAAATTATCTTTTAGAAAAAAAAAAATATTTTCACAAGTGTAAAAGGAGAAAATGGGCAGATAAAGTTGTTGTGCAATTTCTTCTGAGTACGCCGATACCCCATATGTGGGGGAAAACCACTGGGCGCACTAGACCCCCTAAGGAGCTTATCTAGACCTGTGGTGAGCTCTTTGAACCCCAAGTGTTTTACTAAAGTTTATAATGCCTGGGCGTGAAAAAAAAAAATTCCACAAAAATTATTTTTTAGTCCCCAATTTTGATTTTTCCCAAGGAAATTGGACCACAAAATTTGTTGTCCAATTTGTCCTGAGTACGCTGATACCCCATATGTGGGGGGGAACCACTGTTTGGGCGCACGGCAGAGCTCGGAAGGGAAGGAGCGCCATTTGACTTTTTCAAACCAAAATTGGCTGTAATTGAGATTGGACGCCATGTCGAGCTTGGAGAGCCCCTGATGTGCCTAAACAGTGCAAACCCCCAACAAAGCAAATGACACCATTTTGGAAACTAGCCCCCTCAAGGAACTTATCTAGATGTGTGGTGAGCACTTTGAACCCCCTAGGGCTTCACAGAAGTTTATAACATAGAGCCATAAAATTAAAAAATCATTTTTTTCCACAAAAATGATCTTTTCACCCCCAATTTTTATTTTCCCGAGGGTAACAAGACCCCAAAAGTTATTGTGCAATTTGTCCTGAGTATGCTGATACCCAATATGTGGGGGAAAACCACTGTTTGGGCGCATGGCAGAGCTCGGAAGGGAAGGAGCGCCATTTGACTTTTTCAAACCAAAATTGGCTGGAATTGAGATTGGACGCCATGTCGCGTTTGGAGTGCCCCTGATGTGCCTAAACAGTGGAAACCCTAACTTTAGCTCCAACCCTAACTTTAGCCCCAACCCTAACCCTAATGGGAAAATGGAAATAAATACATTTTTTTAATTTTATAATTTTTCCCTAAGTAAGGGGATGATAAAGGGCGGTTTGATTTACTATTTATAGCGGGTTTTATGTTTAACAGCTGTCACATGCTAAAATGTTTCCATTTTTTGGCCCACACAACTCATATGACGTCTTATTTTTTGCATGACGAGTTGATGTATTTACTGGTACCATTATTGGGCACATGACATTGTTTGATCGCTTTTTATTACGATTTTTGGGAGGCAGAATGAACAAAAACCAGCAATTCATGAATTTCTTTTGGGGGGGGCGGGGCGTTTATACCGTTCAGCGTGTGGTAAAATTGATAAAGCAGATTTATTCATCGGTTAGTATGATTACAGCGATACATCATTTATATCATTTTTTTATGTTTTGGCGCTTTTATACAATAAAAACAATTTTGTATAAAAAATAATTATTTTTGCATCGCTTTATTCTGCGAGCTATAGCTTTTTTATTTTTTCGCTGATGATGCTGTATGGAGGCTCGGTTTTTGCAGGACCTTTTCAGCGGTACCATGTTTATTTATATCTGTCTTTTTGATTGCATGTTATTCCACTTTTTGTTCGGCGGTATGATGATAAAGCATTGTTTATTTGCCTTGTTTCTCCCTCCCCCATGACAGCACCACGGAGAGAGGGGGATCCGCCCATTAGGGACAGGAACCCTACAGATAAAAAGGCGGTACCTCTCCTCTGCCGCCAGTTGGGTTCCTGTCCCTGACAGGGATCCTGCAGATCGGTACCTGTAAGAAGATACAGATCCCGGGGCCGGTCCGTCGGGCTTATGGCAGCGGGGAGATTTGTCAACGCTACTGACTTGTCTACTTAAAGGGAACCTGTCACCCCCCAAGGGTATTTTTAACTAAAAGAGCCACCTTCAGCAGCACTAAGTCTGCAGTCTGTGAAAGTGGCTCTTTTGTTTCTGCTCCCCAATAACGCCGAAATATTGAGTTTTACTGAGTCCCATAGGTATGGCGTGTCCCCCTGTCTCATCCTCCTCCCAGCCATCCATCATCCCCCTGCTGCGTCACTGTGCCGCCTCATTTGTTTCTCTTGCCGATACAGGCTGGCGCTGTGGCAACAGTTCTCGGGCATGCGCGTTGCGCGCTGCCCGGGAACTGACATCAGGCTAGCTCGCCTGCGTGTTTCGGAGGCACCAGATCCCGCCCCGCAGGGTGTTATGATGTATTCATACTGCAGGGCTGGCAATCTGGCGCCTGCGCAGTTAACAACAATAGCTGCGCCTACCCCCTTCTCCCTCTGCTTTAGTTTTCTTCCATTGGCAGCGTCTGATGAGCTGAGCAGTTCAGTGACGCTGCCAAGGGAGGAAAATGAAAGAGGATAGGGAGGAGGCAGGCGCATCTATAGTTGTTAACTGCACAGGCGCCAGATTGCCAGCCCTGCAGTGTGAAAACATCATAACACACTGCGGGGCGGGATCTGGTGCCCCCGAAACATGCAGCCACGATAGCCTGATGTCAGTTCCCGGGCAGCGCGCACTGCATATGCCCGAGAACTGTTGCCACAGCACAGGCGCCCGCCAGCATGTAACGGCAAGAGAAACAAAAGAGGAGGCGGTGCAGTGACGCAGCAGGGGGATGATGGATGGCTGCGAGGAGGATGAGACGGGGACACGCCATACCTATGGGACTCAATACAGGCATGGGGACCTATTTATAAAACTCAATATTTCGGCATTACTGGGGAGCAGAAACAAAAGAGCCACCTTCACAGACTGCAGCCTTAAAGGGAATCTGTCACCATAAATTGGCGGGATATTTAAATGATGGCAGTCAGGTCAGATGGGCGGTATTTTGGGTACTTGCTTTAACATGTTGTTCGCCGCTGTCTCCATTATTTCTGGGAATTGTAGTCGTTGCCCTCCATATAATGCGCCTGTGCATTGCAATCTTGAATTGCGCACGCGCAGTATGCTTTGCCCGCAGATTGCAGTGTGCAGGCGCGTTATATGCAGGGCAATGACTACAATTCCCAGAAATAATGGAGACAGCGGCGAACAACATGTTAAGGCAAGTACCCAAAACACCGCCCATCTGACCTGACTGCCATCATTTAAATATCCCGCCAATTTAGGGTGACAGATTCCCTTTAAGGCTGGGTCTCACATAGCGATACACCAGCGATCCCGACAACGATCAGGATCGCTGGTGTATCGCTATATTATCGCTGCTGAGCTGCCAAACAGGCAGCGATCAGCACAAGGACACTGCGGGTAAACATCGCTAGTTACCCACAGTGTACCTTGGATACCAGCGCCCTGATGCAGGGAGCTGGTAACCAAGGTACACATCGGGTTTCCAGGCGCTGCGCGGTGCCTGGAAACCCGCTGTGTACCTTGGTTACCAGCTCCCTGCATCAGGGCGCTGGTATCCAAGGTACACAGTGGGTTTCTAGGCACCGCCCCGCGCCTGGAAACCCGCTGTGTACCTTGGTTACCAGCGGATCGCTGGTCTCCCGCCTGTCACACGCAGCGATGCGTGCCTGTCAGCGGGAGACCAGCGATCAAAAAAATGTCCAGACATTTCAGCGACGATCAGCGATACCCGGCAGGGGGGCTGATCGTCGCTGAATGTCACACACAGCGATATCACTGGTGAGCTCGCTGCTGCGTCACAAAACTAGTGTGAAACGGGGGCTTTAGTGCTGCTGAAGGTGGCTCTTTTAGTTAAAAACGCTCTTGGGGGTGCAGGTTCCCTTTAAGTAGACAAGTCAGTAGCGTTGACAAATCTATTTTGTACCTATAGCTTCTATGCAAACCTTTTGTCTACGGAACTAGAACAATGCTATTTATTTTTTCATTGATCAGAAGAAATTGCAAGATACATTATATTTCATATTGGAAAATAAGTATTTGATACACTGATTTTGCAAGTTTTCCCACCTATAAAGAATGGAGAGGTCTGTAATTTTTATCGTAGGTATACTTCAACTGTGAGAGACAGAATCTTAAAAAAATTCACATTGTGTGATTTTTGCTTAATTAATTTGCATTTTATTGCATGAAATAAGGATTTGATTCAATAGAAAAACAGAACTTAATATTTGGCACAGAAACCTTTGTTTGCAAGTGCAGAAGTCAGACGTTTCCTGTAGTTCGTGACCAAGTTTGCACACACTGCAATAGCGATTTTGGCCCACTCCTCCATACAGATCTGCTCCAGATCTTTCAGGTTTTGGGGCTGTCAAAGGGCAACATTGAATTTCAGCTTCCTCCAAAGATTTTCTATTGGATTTAGGCTGAGCCTGACTAGGCCACTCCAGGACCTTGAAATGCTTTTTACAGAGCCACTCTTTAATTACCCTGGTTGTGTGTTTCAGGTCACTGTCATGATGGAAGACCCAGCTACGACCCATCGTCAATGCTCTTACTGAGGGAAGGAGGTTGTTGGCCAAAATTTTGTGATACTGTACATGACCCCATCCATTCTCCCTTCAATACGGTGCAGTCATCCTGTCCCCTTTGCAGAAAAGCACCCCCTCATCCTTCTTCCTCCAAACACGGCAAGTGAAATTGATATCAAAAAGTTCATGACTTTCACCCATGCCTCCTCTGGATCATCCCGATGGTCATTGGAAAACTTCAAACGGATGTGGACATTTGCTGGTATGAGCAGGGGACTTTGGGTATCCTGCAGGATTTTAATCCATGACGGCATAGTGTGTTACTAATGGTAATGTTTGAGACTGTGGTCCAAGCTCTCTTCAGGTGATTGATCAGGTCCTCCTATCTAGTTCTGGGCTGATTCTTTACCTTAGAATCATCCTTACCCCACGAGACAAGATCTTGCATAGAGTCCCATACCAAGTAAGAGTGACTGTTATCTTGTGTTTCTTCTATTTTCTAATACAGTTGTTGACTTCTCTCCAAGCTTCTTGCCTATTGTTCTGTAGCCCACCCCAGCCTTGTTCAGGTCTACAATTTCTCTTTCCCGCATTTCCAGTGGGCGGTGCAGTCTGTCAGCCTATCAGCAGCGCACACACGGAGCGAGGTGCTCTTTTTTCACACAAGCAAGGGCATGTGTCATTGGCTGTGTATGTCACATGTCCTTGCCCTATAAGACCCAGCCATTTCCCCCCTCGCCACCATTTTCTCACTGCTGCAGCTCAGTGTTAGACGGCACTGCTGCTGTTAGCGCTATATTGTGTGTGCATTGTGCAACTGCGACTTGCAAGCAAAATAGCTGAGAAATAGAGAGGAAGGTTTAGGGAGTAGGGACTAGTTCACAATTGCAGCCCTTTTGAGGGCTACGTTACATCAGTTCCTAGCAGTTTTAGCAGGCAGGTCTATGCTCACTCTTAAATAGACAGATAGGTCAACTTGGGACAGTGACTATTTGTAATTGCAGCCCTTTTCAGGGCTAGGTTACAGCAGTAGCTATCACCTTTTGTCAGCTACACCAGTGTTCAAATCACTCCTAATTATTCGCTACATCTATCCTGTTCAATAATTGTGTGCATAGTAGCAGTCTGTGGTACTCATTGCATTAGGCCATCTAAACTAAGCTACACCAGAGTTTTTTTTTTAAAAAAATTTTTTATCTGCATCTTGCGTGGACAATAATTTTGGGCTTAGTAGCAGTGTGTGGTACTCATTCCATTAGGCCATCTATACAAAGCTCCACCAGCCTTAAAAAAAAATTCTATCTGCATCTTGCCTGGACAATAATTTTGGGCATAGTAGCAGTCTGTGGTACTCATTCTATTAGGCCATCTATACAAAGCTCCACCAGAGTTGAAATACTCATAATTTTTGGCTGCATCTTACCTGTAGAATAATTGTGGGCATAGTAGCAGTCTGTGGTACTCATTGTATTAGGCCATCTGTATAAAGCTCCACCAGTGTTGAAATACTCATAATTTTTGGCTGCATCTTGCCTGTAGAATAATTGTGGGCATAGTAGCAGTCTGTGGTACTCATTGTATTAGGCCATCTATACAAATCTCCACCAGAGTTGAAATACTCATAATTTTTGGCTGCATCTTGCCTGTAGAATAATTGTGGGCATAGTAGCAATTTGTGTTACTCAATGTATTAGGCCATCTATACAAAGCTCCACCAGAGTTGAAATACTCATAATTTTTGGCTGCATCTTGCCTGTAGAATAATTGTGGGCATAGTAGCAGTCTGTGGTACTCATTCTATTAGCTCATCTATACAAAGCTCCACCAGAGTTGAAATACTCATAATTTTTTGCTGCATCTTGCCTGTAGAATAATTGTGGGCATAGTAGCACTCTGTAGTACTCATTGTATTAGGCCATCTAAACAAAGCTCCACCAGAATTCAAATTCCTAATAATTTTTAGCTGCATCTTGCCTGGACAATAATTGTGGGCATAGTAGCAGTGTGTGGTACTCATTCTATTAGGCCAGCTATACCAAGCTCCACTAGTGAGGAAGGTGCAAGAGCCCAGGAAGAAGTGGAGGACGTACTGCCGATGGGCATGGAAGACTCATCAGATGAGGGAGACCGTGATCACATTTCTGTTGTGCGAGGTTGGGGGGAGAGGGCAGAGGAAGGAAGCATGATTCGTACCTCGCCACCAATACAACAGGGACTTGGTGCTCCTGGATGCGCAAGACACATGAGTGCCTTCTTGCTGCACTACCTGCAACATGACCCTCGAATTGTCAGAATTCGAAATAATCCTGACTACTGGGTAGCCACACTGTTAGATCCCCGGTACAAAAGTAAATTTGCCTAAATAATTCCTGCCATAGAAAAGGATTCACGCATGCAGGAGTATCAGCAGAGACTGTTGCAGAATCTTACATGTGCTTTTCCACAAAACAACCAGTGGTGCACGTAGTGAATCTCACAGTTCTAACTTGCCAACCGTGGGACTGTTGAGTGTTCAGTACTCAAACCGTAACAGAAACACAGTATCTGCTGGTGTTCACAGCAATTTTGCGGAATCCTTTCACCAGTTTTTTAGCCCATCCTTTGCAAGGCCACAGGAGACAAGAATTCAGACACATAGTCAACACCTAGAGACGATGGTACAGAAGTATCTCCAACTGAACATCGAAGCCATGGCTGTGTCACTGGACTCTTGCTCTTTTTGGGCTTCCAATCTGGATAAATGGCCGGAGCTCGCCACTCACGCCTTGGAGATCTTGTCATGCCCGCAGCCAGCGTTCTCTCTGAACGTGTGTTCAGCGCTGCTTGTGGTGTGCTGACAGATAAGCGCACGCGGCTGTCCACTGAGAATGTAGACAGACTCACATTCATAAAGATGAACAAATCATGGATCCGCAAGGACTTTTCTACCCCTGTGTCATCCTGGGGAGAGTAAAAGCTTGAGGATTTGTTCAAATCACCTCACCAACCGTTTTAAGCAACTCTGGGGCAATTGATGCTACTTAAGTGGTGTCTGTGCCCCAAATTTTTGGAAAACATTGAGACTCTTTTTGGAGTCCCCTTGCTGTGTTTTACGTGACGTTGGCATCGTCAATTATAGGTGGGTTGGGTCTTTCCCCCCCCCCCTTTTAACCGTAAGAAATTACATACACTATGACTTGGGGTAACACAGATGGTTGAGTGTGAAGACTAGAGCTGTTTACTCATACTATAGCCTGGGAATCAGAGGTCTGCTACAAAGCTTGAGTGTCTGCTAGTCAGCGGAGTAATCACCGGCTGTAGATATAATTACAAATTTTTAACTGCATCTTACCCAGACAATAGTTTTGGGCCTAGTAGCAGTGTCTGCTAGTCAGCGGAGTAGCCACCGGCTGTAGATATAATTACAAATTTTTAACTGCATCCAACCCAGACAATAATTTTGGGCCTAGTATCAGTGTCTGCTAGTCAGCGGAGTAGCCACCGGCTGTAGATATAATTACAAATTTTTAACTATCTAACCCAGACAATAATTTTGGGCCTAGTAGCAGTGTCTGCTAGTCAGCGGAGTAGCCACCGGCTATAGATATAATTACAAATTTTTAACTCATCTAGCCCAGACAATAATTTTGCAACCAAATTCAGATAAACGGTTTCAAAGGAGCGCCAGGCTGGCGATAAAGGCAGATGAGATTAAGGTTGTCCGTTGCAGCTCCGGCCGGGTACCTCAAGAGAGGATCAGACATAAGTGATGATAAAGCAATCCGGTCATAAGGAGCGCGAGGGACGCAATTCAGCTGATATTAAAAAGTCTTCATTTATTGATATCCACAACGCGTTTCAACGGAATAGCTCCATCTTCCTCAGGTGGCAGTTATACATAGAATGGAGTAGGAAAGCTATATAAAGGTGGAGCAGCAAAAGAAAATTAAAAGGCAATTAATCAGAACACCCACATGATTAAAAATGCAAATATGACTGCAAAAAAGAAAAACAAACAAACAAATAAATTGAATAAAACCAACCTAAAAACGACACAAAAACAATGTACACAAGGAAAAATAAATGAAAATAAATAAATAAATCTCAAAATGCATATATTACGTGACTTTTTCAATAGTGAGGTTTAACCCCCTCAGGGGCCAGTGTACCAAGTTTAAAAATCCAGAAACTCTCCCTTCTTATTAGATTATTATAATGATCAGGCATATCATGTGGTATCTGGTCAATAACAGTGAGTTTTAACAAATTCAAATTCATTTGGTGCACTAGGGAGAAATGTTTTGAGAGACTGTGTAGCATAAACCCATTTCGGATATTTTGACGGTGCTTGTTGAGCCTTGCATGCATCGTCTGTATCGTCCAACCGATTTACTGCAACCCACAACCGCACTCAATTAAATAATAATGTAGAACGATTGGCAATTGACATGAGAGTTGATTTTAAAACTGGTGCCTGTGGTGCGAGATTGAAATTCTTGCACCCCATTCATAATAGAGACGCAACATAAACACTTAGAGGTCCAACATGCAAAACAACCCGGATTAGAATTTATCCGGGTTGCAGATGAAGATAAGGACTTGAGAGTTGTGTTGCTGGGGGCAACTAGATTTTGAAGAGTTTGGTTTTTCCAAAAAATCGACAATAATTTTTGGCCTAGTAGCAGTGTCTGCTAGTCAGCGGATTAACCCAGCTGTTAAGCAAGCTACACCACCTGTACTTTGGAGACCTAATTTTTTCAAAGGAAATGCTTCGGGCCCCCGGGACAATCAGTGAAGAGCATCGGGGAGGCACCCCAAGGCACAGGGGCTGTGAGTGGCGGTAGGACGCCTTGCGGTGGACCACCAAGCTCGATCCTTATAAAAGCTTTTTAACTGCAGCAGCCTTAGTGGACGCTACTGGACCTGGCATTACCGCGGCTGCTGGCATGAGACTTGCCCTCCAATAGATCCTTTTAAAAGGATTTAAAGTGTACTCATTCAAATTAGAGAGACAATTTAAATAAAAAAGATTAGACCTGCCTCCACCGCAGGGGGGCTCGCTCGACCCACCAGCGGACAGGCACCAGTATTGGGAGAGGGGGGCTGGCCGTTAGGGTCCACCGTAGCTCTGGCACAAACCCGGCGACACGCAGGTTGCACGGACAGAAACGGACTGGCCGTATCGGCTTGGCACTTTTTTGGTTTTAGAAGGGCATGACATGCCTATATCTGTGTCTCCCCCTCCTTTTACTCCTCCACGTCTTTTCTTTTCGCATGACTATATGTACTTGTCACTTTTCCATGTGTTAGTTGTGTCTTGTGAGCAATTTGTCAGCTTTTGGACACCTTTGAAGTGTTTTCTATGTGTTTCTATGTTTCTATGTGTTTTGGTTTGCCTGCCATTGGTTTTAACGGTGTTCGACGGTGTTCGACGAACAGTTCGACGAACAGTTCGTCGAACACACGGCTGTTCGGCGAACCGAACTCGAACACTACGGGGGTGGCTCATCACTAGAGGGTAGTAGAGAATGAGATCTTGTGAGGATCGGAGGTTGCGTGCAGGTAAGTACAGGGAGACTAGGTCACCGATGTACGGAGGACACAGATTGTGGATGGCTTTGTATGTCATGGTTAGGGTTTTGAACTGGAGTCTTTGGGTAATGGGGAGCCAGTGCAGGGATTGACAGAGGGGAGGGGCCGAGGAATAGCGGGGGGGACAGGTGGATTAGTCAGGCAGCAGAGTTTAGAATAGATTGGAGTGGTGTGAAAATGTTAGAGGGGAGGCCACAGAGCAGGATGTTGCAATAAACAAGGTGGGAGATGATGAGGGCATGGACTAGGGTTTTTGCAGATTCTTGGTTGAGGAATGTACAGATCCGTGAAATATTTTTGAGTTGAAGTTGGCAGGAAGCTGAAAGGGCTTGTATATGTGTGGCTTGAAAGAGAGATCAGTGTCAAGGATAACCCCGAGGCAGCGAGCTTGTGGGACTGAGGAGGGTGGGCAGCCATTTACTTTAATGGATAGGTCCGTTGGGGGGTCGCGTGAGATGGGGGAAAGATGATAAATTCTGTTTTGTCCATATTAAATTTTAGAAATCTAGCGCAGAAGAAGGATGAAATAGAGGAAAGACATTTAGAGATTCTGGTTAGTAGGGAGGTGATATCTGGTCCAGAGATGTAGATCTGTGTTTCATCAGCATAGAGGTGATACTGAAATCTGTGAGATTCTATGAGCTGTCTGACGCCGAAGGTGTAAATGGAGAAGTGCAAGGGCCCTAGGACTGAACCTTGCGGGACTCCCAACAGATGGGGGCGTGGTGAGGAGGTGGTGTATGAGTGGGAGACGCTAAATGTCTGGTCTATTAGGTATGATGCGATCCAAGATAGAGCCAAGTCTGTGATACCAAGAGATGAGAGGGTCTGTAGTAATAGGGAATGGTCCACTGTGTCAAAGGCAGAGGACAGGTCCAGGACGAGGAGGACAGAGTAGTGTCGCTTGGCCTTGGCGGTTAATAGGTCATTGGTGACCTTAGTTGGGGCAGTTTCAGTGGAGTGGTGTGGCCGGAAGCCAGATTGTTATCGGTCGATAAGGGAGCAAGAAGAGAGGTGAGAGGACAGTTCAAGATGGACGTGTTTTTCCAGTAGTCTTGAGGCATAGGGGAGAAGTGATATAGGGCGATAGATACAGAGGATGGGTCAAGAGAGGTTTTTTGAGGATAGGTGTCATTGAGGCATGTTTAAAGCTTGAGGGGAAAGCACCAGTTGCTAGTGATAGGTTGAAGAGATGGGTTAGGGTTGGGATGAAGACTGTGGTGAGGTTTTGGATAAAGTGGGATAGGATCGGGTCAAGTGCACAGGTGATGAGATGTGATATTGAGAGTAGAGTGGAGAGTCGATCTTCTGTAATGGTGGAGAAGTTGGTTTTGGAGGAGGAGGGCTGGGCAGTTAGAGGGAAGGCTCTGGGGGTTGTCAACCAAAACTGTCTCTGATGTTATCAATCTTCTGCTTGAAAAATGAGGCAAAGTCTTATTTAGTATTTGTTCTTTGTGTGTGTTATTATTGGGTCACTGTGGTGGTAATATGTGATCTGGTCATGGCGTGATGGTATTTGTTCCTTGTATGTGGTATTATTGGTCACCATGTGGTGGTAATATGTGATTAGGTCATGGTGTGATGGTATTTGTCCCTTGTGATATTTTTGGTCATTTTAAAAATTGAAAAATAAATAAAAGTATACCTAAATTGTATTGGATATTTAACAAATATTTTATAAGTTACAGTAGAGTATGGCCCGGCCAAAACAGTCTACTTTGCCGTGGTGGCAGATTAAAAAACCTTTTGGCCAAAACAAAAGCGGCTGGCTATATATGTGTTGATGGGAACTGTAAATGTGTGATTGATGAGGACGTGGTGCAGAAGTGGCGTTTTTCCAAGAGAGGGTGGTGGGACTGTGGAAGGTTCAAGGGGTGGAGGCGGGGCCCTGAGTGTAGCCTGGGTGGAGTTTCAAGGGGGCCCTGAAAATTTTGCCAGTATGGGGCCCCGAAATTCCTAGTGGCAGCCCTGCAACTGAACCCGTGCCGTTCAGGTGGTCGGTGTCTGCTCAAGTGCATCTGATCTATCATGTCAAATATACTGTTGCTATTGCTACTGACTCGGCAATTGTTGTAGCCCTCATGCTGGAACAGGACAGGGGAGCATTGGCTGTGCTAGGATTGCAGAGGGGGCTCCTCGTTAGCCATGTGGTCAGTAGGTACAGTGGGTACGGAAAGTATTCAGACCTCTTTAAATTTTTCACTCTTTGTTTCATTGCAGCCATTTGGTAAATTTAAAAAAAGTTCATTTTTTTTTCTCAATAATGTACACTCTGCACCCCATCTTTGCTGGAAAAAAAACAGAAACCAAAAAAAACATATTGTGTGCCCTCACAAATCAAGTCCTATCAGTTTAATTAAACACAGCTGGGCTCCAATGAAGGAGTAGAACCATCTCAAGGAGGATCACAAGGAAATGGACAGCATGTGACGTAAATATGAGTGTCTGAGCAAAGGACCTGAATACTTATGACCATGTGATATTTTAGTTTTTCTTTTTTAATAAATTTGCAAAAATTTCTATATTTTTGGTTTTTATCAGTCAAGATGGGGTGCAGAGTGTACATTAATGAGAAAAAAAATAACATTTTTTGCATTTACCAAATGGCTGCAATGAAACAAAGAGTGAAAAATTTAAAGGGGTCTGCATACTTTTCAAACCCACTGTATATGCACTGCAAAAAGCCTCTCAGAGCACGTAACACAACTTATTCTGCTAATACTCCAATTTGGACTCTTGACTTTTTTTAAAGACAGAAAACATTCCCTTTAAAAGCTCACTCACACTAGTGTATACATTGGACGAGTGCTATCATCTGTTTATTCGGATAGCATTCTAACTAATGTCATTCTGTGGGGCAATGTTGACCAGCGTTATTTTGCTCATACCGATTTGGCATGAGAAAAAAATTGCAGCATGCCACATTTTGTAGCATTAATTGGATCGCACTCGGCCTTTCAAGTCTATGGGTGCGTGGAAAACATCGGATTGTTCTGATATCTGCCGACTCACAGAATGGAGAAATATTATTCTCCATCTTATCCTCACATGTTCTACAATTCTCTCATTTGAGAGAATCGGATCACACTAAGCTGACACTGATCAAACTCGGATCAGAGTTTGATCGGCGTGTCAGTACCATAATTAATCCTATTTTCTCGGAGGAGAGAATATATGATTGAGTGACTCTGGCCTTATAGAAAAATATTCAGAATTGAAAGTCCTTAGTGGTTGATACCTTTTAATGGCTAACTGAAATGATGGTAACAAATTGCAAGCTTTCGAGGCTACTCAGGTCTCTTCATCAGACATTGACTAATACAAAATCTGAAGAAACACATATTTAAGCACAACACAGCCCAGAAATAATGCAATAGATAAGGCAAGTGACGTGAAGCAGAACTATCATAATGGGAGCGTGATAGACAGTTATGGACATAAATATTGGAACAGTTCATAGATAAGGAGTGAAAGTTTTATTGTCTTCTGATCAAGGTCTGGTAATGTGTTGTGATGCCCCCACAAGGTCTTAGGAGCAAATTCCTTAATTGATGTAAAAAGACATAAATCCATGCGACACATTCATTCCTGCTTTGAGTATGTCAAAGGTCGTCATAAGTTTGTACTCCCAGACTCTTCTGTCTCTCTGAGATTTGAAATTACCTTTCAATACAAGTAATTTCATGTGTATGGTGCTGTGATCAGGGATACAAAACTGTTTTGCTACAGGTAGATCCATTCTTTTTTCTCTTATTGTGTGGCAATGAGAATTCATCCTTGTTCTCAGTTTTTGCCCTATCTTCCCCACATGCAGACCTACAGTTGGACATTTAGTACAAATAATTAAGTACACCACATTAGATGTGATGCAGCTGAAAGTACCTGGGATCTTTTAGTCCTGATGCGAATTGAGGATCTTTATCTTGTCCATGGTCATTATAAATGGACAGGTTTTACATTTTTTCTGATTGCAAGGAAAGGTTCCTGCAGCTGTTGGAGAGGACAGGGAGCTTCTGACAATGATGGTTCTTATATTTGTGGGTTGCCTAAAACACAGTATTGGGGGGTCTGGAAAAATGGATTGTAATCGGGCATCTTTTTGTAGTAAAGGTTGTAATTTCCGTACAGCTCCCCTTAGCAGTTCCAGATTTGGATTGTACAGTAAGTGACTACTAGAGGCACCCGATTATTTTCTTCTTTCGCTTTGTAATGTAGCAGGTGATTCCTTGACATTCTGGTGGCTCTTGTAATTTGGTTTTGAATTGTTCTTTGATGGTAGCCCTGATTCAGAAAGGTCTTTGTGAGGCGACCAAGGTGTTCATCTCTATCCATGGGGTTGGAACATATACCATTGTATCTGATGGCTTGGCTGTAGATAATAGAGTTTTTTATGTATTTTGGATGGAAACTGTCTCATTTAAGGTATGTTGGACGGTCGATTGGCTTCTGATAAAGGAATGTCTCTATTTAATTGTTCTTTAGCTTAAGCCTGGGTCTCACATAGCGATACACCAGCGATCCCGACAACGATATGCACTTGTCAGGATCGCTGGTGTATCGCTACATGATCGCTGCTGAGCTGCCAAACAGGCAGCTCAGGGCAGCGATCAGCACAGCGACACTGCGGGTAACATCGCTTAGTTATCCGCAGTGTACCTTGGATACCAGCGCCCCGATGCAGGGAGCTGGTAACCAAGGTACACATCGGGTTTCCAGGCGCTGCGCGGTGCCTGGAAACCCACTGTGTACCTTGGTTACCAGCTCCCTGCAGCAGCGCGCTGGTATCCAAGGTACACAGCGGGTTTCTAGGCACAGCCCCGCACCTGGAAACCCGCTGTGTACCTTGGTTACCAGCGGATCGCTGGTCTCCCGCCTGTCACACGCAGCGATGCGTGCCTGTCAGCGGGAGATCAGCGATCAAAAAAATGTCCAGGACATTCAGCGACGATCAGCGATACCAGCAGGGGGGCTGATCGTCGCTGAATGTCACACACAGCGATATCGCTGGGGAGATCGCTGCTGCGTCACAAAACTAGTGACTCAGCAGCGATCTCGCTAGCGAGATCGCTGTGTGAGACGGGGGCTTTAATGATGGTGACTACTAAATTAATCTCAGTATTGGAGTAGTTGATTGTTAAGTTGATGGTGGGATGAAATTGATTAAACTGTTTGTGGAACGTCTTTAGCTGTGGCTCAACTCCGTCCAGATGATTAAAATGTCATGAATGTAGCGGTAGTAGGCCAGAAGCCATGAAAAGATTTGCATATTGTAAAGCCATTTTACTTCCCATAGCTGTGCCAGTCTCCTGTGGATAAATCTTGTTGTCAATTCAAAGTAATTGTGGGTGAGGATGAATTTTATAAGTTTCACCACAGAATTAGCATCAGTCCCTGTGTTTTCCATGAAGAATTTGCAGGCATTTAATCCATCCTGGTGTGGGATATTAGAGTACAAAGATTCCACATCCATGGTGGCCAGGATGGTTCCTTCTGGTAGAGGACCTATTGCTGCTAGTTTATTCAGTAGGTCAGTTGTGTCCTGAATGTAGCTGGGTGTATCCTTTGCCAGTGGTTTAAGAATACCCTCTACCCATCCAGATACCTGCTCAGTAAGGGTGCCCACACATGAAATAATTGGTCTTCCTGGATTTCCAGATTTGTGGATTTGGGGCATGTAGAATGTCCCTATTCTTGGACTCTCTGGTATCAGGTCATCGGCTCTTATGGATTCGTCAGTCAAACAAGATACCAAATTGTTTAGTTCCTTGTAATAGTCCTGTGTAGGATCCGACTCCAATTTTCTGTAGTAGCGTGTGTCCATCAGTTGTCTGTTTGCTTCCTTCATGTAGTCTGACGTATTCATCCTGACTTTAGCACCTCCCTTGTCAGAAGGTTTAATGATGATTTATTTGTTGGTTTTATAATGGTTTTTGTTGGCCTTATAATGAGAGTCTAAAGTGTGGCTCTTCAATAGTCATCCTTTGGCTTGAATGCAAAAATATGCCCGTTATCCCACAAGCATTCCAACATACAGCTTGCCATGCTCGCCAGCAGAACCAAGGAACATGTTGGTTGACTTTCATCACCTGACTGCTATCGTTAGTAGTCATGGCCAGAGTCTTAGTCATCATTTTTACTCTGTCACTCTGGTCCCCTGCCTGTGTCAACTCAGTGTCGCCATCCATATCCACCTGCTGTTGCTTCTTCTCCCTGCACTTCTTGCAGGATGAAACATGGAATTTCAGGATTGGTGGCAGACACAGGGCTGCAATGAGTTCTTCCCTCATCTCCTATTGTATTATAGTAAGTGTTTTATTTACAGGATAAATAAGAGGAGTGGCATCGTGAATTCAATAGTTATCCCTGCTGTCAAATTCTGTAAACTCTTCAGTAAGCAACATGCATCCCTCCAACAGGGATCTCAAAGTATGCTATGCTCCAGTTTGGCTGCTGCATAAAGTAGTTTGTCACCGCTTTATGCTACTTGTAAATATGCAGCATTGAATTTCAATGGTTGTCAGCTCACAAATCAGATTGCTCTCTGGAAGATTTTTTTTTGCAAATTCAGGAGTGCATGCTATGCCAAGTAAAAACTGTTCATATGAGCACTTTACTGGCCATAGAAACCTTCAAGCGAGTATGTTTTTCAAAATAAATTTTGCATAATTAATTTTAAGTTATGTGCTATACAGGGAGAGTGAGTTCCTTTCCCCAATATTAAGGCAGTCAGAATGTTCCGGGCATTACTGCTCATGACAATTCCCAACTGCAGTTGATGTTGATCCAGCATATGTGGAATTTGCCGCTTGATACATAGCAGCAACTTGTCTGTTGATAGTTTTTACGGATGATGGTAGACATGCATAAGTCCATCAAGTTCAATCTACAGCCTAACATATTGATCCAGAGGAGGCAAAAAAAAACCATGAGGCAGATGCTAATTGCTTTTGTCCCTGATGCTTTCAAGATGTAAAACTTCTTGACAGTGCTGCACCTTGAGTGAACGAAAAGAATGAGAAAGGTGTGTCGAATCAGCAATGTGCCCTTTGGTTGTCAGGGATGGGGTCATGTCTGCGGAGTAGGATCTCGTGTAAGTGGAGACATTGAAGAAAGATAGCCACTGCCTGGCGGTGGAAATAGATGTAGCTCCCAGATGCGGAGTCTTCACCACCTGTCCTGGTTGTGGTGGTGCATCTCTGCAGTCCCTGCCTATAGCTCCAAGTCACTACAGTGCAGTGCATTTTGGAGCTCAAAAACTATTCAAGAGAGCAATCTATGTTATCGTGCATTAGAGAATATACACACAGTCAAAATTGATGGTACCCCTCGTTTAATGACAGAAAAACCCACAATGGTCACAGAAATAACTTGAATCTGACAAAAGAAATAATAAATCAAAAATCTATGAAAATGAATAATAATAATCTTTATTTTTATATAGCGCTAACATATTCCGCAGCGCTTTACAGTTTGCACACATTATCGTCGCTGTCCCCAATGGGGCTCACAATCTAGATTCCCTATCTGTATGTTTTTGGAGTGTGGGAGGAAACCGGAGAACACGGAGGAAACCCACGCAAACAAGGGAAGAACATACAAACTCCTTGCAGATGTTGTCCTAGGTGGGATTCAAACCCAGGACTCCAGCGCTGCAAGGCTGCAGTGCTATCCACTGAGCCACCGGAACAAATGAAAGTCAGACATTGCTTTTCAACCATGCTTCCACAGAATTAAAAAAAATAAATAAACCTCATGAAATAGGCCTGGACAGAAATGATGGTACCCCTGAAAATAATGTGACAAAAGGGACATGTTAAATCAAAGTGTGTTCACTAGATTGAGCGATACTTTCCGATATCCTAAAGTATCGGAATCGGAATGGTATCGCCGATATCACTAAAATATCGGCGATACCCGATATCGATACCGGAAGTCCCATGTAAGTCTATGGAACAAAATATCGAAATTAAAAAAAACCCATTCTTGCCTTGTTGGTTAATTGTACATGAAGGAAAACAAGAAAGAGTAATGTAGAATGTATTGGGGAAGGTTGAGGAGACATTAAAGGCATAGATGTTTAACCCAATCAAATGGAATAGCATAAATATTTTTTTTTTTAAAGATGTTCGGATTGACGAAGAAATTGACAATGTTAACGTTTTTTATATTTTGGCAAATATGTATATACACAACTTCCATGCTCTTCATCTTCACCTTTTTAACTTTTCACACACTTTCTCCTTCATAATCTTCTGCAGCATCATCTTTTTCATCAAATTATTCTTCATCTTCACCTTCTTTATCTTCTTCTTAAACTTCTTGCTATTCATCTTTGTTAACATTACTCATATTCTTCTTATTAAACTATTATTCTTATTCATATTCTGCTTCATCTTCTTCATCATATTCTTATTTGTGACAGAGAATCCTGTACTTGTAATCTGTCAAAGTATGAATTTTTCATCCTTCCGTTCTTGCTGTCACAAAAGATTTAAATTACAACAGTATTTGTCCGTGTTCAGTTTAGCCTGCAGCAGCAGGCATTTTCCAGGGGCACCACGAGGAGGAACGGACTCACCCCCATACACTGCTTAGTCTTCTTCTGCTTAGAATTTAGAGCATATATTTTGCTCTTCATTTTGGTCTTATACTTCATGTTCTTCTGCTTTTAGATCTTCTGCTTATTGTTCTTGTGTCTCTTGTTCGTATCTTGTATTTGTAGCACAATCTTGTACCAGCTGATGTTACTGGGACACGGTTACTAAGCAGGAGGTACCTGTGCTCCAAAGCACTACCAAGGACCAGCAGACGTTGCTGGAACTCGGATACCAAGATGGAGGCACCTAGGCCAAAGGCACTGCGGAGAACCAGCTGACGGTACTGGAACCCGAGGGGCAGCAGAAGGAAAAGAGCCAATGGCACAACCGAGGACCAGCTGACGTTACTGGGACACGGTTACTAAGCAGGAGGTACCTGTGCTCCAAAGCACTACCAAGGACCAGCAGACGTTGCTGGAACTCGGATACCGAGATGGAGGCACCTAGGCCAAAGGCACTGTGGAGAACCAGCTGACGGTACTGGAACCCGGAGGGGCAGCAGAAGGAAAAGAGCCAATGGCACAACCGAGGACCAGCTGACGTTACTGGGACACGGTTACTAAGCAGGAGGTACCTGTGCTCCAAAGCACTACCAAGGACCAGCAGACGTTGCTGGAACTCGGATACCGAGATGGAGGCACCTAGGCCAAAGGCACTGCGGAGAACCAGCTGACGGTACTGGAACCCGGAGGGGCAGCAGAAGGAAAAGAGCCAATGGCACAACCGAGGACCAGCTGACGTTACTGAACCCCAGTAACACAGGAGCAAGTGTTGACTGTGCTAACAGCACTTCCGAGCAACAACTGGCGGTGTTGGAGCCCAGGGTCAAGGAGGATGTTTAAATACTAGATCAAGTAATTTCCTTGTTACCTGTCAATTTTAAATGTCTATACTTCAAAACAAGAGAAAGATAACCTTTACTACCATAAGATGATGATTTCATTTAAACTAATATCTAGATAAATAAAGAATTGACAAACATAAACACTACATTAACATGTTGAACAGCAATGCAAACCACAAAATAAATTAGTTAAGGAATCTGCTATACGGTTGTACATAAAAGCATACAAGTACATATCTGAATCCATTAATGATGGATAAGTAACAGTATGTACACCATTTTTATTGTATAGACAATGAATGTCTGACTTCAAAACATCATCAGCATTACAAGTTATCTGTGACATTACTAAAATGTTACATTTGCTGAATAATGTCACTAAACAGTTTATACAAAATTATACAATTTCCATCATGTAATACTCATAATATGTGGCAATAATCATGTTTATTAACAAACATAACCTTTAAAAAGTGCATAGTGCATAGTGAAAATTGCTATTTATGCCTGACTGTCGACTTGCAAGCATGACAACGGATAGATAAGGTATATATAGATGAGACTGCATAGCCACAGATGGTGAATGGCGATGTAATACTGTACCTCAATAAAGTGTGCGTCACTACTACATAATTTTTTTTATATAGCTTTATAACAGGGTACGTGGATGTATGCTTGCGCCTTTGTTTTGACGCACAGACTGCCTTCCTGCTGAGACGCGTTGGGTAGTGAACAGTTGTGTGCAGTGTTCACTGTAGTCTGAGGTTTTCCTTTTTGGAGTGCAGATCACGCTCCAGTTAGTTCTTCAACACTGCTGGTTGTAGTCTGCTGAGCGTGTGTCACTGGCACATCCTTGAAATTTTTCTCTAATTGTTGCTGCTCCACTCTATTACAAATAAATAAAATCTATTAGTGTGACGCGCTTCCATCCGTATACAATACATTGGTTGCAAACACTATAGAAGTACACAAAGGGGCCTTTCACACCTACTGAACAGTTGTGTGCAGTGTTCACTGCAGTCTCTGCGGAATAACCACACTTAGGCCTTATAACTTTTCAGACTTTCTTTATCAATCTACCAAGATGAAGAAGGCAGGGAGTAAGGCACGTGGTCGTGGAGTTTCTTCAGGGAGAGGACGTGGGGATTCTGTGGCTGCTGCGGCCCCCAGTGACACAGCATCCACCAGTTTTCCCCGGGCCGTGAGCGTTCCTTTATGCGCACTTTTGTAGGAGCTCGGAGTACCCCCCTGCTGCGGGAAGAACAAATTGAAGCCGTTGTTGTTTGGATCTCAGCCA
>JARQOD010000006.1:266593834-266640222 GCA_033576555.1 Oophaga sylvatica | reverse complement strand
ACCCCTCCTGCTCCCAAATCACTGAAAGAAATTTCATCTTTATCACGGTCATCACGTATCTCATATTATATTACTCTATATTATCTTTTTACTGGTATCATCTTATCACAAAATTTTTTCGGGGCCCACAGCATTGTGTTCCCCCCCTCGGGACTGCGCACCCTCGTAGGAGCTACACACTGCCATCAAAAAAATTTTTTCCCCCAGAGACCCTTAGCCCGGGGGAAAAATTCCCCAAATAAAAGGGGGGTGCCCAGGGTTTTTCACTACCCCCATTCATATGAAACCCCCCCGAGTTTGGGCCCAAAGCCCGAGCTTGGGAGATTTGGTTTTCAGGGAAGTACCCACCTCGGGCTTATCGGGGATGAAGTCCTATCACTGGCGTCAATCGGAAGCACGGCTCCTGGCCCAAGGGGGCCCGTGCTGGGCATCACTTACAACCCCCGGGGCCCCTGTGGTCCATCTCTTGGGCCCGGGTGGACAACAAAAAGGTTTTGGCAGAGGGAGGGTCTCCCATCTCAAAAACCATGGGCCCCCCCTCTTTTGGGGACAGTTGCTAAAATTTCCGCCGCTCACACTGCCCTACACTCTCCCCCCCCCAATGTCCCTCGGGCCGAACCCCGTTATCAGCCCCCCCCTTTCCCCCAACAGCGGGAAACGCTCTTCCCGCAGAGTTCACGTCCGGGAACTCCGAAGTGACGCCCCTTCAGAGGGCTGTACCTCAGGGGACGGTTTGGGGGTTTTTAGCGGTCCACTATCACCTTTTCAACCCAAAAATCGGCCTTGACTGCAGCTCCCAAAACGTATCTCCATCACGACCTCCCCTGGACGGCTGTACCGTAACCCACCCGGGGGTAGAATCCCCCTTTTCAATTTGGCTAGTCTTCGCTGCCCCGGCTTGCTCAGGTCAGCAAATTTTTTGGGGGTTCCCCAATCAGATAGGGTACGACCGCCTGGCCCTTCAATAGTGGAGTTCTCCTTTTCCCGTCTCCAAACCAGTAAGAATCCCCCACTCTTTAGAGGTGTCATTTTTTCAAAGGGCCGTCTTACCGCTTCTTTATAGCGGACAACGCAGGTGCCTCACAAAAAATTTCTCTGGGAAGGGCTGAGGCTTTCAATCTGCTCCAACACCCGGGTTATTCTCCTGCTGCGCTGCGGAAATTGCTGCGGGGCTGCGGCGTGCTGTCCTGCTTCTGCTCTTCGCTGGGCCTGCACCGGGTACTAAATTGAGCCCCTCCAATCTGCCGGACCCTCTTTCAATAAACAGCAGTTTTATGTTGCACAAAACTTGCCCCATTTGTTCAAACAGCCCTCCATGCTGTCATCCATGCTGTCAATTTTCTTGTCTTAACAGGGCAGCTTCACTCAAGCATAACACTCACAGTTTTTTTTTCCCAGAAAATTGCCTTGCTGTGCAGACACTTTTTTTTTTTTTTTTTCTTGGCAAAGTCTATTAGGGCTACTGTCTCTTTAAGACTGCTCCACAAACTTTTCTTTTGCTGCTGCACATTCCACAGTCATTTTCACAACAAGTTCAGCTTTGCTGTGCATACATTTTCTCTCTGCAGACCCTATTAGGGCCACTGTCTCTCCAAGACTGCTCCAAATAGACGTTTCTGCTGACACACACTTTTTTTTTTTTTTTCTGTTGCTATTTCAATAGACTTCACCTTTAATGCTGTCTCTCGCCTTTTGTGCTGCATGCACACTCCAGCACTAACTGTACCAGGCCCTGCGCTGCCCCAGCATTCTCCGCCAATTGTAAGCTTTCCGGGGGGGTTTAGCTCTAGGATCGCTGTCTGGGTAGACAGAATGGCACGGAAACAGTTCATTCAGACAGCAGTTTGGTGAAAACTGGCCGCAACCAGTTTTATTAAAGTCCACAGCACACAGATAAAAACAAATCATAAACAGAAAACCTGGGCTTGTCTAGCCACTAAATTACACTTAGATAGATGGCCCTCTCTATCCGGGACCCAGACTCTAAAGTCTGTGCCCAAAACAACACATATGATATATGTTACCAGTATGGAGTTTCACAGACACTCCTCTTTATGTCTGAAGGCAACTCCAATGTCCAGACTTGAGAGAGGTCACCTCCTATTCAGTCGCTATTCGCACGGATTCTCACTGCGACTACTCCTGTGTCCGGGGTACTTCCTGCACCCAGACTGAGACAGCTCACACTCTTAGAGACTGCTTCCTTGTGCCAGGACACCTCCCTGTGTCCGGGCTAAAGACAGCTCCCACACTCTTGGAGACACCTTCTGTGTCTGGACCCCTTGTCCAGACTGAATGAGCTCTCTGACTGTGCTCACAAGCACCTACTTCTGGCTTCCTAATCAACACCTGAGTGGATTCAGGTCTGAGCTGCAAGCGTGTACTGAATGGAAGGTGTAGTGACCTTTCTTTACCACCAGGTTTACAAAGGCACACATTTCCCTCATACCAGTCAGCAAGGTACTTAGGTGAAATATACACCTCATTCACCACATATTCCTTCACTGTCTCACAACAGGTTATAATGCCTCTTATTCTATGTATAGAGGTTAGTGTGCCATGTATAATATATGGTATATACAGCGTAGTGTCGCATACAGTGCTGTATTATACACTATACAACAGTTCTAATGCTCCATACCTAATATGCAGTATAATGTACAGTGTATATGATGTAACCTGTATAAGATGTGACATTGGCTTGCCCCTCCCCTAGTTTTGATCCTGGGTACACCATGCTTCCTGGCTATTGTGATGGACAAGCCATGAGGGTATGTTTCCACGGTCAGGAAACACTCAGTAATTGCTGCGTGTTTGACGCTGTGCGCTGGCGCAGCGTCAAACACGCAGCGTCCAGACGTTACAGCATAGTGGAGGGGATTTCAAGATATCCCGTCTCCACTATGCTTAAAAACATGCAGACGGCAGACCTGCGTTAACGGACATGCGGCGTGTCTTTTTAGATCGCAGCATGTCCTATTCCCTTGCGGCGACGCTCCGTCGCCGCAAGGGAAATAACACAGGCCTGTGTAGCGCTGCGGTCATCCCGGATGTGTTCAATGAACACATCCGGATTGACGGCGCGTTCACTAGGGGGCGGGGCTTTGGGCGGAGCGGACTTTCCCCTCCATCCAAAGCGCTGTGTTTCCTGATCATGGAAACACAGCCTAAGAAATATTTTTTGCAGTTTATTCCTTCTTGTAAAGGTTTTTTTTTTATAGGCAAATGGAAAAACCTTGACATTTTGGAAATATAAACTCAACTGTCTACCTCTCAAACTGTGTGTTTTTTAAAAAGAAAAAGTACTTTTATTGTCTCACTTCCTTTTTTTTAAGGCTACGTTCATACAGCAATATTTTAATCAGTATTTCATATCAGAATTTGCAAGCCAAAACCCCGAAGTGGCCAAAAATCGAGAAATGGTGACGTGTTTCTATTAAACTTTTTCTCTGATTGTTCCTCTCCTGGTTTTGGATTACAAATACTGATGTGAAATACTGATCAATTTACTGCTTTGTGAACGTAGACAGTGCAATATTACACCCATGCATACCACTCAAATACAGTTGCCTGTTGCAGGTGCTGGCTTTTGGAACGTTAATCTACCCAGTTTTTCTTGTGTAGTCCTTTTTGGTAAAGGCCATGCGGTGCTAATTATTTTTTTTTTACTTTAAAAAAGAACACATTTTAATTTTTGAATACTTGCTTGAATAGACCAATCTGGCAACTGTACACACCACAACCGTACTACATGATGTTGCCGCATGTTCCTTTCTGGCGGTGAACCTATATGTAGCTCCTTCTCAACATAACATTTTAAGCATTTATGGTCAATGGGGAATAACTTAAAACAAACATTTTAAATCAAATGCAAAAGTAGATTAAGATTTTGCATCTCTTTTGCTAGTCCAATTTAACAACTGTACATGCTACAACAATACTGGTGGCTTTTGCTGCAACCTCTTTTCTGTGCAGGTACCTACCGTACTTAACAATGTAGTCGTGTGTGAGTTTTTTTTTAACAATGTGGCCAGGCAATTCTTTGGAACTATGAAGGCTCCGTAAGTGGAAAATAATTTGTAGATGTCCAGAATCATGTAGACTAGGAATTATGGTTCTCAATCAGCACCTGAATCAACATCACCAGCACATTACTGAAAAGCAAGTTCGTCAGCTATCAGCGGAAGCCTCAAGTTATTCTCCTCAAGCTATTCTTTCTGTCAGAAAGGACACACCACACCCTTAAGTAGTACCTTATTGGTGTCATCATCACCATTGTTGTCATCCACCACTGCCACTTGTTGTACTCCAATGACACCTCCTTCTTTGTCTTATCAGCAGATATCCATCTCTGATTGTGCATTGAGGAGACAGGAGTAGAGATGAGCGAATATTTCAATGATCGGTTCTGATTAATTCGTTGAATATTTACCGAACATAACCAAACGTTATTCAGGTCAATGGGAGGCAAAAACAAACGGATGCACAACACTTTATAACTGCCCCATATGTTGCCAAAACACATCAAATTAGGGGCAGACACCAGGAAAGCGGCCTCAATTCACCCACAGTACTAATTGTAGCATGGCACTGCAGCAAGCAGCCAGGCAAGAGGTATCAGAGTCTGGGACAGCATTTACAGCTTTCAATTGAACATCACAGTAAGATGAGGTGGGTGAGGGATCAGTGTAAGCCTCCTTTGCTGGGAGCTCTGATACCACATGAAACACCTCTACCTGCTTTCATGCTGAGCCACATTCAGGTGGCGCAAATATCAGTATAGACTACCACTGTCAGAAAAATTTAAGGATAGTAACACGGGTAGTTGAGTCCAAGGAAGTAGAGGCCTGACGGTCTCGGAGGCCTACTGCTACAGGCAACACGCATGAAGGAGACCCAACCAGGAGTGTCCACATTTCCAAAAATTATTGGCAGGCAATACCAAAGTGGCAACAATTTTACCACAGTATAGATAGTATAATAGGGACTCAGAGGTCTTCCACTACACCCAATCCAGCAGATGTACACCTAACTAGGAGTGTTCACATTTGAGCAAATCAGGGCCTTACACGACAGATATGGCATCAATTTCACGAAAGTAGAAATAGTATAATAGGGTCCAATAGGTCTTCCACTAAACCTTATCCAACAGATGGACACCCAACCAGGAGTGTTCACATTTCTAAAAATTACTGGCGGACACCACAAAAGTTGAATCAATTTCACCACAGTAGAAATAGTATAATAGGGACCAATGGGTCTCCCATTAAACCCAATCCAGCAGATGGACACCCAACCAGGAGTGTTCACATTTCCAAAAAATAGTGGCAGACACCACAAAGTGGCATTAATTTCACCACAGTATAGATAGTATAATAGGGGCCGTCAGGTCTTCCACTACACCCAATCTAGCAGATGGACACCCAACCAGGAGTGTTCACATTTCCAAAAATTAGTGGCAGACACCACAAAAGTGGCATCAATTTCATCACAGTTAAGATAGTATAATAGGGACCGACAGGTCTTCCACTACACCCAATCTAGCAGATTTTTCCAAAAATTACTGGCAGACACCACAAAAGTGGCATCAATTTCACTACAGTATAGATAGTAAAATAGGGACCGACAGGTTTTCCACTTCACGCAATCCAGCAGATGGACACCCAACCAGGAGTGCTCACATTTAAACAAATGTGGGCCTTACACCACAGAAGTGGCATCAATTTCACGAGAGTAGAAATAGTATAATAGGTACCGATAGGTCTTCCAAAACATCCAATTCAACAGATGGTCACCCAACCAGGAGTGTTCACATTTACAAAAATTACTGGCAGACACCACAAAAGTGACATCAATTTCACCACAGTAGAAATAGTATAATAGGGACCGATAGGTTTTCCACTAAACCCAATCCAGCAGATGGACACCCAACCAGTAGTGTTCACATTTCCAAAAATTGTGGGCAGACAATACCATAGTGGCATCAATTTCACCACAGTATAGATAGTATAATAGGGACCGACAGGTCTTCCACTACACCCAATCCAGCAGATGGATACCCAACCAGGAGTGTTCACATTTCCAAAAATAACTGGCAGACACCACAAAAGTGGCATTGATTTCACCACAGTATAGATAGTATAATAGGGACTGACAGGTCTTCTACTACACCCAATCCAACAGATGGACGCCCAACCAGGTGTGTTCACATTTCCAAAAATTACTGGCAGACACCACAAAAGTGGAATCAATTTCACCACAGTATAGATAGTATAATAAGGACCGACAGGTCTTCCACTACACCCAATCCAGCAGATGGACGCCCAACCAGGAGTGTTCACATTTAAACAAATGAGGGCATTACACCACAAAAGTGGCATCAATTTCACCACAGTAGAAATAGTATAATAAGGACCTATAGGTCTTCCACTAAACCCAATTCAGCAGATGGACACCCATCAAGGAGTGTTCACATTTCAAAAATTAGTGGCAGAAACCACAAAAGTGGCATCAGTTTCACCACAGTAGAAATAGTATAATAGGGACCGATACGTCTTCAACTAAACTCAATCCAACAGATAGACACCCAACCAGGAGTGTTCACATTTCCAGAAATTAGTGGCAGACACCTCAAAAGTGACATCAATTTCAGCGCAGTATAGATAGTAAAATAGGGACTGACAGGTCTTCCACTACAACCAATTCCAGCAGATGGACACCCAACCAGGCGTGTTCACATTGAAACAAATCAGGGCCTTACACCACAGAAGGGCATCAATTTCATAGGAGTAGAAATAGCATAGCGACCGATAGGTCTTCCACTAAACCAAATTCAGCAGATGGACACCCAACCAGGAGTGTTCACATTTCCAAAAATTACTGGCAGATGCCACAAAAGTGGCATAGTTTTCACCACAGTATAGATAGTATAATAGTGACTGACAGGTCTTCCACTAAACCCAATCCAGCAGATGGGCACTCAACCAGGGTGTTTACAATTAAAAAAATGAGGGCCTTACACCACAGAAGTGGAATAACTGTCACGAGAATAGAAATAGTATAATTGGGACCGAGACGTCTGCCACTACAGCTAACTCAGCAGATGTAGACCAACCATGACCATCACAAATTTGTGTTAACAGCAGCAGCCACAGCAGGCACAGAAGCCACACTAAAGATATCACAGAGTGCAGTTACATGACATTAATGCATCACACTAAAAAATGCAAAATCACCTAGTCTGTACAGTCTGCGATTGGGGTGCAAAAGTCCTTGGAGATCCATGACTTGTTCATCTTGATAAAAGTTAGGCGGTCTACACTTTCAGGGAACAGCCGGCTGCGCTTATCCGTCAGGACACCACCAGCACCAGTTCTGAGAGAACGCTGACTGCTGGGCACGATAAAACCTCCAAGGCCTGTGAGGGGAGCTCAGGCCACTCATCCATTTTGGAAGAGCAAAATGTGAAAGGGTCCAAACCCTCCCTGATAGTATTGATATTTAGTTCTAGATACTCCTTCAGCACCATCCTCTGCATTCATTCACCACGTGTAAGACTTGGACTCTGTTGTGCTGGTGCACGAGTTGGTCTAAAAAAAAATGTGCCAAAGGACTCACAGAAATTGCTTCTTCCACTTCCACCACTACTGCTGCTGCTAATGTTTTGGCGTTGACGAATTGACGTGCCTGAGGTTGGAAGTCTAGAGCTGTGATGCAAACTGTGTGCTTCACTGCTGTCTTGGGGAAAAGCTCTCTTGTGTAAAAGCGTGTTTCGATACTCCAGCATTCACTTTCTAGGGTGGGAATCATCTGGAAAAATTTGGTTTTAGAACGTGGATCTAACAGAGTGGCAACCCAGTAGTCAGCAGTATTCCTAATCATAACTATACAGTGATCATGCTGTGGATAGTGCAGCAAGAAGGCACTCATATGTCGGGCTCTACTATAAGGTCCGCGCCAATGCTGTGTTGGCGGCTGGGTAACAATGAGGTGCGTTTCCTCCATCCCCTCACTCCAAACATGAACAGAGAAGGGAGGATTATCCTCTTCATCTGACAGTTGCTCGCCGATCACTTCTTCCTCCTCCATTTATTCCTCGGATCTTGCACCTTCGATAACAGTTTGTCTGTTATCACCAGCCCCCCTTGATAGCAGTAATCCACCCTCCCTTGGCACCCACCTGTGTGACGACAGTCTTAAACATAGGGCCCCATCACACATAGCGACACACCAGCGATCCCGACAATGATATGCACTTGTCAGGATCGCTGGTGTGTCGCTACATGATCGCTGGTGAGCTGCCAAGCAGGGAGCTCTCAGCAGCGATCAGGATAGTGACACTGCGGGTAATGTCGCTTAGTTACCCACAGTGTACATTGGATACCAGCCAGCTGGTGCAGGGAGCTGGTAACCAAGGTACACATCGGGTTTCCAGGCGCTGCACGGCGCCTGGTAACCCGATGTGTACCTTGGTTACCAGCTCCCCTGCAGCAGCGCGCTGGTATCCAACGTACACATTGGGTTTCCAGGCGCCGTCGGGCGCCTGGAAACCCGATGTGTACCTTAGTTTCCAGCTGATCGCTGGTCTCCTGCCTGCCACACGCAGCGATGCGTGCTGGCCAGCGGGAGACCAACGATCAAAAAATGTCCAGGACATTCAAGCGACGATCAGCGATACCCAGCAGGGGGGCTGATCATCGCTGAATGTCACACACAGCGATGTCGCTGGGAGATCGCTGTTGCGTCACAAAACTAGTGACTCAGCAGCGATCTCACTTCTGATGACCATGGCATAGAATGTGAGAACAGCTCTTCAGACTCACCCATCTGTGATTCCGTACAGTCAGTTGTATGGTTGGAGAGTTGGGACATGGAGGGAAGCAAGGGGAATTTGGATGCCAACTCTGTGCACTGTACTGGGTGTGATGTTGAGGTGGAGGAAGATGAGAGGCCACTTGAAGTTGCGCTTGCCATCCACTTGAGTACATGCTCTTTCTGGGCTTCATCAACAATGCGTACCGGTAGTGGAGTAGCCTGTCCAGTAACAGAAGTTGTCAGTTGTCTTTGCATAGGACGTGACATTGCTTCACTAGTGCTTTACAAACATTATCACCTACCCCACATACACCTTGAACACCAAGCCTAATTCCCCTTCCACCACGGCATTGCTTTTTTCCAGTCATGTTGCTCAGATAGTGTGGTAGGAGCACAGTATTAGCAACAAAAAATTGATTTTAAACTTTGCACCACCTCTGCAAACAGCTGAATATCAGTGACAGTATAATCCAAGTTGAAATATAGCGTGCTGTATCGTGTTAGTCACAGAAAAAATAATTGAGTGTGGATGAGGTTTGTATGACAAAGAAGTTATGCTACAAACAATTTGAAAGTCTGGTCCCCTACTGTATGACACTAGGAACAGAAAAAAATTTTTGTGGCCTATGGATCAGGCCTCTATAACACACTAGATGCTGCAAACTATTTGAAAGTCAGGTCCCCTACTGTATGACACTAGGAACAGAAGGATTTTTGGTGGCCTCTGGATCAGGCCTCTATAACACACTAGATGCTACAAACTATTTTAAAGTCAGGTCCCCTACTGTATGACACTAGGAACAGAAGAATTTTTTGGTGGCCTCTGCATCAGGTCCTTATAACACACTAGACACTACAAACTATTTGAAAGTCAGGTCCCCTACTGTATGACACTAGGAACAAAACAATTTTTTGTGGCCTATGGATCAGGCATCTATAACACACTAGATGCTACAAACTACTTGAAAGTCATTTCTCCTACTGTATTACACTAGGAACAGAAGATTTTTTGTGGCCTATGGATCAGGCCTCTATAACACACTAGATGCTACAAACTATTAGAAAGTCAGTTCCCCTACTGTATGACACAAGGAACAGAAGAATTTTTTGTGCCTATGGATCAGGCCTCTAAAACACACTAGATGCTACAAACTACTTGAAAGTCAGGTCCACTACTGTATGACACTAGGAACAGAAGAATTTTATTGTGGTCTCTGGATCAGGCCTCTATAACACACTAGATGCTGCAAACTATTTGAAAATCAGTTCCCCTACAGCAATTGAGTCGCACGTACCAGGGCTTTGGGGTACTCGGCACCGAGCCCGTTCACTTCACTGGGGGATGTCACGGGTAGCGCAGCTCGGTCCATTGCCCTGGGCGCTCACTAAAGGGGGATATTTACAGGGGATGATAGAATGTTCGTGACGCCACCTGTGGTTCCTGGTCAGGGTGACCAGCGCTGCAGGGTAGATCTCTGAGGGTTTGGGCAGCAAGGTGTTAAGTCTCCCACAGGCGAGGCTGATCCCTCTGAGTATATGGCGGTATAGAGGTGAAGGAGCAATAATGCAGACACACACAAGACAGTCTCTTTCTGTACCTTTTACTGATGATGAAGTTGCAGGCACGTCCCGGGAGACCGTCAGGGTGGAGGATGCACGTCCAGTAATCACTGAGTAGGTGTAGGGCCTCCTTACGTATATATGTGTGTGAGTTTCTAACTTGCATGAAACAAAGTTTAACTCCGTTCTCTTTGCTACGCCCGGCTGATCTTGTGGTGGAGCCTTCTTTTGGACAGAACTAAGTCTCCAATGGTTGCGCTGACCAGACTCCTGTTCTTCCTGACCCCGGTTACGTATCAGCACTGTTGGGCCCCTCTGTGACCTGAAGTCCAGCAGGGTCTCCGGTTTTTCCCACTAGCCGTGAAGGTACTAGCAAGCTCGGACCCGGAGTCCAGTAGTGCAGAGTGGAGGTAAGCTATCGTTGCTATTCATCCTCAGTCACTCTCTCTTTCCCTTTTCCACTTGCCTGTCGTCCTACTCACACCTTTAACATAAGCACAACAGCAGTAGATGTCAGCTTCCTTCTCTTCACCGCTCTCCAAGCGTCGGCACGCTCGCTCTCTAACAATACCTCAGTTGACTCGGTGTTACAAATACTGCAGTTCCCTTTCCTTCACTTCTTTCTTAGGCTCTGTCCAAAGTAGTGTGTAGCCCTGGTACACAATACCAGGAGGATGAGTGGAGAGGTAACAGTTAAGGTCTCTTCATGACATCATGTACACTTCTGACACACCCAGCAGGGGTGTGGAAGGGAGTGATTTAGTCAGTCAGTGTCTGGACTTCAGAGTGAGAAGTCAGTTTCCTGTCCTTGGACAGAGTAGACGTGTCCAGTTTAAGTCTATCATCAGTTCAGAAAGTGGAGTCTGGTGTAGGTGTCTGTATACACCTTAGTCTAGTCAGAGCTGTGCCCCACTGGAAGAAAGACTGAACTATCTATTAAGAGACAAGCAAGGCGAAGGGCAAAGTGGAAGGAAGATAATTGAAAAGTGCTTTTGACTTGGAAAAGTCCTGCACGTTGCAACCGGTTACTGGGGACCGAAGGATCACTATTGTACAGCATAGTGAAGAGAAAACCAGGAATCTACCGGACCCTAGGTCGCGGCAGACAAGCCCCTTATAGTCAGAACGTAGCTGGAGTCAGAGGGTGTGAAGACTTTGAGTTAGTGCACGACAATAAAAGGATTCAGCTCCCTCGCAGAAAGGCTTCTAACACAAATCTGACTGGGCAAGTACAGCTAAAGAAAAGCTGGAGATTTGAGAGGATTACGCTTCAGGCTGGTCGTACTCAGCTTCATTGGACAGTAAAGGAGGCCCCTAACTTGCTTAGCTGTTGCCTCAAAGCTCATCCTCCATCAACCCCATCAGCCTCCCTGGGACCTGCCTTATCATCCTGCAAGTAAAGGTATGGAAAGACGTTGACTGTGTGAGACTGAGTTATTATTGCATGCCTGCACAATCCCTACCTAACTACCGACCTGAGGGAAGAGTTCCACCTGTAGGGGACCCGACATCTAGCTGCCTCACCATCCCCTCAGAGATCTACAGCAGCGCTGGTACATATTACCAGAATACTACAGGTGGCGTCACGAACTGTACATAAATCAATCCCCTGTAAATATATCCCCAACATACGCCAGACCGCCCGGGCCACAGACCGAGCCACAGCTACCTGTGACAAAATCCCCATAGACTTCTACGGGCTCGGCTCTGAGTACCCCATTGCCCTGGTAACCCACAATTGTGGTGGCGGGTCGACACAAAAATTTGGCGTCACGAACAGGATACGAAACTCGCGAAATTGCGAGCCCTGTGTGCCTAAGGAATTGTTTTTGTGAGAAAGGACTGTTGCTATTTTTGGCGCTAAAATCCGCCATTTTGCGCCATATTCGCGCCCTCAGGCGCTGGAGAAGAAGGTGGGCGTACCTGAAAGAGCGCGCAAAGTCTTGGACACGCCCCCGGCTCTGACTCATCGGCAGGTCCTGCAACAGGAAGTGAACGCTCTGACATCAGAGCGCCTGCGACGAAGGTCCTGTTCCCACTGCGGTGCCTGTGAAGTAGCAGCATCTGAAACCGGTAGGCTCCGTTTAACCAAGGGGGCGCTAAGATGTCACAACAACCGGCTGACAGTGCGGCCCCGGCCGGAGGCCCCAATCCCGCACCGTCTGGTATTATAGCGCCAGATGGAGGCGCAGGCCCTGCACCCAGTCCGGTAGTCCCGATCATGCCACTAACGCTCCCATATATGCCTGGGGCGAAATGGCTTCCCCAATACAGCGGTGGGCCAGGCACATTAGCAGGCTTCAAGCGGAAGTTATGCAGCATCCTAGAAATGTACTCCATGCCTGAGAGACAAAAAGCTGCTGTGCTAATAGGGCAGCTAACTGGCGCTGCTGAGAGGGAAGTGGAGACTTGGGATACCGTTGATCAGGAGTCGGTGCCTGCGATCTTCTTGAAGCTTCATGCCATATTTGAAGACCGCACAGAAACGGATCTCCGGATGGCCTTCTATCACTGTTCACAACAGCCAGGTGACAGCATCCGGGACTATGCTTGCCGACTACAGGGAGCCCTGAGAGCCCTCAAGCAAATTAACCATTTAAATGCTATCGACGAGAATAGAATGCTGAAAGAACAATTTATACAGGGATTGAGATCCCCAGAGGAACGCAGAACTGTAAATTGGTGGTCCTTAGATCATCCGGATGCTACCTTTGATGCCCTAAAGGACATGGCAATAAAAGGGCTGCGGCCCCTGGGCAAACCCGAGGTGGCCACCCAACATCATCAGGGTGAAGTCACTCTGGAACCGGCAGTAACCCCCTGTTCCCCGCTAGTGGCAGAAACCAAAACGCAGGTGACACCTCCTAGTGAATTGGACTGTCTGCGCTCAGAGGTGCGCCAGCTGACTAAAAATCTGGCCGCGTGATGAGTGCCTACAGCTGCGGAAAGAAGAGGAAGGGAAGATCTTGCTAGCTGACTGCCCAGAGGACGTTCCGTGGATGCACCGGAGGAGAAAGAAGACGTCGCCCCCCCGGAGGAGGACAACGCCACCCCCAGGAGCAACCTCTGATCAACACCCTTCTCGTCGAGAGATCATCTGTTATCGCTGCAACCGGAAAGGTCATCTGTCTACACAGTGTCCTTTAAACGGGCAGAACCTGGGTCCAAGGGCCAACACCCAGGAGAATACCCGTCAGGCCCCCTAGACTGGAACCGCAGGTATGTGGGCGGGCGACCCTACCTGTCTATTATTCTAGATGGTATTGCTGTTCCAGCATTGTTAGACACTGGGTCCCAGGTGACCCTCATACCTGATGCTCTATATACCAAGTACTGGTCAATGGACAGTCTTAAACCTCCGAGCCTTGACTTTACTGTGTATGCTTCGAATGGTCTTCCTGTAGAAGTACTCGGAACCAAATGTGTAGATGTAAAGGTGGGCAGAGAGGAGTTGAAAGACCAAGGGCTTCTGGTAGTAAAGACTGTAAATGAGGAGAACGGTTTAAATATCATTTTGGGTACTAACATTATCGGTAATTGTTTGGGAGAAGTTGTGTTCTTACTCCAACAGCTCGCTGAGATTGCCCGACCAAGGCAGAGAGGAGTAATCCAAAGAGAGATCCGGGCCCTGGTGTGTCAGCAGCAAGCGAAGCTTACCGACGGCGAAATTGGTAATGTACGGGTCACTGACTCAGTTCCTATTGTGATACCCCCAATGAGTGAAATGATCATTTGGTGCAGGGCAGCCATAGGTCTGAGAGGACAGAATTACCAAGCTGTAGTAGAACCCCACCATTCAGAACATAGACCTACACTTATGACTGCTAGAGGAGTAGTAGAAGTGGTGAATGGAAGAGTACCGTACGGCTTCTCAATTGGGGAGATGATGAGGTAAACTTACCCCGTTATGCAACCATTGCTAAACTTCATGCTGTTGATAATAATTCTATTCTCCCGGCTGAGTCCTTAGACTCCTGTCAAATAGCGGAGGACAATGACCCAGCAACTCAGGTGGCGGAATGGTGTCAGCAACTCCATGTTGGGACGGACACCACTCCCGCTCACCAGAAGCAAGGGGTATTACGGGTGGTGCAAGAGTACGCCCAAGTGTTTAGCAAAAATCCACTTGATTTTGGGACAATTAAGGGAGTACAACATCATATCCCTACAGGCAATCATCCTCCCATCAAAGAGCGGTATAGGCCCATACCTCCAGCTCATTATCAGAAGGCTAAAGAAATGTTGAATGATATGAAGAAAGCTGGGGTGATAAGGGATAGTTGTAGTCCCTGGGCAGCCCCTCTAGTTCTGGTTAAAAAGAAAGATGGTAGTATGAGAATGTGTGTGGATTACAGGCAGGTGAACCGCATAACACACAAGGATGCATACCCGCTACCACGCATAGAGGAATCATTAGCTGCTCTGAAAACGGCTAACTACTTTTCTACCCTTGATCTGACTAGTGGTTACTGGCAAGTGGCTGTGGCTGAGGAGGATCGTGAGAAAACGGCTTTCACCACCCCAATGGGGCTCTGTGAGTTCGACAGAATGCCGTTTGGGCTCAGTAGTGCCCCAGGAACATTTCAGAGAGTGATGGAAAACTGTCTGGGACATCTCAATTTTGAAACCATGCTGCTATACCTAGACGACGTTATCGTGTATTCCAAGACATATGAGGACCATCTGAAGCACCTGGCAGAAGTGTTTGAGTCCCTGTCCAGGTACGGGATGAAGTTGAAACCCTCAAAATGCCATCTACTCAAGCAGAAGGTACAATACTTGGGGCACATCGTCAGTTCGGAAGGAGTAGCGCCGGACCCAGAGAAAGTCACTGCCATCCAGAAGTGGCCGGAGCCGAAGAACCTTAAGGAAGTGCGACAGTTCCTGGGACTAACGGGTTACTACAGGAGATTCGTGAAAGATTACACGAAGAAGGCAGCTCCTTTACAGGACCTCCTAGTAGGACAATCCTGAAGAGCAGAAACCCTCCCTTTAATTGGGGTAAAGAACAGGCTGAAGCATTCCAAAAGATGAAAGAGATCCTTACAGGTGATGAATCTTAACCTATCCTGATTACAGTCAACCGTTCCTGTTGTACACCGACGCCAGTAATGAAGGGTTGGGAGCCGTTCTCAGTCAGAAGCAGAATGGACAAGAAAAAGTCATCGCATATGCTAGCAGAAAACTCAGGCCAACTGAAAGGAATCCGGAAAATTATAGCAGCTTCAAGCTGGAGTTTCTGGCGCTGGTCTGGGCCATCACTGAAAGATTTAAGCACTATCTGGCCTCCAATAAGTTCACTGCGTTACAGACAACAACCCGTTAACGCACCTGGAAACCGCCAAGCTGGGCGCCATGGAGCAGCGATGGATGGCTCGGTTGTCCAATTATCAGTTTACTATCAAATACCGGGCAGGTCGAAAGAATGCTAATGCTGATGCGTTGTCCCGAATGCCGCATGACTCTGACACGGAAGAAGAATCGGACGACCTGGAAGAAATTGAGCTACCCGCGTTCCATCGAAATGGGGTAGTCCACGAGCATCAAGTCCACAGAAAGCAGAATGGTGCAACATTAAATCCTTTACCCCATCACAGCTGGAAAGAGACTCAGGACAGTGATCCAGTGGTCAGCCGCATCAAGGAGTTGTTAAGACAGGAAGGCTCCTCTCTGGAAAAGGATGCACCTATGTCAGCCAAGCTCCTGTGGAACGAGAAAAGCAGGTTGTTCCTATACCGTGAGAAGTTGTGCAGAAGATACGTCAACCCCAGAACCCATGAAATGGTCTGGCAAATCGTGGTCCCCAAGGCAGACGTCCCAATGGTGTTGGAAGCGTACCACGATCAAGCAGGACACTTTGGCTGGAGGAAGCTGGAGACCCTGTTGAGATGCCGGTTCTACTGGGTAGGGATGCGCAGCTCTGTTGAGAGGTGGTGTCGGAACTGTGGACCCTGTGGTCTCAGAAGAAAGGACTACGGTAGCAAAAGGCCCCCCTGCAACCTATCCGGACGACTCGTCCTCTGGAGATTGTGGCCCTGGACCACGTCAAACTGTCGCCGAGTAGATCTGGATACTCATACGCCTTGACCATGGTGGACCATTACTCCAGATTTCTGGTAGTCGTTCCAGTGAAAGACCAGACCGCAGTGACGGCCGCGAAGACCTTTCAAGCAAGCTTCTGCAGACCGCATGGGTATCCGAGCAAGTCTTAACCGATCAGGGACCTGCTTTCGAAGCTGATTTATTCAAGGAATTCTGTCATATGTACGGGTGCAAGAAAATAAGAACAACACCATATCACCCTCAAACCAACGGTCTTTGTGAAAAGATGAACCATATTGTCCTTGACTTGTTGAGATCCATACCGTTGGAAGACAGGAATCGATGGCCGGATTTACTACCTGATTTGGTTGATTTGTACAACCATATACCTGTAAGCTCAACTAACTGCACTCCAGCCTATCTTATGAGAGCAAGGCCCGGAAAACTACCAATGGATTTAGAACTTGGAGTGGTAGAACCGGAGGCAGACGATGCCGTGGAGAACTGGGACGTCAATCGGCAAGAGCAATACAGAAGAGTACAAATCTGTGTAGAGGAAAGTCTAATAAGGCACGGGAGAAACAGGAAGATGTTTACAACCGAAATGCTCCTGCCAAGCCTCTGATGCCTGGAGAGGAAGTATTAAAAAGAAAAAGAAAGATGCACAAACTGGATAATCAGTGGGAGCAAGAACCCTACGTCATACAAGATTCTAAATATGACAACAGAAAAGTCTGTGTCGTCAGTAAAGACGGAGGAAGAACAACAACCACTGTGTCCAGAGATCATTTGAAGTTGTGTCCAGAACACTTAAAGAGTTGTGAAAAGAACCCTGTCTTCAATCAAAGAGAAAGAAAGGAAGAGGTCCTACACACCGATCTGGGAGATTTTCCTGCGGATTGGCCCCGACTGGGAGATGCTGTGATAATTCCAGTGTTGCAGTTTTATCAGCCACAAGAGGAAGTTCTACCTCCAGTTGTGCCTGTGGTGCCAGTTGAACCCGTCCAGGAGTTACCCATTCCAGCAACACCTCAACCTGTAGAACCTCAAGATGGATCATCTGTAGCAGCGCCCCATACTATGGGATCCCCTGGTGAAGCTGACTCACACCGCCCAGCCATCAGTACGCTTGCCAGATCCATAGAAAGGTTAAGGCAGTTCTATAGTTTGCCGTTACGCAGTGCAGACAGATCGCAACTTGTTATACCTGAAACTACACCACGTAGATCAGAGAGAATCACAAAAGGGAAATTACCCATTAGATATCAGCAGTAGTTATAACGAATTTATGTGAACATTGAAAAGTCTATATATATAAATGTGTTTTTTCCCTATTATGTCTTGTTTAACAATGGACTCAGAGGCTGAGGACTGAGCCAGCCCAAAAACTGTATCCTGTAAATAGTTGCACTAAAGTGCCTTCTTAATGGTTTCACATGAAACCTTGACTCACCTCTGAACCAAAAACCCGTGTGGTGTGGCACTGAGTGAGGTCTGCATTTGGATGTCCTGCAGCCCACCCAGGACCCACGTTGAAGGTTTGGTGCGGGTCCTTCACAAGTATCTTGTATATATATTTATTAAATGCTATTTGATACTTTTGTATTTCTATATGTAAAATGTTATTGTTCGTAACGTTCAAGGTGTTCTCACCTCCCGGATGGGAAGAAGTTAATGTTTGTTGTTATGCATAAACAAAATTTTCTGTCTTCTTGTATTTTACAGCCCGGGAGTGCTGTCATTTACCATGGGGAATGTGTAGCCCTGGTACACAATACCAGGAGGATGAGTGGAGAGGTAACAGTTAAGGTCTCTTCATGACATCATGTACACTTCTGACACACCCAGCAGGGGTGTGGAAGGGAGTGATTTAGTCAGTCAGTGTCTGGACTTCAGAGTGAGAAGTCAGTTTCCTGTCCTTGGACAGAGTAGACGTGTCCAGTTTAAGTCTATCATCAGTTCAGAAAGTGGAGTCTGGTGTAGGTGTCTGTATACACCTTAGTCTAGTCAGAGCTGTGCCCCACTGGAAGAAAGACTGAACTATCTATTAAGAGACAAGCAAGGCGAAGGGCAAAGTGGAAGGAAGATAATTGGAAAAGTGCTTTTGACTTGGAAAAGTCCTGCACGTTGCAACCGGTTACTGGGGACCGAAGGATCACTATTGTACAGCATAGTGAAGAGAAAACCAGGAATCTACCGGACCCTAGGTCGCGGCAGACAAGCCCCTTATAGTCAGAACGTAGCTGGAGTCAGGGGTGTGAAGACTTTGAGTTAGTGCACGACAAAAAAGGATTCAGCTCCCTCGCAGAAGGCTTCTAACACAAATCTGACTGGGCAAGTACAGCTAAAGATAGCTGGAATCATAGAGAGGATTACGCTTCAGGCTGGTCGTACTCAGCTTCATTGGACAGTAAAGGAGGCCCCTAACTTGCTTAGCTGTTGCCTCAAAGCTCATCCTCCATCAACCCCATCAGCCTCCCTGGGACCTGCCTTATCATCCTGCAAGTAAAGGTATGGAAAGACGTTGACTGTGTGAGACTGAGTTATTATTGCATGCCTGCACAATCCCTACCTAACTACCGACCTGAGGGAAGAGTCCCACCTGTAGGGGACCCGACATCTAGCTGCCTCACCATCCCCTCAGAGATCTACAGCAGCGCTGGTACATATTACCAGAATACTACAGGTGGCGTCACGAACTGTACATAAATCAATCCCCTGTAAATATATCCCCAACATACGCCAGACCGCCCGGGCCACAGACCGAGCCACAGCTACCTGTGACAAAATCCCCATAGACTTCTACGGGCTCGGCTCTGAGTACCCCATTGCCCTGGTAACCCACAATTGTGGTGGCGGGTCGACACAAAAATTTGGCGTCACGAACAGGATACGAAACTTGCAGCATTGCGAGCCCTGTGTGCCTGTGGATTGTTTTTGTGAAAAAGGACTGTTGCTATTTTTGGCGCTAAAATCCGCCATATTGTGCGCCATATTCGCGCCCTCAGGCGCTGGAGAAGAAGGTGGGCGTACCTGAAAGAGCGCGCAAAGTCTTGGACACGCCCCCGGCTCTGACTCAGCGGCAGGTCCTGCAACAGGAAGTGAACGCTCTGACATCAGAGCGCCTGCGACGAAGGTCCTGTTCCCACTGCGGTGCCTGTGAAGTAGCAGCTCTGAAACCGGTAGGCTCCGTTTAACCAAGGGGGCGCTAAGATGTCACAACAACCGGCTGACAGTGCGGCCCCGGCCGGAGGCCCCAATCCCGCACCGTCTGGTATTTAGCGCCAGATGGGGCGCAGGCCCTGCACCCAGTCCGGTAGTCCCGATCATGCCACTAACGCTCCCATATATGCCTGGGGCGAAATGGCTTCCCCAATACAGCGGTGGCCAGGCACATTAGCAGGCTTCAAGCGGAAGTTATGCAGCATCCTAGAAATGTACTCCATGCCTGAGAGACAAAAAGCTGCTGTGCTAATAGGGCAGCTAACTGGCGCTGCTGAGAGGGAAGTGGAGACTTGGGATACCGTTGATCAGGAGTCGGTGCCTGCGATCTTCCTTGAAGCTTCATGCCATATTTGAAGACCGCACAGAAACGGATCTCCGGATGGCCTTCTATCACTGTTCACAACAGCCAGGTGACAGCATCCGGGACTATGCTTGCCGACTACAGGGAGCCCTGAGAGCCCTCAAGCAAATTAACCATTTAAATGCTATCGACGAGAATAGAATGCTGAAAGAACAATTTATACAGGGATTGAGATCCCCAGAGGAACGCAGAACTGTAAATTGGTGGTCCTTAGATCATCCGGATGCTACCTTTGATGCCCTAAAGGACATGGCAATAAAAGGGCTGCGGCCCCTGGGCAAACCCGAGGTGGCCACCCAACATCATCAGGGTGAAGTCACTCTGGAACCGGCAGTAACCCCCTGTTCCCCGCTAGTGGCAGAAACCAAAACGCAGGTGACACCTCCTAGTGAATTGGACTGTCTGCGCTCAGAGGTGCGCCAGCTGACTAAAAATCTGGCCGCTGTGATGAGTGCCTACAGCTGCGGAAAGAAGAGGAAGGGAAGATCTTGCTAGCTGACTGCCCAGAGGACGTTCCGTGGATGCACCGGAGGAGAAAGAAGACGTCGCCCCCCCGGAGGAGGACAACGCCACCCCCAGGAGCAACCTCTGATCAACACCCTTCTCGTCGAGAGATCATCTGTTATCGCTGCAACCGGAAAGGTCATCTGTCTACACAGTGTCCTTTAAACGGGCAGAACCTGGGTCCAAGGGCCAACACCCAGGAGAATACCCGTCAGGCCCCCTAGACTGGAACCGCAGGTATGTGGGCGGGCGACCCTACCTGTCTATTATTCTAGATGGTATTGCTGTTCCAGCATTGTTAGACACTGGGTCCCAGGTGACCCTCATACCTGATGCTCTATATACCAAGTACTGGTCAATGGACAGTCTTAAACCTCCGAGCCTTGACTTTACTGTGTATGCTTCGAATGGTCTTCCTGTAGAAGTACTCGGAACCAAATGTGTAGATGTAAAGGTGGGCAGAGAGGAGTTGAAAGACCAAGGGCTTCTGGTAGTAAAGACTGTAAATGAGGAGAACGGTTTAAATATCATTTTGGGTACTAACATTATCGGTAATTGTTTGGGAGAAGTTGTGTTCTTACTCCAACAGCTCGCTGAGATTGCCCGACCAAGGCAGAGAGGAGTAATCCAAAGAGAGATCCGGGCCCTGGTGTGTCAGCAGCAAGCGAAGCTTACCGACGGCGAAATTGGTAATGTACGGGTCACTGACTCAGTTCCTATTGTGATACCCCCAATGAGTGAAATGATCATTTGGTGCAGGGCAGCCATAGGTCTGAGAGGACAGAATTACCAAGCTGTAGTAGAACCCCACCATTCAGAACATAGACCTACACTTATGACTGCTAGAGGAGTAGTAGAAGTGGTGAATGGAAGAGTACCTGTACGGCTTCTCAATTGGGGAGATGATGAGGTAAACTTACCCCGTTATGCAACCATTGCTAAACTTCATGCTGTTGATAATAATTCTATTCTCCCGGCTGAGTCCTTAGACTCCTGTCAAATAGCGGAGGACAATGACCCAGCAACTCAGGTGGCGGAATGGTGTCAGCAACTCCATGTTGGGACGGACACCACTCCCGCTCACCAGAAGCAAGGGGTATTACGGGTGGTGCAAGAGTACGCCCAAGTGTTTAGCAAAAATCCACTTGATTTTGGGACAATTAAGGGAGTACAACATCATATCCCTACAGGCAATCATCCTCCCATCAAAGAGCGGTATAGGCCCATACCTCCAGCTCATTATCAGAAGGCTAAAGAAATGTTGAATGATATGAAGAAAGCTGGGTGATAAGGGATAGTTGTAGTCCCTGGGCAGCCCCTCTAGTTCTGGTTAAAAAGAAAGATGGTAGTATGAGAATGTGTGTGGATTACAGGCAGGTGAACCGCATAACACACAAGGATGCATACCCGCTACCACGCATAGAGGAATCATTAGCTGCTCTGAAAACGGCTAACTACTTTTCTACCCTTGATCTGACTAGTGGTTACTGGCAAGTGGCTGTGGCTGAGGAGGATCGTGAGAAAACGGCTTTCACCACCCCAATGGGGCTCTGTGAGTTCGACAGAATGCCGTTTGGGCTCAGTAGTGCCCCAGGAACATTTCAGAGAGTGATGGAAAACTGTCTGGGACATCTCAATTTTGAAACCATGCTGCTATACCTAGACGACGTTATCGTGTATTCCAAGACATATGAGGACCATCTGAAGCACCTGGCAGAAGTGTTTGAGTCCCTGTCCAGGTACGGGATGAAGTTGAAACCCTCAAAATGCCATCTACTCAAGCAGAAGGTACAATACTTGGGGCACATCGTCAGTTCGGAAGGAGTAGCGCCGGACCCAGAGAAAGTCACTGCCATCCAGAAGTGGCCGGAGCCGAAGAACCTTAAGGAAGTGCGACAGTTCCTGGGACTAACGGGTTACTACAGGAGATTCGTGAAAGATTACACGAAGAAGGCAGCTCCTTTACAGGACCTCCTAGTAGGACAATCCCTGAAGAGCAGAAACCCTCCCTTTAATTGGGGTAAAGAACAGGCTGAAGCATTCCAAAAGATGAAAGAGATCCTTACAGGTGATGAAATCTTAACCTATCCTGATTACAGTCAACCGTTCCTGTTGTACACCGACGCCAGTAATGAAGGGTTGGGAGCCGTTCTCAGTCAGAAGCAGAATGGACAAGAAAAAGTCATCGCATATGCTAGCAGAAAACTCAGGCCAACTGAAAGGAATCCGGAAAATTATAGCAGCTTCAAGCTGGAGTTTCTGGCGCTGGTCTGGGCCATCACTGAAAGATTTAAGCACTATCTGGCCTCCAATAAGTTCACTGCGTTTACAGACAACAACCCGTTAACGCACCTGGAAACCGCCAAGCTGGGCGCCATGGAGCAGCGATGGATGGCTCGGTTGTCCAATTATCAGTTTACTATCAAATACCGGCAGGTCGAAAGAATGCTAATGCTGATGCGTTGTCCCGAATGCCGCATGACTCTGACACGGAAGAAGAATCGGACGACCTGGAAGAAATTGAGCTACCCGCGTTCCATCGAAATGGGGTAGTCCACGAGCATCAAGTCCACAGAAAGCAGAATGGTGCAACATTAAATCCTTTACCCCATCACAGCTGGAAAGAGACTCAGGACAGTGATCCAGTGGTCAGCCGCATCAAGGAGTTGTTAAGACAGGAAGGCTCCTCTCTGGAAAAGGATGCACCTATGTCAGCCAAGCTCCTGTGGAACGAGAAAAGCAGGTTGTTCCTATACCGTGAGAAGTTGTGCAGAAGATACGTCAACCCCAGAACCCATGAAATGGTCTGGCAAATCGTGGTCCCCAAGGCAGACGTCCCAATGGTGTTGGAAGCGTACCACGATCAAGCAGGACACTTTGGCTGGAGGAAGCTGGAGACCCTGTTGAGATGCCGGTTCTACTGGGTAGGGATGCGCAGCTCTGTTGAGAGGTGGTGTCGGAACTGTGGACCCTGTGGTCTCAGAAGAAAGGACTACAGTAGCCAAAAGGCCCCCCTGCAACCTATCCGGACGACTCGTCCTCTGGAGATTGTGGCCCTGGACCACGTCAAACTGTCGCCGAGTAGATCTGGATACTCATACGCCTTGACCATGGTGGACCATTACTCCAGATTTCTGGTAGTCGTTCCAGTGAAAGACCAGACCGCAGTGACGGCCGCGAAGACCTTTCAAGCAAGCTTCTGCAGACCGCATGGGTATCCCGAGCAAGTCTTAACCGATCAGGGACCTGCTTTCGAAGCTGATTTATTCAAGGAATTCTGTCATATGTACGGGTGCAAGAAAATAAGAACAACACCATATCACCCTCAAACCAACGGTCTTTGTGAAAAGATGAACCATATTGTCCTTGACTTGTTGAGATCCATACCGTTGGAAGACAGGAATCGATGGCCGGATTTACTACCTGATTTGGTTGATTTGTACAACCATATACCTGTAAGCTCAACTAACTGCACTCCAGCCTATCTTATGAGAGCAAGGCCCGGAAAACTACCAATGGATTTAGAACTTGGAGTGGTAGAACCGGAGGCAGACGATGCCGTGGAGAACTGGGACGTCAATCGGCAAGAGCAATACAGAAGAGTACAAATCTGTGTAGAGGAAAGTCTTAATAAGGCACGGGAGAAACAGGAAGATGTTTACAACCGAAATGCTCCTGCCAAGCCTCTGATGCCTGGAGAGGAAGTATTAAAAAGAAAAAGAAAGATGCACAAACTGGATAATCAGTGGGAGCAAGAACCCTACGTCATACAAGATTCTAAATATGACAACAGAAAAGTCTGTGTCGTCAGTAAAGACGGAGGAAGAACAACAACCACTGTGTCCAGAGATCATTTGAAGTTGTGTCCAGAACACTTAAAGAGTTGTGAAAAGAACCCTGTCTTCAATCAAGAGAAAGAAAGGAAGAGGTCCTACACACCGATCTGGGAGATTTTCCTGCGGATTGGCCCCGACTGGGAGATGCTGTGATAATTCCAGTGTTGCAGTTTTATCAGCCACAAGAGGAAGTTCTACCTCCAGTTGTGCCTGTGGTGCCAGTTGAACCCGTCCAGGAGTTACCCATTCCAGCAACACCTCAACCTGTAGAACCTCAAGATGGATCATCTGTAGCAGCGCCCCATACTATGGGATCCCCTGGTGAAGCTGACTCACACCGCCCAGCCATCAGTACGCTTGCCAGATCCATAGAAAGGTTAAGGCAGTTCTATAGTTTGCCGTTACGCAGTGCAGACAGATCGCAACTTGTTATACCTGAAACTACACCACGTAGATCAGAGAGAATCACAAAAGGGAAATTACCCATTAGATATCAGCAGTAGTTATAACGAATTTATGTGAACATTGAAAAGTCTATATATATAAATGTGTTTTTCCCTATTATGTCTATGTCTTAACAATGGACTCAGAGGCTGAGGACTGAGCCAGCCCAAAAACTGTATCCTGTAAATAGTTGCACTAAAGTGCCTTCTTAATGGTTTCACATGAAACCTTGACTCACCTCTGAACCAAAAACCCGTGTGGTGTGGCACTGAGTGAGGTCTGCATTTGGATGTCCTGCAGCCCACCCAGGACCCACGTTGAAGGTTTGGTGCGGGTCCTTCACAAGTATCTTGTATATATATTTATTAAATGCTATTTGATACTTTTGTATTTCTATATGTAAAATGTTATTGTTCGTAACGTTCAAGGGGTTCTCACCTCCCGGATGGGAAGAAGTTAATGTTTGTTGTTATGCATAAACAAAATTTTCTGTCTTCTTGTATTTTACAGCCCGGGAGTGCTGTCATTTACCATGGGGGAATGTGTAGCCCTGGTACACAATACCAGGAGGATGAGTGGAGAGGTAACAGTTAAGGTCTCTTCATGACATCATGTACACTTCTGACACACCCAGCAGGGGTGTGGAAGGGAGTGATTTAGTCAGTCAGTGTCTGGACTTCAGAGTGAGAAGTCAGTTTCCTGTCCTTGGACAGAGTAGACGTGTCCAGTTTAAGTCTATCATCAGTTCAGAAAGTGGAGTCTGGTGTAGGTGTCTGTATACACCTTAGTCTAGTCAGAGCTGTGCCCCACTGGAAGAAAGACTGAACTATCTATTAAGAGACAAGCAAGGCGAAGGGCAAAGTGGAAGGAAGATAATTGAAAAAGTGCTTTTGACTTGGAAAAGTCCTGCACGTTGCAACCGGTTACTGGGGACCGAAGGATCACTATTGTACAGCATAGTGAAGAGAAAACCAGGAATCTACCGGACCCTAGGTTGCGGCAGACAAGCCCCTTATAGTCAGAACGTAGCTGGAGTCAGAGGGTGTGAAGACTTTGAGTTAGTGCACGACAATAAAAGGATTCAGCTCCCTCGCAGAAAGGCTTCTAACACAAATCTGACTGGGCAAGTACAGCTAAAGAAAAGCTGGAGATTTGAGAGGATTACGCTTCAGGCTGGTCGTACTCAGCTTCATTGGACAGTAAAGGAGGCCCCTAACTTGCTTAGCTGTTGCCTCAAAGCTCATCCTCCATCAACCCCATCAGCCTCCCTGGGACCTGCCTTATCATCCTGCAAGTAAAGGTATGGAAAGACGTTGACTGTGTGAGACTGAGTTATTATTGCATGCCTGCACAATCCCTACCTAACTACCGACCTGAGGGAAGAGTTCCACCTGTAGGGGACCCGACATCTAGCTGCCTCACCATCCCCTCAGAGATCTACAGCAGCGCTGGTACATATTACCAGAATACTACAGGTGGCGTCACGAACTGTACATAAATCAATCCCCTGTAAATATATCCCCAACATACGCCAGACCGCCCGGGCCACAGACCGAGCCACAGCTACCTGTGACAAAATCCCCATAGACTTCTACGGGCTCGGCTCTGAGTACCCCATTGCCCTGGTAACCCACAATTGTGGTGGCGGGTCGACACAGTAGCTATCAGGACCTTCCGTCAGACTGATTTTATGCTCACTTCGAGAGTCACTTTCCACTTTCCTAGGGAACTATCAGTCCGCACGTTCTGAGGTAACTTTCCTCTCAGCTCTTCAACACGCTCTGACACAGACTAGTGTAATCTGAGCTCTGACAGGAATCCTCTCACTCCAGTGTTCTGAGGAGATCTGATCTGTCTGAGGTACAACCAACAACTAGCTAACGTTCAGCTAGAATGTCTCTCTGGAATGTCTACTGCTCTATCTCTCCACACCCTTATATACCTGCGTATTCTAAAGGGCTCCCTCTGGTGGTACCAGGAAAATGTGAAGTGTAAATGAATATCAGGTGATTGTGAATTACCTTTCATGCATCCTCCTGGGTAACATGTGGCACCAAGCGCAGCTGGGCTACACACAATCACTGCAATCAAATGGTTCCTGTAACTGTCAATGACACTTCTGCACCTCTCGACAGGTATTTTGGCTCACTCCTAAAGGGCAAACAGCTCTAGTTGTCTCTTTTTTGAAGGTTGCCTTTTCCAGATGGCATGTTTCAGCTCTTTCCAAAGATGCTCAATAGAATTTAGGTCAGGGCTCTGTAGTGTCTCAGACTATCTGTGGACAGGGATTACTCGCTTGGCTGGTCGTTGAGGCATATGCTGGGACACTCAGGGTTAAACAAGTCTATTCGGTTTATTAAAGACAGCATAAACCGCTCATCAGGAACCTAGTAGCATGCAGCCGCCAGTACAATGTCCTTTAAACATTCAACTTTATAGAATACGCACAGTCTCTCACTGACCCCAGTCAGCATAACACCGACTTCTGTCTGTTACCTGTTGGTGTCAGCCACATAGGTTCCGGATGCCTCTTCTCCTCAAAGGTATCCCACAAACATTTCTCTAGCAAGAACACAGTCTCTCACTGAACCCAGTCAGTATCTCTCACGGTTGGCAGACAGTCCACTCCGGAGGTATCTCACAACTCTCCTTCCTCTGGCTCCGAATAGCCAGCACGGCCTCAGACCATTCTGTAGTGTTTCGCCTGGACACATGGAAATCTGTCCACACTGACAGATTCCCAACCACTCTCTCATGTGCTCCACACAGCTCCATTACATAGCTTGTAACCTCACCCACAGGTGAGGTATGGATCACATGGGCTGGTCACATGGTCATGACCTCACGGCAGGTCCTCAAACTCACAACCACAAGTGGGCGGTGTATGTGTGGTTAGTCGATCCTGCCCAGTTCTCTGACTAGCCCTGTAAGCCTCCCTAGTAACGTAAACAAAATTCTTGTGGACTACAAGTCCCAGAACAACAGTACTTGACTTACAGCACAGAGGACTTCTGCGACTCATACCAGCCATTCACAACAATGCCAGGCACTGTTTTAACATCACAATTATGCCTCCAGGTACATCCCGCAGAGCACCTACAGTGCCCCCTAGCTGTAAGAGGTCACTGCATCACAGCTCATAGAAGGCCACTTCAGAACAGTCTAATGTTTTCCTCTTAGCCATTCTTGGATGTTTTTAGCTATGTTTTGGGTCATTATCCTGCTGCAAAATTCATGACCTGCGATTGAGAGCAAGCTTTCTGATACTGGGCAGCTCATTTCTCTCTAGAATCCCTTGATAGTCTTGAGATTTCATTGTACCCTGCACAGATTCTAGACACCATGTGCCAGATGCAGCAAAGCAGCACCAGAGCATGACAGGTTCACAGTAGGGACAGTGTTCTTTTCTTGAAATGCTTCATTTTTCCATCTGTGAACAAAGAGCTGATGTGCCTTGCCAAAAAGTTCCATTATTGTGTCATCTGTCCATAGGACATTTTCCCAGAAGCTTTGTGACTTGTCTACATGTAGTTTGGCAAATTCCAGTCTGGCTTTTTTAAGTTTTTTTTTTCAACAATGGTGTCCTCCTTGGTTGTCTCCCATGATGTCCACTTTGGCTCATATAACGACGGATGGTGCGATCTTACACTGATGTACATTGAGCTTGAAGTTCACCTTTAATCTGTTTAGAAGTTTTACTGGGCTCTTTTGTTACCATTCGTATTATCCGTCTTTTTGATTTGTCATCAATTTTCCTCCTGCGGCCACGTCCAGGGCGGTTTGCAACAGTCCTATGGAGCGCAAATTTCTGAATAATATGTGCAACTGTAGTCACAGGAACATCAAGCTGCTTGAAGATGGTCTTATATTTTTTATCTTTATCATTTTTGAATATAATTTTCTTTCTAATCTCCTGAAACAACTCTTTCCTTCGCTTCCTCTGGTCCATGTTGAGTGTGATACACACCATGTCACCAAACAGCACAGTGAGTATCTGTAGCCCTCTATACAGGCTCACTCACTGATTCCAAGATTGTAGACACCTGTGATTCTAATTAGTGAACACTAGTGTTGAGCATTCCGATACCGCAAGTATCGGGTATCGGCCGATATTCGCGTTATCGGAATTCCGATACTTAATTCCGATACTTTTTCCATATCGTATACCGGAATCGGAAGTTCCCATAATTCTTTGAGAGGCAATGTGATTTTAGTCAGCCAATGAGGAATCCTACGAAGTGTGGGCACATCCTGTAATGCTGCGGTCATCTTAACTAATGGCATGGCTGTGATTGGCTGCTGAAATGATGTCAGAATGCACTATAAAAGGCGCCGCCGCCATTTTAGCGTCACTGTGCTGTGAACTCAGTAAGGGACAGAACGCTACTCTGCTCACTCTGAGGGACAGTTAGATATTGCGATTTTGTGTACTACTGTGCTTGAGGCAGGCTAGTTTACCAACCGCTGTGTAAAGCTTCATTTTGCCAGTGTTGTTTTAACAGCTCTGTGCAAGGTGTGTGTGTGACAGTGCAGGTGACGCTGCAGTTTGCTCTGCATCCACCGCTGTTTGTAGGCATCTGCACGTGTCACTGACTCTTTTTTTTTTTTTTTTTTTTTATTTTGTGGAATTGGTGCAGCTCCATTATATTAGAAAAAAAAATCAAATCTATTAGTGTGACGTGCTTCCATCCGTATACAATACATTGGTTGCAAACACTATAGAAGTACAGAAAGGAGCTTTTCACAGATTGTGGACAGTTGTGTTTCAGTGTTCACTTCAGTCTGTGTTTTTTACTTTTTTGAGTGCAGATCACGCTCCAGTTACATGTTCAAGCACTGCTGCTTGTACTCTGCTGAGCGTGTCTCAGTGGCTCATCCTTTTCATTTATCTCCAATTGGTTCTGCTACATTCCATTTAAAATAAATCTAATCTATTAGTGTGACGCGCTTCCATCCGTATACAATACATTGGTTGCAAACACTATAGAAGTACAGAAAGGAGCTTTTCACAGATTGTGGACAGTTGTGTTTCAGTGTTCACTTCAGTCTGTGTTTTTTACTTTTTTGAGTGCAGATCACGCTCCAGTTACATGTTCAAGCACTGCTGCTTGTACTCTGCTGAGCGTGTCTCAGTGGCTCATCCTTTTCATTTATCTCCAATTGGTTCTGCTACATTCCATTTAAAATAAATCTAATCTATTAGTGTGACGCGCTTCCATCCGTATACAATACATTGGTTGCAACTTGCAAACACTATAGAAGTACAGAAAGGAGCTTTTCACAGATTGTGGACAGTTGTGTTTCAGTGTTCACTGCAGTCTGTGTTTTTTACTTTTTTGAGTGCAGATCACGCTCCAGTTACATGTTCAAGCACTGCTGCTTGTACTCTGCTGAGCGTGTCTCAGTGGCTCATCCTTTTCATTTATCTCCAATTGGTTCTGCTACATTCCATTTAAAATAAATCTAATCTATTAGTGTGACGCGCTTCCATCCGTATACAATACATTGGTTGCAAACACTATAGAAGTACAGAAAGGAGCTTTTCACAGATTGTGGACAGTTGTGTTTCAGTGTTCACTTCAGTCTGTGTTTTTTACTTTTTTGAGTGCAGATCACGCTCCAGTTACATGTTCAAGCACTGCTGCTTGTACTCTGCTGAGCGTGTCTCAGTGGCTCATCCTTTTCATTTATCTCCAATTGGTTCTGCTACATTCCATTTAAAATAAATCTAATCTATTAGTGTGACGCGCTTCCATCCGTATACAATACATTGGTTGCAAACACTATAGAAGTACAGAAAGGAGCTTTTCACAGATTGTGGACAGTTGTGTTTCAGTGTTCACTTCAGTCTGTGTTTTTTACTTTTTTGAGTGCAGATCACGCTCCAGTTACATGTTCAAGCACTGCTGCTTGTACTCTGCTGAGCGTGTCTCAGTGGCTCATCCTTTTCATTTATCTCCAATTGGTTCTGCTACATTCCATTTAAAATAAATCTAATCTATTAGTGTGACGCGCTTCCATCCGTATACAATACATTGGTTGCAAACAATATAGAAGTACACAAACGGGCCTTTCACAGCTACTGAACATGGGTTTTTAATTTTTAACTAAAATATGTATTTTTTCAAATGACACAAATATAAGTAATGTTGAAGAGGAATAGTCCTACATCCATTGTTTGCACAATATTACAGGTGTACATCATGTCCCTTAATCAACAATGTATTATTATATTTACTTGTATGCTTTTATTTAAAAGCCAAGAACACAGAAGGATAACCTTCGCACTGCAGCTGTTGTCAAAGTTCAACCCACATTATGCACTTCCAACATTGCAGCATTTGAGGCATGATGTGAGTTGGATTGGTCAAAGTTATGGAGTGAGAAGGTTCACCATCAGTACCCTATAGCATAAGTATGCTTTTGTGTTAGCATTTGTGTTAGACATGTGGATATCTGCCATAATATGTCACAATTATTTAGTTACAGATTTGTTACCAACACTAATCATTGAATGGTTTTAAATTTGACGTTTCACTTGTTTACAGTTTAGAAATAAGGGTGTAGCCTGATATCTATGTGTAGCACTAGCCACTTTAACATGTCATGTTTTTTTAAACATGTGTAGGTAGGTAGCAGTAATTTTTGCCGGACACACAGCAGGGGAACAGCAGGCGTTACTGAACCCCACTATCACTATAGCTTGTGTATTGGTCTGTGGACACGACACTTCTGAGCAGCAACTGGCAGTGTTGTAGCCCAGGGAGTATAGCTCAGGTGGTAGAAAGATGAACATAACAGGAGACATGGAAAACGTTGTCAACCAGTTAGTTAATCTGAAACCGGACAGGCAAATTCAGGCGAGATCCATGCCTAGTTCATTTTCAGAAAAGTAAGCCGTTCTACATTATCGTAGGATAGTCGCATGCAACGGTCTGTTAGTACACCACCTGCAGCAGTAAAGACGCGCTCCGATAATACACTGCCAGCAGATCAAGCCAGCACCTCCAATGCATACTGGCTAAGCTCTGGCCATGTATCCAGCTTAGAGACACAAAACTTGAATGGGGAAGAGCCATCTGGGAGTACACTGAGAGGGCAAGACATGTAGTCTGTCACCATCTTACGGAAATGTTGCCTCCTGCTGACTGGAGCCGTCTCGGATGGTGTAGACATTGGTGGCGCTGCCACAAAACTTCGACACATTTGGAACATACTGTTCTTGCCCTGTGCAGAGGCGCTGCTTGTGCTCCCTCTTGTTGCAGAGCTGTCTCCACTGCCTCGACGCAAAGAGCTGCTTTGTAAATCAGTAGCAGCAGCAGTGCTCTCGGCTGGAATGGAGAACATTATGGATTGCACCAGTGTGTCTTGGTACTTCCGCATTTTACGCTCCCGGTTCAACGGTGTGATGAGGCTTTGTAAGTTGTCCCGGTAGCGAGGGTCTAGGAGGGTGTACACCCAATAATCAGACGTGGTGTGAATGTGTTCGATGCGGCGGTCGTTTCTCAGCCACTGCAGCATGAAATCAACCATGTGCTGCAGACTCCCAACTGGCCAAGAAACGTTGTCCCCTGCAAGAGGCGTCATCTCCGCCTGCTGTGCATCACCCCACCCTTGGTCTACATACTGACTAGAGCATTGTCTACCTCCCTCTGGAGCGATGTCTTCCTCCTCCATTGACTCCTCCTCATCCTCCTCACAAAGTCCTTCAAATACATATAAATTTACAAAATTTAAAACTCAAAATTTAAAAACTTTGTATCATAATTCTGTAACATCAGTTTATGGAAACACAATAGCATTACAAAAGGATAGACAAAAAATGTACATTATGTGCTTTGTAAATACATTAAAAGTTTGTAATGGTTATGAAAATATAGACAGCGACTCTGGAGGTTCAATTGTTGATACAGCATGGTACTTTGAAAGTCCTCCAGCCCTTTGTGAGGAACCACGTTGCGCTGACTGTCCAGAAGGTGATGGAATTTGTGACTCCTCATCCTCCACCTCTTCCAAAACCTCATGCCTTAGTGCTTGCAGTGTTTTTTGAAGCAGGCAGATAAGGGGGACAGTCAGGCTGACTAGTGCATCATCTGCACTCGCCATCCGCGTTGACTCATCAAACGCACGCAAAACGTGGCAGATATCCTTCATAGAGTTATTCGCCACTCATTACACTGGCAGTGGCTGCCCATTCATTATAGGATCCAATTCTAATTACTGGTTCTCACCAACATAGCTCTCCACAGCGCAGCACCCCCCTACATCTCCTCCCTTATTTATATTTATCGGCCTAACCGACTGCTGCGCTCTGCAAACGACTTTCGACTAACCTCTGCACTAATACGTACCTCCCACTCCCGACTCCAAGACTTCTCCTGCTCTACGCCAATCCTCTGGAATGCTGTACCCAAGAAATTAGGACTATCCACAATTTGCATGGTTTCAGGCGCTCCCTCAAAACACATTTGTTCAGAGCGGCCTATCACATTCACTAATCAAAGTCATTCTATGTATTCTGTGTAAGTGTGTGTGTGTCTCTAGCCCATTCACTATCTCCATCCCTCAGTCCCTTAAGATGGCTGGAACATCATTGTAAATGCACCATTGTATATAAACACCTATACTTTGTATCTCCCCCATCTCATTGTACATTGTAAGCTGTCACGAGCAGGGGCGACTTATTTAGCTTAAATTATTGTATTGTTAACGTTGTTACTTATGACTTGTGTTCTGAAACTGCTAAACTGTAAAGCGCTGCGGAATATGATGGCGCTATATAAATAAATATTATTATTATTCCTCTGAGCTGCTCCCACCACCTTCCTGTTCTTCATGCCATGTTGGGTATTGGACCTCATCATCTCCACTACCCTCTTCCAACACCTGCTGTTGGGTGGTCTGGCCAGCACCATGCTCAACAGAAACTGGCACCTGGGTCTCATCATCATCATCAGATGCGTTCTGCGGTGTGCTGACCATCGGCACTGTCTCACCCGCCTCTTCAGATTCAGAGAGACACAGCTGTTGCGCATCACTGCATACTCCCTCTTCTTCACATTACAGAATGCTGCTTGGCTGGGCCCCTGTTTGCAAGCCAATAGATTCTGAGAACAGAAGCAGACACTCAGCTGGCTCCTGTACAGAACTCTCTGACTGCCTGGGCAATTTGCCAGGCGGTGAAGAGACAGATGGTTGCCCAACAGTGCTGTGGTCCTGAGAGGAGGTGGAAGCAATTGAAGTCGATGCATTGGCTGAGATCCAAACAACAACGGCTTCAATTTGTTCTTCCCGCAGCAGGGGGGTACTCCGAGCTCCTACAAAAGTGCGCATAAAGGAACGCTCACGGCCCGGGGAAAAACTGGTGGATGCTGTGTCACTGGGGGCCGCAGCAGCCACAGAATCCCCACGTCCTCTCCCTGAAGAAACTCCACGACCACGTGCCTTACTCCCTGCCTTCTTCATCTTGGTAGATTGATAAAGAAAGTCTGAAAAGTTATAAGGCCTAAGTGTGGTTATTCCGCAGAGACTGCAGTGAACACTGCACACAACTGTTCAGTAGGTGTGAAAGGCCCCTTTGTGTACTTCTATAGTGTTTGCAACCAATGTATTGTATACGGATGGAAGCGCGTCACACTAATAGATTTTATTTATTTGTAATAGAGTGGAGCAGCAACAATTAGAGAAAAATTTCAAGGATGTGCCAGTGACACACGCTCAGCAGACTACAACCAGCAGTGGTTGAAGAACTAACTGGAGCGTGATCTGCACTCCAAAAAGGAAAACCTCAGACTACAGTGAACACTGCACACAACTGTTCACTACCCAACGCGTCTCAGCAGGAAGGCAGTCTGTGCGTCAAAACAAAGGCGCAAGCATACATCCACGTACCCTGTTTATAAAGCTATATAAAAAAAATTATGTAGTAGTGACGCACACTTTATTGAGGTACAGTATTACATCGCCATTCACCATCTGTGGCTATGCAGTCTCATCTATATATACCTTATCTATCCGTTGTCATGCTTGCAAGTCGACAGTCAGGCATAAATAGCAATTTTCACTATGCACTATGCACTTTTTAAAGGTTATGTTTGTTAATAAACATGATTATTGCCACATATTATGAGTATTACATGATGGAAATTGTATAATTTTGTATAAACTGTTTAGTGACATTATTCAGCAAATGTAACATTTTAGTAATGTCACAGATAACTTGTAATGCTGATGATGTTTTGAAGTCAGACATTCATTGTCTATACAATAAAAATGGTGTACATACTGTTACTTATCCATCATTAATGGATTCAGATATGTACTTGTATGCTTTTATGTACAACCGTATAGCAGATTCCTTAACTAATTTATTTTGTGGTTTGCATTGCTGTTCAACATGTTAATGTATGTGTTTATGTTTGTCAATTCTTTATTTATCTAGATATTAGTTTAAATGAAATCATCATCTTATGGTAGTAAAGGTTATCTTTCTCTTGTTTGAAGTATAGACATTTAAAATTGACAGGTAACAAGGAAATTACTTGATCTAGTATTTAAACATCCTCCTTGACCCTGGGCTCCAACACCGCCAGTTGTTGCTCGGAAGTGCTGTTAGCACAGTCAACACTTGCTCCTGTGTTACTGGGGTTCAGTAACGTCAGCTGGTCCTCGGTTGTGCCATTGGCTCTTTTCCTTCTGCTGCCCTCCGGGTTCCAGTACCGTCAGCTGGTTCTCCGCAGTGCCTTTGGCCTAGGTGCCTCCATCTCGGTATCCGAGTTCCAGCAACGTCTGCTGGTCCTTGGTAGTGCTTTGGAGCACAGGTACCTCCTGCTTAGTAACCGTGTCCCAGTAACGTCAGCTGGTCCTCGGTTGTGCCATTGGCTCTTTTCCTTCTGCTGCCCCTCCGGGTTCCAGTACCGTCAGCTGGTTCTCCACAGTGCCTTTGGCCTAGGTGCCTCCATCTCGGTATCCGAGTTCCAGCAACGTCTGCTGGTCCTTGGTAGTGCTTTGGAGCACAGGTACCTCCTGCTTAGTAACCGTGTCCCAGTAACGTCAGCTGGTCCTCGGTTGTGCCATTGGCTCTTTTCCTTCTGCTGCCCCTCCGGGTTCCAGTACCGTCAGCTGGTTCTCCGCAGTGCCTTTGGCCTAGGTGCCTCCATCTTGGTATCCGAGTTCCAGCAACGTCTGCTGGTCCTTGGTAGTGCTTTGGAGCACAGGTACCTCCTGCTTAGTAACCGTGTCCCAGTAACATCAGCTGGTACAAGATTGTGCTACAAATACAAGATACGGAACAAGAGACACAAGAACAATAAGCAGAAGATCTAAAAGCAGAAGAACATGAAGTATAAGACCAAAATGAAGAGCAAAATATATGCTCTAAATTCTAAGCAGAAGAAGACTAAGCAGTGTATGGGGGTGAGTCCGTTCCTCCTCGTGGTGCCCCTGGAAAATGCCTGCTGCTGCAGGCTAAACTGAACACGGACAAATACTGTTGTAATTTAAATCTTTTGTGACAGCAAGAACGGAAGGATGAAAAATTCATACTTTGACAGATTACAAGTACAGGATTCTCTGTCACAAATAAGAATATGATGAAGAAGATGAAGCAGAATATGAATAAGAATAATAGTTTAATAAGAAGAATATGAGTAATGTTAACAAAGATGAATAGCAAGAAGTTTAAGAAGAAGATAAAGAAGGTGAAGATGAAGAATAATTTGATGAAAAAGATGATGCTGCAGAAGATTATGAAGGAGAAAGTGTGTGAAAAGTTAAAAAGGTGAAGATGAAGAGCATGGAAGTTGTGTAATATACATATTTGCCAAAATATAAAAAACGTTAACATTGTCAATTTCTTCGTCAATCCGAACATCTTTAAAAAAAAAAATATTTATGCTATTCCATTTGATTGGGTTAAACATCTATGCCTTTAATGTCTCCTCAACCTTCCCCAATACATTCTACATTACTCTTTCTTGTTTTCCTTCATGTACAATTAACCAACAAGGCAAGAATGGGTTTTTTTTAATTTCGATATTTTGTTCCCATAGACTTACATGGGACTTCCGGTATCGATATCGGGTATCGCCGATATTTTAGTGATATCGGCGATACCATTCCGATTCCGATACTTTAGGATATCGGAAAGTATCGCTCAACTCTAGTGAACACACTTTGATTTAACATGTCCCTTTTGTCACATTATTTTCAGGGGTACCATCATTTCTGTCCAGGCCTATTTCATGAGGTTTATTTATTTTTTTTAATTCTGTGGAAGCATGGTTGAAAAGCAATGTCTGACTTTCATTTGTTCCGGTGGCTCAGTGGATAGCACTGCAGCCTTGCAGCGCTGGAGTCCTGGGTTTGAATCCCACCTAGGACAACATCTGCAAGGAGTTTGTATGTTCTTCCCTTGTTTGCGTGGGTTTCCTCCGTGTTCTCCGGTTTCCTCCCACACTCCAAAAACATACAGATAGGGAATCTAGATTGTGAGCCCCATTGGGGACAGCGACGATAATGTGTGCAAACTGTAAAGCGCTGCGGAATATGTTAGCGCTATATAAAAATAAAGATTATTATTATTCATTTTCATAGATTTTTGATTTATTATTTCTTTTGTCAGATTCAAGTTATTTCTGTGACCATTGTGGGTTTTTCTGTCATTAAACGAGGGGTACCATCAATTTTGACTGTGTGTATATTCTCTAATGCACGATAACATAGATTGCTCTCTTGAATAGTTTTTGAGCTCCAAAATGCACTGCACTGTAGTGACTTGGAGCTATAGGCAGGGACTGCAGAGATGCACCACCACAACCAGGACAGGTGGTGAAGACTCCGCATCTGGGAGCTACATCTATTTCCACCGCCAGGCAGTGGCTATCTTTCTTCAATGTCTCCACTTACACGAGATCCTACTCCGCAGACATGACCCCATCCCTGACAACCAAAGGGCACATTGCTGATTCGACACACCTTTCTCATTCTTTTCGTTCACTCAAGGTGCAGCACTGTCAAGAAGTTTTACATCTTGAAAGCATCAGGGACAAAAGCAATTAGCATCTGCCTCATGGTTTTTTTTTTGCCTCCTCTGGATCAATATGTTAGGCTGTAGATTGAACTTGATGGACTTATGCATGTCTACCATCATCCGTAAAAACTATCAACAGACAAGTTGCTGCTATGTATCAAGCGGCAAATTCCACATATGCTGGATCAACATCAACTGCAGTTGGGAATTGTCATGAGCAGTAATGCCCGGAACATTCTGACTGCCTTAATATTGGGGAAAGGAACTCACTCTCCCTGTATAGCACATAACTTAAAATTAATTATGCAAAATTTATTTTGAAAAACATACTCGCTTGAAGGTTTCTATGGCCAGTAAAGTGCTCATATGAACAGTTTTTACTTGGCATAGCATGCACTCCTGAATTTGCAAAAAAAAAATCTTCCAGAGAGCAATCTGATTTGTGAGCTGACAACCATTGAAATTCAATGCTGCATATTTACAAGTAGCATAAAGCGGTGACAAACTACTTTATGCAGCAGCCAAACTGGAGCATAGCATACTTTGAGATCCACTGTTGGAGGGATGCATGTTGCTTACTGAAGAGTTTACAGAATTTGACAGCAGGGATAACTATTGAATTCACGATGCCACTCCTCTTATTTATCCTGTAAATAAAACACTTACTATAATACAATAGGAGATGAGGGAAGAACTCATTGCAGCCCTGTGTCTGCCACCAATCCTGAAATTCCATGTTTCATCCTGCAAGAAGTGCAGGGAGAAGAAGCAACAGCAGGTGGATATGGATGGCGACACTGAGTTGACACAGGCAGGGGACCAGAGTGACAGAGTAAAAATGATGACTAAGACTCTGGCCATGACTACTAACGATAGCAGTCAGGTGATGAAAGTCAACCAACATGTTCCTTGGTTCTGCTGGCGAGCATGGCAAGCTGTATGTTGGAATGCTTGTGGGATAACGGGCATATTTTTGCATTCAAGCCAAAGGATGACTATTGAAGAGCCACACTTTTAGACTCTCATTATAAGGCCAACAAAAACCATTATAAAACCAACAAATAAATCATCATTAAACCTTCTGACAAGGGAGGTGCTAAAGTCAGGATGAATACGTCAGACTACATGAAGGAAGCAAACAGACAACTGATGGACACACGCTACTACAGAAAATTGGAGTCGGATCCTACACAGGACTATTACAAGGAACTAAACAATTTGGTATCTTGTTTGACTGACGAATCCATAAGAGCCGATGACCTGATACCAGAGAGTCCAAGAATAGGGACATTCTACATGCCCCAAATCCACAAATCTGGAAATCCAGGAAGACCAATTATTTCATGTGTGGGCACCCTTACTGAGCAGGTATCTGGATGGGTAGAGGGTATTCTTAAACCACTGGCAAAGGATACACCCAGCTACATTCAGGACACAACTGACCTACTGAATAAACTAGCAGCAATAGGTCCTCTACCAGAAGGAACCATCCTGGCCACCATGGATGTGGAATCTTTGTACTCTAATATCCCACACCAGGATGGATTAAATGCCTGCAAATTCTTCATGGAAAACACAGGGACTGATGCTAATTCTGTGGTGAAACTTATAAAATTCATCCTCACCCACAATTACTTTGAATTGACAACAAGATTTATCCACAGGAGACTGGCACAGCTATGGGAAGTAAAATGGCTTTACAATATGCAAATCTTTTCATGGCTTCTGGCCTACTACCGCTACATTCATGACATTTTAATCATCTGGACGGAGTCTGAGCCACAGCTAAAGACGTTCCACAAACAGTTTAATCAATTTCATCCCACCATCAACTTAACAATCAACTACTCCAATACTGAGATTAATTTAGTAGTCACCATCATTAAAGCCCCCGTCTCACACAGCGATCTCGCTAGCGAGATCGCTGCTGAGTCACTAGTTTTGTGACGCAGCAGCGATCTCCCCAGCGATATCGCTGTGTGTGACATTCAGCGACGATCAGCCCCCCTGCTGGGTATCGCTGATCGTCGCTGAATGTCCTGGACATTTTTTTGATCGCTGATCTCCCGCTGACAGGCACGCATCGCTGCGTGTGACAGGCGGGAGACCAGCGATCCGCTGGTAACCAAGGTACACAGCGGGTTTCCAGGTGCGGGGCTGTGCCTAGAAACCCGCTGTGTACCTTGGATACCAGCGCGCTGCTGCAGGGAGCTGGTAACCAAGGTACACAGTGGGTTTCCAGGCACCGCGCAGCGCCTGGAAACCCGATGTGTACCTTGGTTACCAGCTCCCTGCATCGGGGCGCTGGTATCCAAGGTACACTGCGGATAACTAAGCGATGTTACCCGCAGTGTCGCTGTGCTGATCGCTGCCCTGAGCTGCCTGTTTGGCAGCTCAGCAGCGATCATGTAGCGATACACCAGCGATCCTGACAAGTGCATATCGTTGTCGGGATCGCTGGTGTATCGCTATGTGAGACCCAGGCTTAAGCTAAAGAACAATTAAATAGAGACATTCCTTTATCAGAAGCCAATCGACCGTCCAACATACCTTAAATGAGACAGTTTCCATCCAAAATACATAAAAAACTCTATTATCTACAGCCAAGCCATCAGATACAATGGTATATGTTCCAACCCCATGGATAGAGATGAACACCTTGGTCGCCTCACAAAGACCTTTCTGAATCAGGGCTACCATCAAAGAACAATTCAAAACCAAATTACAAGAGCCACCAGAATGTCAAGGAATCACCTGCTACATTACAAAGCGAAAGAAGAAAATAATCGGGTGCCTCTAGTAGTCACTTACTGTACAATCCAAATCTGGAACTGCTAAGGGGAGCTGTACGGAAATTACAACCTTTACTACAAAAAGATGCCCGATTACAATCCATTTTTCCAGACCCCCCAATACTGTGTTTTAGGCAACCCACAAATATAAGAACCATCATTGTCAGAAGCTCCCTGTCCTCTCCAACAGCTGCAGGAACCTTTCCTTGCAATCAGAAAAAATGTAAAACCTGTCCATTTATAATGACCATGGACAAGATAAAGATCCTCAATTCGCATCAGGACTAAAAGATCCCAGGTACTTTCAGCTGCATCACATCTAATGTGGTGTACTTAATTATTTGTACTAAATGTCCAACTGTAGGTCTGCATGTGGGGAAGATAGGGCAAAAACTGAGAACAAGGATGAATTCTCATTGCCACACAATAAGAGAAAAAAGAATGGATCTACCTGTAGCAAAACAGTTTTGTATCCCTGATCACAGCACCATACACATGAAATTACTTGTATTGAAAGGTAATTTCAAATCTCAGAGAGACAGAAGAGTCTGGGAGTACAAACTTATGACGACCTTTGACATACTCAAAGCAGGAATGAATGTGTCGCATGGATTTATGTCTTTTTACATCAATTAAGGAATTTGCTCCTAAGACCTTGTGGGGGCATCACAACACATTACCAGACCTTGATCAGAAGACAATAAAACTTTCACTCCTTATCTATGAACTGTTCCAATATTTATGTCCATAACTGTCTATCACGCTCCCATTATGATAGTTCTGCTTCACGTCACTTGCCTTATCTATTGCATTATTTCTGGGCTGTGTTGTGCTTAAATATGTGTTTCTTCAGATTTTGTATTAGTCAATGTCTGATGAAGAGACCTGAGTAGCCTCGAAAGCTTGCAATTTGTTACCATCATTTCAGTTAGCCATTAAAAGGTATCAACCACTAAGGACTTTCAATTCTGAATATTTTTCTATAAGGCCAGAGTCACTCAATCATATATTCTCTCCTCTGAGAAAATAGGATTAATTATGGTACTGACACGCCGATCAAACTCTGATCCGAGTTTGATCAGTGTCAGCTTAGTGTGATCCGATTCTCTCAAATGAGAGAATTGTAGAACATGTGAGGATAAGATGGAGAATAATATTTCTCCATTCTGTGAGTCGGCAGATATCAGAACAATCCGATGTTTTCCACGCACCCATAGACTTGAAAGGCCGAGTGCGATCCAATTAATGCTACAAAATGTGGCATGCTGCAATTTTTTTCTCATGCCAAATCGGTATGAGCAAAATAACGCTGGTCAACATTGCCCCACAGAATGACATTAGTTAGAATGCTATCCGAATAAACAGATGATAGCACTCGTCCAATGTATACACTAGTGTGAGTGAGCTTTTAAAGGGAATGTTTTCTGTCTTTAAAAAAAGTCAAGAGTCCAAATTGGAGTATTAGCAGAATAAGTTGTGTTACGTGCTCTGAGAGGCTTTTTGCAGTGCATATACAGTGGGTTTGAAAAGTATGCAGACCCCTTTAAATTTTTCACTCTTTGTTTCATTGCAGCCATTTGGTAAATGCAAAAAATGTTATTTTTTTTCTCATTAATGTACACTCTGCACCCCATCTTGACTGATAAAAACCAAAAATATAGAAATTTTTGCAAATTTATTAAAAAAGAAAAACTAAAATATCACATGGTCATAAGTATTCAGGTCCTTTGCTCAGACACTCATATTTACGTCACATGCTGTCCATTTCCTTGTGATCCTCCTTGAGATGGTTCTACTCCTTCATTGGAGCCCAGCTGTGTTTAATTAAACTGATAGGACTTGATTTGTGAGGGCACACAATATGTTTTTTTTGGTTTCTGTTTTTTTTCCAGCAAAGATGGGGTGCAGAGTGTACATTATTGAGAAAAAAAAATGAACTTTTTTTAAATTTACCAAATGGCTGCAATGAAACAAAGAGTGAAAAATTTAAAGAGGTCTGAATACTTTCCGTACCCACTGTACCTACTGACCACATGGCTAACGAGGAGCCCCCTCTGCAATCCTAGCACAGCCAATGCTCCCCTGTCCTGTTCCAGCATGAGGGCTACAACAATTGCCGAGTCAGTAGCAATAGCAACAGTATATTTGACATGATAGATCAGATGCACTTGAGCAGACACCGACCACCTGAACGGCACGGGTTCAGTTGCAGGGCTGCCACTAGGAATTTCGGGGCCCCATACTGGCAAAATTTTCAGGGCCCCCTTGAAACTCCACCCAGGCTACACTCAGGGCCCCGCCTCCACCCCTTGAACCTTCCACAGTCCCACCACCCTCTCTTGGAAAAACGCCACTTCTGCACCACGTCCTCATCAATCACACATTTACAGTTCCCATCAACACATATATAGCCAGCCGCTTTTGTTTTGGCCAAAAGGTTTTTTAATCTGCCACCACGGCAAAGTAGACTGTTTTGGCCGGGCCATACTCTACTGTAACTTATAAAATATTTGTTAAATATCCAATACAATTTAGGTATACTTTTATTTATTTTTCAATTTTTAAAATGACCAAAAATATCACAAGGGACAAATACCATCACACCATGACCTAATCACATATTACCACCACATGGTGACCAATAATACCACATACAAGGAACAAATACCATCACGCCATGACCAGATCACATATTACCACCACAGTGACCCAATAATAACACACACAAAGAACAAATACTAAATAAGACTTTGCCTCATTTTTCAAGCAGAAGATTGATAACATCAGAGACAGTTTTGGTTGACAACCCCAGAGCCTTCCCTCTAACTGCCCAGCCCTCCTCCTCCAAAACCAACTTCTCCACCATTACAGAAGATCGACTCTCCACTCTACTCTCAATATCACATCTCATCACCTGTGCACTTGACCCGATCCTATCCCACTTTATCCAAAACCTCACCACAGTCTTCATCCCAACCCTAACCCATCTCTTCAACCTATCACTAGCAACTGGTGCTTTCCCCTCAAGCTTTAAACATGCCTCAATGACACCTATCCTCAAAAAACCTCTCTTGACCCATCCTCTGTATCTATCGCCCTATATCACTTCTCCCCTATGCCTCAAGACTACTGGAAAAACACGTCCATCTTGAACTGTCCTCTCACCTCTCTTCTTGCTCCCTTATCGACCGATAACAATCTGGCTTCCGGCCACACCACTCCACTGAAACTGCCCCAACTAAGGTCACCAATGACCTATTAACCGCCAAGGCCAAGCGACACTACTCTGTCCTCCTCGTCCTGGACCTGTCCTCTGCCTTTGACACAGTGGACCATTCCCTATTACTACAGACCCTCTCATCTCTTGGTATCACAGACTTGGCTCTATCTTGGATCGCATCATACCTAATAGACCAGACATTTAGCGTCTCCCACTCATACACCACCTCCTCACCACGCCCCCATCTGTTGGGAGTCCCGCAAGGTTCAGTCCTAGGGCCCTTGCACTTCTCCATTTACACCTTCGGCGTCAGACAGCTCATAGAATCTCACAGATTTCAGTATCACCTCTATGCTGATGAAACACAGATCTACATCTCTGGACCAGATATCACCTCCCTACTAACCAGAATCTCTAAATGTCTTTCCTCTATTTCATCCTTCTTCTGCGCTAGATTTCTAAAATTTAATATGGACAAAACAGAATTTATCATCTTTCCCCCATCTCACGCGACCCCCCAACGGACCTATCCATTAAAGTAAATGGCTGCCCACCCTCCTCAGTCCCACAAGCTCGCTGCCTCGGGGTTATCCTTGACACTGATCTCTCTTTCAAGCCACACATATACAAGCCCTTTCAGCTTCCTGCCAACTTCAACTCAAAAATATTTCACGGATCTGTACATTCCTCAACCAAGAATCTGCAAAAACCCTAGTCCATGCCCTCATCATCTCCCACCTTGTTTATTGCAACATCCTGCTCTGTGGCCTCCCCTCTAACATTTTCACACCACTCCAATCTATTCTAAACTCTGCTGCCTGACTAATCCACCTGTCCCCCCCGCTATTCCTCGGCCCCTCCCCTCTGTCAATCCCTGCACTGGCTCCCCATTACCCAAAGACTCCAGTTCAAAACCCTAACCATGACATACAAAGCCATCCACAATCTGTGTCCTCCGTACATCGGTGACCTAGTCTCCCTGTACTTACCTGCACGCAACCTCCGATCCTCACAAGATCTCATTCTCTACTACCCTCTAGTGATGAGCCACCCCGTAGTGTTCGAGTTCGGTTCGCCGAACAGCCGTGTGTTCGACGAACTGTTCGTCGAACTGTTCGTCGAACACCGTCGAACACCGTTAAAACCAATGGCAGGCAAACCAAAACACATAGAAACATAGAAACACATAGAAAACACTTCAAAGGTGTCCAAAAGCTGACAAATTGCTCACAAGACACAACTAACACATGGAAAAGTGACAAGTACATATAGTCATGCGAAAAGAAAAGACGTGGAGGAGTAAAAGGAGGGGAGACACAGATATAGGCATGTCATGCCCTTCTAAAACCAAAAAAGTGCCAAGCCGATACGGCCAGTCCGTTTCTGTCCGTGCAACCTGCGTGTCGCCGGGTTTGTGCCAGAGCTACGGTGGACCCTAACGGCCAGCCCCCCTCTCCCAATACTGGTGCCTGTCCGCTGGTGGGTCGAGCGAGCCCCCTGCGGTGGAGGCAGGTCTAATCTTTTTTATTTAAATTGTCTCTCTAATTTGAAAGAGTACACTTTAAATCCTTTTAAAAGGATCTATTGGAGGGCAAGTCTCATGCCAGCAGCCGCGGTAATGCCAGGTCCAGTAGCGTCCACTAAGGCTGCTGCAGTTAAAAAGCTTTTATAAGGATCGAGCTTGGTGGTCCACCGCAAGGCGTCCTACCGCCACTCACAGCCCCTGTGCCTTGGGGTGCCTCCCCGATGCTCTTCACTGATTGTCCCGGGGGCCCGAAGCATTTCCTTTGAAAAAATTAGGTCTCCAAAGTACAGGTGGTGTAGCTTGCTTAACAGCTGGGTTAATCCGCTGACTAGCAGACACTGCTACTAGGCCAAAAATTATTGTCGATTTTTTGGAAAAACCAAACTCTTCAAAATCTAGTTGCCCCCAGCAACACAACTCTCAAGTCCTTATCTTCATCTGCAACCCGGATAAATTCTAATCCGGGTTGTTTTGCATGTTGGACCTCTAAGTGTTTATGTTGCGTCTCTATTATGAATGGGGTGCAAGAATTTCAATCTCGCACCACAGGCACCAGTTTTAAAATCAACTCTCATGTCAATTGCCAATCGTTCTACATTATTATTTAATTGAGTGCGGTTGTGGGTTGCAGTAAATCGGTTGGACGATACAGACGATGCATGCAAGGCTCAACAAGCACCGTCAAAATATCCGAAATGGGTTCATGCTACACAGTCTCTCAAAACATTTCTCCCTAGTGCACCAAATGAATTTGAATTCGTTAAAACTCACTCTTATTGACCAGATATCACATGATATGCCTGATCATTATAATAATCTAATAAGAAGGGAGAGTTTCTGGATTTTTAAACTTGGTACACTGGCCCCTGAGGGGGTTAAACCTCACTATTGAAAAAGTCACGTAATATATGCATTTTGAGATTTATTTATTTATTTTCATTTATTTTTCCTTGTGTACATTGTTTTTGTGTCGTTTTTAGGTTGGTTTTATTCAATTTATTTGTTTGTTTGTTTTTCTTTTTTGCAGTCATATTT